>CM073759.1:119059600-119804028 GCA_037127475.1 Arma custos
ATCCAAGACACAGTTGTTCAACCAATCAGGTCGTTTCAAATGGTAATGTGTATTCGTCTAGTATCCTATGCTCTCCTCTTTAATTTTCCTAGCTCCCAGCCGGGGACATATAAACGAAGTTGTTTCATCGGTTTTGCTCAGGAAAAGCGAAAGGAAAAGAAGCTACCAATTACATGTAGTTGGTAATATGGATATTAATGGTACCGAAGTAATCAAGTCGAGGTACGTACCTGGCAAAGACGACAATGGTGGCTACGAATGTTTCCCTGTTCCATGCCTGAGCCTCAGTTTCATCATTTGTCAGCGGGGATTCCTGCCATCTGAGGAGTCTTCTTAAATCTGATGAGAGATTTTTTAAAAATATTTTTCCATTTGTTCTCAAAGCCATCAGTGTAAGGAAAAAAAGAATTTGCATTGAAAATTTTTTTAAGTTAAGTTTCTTTAATTCACGAGAAAATAATATAAAACTATACAATGTTTGTTTTAAGAGAACATACATACAAATAGAGTCCGTCATAAATTATTACAAATTACGTAAATATATTTAAATATTACACATTTAAACTTGATTATTTTTTTCCTTTTTTTAAATTTAAATATCTATTCAATAACCTTGTTGCCTCGTCGTGCAAAATAATATCAATTATTTCATCAAAAATTATATTAAAAGTTTACAATTTTAATTGTCGGTTAACACAAATTTGACACTTAAAATTTTTCCATTACAATTGGTTAATAAACATTATTTAGCATATATCATAACCAGTATTACCTCAAACATAAGGTAATCGCGGTTATTTAATGTTTTAACCTTGTTAGCATCGCTACAACCTAATACAATTCATTTAATAACACTTAGTGCTAAAAAAACAAAACAAAAAAAATATAGCCATTTTTATTAACAGCAGGTCACGTTTACAGAAATTATGTTTAGAAATATATAACTTTTAAGATAAAAAACAGAAACATAACAAATAAAAAGATCACTAGAATATAAGTCAACGTAGAAAAATAATGAATAATAAAACGAACAAAAGCCTGCAGCGATTAGCTTTTGTGATAACTGTATTTTTATAATAGTTCTAAAAGTATATAATTGAATTGTGTAAAAGCGTAAAATTGAAAATCATTAATTATAACAATAAAAGAGCAACACTAAAAGGAAAATGTAGTCAATCATTATAATATTATATAAGATAAGAATATTTTAATATTCACATTGCTTAAAATAACATAATATGTGAATATTATGAATAAATTGCGTGATTATATTGAAGTACATAATGCTTCCATTTTAAAAAGGTCTGGCCACTAATTTCCTCGACCCTAAAAAAGTCAGATATTGATAAAGAATGAGGATGGAAATATTTAATCAGTAATGAAGTTCCTATTTTCTTGCAATAAGGATTGGACCTCTAGGGAAATTCACAAAAATAGGGACACACACTAGAAGAATTGTTGTTTTATCATTTAACTTCACTTAATGCGGCTATAGCTAATCGGAAGATGTTACAGTGGGAGTCCTAAATTTTTCCCATCCGGGTTTATTTAGGATAGAGATTTTTAACGAGCTTGGCCCAAATTTTACATCCCTTCCAAAGGACGACATAAACTAGGATTTTTTACTCCCTTTGAAAAATCATAGGGCCACATGCCGGGCTATGAAACCGCTATCTTGGACTTAGCAGGTTGTTATGCTAACCACTAGACCACAGTTCGCCCAATTCGGCCTATTCAGGTATAATTAGGATTGCAACCTTTAATGATTTCTTGATTCCCCTCTCGCTAGGGATACACATTTTACGCTGTTTTCACACGACGACTAACCAAGTATTTTTCACTCCCTTTTAAAAATACTATGGCCAACTGCCGGGTTATGAACCCGCGAAGAATGCGTAGAGGAAATATTGACATGAAATTTTATCATTGTTTTCCAAAAATGTTCCTATAAATATTTAAAAGTGCATTTATAAATTAACTTGTATGTTAACGTTTAAGGACAATATCAATTACTCTTGTTAAACAAGAATAACAAAAAAATGAGGAAACAGGAAGTGAGTTAATGATGTCATTCTCTCGAAATGCCTCTAGTTAATGATCCTTGGCGAAACCACTGTCTACTCATTTCCGCCTGTCCCGTTGACAGAAGCGATATCTACCACTCTCACCAGAAATTGATATTCAAAAATTGTTCATCTTAAACATAAATAATATTTATTCATTAAAAAAATAGGGAAAACTGTTTATTGGAAAGCCAATGTTTCGACCCGCATTGCAGGTCTTCTCAGTCAAGCATCAAGGAAAATGAGTGGTAAATTGTTCCTCTTATATGTTTCTAATATTTGATAGTATTGAGAAATAAATGCAAAACATGAATGTTCGTCCTAAACAGACGATGCTACAGCTATAGTCCTAAATTTTGCCTATCTAGTTATGATGAAGAATGATACATAACGAGTACCTGACACCTTACAGGTTTGGGACCACCATTTTATGACCCTTCTGAAGGACGGCATAACCAAGGTCTTTTTTATTCCCTTTTAGAAAACCCTAGGCATAGGGATAGAAGATTGTTATGCTAACCATTATACCACAGGTGACCGACCCTTTTAATACGTACCTACTTACAGTCTGTCTCACTGTGACTCATGGGACATTTGAATGTTGAGTTTCTGACGATATTATATAGCGAATATTAGATCTTCTATTATTATTTATTGTAATGATTTCTACCCATATTAAAAAATATCTAAAGCCATAGACTAATATGTCAGTCAAAAAAAAAAAAAGATCATAATCAAAATAAGCTTTTCATACTGACTTACGCCAACTGCTGATTAAAACATTGTATTGTTTTGGTAAATAAACTATAATAAATTTATATCGATTCTGAATTAATATGTAGATTGAATATTATTTATTCTGATTTTAAAAGTTTCAAATTAAAAAAAAATATATTAAAATATTTGCTGCATATCTGAAACTTTAACTACCCAAATAGGATGTGCAGTGTTTCACGTAGATATTTTTCTCCAAAATATAAAATAGTTAATTGTAACAGGGAAAAGAGATAGAGTAAATGTAAGCTAGGAGAAAGATAGAAGTGACTAAGTGCCCTAATAAGTCAGTACATTCTCCTGCTAAGTACGAAAGTGTTGAATGTGCCCGGGCTGAGTTAGTGTTCGCTCAGCTCCTCGCCATCCTAGAGTGCACTTAACCTATTTAACCACATTCCTTCACGGATAACTGCGCGATCTGTATCATCTGTCCCTGGGGTATATGGCTTCCCGCTGCACATCCAACATTGTTAATGTATTTATTGTTTTAGTTTAAGTGCTTTTATGATACTTATCTGCCTCATGCTGCCTGTCGCGTGTCTCTATGTTAATAAAACGATAAAATGGAAGTATTAAAAGTAGTCCTGTCTTCAGGAAGTTCGACCGAAACTATTATTATAGGTCCCACGCGTTCACTCTCATTCTTGCAAATCTAAGAAAAAGAAAAATTCTTAATTTAATACTTAATACTAATATGTCAGTTCATAAGAAAAAAAAATATATGTATATGATTTATAAAAAAAAAAAAAAACACTTGACATAATGTATCACGTCAATTTGTTGTTATGTTGTTTATTATTTATTTAACGTCACTTTATGCTGCTATGGTTAATGGGACGATGCTACAGTGGGAGCTCTAAATTTTGCCTATCCTATTAGGATTGGGATTTTTAACGAGTACCTGACATCGTACAGGCTCGGGACCCCCGTTTATCGTCCCTTCCGAAGGACGGCGTAACTAAGGATTTTTTACTCCCTTAAAAAATCCTCGGGCCACCTGCCGGGCTACGAACCCGCGATCTTTGGCTTAGTAGTTTGTTACGTTAACCACTAGACCACAGGTGACCTTAACCACGTCAATTTAATTTATTAAGCCAACATTATTATTATTTATTTTTCATTTTCATTTGCACCTGCGCAATTGCCCATCCAGTAAATTTAATCGAAGTGTCTTTCTCTTCGCTTAATTTATGTACAATATATATAAATTGTACACAATTTATACAATTATACTTTGTATAAATTATTATATTATTATTGTATAAATTATATTATTAATTATAAATTGTATTAATTAATTATAATTTGTATTAGTTGATTATAAATTGTATAAATATATTATTGTATAAATTATTATACAATTTATACAATAAATATAAATTGTACACAATACAATTTTTGACGACCAGTCGTGACTTTTGTCACGATCAATTTGTCAATTGAATAATTTCTCCTCTATGCTACAGTTTCAAATTTCAAAATGAACTTTTATGCGAATATTGTGATTTTACAAAGCTATATATTTTTTTAATTTTCGCTTCATTTTTATCATATTATAGGAGATGTAGAAGTACACCTTTGAAACCCTCTAGTGCAATGGTTTCCAACCTTTTTGTACCACGCCCTCCCCCCCTTATCCAAATGAAAACCTTCCTTGACTCTCCTGTTCAAATGAAAACCTCTTATCCCCCCCTTGCAAACTAAATTGTATGGGCATATAAAAAAACAAAAACAAGCATTCTATTGAAAAAAGTGATTAGATTTACTGTTGCAACATACATTATAAGTTTAAATTTAATATAAAGAAGTACAAAAAAAATAACTAATACTATGAGAGAATTTTCATTTTTAACTGGACTCGCCCACTCCCCTCCCCCTCGGCTTGTACTCAGGTCCCCTAAGTTGGGAACCACTGCTCTAGTGAACTAAACTTATTTTCGAATCAGGCCAAATTTCTTGTTAAATTTTTCTGAATGACAATTTTTTTTTTTATGATTGTTCAATATTTTTTTAGAGGTAATTTTATGTAGAGGGTCCTGATGGTGATCGAAAAATCAAATACTATCAACTATTTATTAAATTCCTACATTTCAACCTTGCTTGCAAGACTTAAAAAAAATATATATATATAATATTTATATCTTGTTTTACACAATACTAATAAAATGCGCATTACCTGTGTACATTTATGAACTACTGCGACCATTGTCGAAACGTAGGAAGAAAGAGTGTTTATTATTTAAGGTTTTTTTTTTTTTAGCCGTCAGTTAAGTGGTATTATCTTTTTGTTATTTATGGATCAACCAATATAGTTAAATGGATATAATTTTTAATAGGTATATATAAAACCTTTTTTTGTCAGTTTTAATACAATATTTTAATTATTTTGTATTAATCCTTGTTTGTTCAAGGGGTTGGAAAATGTATGATTTCTTTCTCTTAAGTTATTATTAGTAATAAATATTTTTATTAAATATTTAAGTGGTTCTTTACGGCACTTAGTATATCTTATTCCGATGTACCCACACTTAGTGTTATTGAAAAAAAAATTGGAACAATCTAAAGTCCGACTCGATAGATTGGCTTCCATTGGATATAAGTTACTACCTACTCGGCACAGTAGGCGGCGCTAGTGGTTATATATCATTCGCAGGAAACACTTAACGTCCAGGATACATTCTGCCAAGGCCACTAAATAAAAATTAAAAAAACAGGTGACTCCGGATGTGAGGGCCAAATATAAACACGTCTTTTCTCGGGACTAGGCTTCGCATTAGTTCTATCTGGAGGAATTCGTGACGTCGATGGGAGTAATTAGTAAGTAATAGTTCATTGTAATCAGAGTTGAACAATAATTAAAATTATTGCTGCTTCATTTGGGATTATTTAAAATTATAATAGCATTGGACTTTTGCTCATTTATTAATGCTCAAGAAATAAATTACACCAACAGATCTTGCCAAAGATAATATTACTTAGAGTATTTACGTAAATCTTTCTCTAAATGTACTTTATGTACATCTTCCTCAGATCTGAAGACAAGAGAAACATACAAAAATATTAAATGATGACAGTTAATATTCGAATAAACGCTAGTTTAACATATATGTGCAACACAGTTTGTTACCACGAATCCTCTAGATAGAACTAGCGATTTGAACCGGCACAATATTCTGGAGTTTTCTCTTTGTATTCAGTAAGTATCGTTTAGCGAAAGTAAAGCTGTTGTAGTAATAGCAAAGTAAATGAAAGCATACAAGAAAAATAAATAAGTACATCAGAAAAAGTCATACTTCATAGAAATTAGAGTTAAGTAATAGTTCTGGAAATACGGCTTCATATTGATAATTTGATACCGTGGTAAAACAATCGTATATCATAAATTTTACCTATAATATTGCAATGAGTTGAATGAAAAGTGCAAAGTTTATTATCGGCTCTAAGGGATCGTTCTGTTGAAATCATCAACACTGGACCAGTTATTTTGTAAATGCACTGTTTAACAAAAGTGTATATAACTTGAGAAATAAGGATATCTTATGTCAAAGCTAGTCGATAACCATTTTTAATCCCAATTTTTTAAAAGTAGCTTTATATGTTATTCATAAAAATGTTGTCATATATATTGTGCAATTTCTAAAACATATACCAAACAGTTTTTCCATCATTAGAAAAATCTGTTTTTCCAGTAAATTCGAAATTCATTGAACAACAAAAGAGTATTATCAATATTCAGTTAGTTTCAATGAAAAGATATTGAAAAACAAAAATGATACAGAAGCATGCATTATTCCTCATAAAAAATCTTGAAAAAATACTTTCTTAGTTGAGAGATTAAAAAGAATAGATTTTTGTTATTATTTTCTTTTAAAAATATAAACCTAGAAGAACGTTTAGTTACTAATTTAAACTTTTTTTTTACTTCGGCATTTATCTACGTGCAATAAAATTTACTCCATGAATGTGTAGTACGTTCCAAGGTCTACACCCGGCTCGAATACCTCTCAAAGGGGTCTTCCAAAACAAGCACCATAGAAATAAGATAAAAATAAAACAAATAAAAAAAGGGAAAAAACTTGTAGCAATTTCAGAGGAGACAGTGGAGACACGAGAACCCATTTTAGTTTAGGAAGGAAATAAAAAGAAGGCAGAGAAGAATTAATGTCATTAGAGAACGTGTTAACATTTCTCATGACAGAAAATGGCCCGGGCTTATCCTCCTTGTACGGTCCTCTTTCCTTGTCTTTTATCTTTTATTCCTTCTTTGGCCGGACAGGACACGGAGGACACTGTACCTGCCCGTGGACAGCCGATGATGAATACATATAAAAAGAAGATCTGATAAGCCTCGCGGCGTAAAGTTTTTATGAACTATTGTCCACGTCAGATTTTAGTTTGGTTATGAATGGGGTGTATTAGTACAAAAACTTCTCTTGCCTCGAAGAAAAAGAAAGAAATAAAATAAAAGAAAGAATTAAAATAATCCTGGGTAAATAAATCCGCTTTAAAGGGAGCCCAGCCTATCACTGAAATGTCAATTCGAATATTTGGTGCGTGGTTGTGCTTCAGAAAATTCTTAAAACTTCTTTGTTTTCTATCTTTTACTGCTGATCATTTATTTAGTTACTCAGTTCATCACTTTAAAAACTCATTCTCCTTATTAAACAACTCATCCTGAAGTTAAGCTGTTGTAATGATGATTGGACATCTAAATGAAATGAAGTACGTATTGATTCGTCTTACTGTATATCTGTACCTTTGTTAAAAAGTTTCTGGGATTGATGTATTAAAAAAAATATATATATATATTAAAATTTAAAATTGTATTAAAATATTACAACTAGTAAATACAATAGTTGTTACATTATGTTATGAATAAGGCCAAGTTGAGATACTTGAATGGCATTACTCAGATAACAAATTCAACTTAGGAGGTCCCGAAACCATCTTCTTTGCAGACGCCTCGGAGGATTATCGGGAATCGAAGAGGTGGTTTAAAAATAGTGGTGAAAATGAAGTTTTCACTTCAGATTCAAGGACTGATATCGGTTTTAAGCCAAATCTGCATGAAATGGGACATTAAGGTCAATATAGATGACTTAATCCGTAACAAAGTAAGGAAGGTAAAGGTTTTTATGACGGATTATGGATTATATGTCAGCAGGCCCTTAAACATACTAGTACCATTTATTTTAAGTTTATAAAATAAATTATTAAATCCCAAATCGTTTACATTAAACTAACTCATTCATCATCAATTTACAATTCCGTTTTTATATTGATCTGCTCGTTCCACAGAAAAACAAATAAAAACTGATTGTTTAATGATTTACATGAGACTTTTCAGGTATTTATAATACCAAAAAATAAAAATAAAATTAAATGAAAAAAATAGTTTTACTAAAATGTGTTTACCTATTTTTGTTATCCGAAATTTGAAAATTTGAGTAAAGCGATAATATTGAAATGGACCTCATAAATGAAATTATTTACCAGCCAAAATTATGTAGTGTAATTGACTGATTGTAATATAATTGACCTTGTGTAGGGTACCATAAAGAAAGTTAATTTTCTGATCATATATGATATTATTACAGACTCATCAAAATTGTTTAATTAAAGAGCCGTTTAAATTACTATTGAATAAAGATATTGAATGGAAACAACAGAATCGCATTTAATTACTTCAATTGGCATCATTAGTTTATCAAATGGCTAATAATTGGGCAAATAAAACCAGTCACTGTCTGATTTGGAACTATCTGGACTATTTTCCATTTTTAACTTTCCATTTATGGACTACCATTTTCTGTTGAATTAATATCTATTAAACATTGAGAATATCAGATTTTTTATTTGATATAAATATTCATACCATTTATTTTGGATTATTCCGAATAAATTGATTATGCTATTAAGAATAGTCCTAGTCAACTCGAACATATATTCGTTTTTTAATTATTTCGTATCAACCATTAATTGCAATTCCTTAATTACTATCTTCTAAAAACCAATCTGACTTTGTTATACCCGATTTAGGAAGGTACAAACATTTTTCTTGTACCAAGTATATCGTTGTTGAGTGATATTTTCATGGATTTGTGGAATAGTTAATTTTAGTTCAGGATAAAACGGGGATATTAGAAGTGTCTATATGCACCTGCATAGAAAATTGGGAATTTGGACTGAGACCAAAGCTCTATCTTCGTCTAAAACCAATGCTGTGGGTAAAATTTCAACTCTGGACCATTTAGCTAAATAATACTTGAGAATTTAAAATGTCTTCTCCTATAGATAACAACATAGTCAATTTTACACTCAAATTATAAAAATATCAGCATATTTATTAAATTGTTTCTGTTGACACTCCGATTAAAATATTACTTTGTAAATATTCGAATAAAATCATTAATCAAGATTTAACAGTGCGTCGTGTAATGTACCTTAAAACATCTATAAAAAAAACTTGAAGTTGACTGAAAGCAGATGATAGATCTTCTATTATCCCTTATCTTTTAATTAATCCATCTCATATTACTCAAACTGTATTTATTTATATAAAACTGATTAACATGTATGAATCGACCGAAAAATTAATCATTATACTTTTTTCCCTGTGATCTATAATGTATTTTTTAACTTTTGAATTTTTGTATGTTTTGTTTTATTTACTATTATTAGTTTTTTATGATATTTTTCTGTATTTTTATCCACCATGTCTATTTCTCGTTTCATATGATATAGAAACATGAAATACCGTATGTTAATATGAATGATGTATTCTTAGATTGAGTCAGGCGTTCGGGACCAAAAGCGGGAACTCGGAAATTTCCAAAATTGATTTTTTCTCGGATTCGCACGTTTATTGAATAAACTTTAACTCCAAACTTGAGGCTCGGAACCGGTCTAAGAGAAAATGTCATTTTGTCAAAGCTACGAATTGTCGTATTAGGCAAGACTAGTAGAGCACTAAATTGCCGTACCCAAGTTCGCCGGTTCAAACCCCTTTGTTTGACAGACTTTTATTCAATCTGTTAGCAGCTGGTGATGAATCCTATGGGATCTAGAACCCTCCTGGGGCTCAACCAGCCCCTATAAAATGAGTGCCCAAAATAGATTCCCATACCTGCCGGTTGAGTGTGATCTAGGACAAATTTACTCCCTGCAAAACCCTTGTCCAAGAAGCAGCAACGTCTCTGCCTCGAAATGAGCCAAACACCCTTAATGGGTTGTAGTGGTACAGCTTAATTAATTAATTATAAATAGCGATAATTTGAAAAATTCAATTTCTAGAATTTCTGATGTATTAAATATTTACATAATCTTACGTAGTTCGGACATATCAATTTTCTGTGGATCGGAGGTAAAATAAAATAATGATCATTACAAATATGTAACATGAAGAGTTCTAAGTTCTTGAACCAAGAATATCCTCGATGGACTGTTGATGATAAGTATTTTTCCAATATTAACAACTGATTAGGAATCCAATTAATATACACCCGCTCAAACTGAAACTATTAATTATTTTTATAGGATTTTCCATTGATCGAGAAAGTTCATAATACTTCGATAATCTTCTTGATGTACTAGCTATAATTTTAAAACCTACAAATAAACGTTAACTACGACGGAAGATAAGATATATTTTTTTGTAGCAATCCCTACACCAGTACAGTGTCTGCATAGTGATCAGTAGTTGCTTTTCGCGATAGGATATGGTTAAATTGTAGCTGGGATACCTGATACAGCTTGGTTAACATAGGGACAGAGTGAACTGGTCCGCTGTTCTCAATTTATTTATTTCCTCAATTCAATAATATATTTTTGTTTCAGGAAAAGAATAGAGTTTATTCGATGTGGAGGTATTATTATCTGAGAAATTGATTTGTGCCCCTGATAAAATAATTATTGTAATTAAGCTATTTTATTTTATGATTTTTTTTTTAAATTGTATTTAAAATGGCATAATGTGATAGATCCATACAGTTTCCGTTTATGATCGGAATGTCACAACATCGATCCGAATTTATAGAATTTATCGATCGACCAAAGAAACCTAACAATAGTATTGTATAAATATTTATATAACTGTGCTAAGGGAAAGGTCGACTAGGAAATTTATTATTGTTATATATCTTATCTCTCTAAAGTTCTATTATATTTGATTTTCTTTCCAAAGGAGGGGCATACTGGTTACAAAAAACAAAAAAAAACAATTGATTCGTTGATATGGAAAGGATTGTGAGTAAAAAAAAACAAAACATTTTTCAGTTTTTTTAATAATAATCATTCCCCCTATCTAAGAGAAATTTATCGACCTCCACCCGGACCATTTTCACCAACGTTTTTTTATTACGGAAAAGGTATAATTGTAATTAATTAATCATGCCAAAAGAATAGAAAGAGGAGTAAGTCAAAATCGGGAGTGGTTAAATGTTTATGAATGGTGTCAGTTACTATTTTTTATACTAACTATCATGTTTAGTAGCCAAAACAGTTTTTTGCTACTTCTGTTAAATTACCTTTTTGTTACTATTTTTTATATGTCAACGCATTACAGGCATCACTTAATAGTGACCACGCCTCTCACTGATCAAACCATGAACGGAGTTTTTTGTAATTCCAAGCATTATTTCATAACAAGCTGCATAAAAAAATATTTTTATTCGCAAGCCAACGCTGATAGATTCCTATACTAGGAGTCGACAACCTTTTTTGGTCATGGGTAAAAATTAACCAAAATAAGATTATGACTCAGAGATGACAGTCTTTTAGAAAATGCTTATAAACCTGCATAAACTTTAGCTCTAAGCATTCTCTTCGATATTTATGTCTACCCTGATGTTTAACTATTCGAGTCAATTTAGCCAAGGTTGGTTTATAGCTGACTGGGAAGCGTCTGAGGGGTAGATCGAGACGTAGGTGGGAGGATTCGTTAAAAGTGGTCTGGCATTCGGATTAGGTTAGAGTTCCGTGAAAGAAAAGTTTGAAAGCAGAGATTGGCGACATCGGTACCGTGCCTTCGGGTTCTAAGCCTTATTATTATTATTGGTTTCTAGCTAGTCGTTTTAGAACAATTACATATTGAATTTTCGTTACTTGTTCCTGGTTAGTATACATTTTATTTTTGAAAATATGTTTGCGAAATTTCAAGTAATTACTGACCCTGTCCTATACATCTAAAATTGTAAAGAACTTTATTGTTCTTTATCATTCATATCACAAGTGTTACAATAGATTTATAATTTTAAAATAATAATGATAATGAACTATCAGTTAACTCTACATACTGAATAAAAATACCAACGATATACAAACAAGAAAGAATACATCGACACCCAAACCCATTGGTAAAACAAATGTTCATGACTTACATGCCAGACAACACTAGGAGGAGACTAAAAAGAACATGGATGAGAGATCTGATATCATAAGAGTATTAAATCAAGCCACGGAAGAGGTAACGCAGGGTACTGTTCTTCTTCATGTTATGTTATTTTACAATTCTGATAGCCAATCTGCTGATTAACAATTGTTTTTGCTTGGTAGGTGTGGATATAAACATAAAGAGAGAAAAAATAATTCGTTTCTTTAAAAATATTTCCATTCATACATTACCTTTTCTTCCAGATCAGATTCCTGAGATAGTGACCATTAAAACTTCTTGTAAGCATTGCGCTTTTCATGATTTCTTTATCGTTGAGTACCAATTTTTCCAAAACTACATAAATATGATACGCTGGATAACCATTCGAAGATCAAAGGACGTCACAACCCCTTACTTGGAGGAAAGTGGAACGAATCGTCATCGGATCTTCGATTCTAGGCACGTCAAGTCCTTGCCTCCAAGTAAGGAACGCCGGGCTAGTTCGTTCCACTTAACTTCTCCACCTTTGTCTTCTCACTTATCTCAGCCTTTTATGTTCTCGTATCTTTTCCCTTTCCGTTTTACTTTTGTTCGATGGCGTTGGTAAAGTCTTATTTGCATAGCTTCTAAGATTGTCATTCGAGGAAAATATGGTTGAGGGTTCGGTTGGAGAAGAAAACAGATACTGACTTTTCATTTTTACTATTCTCCCAAAATACAAATAATCGTGAGCTTTAGTATACAAAAAAAAGTTTAATTTATGAGAAAGTTGTATATTTTGGGAAAGTTCATCAAGAAATGAGAGCTTTGACAAACATATCAATCTCTATACTTCAGAATGTTGGTTGAAACCTTCATTTCTAGATGTAATGTTCACCAAAATATAAACATTTAATCTAATAACAGTCTTTTTTTTCATTCTAAAACTCACGAAAAACTTTATTTTAGAAAATATTAGATATTAAATACGAATAAAAAGTCAAAACATGTTGTGACTTAACTGGAAGCGACAACCTGCGGACTGACACCATTTAATTTGTATCCCCCGCGAATAAGTCGAATTTTGTCTTGAGAAATAACTGTACCAATTAACAGAACTGGAATCGAGTCATTCTCGTATTTATGGACTTGAAATGGAGATGTAATATTAACAACTTATTTCAAACTAGTGACTGACTTGGCCTCTTATTCACTACGATAATAACATAACTCCGCTTCCCTAAGTGGAAAATGAGTGATTTTTTGGAGGAGAATCGACTTAACCACATTTTCACCGGGGCTGCGGTAATATATGGTAATGCGAGTAATGTGTGCCTACGTTTAAATTAGCCCTGCGATTATAGGATGTACTTATGGAAATTATTCCCGCCTCACATGCAGCCCTTCATTTGCCTGACGGAATATGGGTAAACCTAAGCAGAGATTTCATCGGAAGATCCTTCAGCTTCCTAATTGTGTTGCAACATCTGTTTTTGCGATTCCTCTACAGTGTATTTCGTTTGATCCAAAAATTTTTGTAAATGATGGCTTGATAGTAATTGTTGTAAATATACCTGTAAAGAACTTAGTTTTTAGGTTTTACTTATTAAGATTTTCGAATTTTTCTAATTTTATTATTATCTTCGCCTGTGGGGAATAATTCTACTTATGTCTTAGTTTAGTCTTCAATGTTGGGAATTTCGCCCACTGTTCCCCACCTACCCAACCTTTCCAAGCTTATGTGCATTCACGCCTTCTCCATTTCTGGGGTGAGTGGGAACGTTGAATTATTCCAAGCCAGCATTAGCAGCAAGCCAGATGAATGACTTCGCCAAGTTCAGCTGGTGTGGGAGCTATCTTAGATCATGCTATTTGTTTTAATAGCAATCATATATCCGTATATTCAAAATGAGCAGAGCTCTGGAGAGAACGAGCCAGCGCTGAAGAGGCCATAGAGTGCCGAAGTCAAGCCTTCAAGTTCTCTTGACCGCCCTACTTTCGAAGATACAAGGCAGGTCCCTTATTAATTTCTTACTCTGTCAAAACAAAAATACGATCTCTAACAAGTATTGTAACTGTACCTGAGTGATTAATAATATCCTGCCTGTCATGTTCACTGAGCCTGCATTCACTGATTTATACAGCAGTGCGATACGAAGGCTGTTTCAGACATGTATTAAGTTGGATTCGTTCTCCTATGAAGATTTATTACTTGGAAATTCTTTAAAATTGATGAGGAATTCGAATAATTACAGTTGGTCTTGTTTAGACTCTGCTTAGCGGTTTTAAAGGGAAATTACATTTATATTACATTTTAGCAAAACGTCAAAGTTATTCAATTAAAAAAAACTATTCTTTTTTTTATTTATCGACAATGAGGTATGAATAACGTGTTGTGTTACCAGATATATCGCGAGCTTGCCTTCAGGAGACCCTCCGGGCTCACTCAGCCTCTATTAACAAATATAATTTGGAGAAAATCTTTGGATTGAGTGTAATTCGCAATAATCCCCACCTTGCACGAATGTTGACCAATAAAATGTGTGTTATTAAGCTAGTACTGCACCCAAGACCCTTTATGAGTTATAGATTCTAAACAAAATAAATAAAAAAACTAATGTTATAGGTTTTTAATTTAATTAGTTTAGCATATAAACGTAATTCCATAAATCAATACTACTGCGTCCTATCCTCAGGCTACATTTATTTATTTCATTGCATTTCATTAATTGCCTGTTATATAATTTTAAAAGTAATCTAGCCATAGTTTATGTTATTAAATTTAGTTATGTTTGAATGTGTTCAGTTAGTTTAATATAATAGTTTAATTTTATTTAATTTACACTTTAGTAATTTATTTAGTACATTTTACTATTAGTATTAATTAAAATAATTAATATCTGAAATCGTCCAATAAATAAAATTGAAGTTTAACCAGTATGTGTAACCCTTTTGGAGTTAGGATATTGATCATACTTAACATTTTCTTCAATTATGAAGATATAGAATTTAATTAAAGTTCTTATCTTCCACCTTATGATTGTTGGTTTACTTAACTTAAATGGAACAGGCAAGCAGTGGTTGAGATCGGCTGATGCTCCTTGAGGTATCAGCGTTCCAATTACCTCTCTAGACGACCGTTGACTTAAAAGCAGTACAATTTCTACAGTGTACAGTGCCCTAGTTATCAAATTCGCTGGTTACAGGGACATGACAGTTTTTTTTCAACTTATGATCATTAAATTCCTTCCAATTTTATATACCAAATGCTCGATTTTCACCCTTAATGTCTAAAACTGGGTAAGTCAGTAATTTACGAAACGATGTCAAATTGTCCTTCCAAATAATAAGAATGAATAGGCGTCCTTTGGAAGAAAATTCGCTCCTAAAAACCGAATACCAAGGCCCCATTACTTTTTGAATGAGCTCATGATTAAAGGTCCCCTGTGTTCGCTCGTTAGGCTTGAGTTTTTTCCCATTGGGTTGCAATTAGCGACTGTCACATGTCATGGCTCTTGCTTAAAAAACTTGAATTTGTCAGGAATAAATGAAACTGACCTCGGCTAATCACCGCAATGGGAAAGGGATCGTTTTTTTTTCGCCTCGGTCTTATCAGAATCCGTTCCTAAGGCGGAGTTGAGTAATTACCGGATACTTTTTTCCTTCTTGAATATTTGAAGGTTCAAGATGAATGGCTTTATTTCGAAATTAGTGAATAATAATTAGCAGCGATTATTATTGCTAACAATTAGGAATAGGTTTAATTGAAATTTTCCAAAATACTTCATACATTGGGAAGCAGAGTGGCTCAGTGGTAGAGCACTGGGTTGACATGCCGAAAATCCTGGTTCTAATCCCGCTGCTGGCAAGAGTTTTATTTAGTCGATTAGCGGCCGGAGATGGATCGAATGGGATCCAGGACACTCCTGCAGCTCATCCAGCGTCTAAAAAGTTAGTACCCAAAATAAGGGGGGGGAAATCTAGCGGTTGAGCGTGATCTAGGACATATCACCTCCCTAAACAACCGTTGTTCATGAAACAGGCATCAACCGTGTGGAGAACTCAGACCCGTGCAAGGATTGTAGTGGTAAAGATTTTTATTATTTCATACATTGAACAGCAGTTACGTTATCTTGAATAATGTTACTTTACCTTATATGGGGAAGAAAATGGTCCGGGTCGAGATCAAAGAAAGTTTCTTAAATAAAAATAATGTATTTATTAGGAGCTGACGTTTCGATCCATATTCTAAATAATGTCTTTATTTTATTTTAGAGTTTAAATCATCCCTAATTTTGTATCTGGCTTACTACATCTATTGTTTTATTCTTTATAATATTATCTATTCCAATTATTTCATTTTAATTTGCCTGAAACTTGTCTATCCAGCTTTGGAAAACACCTGCCATGGGAGTCAAAACGTTGGTTTCAGATAATTCTTCGCTGATTAAGAAAAATGCATTCTTTGACCTCCACCGGGACCATTTTCTTTCCCATTTAAATTAACAGTAAGAGTATCATTTCCACTATTCGTATAGGGCAATTGAAGATTAAGAAAGGAAGGTTTTATTTTATTGCAAACAATTTTAAAATCACAGAGAATGTAATACTAATGTTCAATAATGATTTTAGAAGGACAAGTATCAGCTCCAAGAAGCCTTAACTGATATAAAAATTAAAATTAAACTATGAATTAAAAGCATAAATTTACATTTTAGCAATAACTATGAAATTTTTGGTTTATTCGAAAAATAAAAAAAAATGGCTAACTTATGAATATCTCTCTATCTAATATAGAGGGTTTTGATTCTTTAATATTAATTAAAACATATGATTGATTTAGCAAACAAAAGTTTAGTTTCTATGTTTTATTCTAAAAATACATCCCCTAGACCCTCGTACAAGGTCTAGTTTGGTGTAAATTGAGACGAAGCTTGTTTCTGTTTAATATTATAATTTGTTGTGGGTCAGAATAAATATGAACTAAGCATTGGAACATAAGAATTTTTTTTTTTAAAAGTACCATTTTAGTCTGATCTCATATCCTTAGTAACGAGCAATTGCTCAACGTGCTCAAAGCGAAGTTTAAGTGTAGAAATATTGAGTACAACCGCTTGGCTCATTAAAATAAATATATATCTTCAAAAAAATACATGCATTGTTTGAGGTTAATATATTCGTTTTCTGAGTTAATTGCTATCTTAGCTTGATTTTCATAGAATTTTCTTTTATTGAACCAGTTTTCTCATATTATGCGGTTACAAGAGAAATGAAGTAAGTATAATAAAAAAGACGATTTTGAGAAAACGTTTATCAAAAATCTAGAATACTTAGTGTAGGATGTTTCTAATGATGGACCACTTTATTTATTATTTCTGTTTTCAAGTTTTCGTAATCAAGCACTAAGTGGTCTATCCTTTCCACAACTTTTTCTCAAAATCATGTTTTGACTATTTCACTTGTAACATCTCTAGATTTTCTTTACTACCGAATTTTTATGGAAACTCTTGAAAATAACCAGTTGTTAACATTTATGTTTTTTAAATATTTTTTTCATTTATGTTTTTTAAATATTGCAAATGTATTGTTGTGATATTGGAGTAATATTCCTACTCCCGAGTGACGAAATAGACTATGCAACATTACTTCTTTAAATTAATTTTGGAATTATCCTGTTTCGTGCACAGCCCCTCCCAATGCCACTAGCCCACCAGCCGGCACCGGGACATGAAATCACCCTCTCCTGCCTCTTCGAGAACTCAATATGATGATGCAAATGATGACGCAGATGATGTCACAAATGATGTCTATGGTGATGGATACCAGGCGACATGTCTGAACATCTCGTCATCAACTATAACATCAGAGGCCTTCCCTCGAAGTTGGCCGAAGTTGAAATCCTACTACAGCAGCACCGACCATCCGTGGTTGCGCTGACTGACACTCTTCTGTCCTCCTCTGCCAGAGTACGATTCAGGGGGTATACCATGTATAGAGAGGCCTGTGCTCCGGGGACCCTAGAAAGCGTCGCCATCCTAGTCCGGAACGATGTACCTTCTAGGAGGATTCCTAACCCAGTTTGTCCAACCGCTGGTACTCACATACTCACAGTTGACGTGCGGTTCAAGACCCGCTTCACGTTCAGCTGTGTCTATAGGAGACCGCGGGCTGTTCATACAGCCGTGAGGTTGCTGTTCCAGCACGCCCAGTCAGTCAGCCGGTATATAGTCCTAGGAGACTTTAATGCCAATCACACTGCCTGGCTGTGTAAAAACAATAACACACTGGGGATCTACATTACCAAGACTAGGCTGGAAGTTTTCCACCCCGGAGTTCACACCTTTCGGCATGCGTCCCGACCCGGATGTACCTCAACTCTAGACCTCCTCCTAACCAGGGATCTGCACACCGTAACGAGCTGTATAGCGCTTCCATTCGGACCGTCAGATCACCGGCCGATTGTATATACTTTCGGAGGTACCCCAGCAGCCCCGCCTGCGAGTAAGTACCTCCTAAACAAGGCCGACTGGAAGGGTTTCAGGGCTAGCATTGAGGAAGATCTACCCAAGATCGAACATCTCAATACCGAGGCAGAGGTGAACAGGGCGGTGGAAGTCATCACAACCACCATCCTGGCCTCAGCAAATCGAACGATCCCCAAGTTCAGCCCACGACCCAACGCCCTTGGGAAACCTCCTAAGCACATTCTAGCCCTCATCAGCCAAAGAAACAACCTGAGGAATATTTTCCATCGCTCCCGAGACTATGGGCTAAAACCGGCCATCAATGCGATTACCCGGCAGATAGCCAGCCTCATGCGAGACTGGAAAACATCCCTCTGGCATGAGCAAGTACGTAGGACTCATGACGACCACCGCCAGTTCTGGCGACTCGTCAAGGGCCACGTTACTAAAAGGAGGACTGTGCATTTAACATCAGGAGGCGACCTGCTTACGCCTGGGGAACAAGCTGAGCTCCTAGCAAAAGCTTATGAGGCGAGTGATTCTGCTCGGCTGGTAGATGCTCCACCAATCCCTGAGGGGCCGCTTCCGTGCCCTAATGAAAAAATCATGTTTTCCACCTTCAACCAACTTGAGTCGGTACTAAGGCGCCTTAGAGGTAAAAAATCATCGGGGCTGGATGATATCCCCTATGTGATGTTGAGGATGCTCCCTAGAAAGGGTAAAGCCTTCCTATTGAACATCTTCAACACCTGCATGAGGATCTCCTACTTCCCCGAAGCATGGAAACTAGCCGTCGTGGTGCCTATACTCAAGTCGGGAAAGCCCGGAAACCTACCCGAGCACTACCGGCCAATCAGCTTGCTCTCTCATATGAGTAAAGTATTCGAGAGGCTGGTCCACCATCACATGCTGAACCACTGTAGTCAGGAAAACATTATCCCACCGGAACAGACCGGCTTCCTTAAAGGTGTCTCCTGTGACCATCATCTAGCCAAGCTCCAAGCGCACACCATTGAGCAGATGGGTATGAACAAAGCCACGGCCTTTATCTCCTTAGATTGCACTCAGGCCTTTGACAGTGTCTCTCACCCCCTGCTACTCCGACGCCTGGAAGAGTTTAGCTTCCCAGCCTCGCTATGTAGACTGATTCGAAGCTATCTTAGTGGAAGATCTTTCGTCGTACGAGTCGGGGACAGTTACTCGACTTCTGGCACCACCTCTTGTGGAGTACCTCAAGGGTCTGTGCTAGCGCCACTGATGTTCGTGATATACTCAGCACCGGTGTTCTCTACCAAGCACGAAGGAGCGGTAGTAGCGGCCTTTGCGGACGATATTGGGATATACGCTTCCAGCGCCAACGCCCGGCATGCCCTTAAAAAGGCACAAAGGGCGTCGGTCCCAATTGTTGATGATCTAAAGCTGAGTGGCATCAGGGTGAATCCGTCCAAGACGGACGCCATCGTGATGTCATATCAGCAAGGTAAGAAACGCCTACCGGCGACCTTCACTATTGAAGACGAAGATCGTCGCGTATCGAACAATTTGCTCTACCTTGGCGTTACCCTAGACAGGCACTTCACTCTCTCGAGTCACGTTAGGCAGAGGCTGAAGTTGGCCCGATATAAGTCCCATAGGCTCTACCACCTGCTCTGCTCTCAGCAGCTCTCGCTGCGGCTTAAGTGTCAGATATACAAATCTGTCATTAGACCCACGCTGCTCCATGGTGCGCCGCTACTTAAACACCTGTATAAAACCACCCTCAAAGCCCTTCAACAATTCCAGTCCTCTATTCTTAGGCGCATAGTGAGAGGCACTTCGCTTGAAAAGGCACGTAACGATATTTTGCACGAGGAACTCAAAGTTCCGACGGTTATTAATTACATTAGCCGGAGGCACCTCAAATTTTTTGAGAGGCTGAAGGCGTGTGAAAATTCATTATTTAAAGATATAGTCCCCCCTCCCAGACCAGGGAGGTGGCAAGGCAGTGCCCCTATGGTCGACGTGCTCTCATTGGCCTAGGGTAGGGGTCTGGACGCTCTAGTCCAATCACCCACTTCCTTTTCTTCCTTCCTCTTCCCCTTTCTCCTTTCTACCTATCTCCTAAACCCTTAAAGCGGTCTCTCGCCGACTTTGAATTGTATAGAGCCAGCGGCCTAGTGCCGGTTTAAGAGAACACGCCTAAGCGGTCTCATACCCTGTAAATACTTATAATACCTACGGGTAAATGAAGTACTATTTTTTTATGTATATATATTTGTATATAAATGAAATGTATATATAGTAAATTAATGTAAATAATGATGAATAAAGAGATTTGAAACAAAAACCTGTTTCGTGTGGGTGACCAGTTCCCTGCAGAGTGACTCAAACTTGGCAAATGATCATTATCTCTCTTACATGAAGCAAGAGGCTTGTTGTGACTGAAGGTATTCTTAGATATATAAATCAGTTTAAATAGGAACAAACCCAGAGCCCTGTACAGCGGCCAGTGGTGTCTGCAAATATTTATATAGTTATTTAAATCGCTAAGGTCCTGGTTACAACGCCTTTTCCTTATTTACGTTGGAAATGTGTTTCCTAGCTAAACTTTGGTATTGCCAATCTTGCTTTCTAACAGCCCAGAATTACAGAAATATAAATAAGACTCAGAAATAGATAGCTGATCCCTTGCCCTTAAAATGTAATGTTGGGATATTGGAGTAATGATTTATTAGTTATATAAAAAGGATATTGTATAATATAACGAATGAAATTTTATAAAGACATTTGAATATTCTGTAAGTGAGATTTTTTGCATGATCCCCACACCTGCGAGACTGTTATTAAATAAAACAGAATTTTTGACAGAATGACTTTTGAGTTTATGTAATAATCCTCGACGGACAGTAATAATTTAGGACAGTAAACCAAGAATTTATATCTATGTAGGTGTTATATTTTTCTAATTGACGAGTACTGTTAAATTATTCTAATATATAGAACACATAGAAATAAAATATTCGTTACAAGAAAAGAAAAATTAAGAATCGTTTGAGAAGTTGAATTATGACTTTATGAAATGAAAGTATTCCACTAGTTTAGGAGGTCTCATGTGGATTTCCATTCATAAAATTTGTTCCTAAAGCCCATAGTTTCTTGTTTTTATATGGGATAATAAAGTTAATAAGAGAGTAAAGAATATCATTTTATTAATTTTTTAAAAATAATTACAACATCAAAAAAGTTAACAAATGATTCGTGCGAGATTTTATTCAAATTTCTAACTATGTATTCATTTAATGCTTACGAGCTACGTACGTGAGAGGGTTATAGATTACTCAAGACATTAAACACTCGTAATACGGTCGTTTTCGGTTTTTTGTTATCTATGCTTGTACCATTTAATGATATGTAGTAATTTTGTATACGATATTCCTATAATTTCATTAATTTTGATGCTTATTCATCACTAAATCCGACACATTGTCATTGGTCTACAATTATGTTCTTTCCATGGTTTCTTTTCTCATTCATATGCTCGTGATATTAAAATAAGTAAAAATATTTATATTAATTTAACTATTTCTTAATCCCGCTAAACGGTCCCTCCCTGTTTTGTATTGTATAACGTCAGCGGCCTTGAGCCGGTTCGAGTAAAACCCGCCTTCAGCGGAATCAGCCCATTGTAACGCCTTAAAATGCCGAAAGATTACAGAAGGCTTTAGTTTATATAGAAGCATTTGCAGGTATTTACTGTAAGTTTGTACATATATATTTAAATAAAATCTGAGAGGATGAAAAAAAAAATTCATTTAAATTAAATGAAGCTAATCCTCTCAACCATTGCAAACACAACTTACGGTAATTTCATTTAAAAAAATGTAAATCTAAGTTAACATATTAACGTCAACGTGTAATGTATGGAACAGATTAGTAATTTTACTATGGACGTCCTTCCACTGTAAGAAGTATTTGCGTACAAATATCTGCAATATTCATTATTTAAAAACAGTAGAGGCAGTAGACTTTATAAAATTTGCATTTCCAACAAATCGTAAATGGAAAAAATGTCAAACTCCTTTATGTGAAAATTCAAATTAATACTCACATGAAGCGTTCATGATCAAAAGCGGATAACACCGTAATATCAGAAATTTATTTTTTCGCTGGCTTAGGGAAGCAATTTGGTCTAACACGAAACATTGCTGTAATATTTCTCATGAATTTAGCCCGATTCTGAAGCTGAAATTTGGAGAGCATAAAACTTCTTGGCTGAACTATCAAAAAATGTTTAAACAGTCAATTTTTGAAACTTCCTCATTGCTTCCTTAATGATGTTTCGGAAGCGTAAACTTTTCTGTTGGCCTCAAGTTTTTAAATAATTAATCTTCCAGATATTCTTGTGAAATTACCTTTATTGTTGTAGGAAAATTCGTACAAAATTAAATTAAATGTATATCTTTGAGACATGGTCTTATATGTTGAATTATAAAGAATAATAGTATTATATCGATCATTCTTAAAATTGAGGAAAACCCAGTTCGAAAACATACAATAGCATTAAAGATTTTACTGTTCTATTGTATTAGTTCACGATTATTTTTATTTAGATTAATTAACTTCTTGATTTTCTCCTTGGCCAAATTTGCTATACAGCTTGACCTCTAGCAGATTTTTCGACTGGGCAAAAATAAAAGACATGTGTAGCGATGCCTGAGGTAGAGGGACCTGTTGCGGTTAGCCACAGGCCTGGACGTGGTGTCTTGCTGGGAAAACATCATTATACTTGATTAACTCACTGAGCATTCCTGTCCTATCAAAATTATCGTTTGTTTATGCGTAAATACTCCCAGCTATTACTCAGCTCTTCAGTTGCTAGAAGGAGATATTCGTAGGTGTTTTGTCTCCTTGTACGATAAACATTATACAATGAGTTATATAGATATTTTTCATCAATTGGAATAATTTTAATTTGATTAGTTTCATTTGATTCAGATATTAACTCTTTTTAAATATTTTTATCGTCATATAACGAGTTTAACCTCTATGTATTTCTCGTACTTTAAATAAATAATAAAGTAATATTTCAAATAAAAACTATTTAAAGACATTCATAGGAACACTAGCATCTCCATACATTGTTTTTTTATTAAAAGGTATTGAAAAGTAATAGTTTTTATAAATGTAAATGTAGCAGAGCATAACATTTTTAAAATAAACTTCATTATTATCCTAATTAAGATGAGCATTACCGGTTATTAATTAATAATAAAAATATTTATTTAAGAAATTGTACAAATGCAATTAATTTGGTACATTTTGTATCTGCAATTTTCTTTTGAAAACCGCCACTAAGAGATTCACTTGGAAGCGTGTATAGAGAAACCTCCCATTGAAGGCACTCCTATCGTAGTTCATCTCTCCACAGTACATCCCTGCTCCAGAGACATTTTTGTCTACTTGTCGGATTCTGTACCAAAGTGTCTGTGAGTAATGATTCTACCAGCAGGTATGGGTGACTAGCAAGTGAGTCATGAAATATATTTATGGTTTTAAATATGGTTTTCCGTATTGTGTCAGTCACGAGAGGTTTGTTGGAATATTGGAGTAATGATTTATTAGTTATATAAAAGGGATATTGTATAATATAACGAAGGAAATTTTATAAAGACATTTGAATATTCTGTAAGTGAGATTTTTTGCCTGATCCATACACCTGCGAGACTGTTAATTAATAAAACAGAATTTTTGACAGAATGACTTTTGAGTTTATGAAATAATCCTCTACGGATAGTGATAATTTAGGACAGTAAACGAAGAATTTATATCTATGTAGGTGTTATTTTTTTCTAATTGACGAGTAATGTTAAAATATTCTAATATATAGAACACATAGAAATAAAATCTTCATTACAAGAAAAGAATAAATAAGAATCGGTTGGGAAGTTGAATGGTGACTTTATGAAATGAAAGTATTCCACTACTTTAGGAGGTCTTATGTAGATTTCCATTCATAAAATTTATTCCTAAAGCCCATAGTTTCTTGTTTTTATATGGTATAATAAAGTTAATAAGAAAGTAAAGAATATCATTTTATGGATTTTTTAAAATAATTACAACATCAAAAAAATGTTAACAAGTGATTCGTGCGAGATTTTATTCAAGTTGCCTTATCCATGGGCCAGTGTAACCCTAGAAGACTGGCTCGGGACGTAATAAACAACAGTGGAAACCTTATTCGAACTCAATAAAATTCCCGATCCTCAATTTTAACAAGTGAAATACGGCTCCCTTGTTTCTCCGAAAGGGCAATATTTTTTATGTAAACGGCCTCCTGCAGCTTAGTTATCTCGTCCTGACCTCACTGCATTTAAATAAATAGTAGATTCCGATGTTAAGTGAGGGAGCGGCATTTTCGAAATGCCAAAAATCGTTGGAACGAGCCCTGCTTACTGGTGTTCATATTCAGATATGTTCATATTCGTTTTATTCATCGCCCAATTATTTTTTTAATACTTATCTTTCAGTTTTGCAAACCTAAACTTATCGAATACAGACCAATTGTACCCTACATACTTAGTAGCCTCAGAAGTAGTAGTATTAGATCATTTGAAATATATTAATCTGAAAAAATAATTTACTTATTTGAAAAATATTTCATTATATCTCAAAAATTGTATATAAGAATAATTTATTTTTAAGAAAAATAATAATATGGTTTTTGTTATACGAGTAAAATTAAATGAATATTTTTTTCTTTTTTTAATATAGCCAATGTAATTTCCAATTGATATCCAAACAGTATATCCATTTTTTTTCAATGCCAATGGTGCCAATATTCACCACTTTATATAATGCCTTTATTTCCTAGTTCTAAATTGATTCCGGTGAGTGTATCATACATTTTGATAAACTGAAAAACTTCTTTATTCATACCGTAAAACGGGGTGAATAGAAACAATTTTCAACTTTGGTTTGAAATTTTCCATATTTGTAGTTGTTCTAGATACACAATTTTTTGACCAAACACAGGTCTCTGTTAGACCTATTTGTTTATAGTATTTAATTTTTTTAATTTT
Source organism: Arma custos (assembly GCA_037127475.1). Lineage (NCBI taxonomy): Eukaryota > Metazoa > Arthropoda > Insecta > Hemiptera > Pentatomidae > Arma > Arma custos. Next base: position 119,085,309 of record CM073759.1, read on the forward strand.
ATTTCATTTTAAAGAAAAAAAATTAAAACATGGTGTTTTTTTTTCACCCCGCAAATGGGGGTGAATAGAAACAGTACTTCGATTTCATATTTTTTCTATTGAAACGAATCGAGGGTGAATGGAAACAGTTAAATATGGTATTTTTAATTTGTAAATGGATAAATACACATTTATTTCTCAACGTAACGATTTATTTCAGTACATAACCAAAAGAAGTTACATAACTGTAAGTAAAGAAATTGAATAGGTAGACAATTACCGTATTTAACAAGATTAAATTATGATTAATAAATTGTGAAATCGGACAGGTCATCTTTGAAAAATATCATGCCTTTGAATCGAGAGGTAAAGCTGTCTGACCACCATGGTTCTTCATATTGAGACCTCTTTTCAAGTGTCGATATATAATACTATAATGCAAACCATGTTTCTCAGCAGACTTCCGAAGGCTTAGTCCCTTCTGTATGTCAGAAAGTGCATTTTCGATTGTTTTTGGATCGTGCTTTTGTAGCCCTCTCCAACCAGCGGTTTGTATTTTCTGGGCATTTGACAGGGTCCTGCTGTGTCAAATAAGATTCTAACATAAATATAAAACACACAATATGTATTTTATATAGTATAAATGTGATTTAGTATTAAATTTTTCTTGCAGGGTGAATAGAAACACTAAAAATTATGTGTTTCTATTCACCCCATAAATTCTGAAAACCTAACTTAAAAAACATGAATAATTTTTGAAATAATATTGTTAAAGTTAAAGCTTAAAGTAAGTCTTAATCTTTTATGTGAATAATTAAACTATGCTTTGTACAGCTATTTACTTTGAAGAACACTACGTATTATGACTTACTTGGAAAAATCTAAGTGGATAAAAAAACACAAAAATCGTGTGGTAAAATTCAACAAGGCATACAAACAGGAACCTGTGCTGCTAACCAAACAAACCATTATTTCCCTTTCAGCCTAAAGTATAGCAACTTAAAAAAAAATAGTTGCCACAACTTACCCATAGTTATGTAGTAAATAAATTATACATAAATAATGAAGTTTCGTTTCTATTCACCCCACTGTTTCTATTCACCCCGTTTTACGGTATATTGAACTTCACTTTATGCTGCTATGGCTAATCGGGGGTGCTAAATTTTGCCTTCCAAGGTTTAAATCTGGATAAGGATCTAGAACCGCATGACACCGCACAGGTTCGGAACCCCCATTTTAGGTCACCTCCTTAAGACTGAATAACAAAACATTTTTATTCAAAATACTAACTCCACCTGCTAGGCTGCTAACCAACGGACTTGGTCATAGATGAGTGTTATGCTGGTCACTAAGTGACCACATCTGGGGAACTTAAAAGCTCTCCTAAGTATTTCTAAACCAAGAATATTATTTGCATGCACTACATTATTTAAAAAAATAAATATCTATAGTTTACCTACCTGAATGTATCTCATATATATCAACAATACGCTATTTTAGTATTTAATATTTTACGGGAGGAACTTGGCATTGATACTGCTATTGAATAAATTATTGTATTATTGGTGTGGATTTGGTACAGGCACTGAAATTTTCTGATAAATTAAAAACTAATAAAATAAATAAAATATACGAAACATAAAAGAAGTCTGGCTTAAACCGAGAATATTTTTTATTATAATTCGAGATGAAATGTTTTTTTTCAAAAATGTAGTCGATGTTTCACTAATTTATATTGATGAATAGTAATGTAACCATAACTCAAAACATTTCTTATAAGGATTGTAACAATATATGCAAATACCGATCCATTTAAGAACTTACTTGATTCATCGACTCACTGCGAATATCCTTTGATTTGGTTCCTGATAACAATCTACCGACATATTGTAAAATGTATTAAGTGAACAAGATATACCGCCACTGACTTTTAGAACATTTGATTGATACGATAGCAATTCTTTTTTGTTTTTCCTTCGCTGGAAGAGTTATCGAGTAGTATGGTGTCTACTCCGTAGTCGACATTCCATTCGAGTCTGGAACTAGAATCGGATGAGATTGGGAAATTAATTTTGTAAACATTTTAGTTTCTTTTCCAAACTGATCGGATTCGAAATTATATTTTTTTCCTATGTCCCTGGCTGTCCTATTTCATCCTTCCTATATTGGCTAATAATATCATGCGTCGGGTATTCAATCATGGATATAGGTCGGTCTATTAGCCACGAATTAATAAATAGCATCCATTAAGACCTAATTAATTTTAAATAATTAGATTGCCCTTAGGGTTCTCCTATTTTATCGGACTAATTTGGAAGGTTATATAAGCGTCCTGACACACATTAGATGATTTACAATGTACAAAAAAAATCATTTTGAATAATATTAGTTGACCTTAGACTGAACGTTCTAATGTGACTGAATTTTGTCGTAGTCTATTTTCTATTGTGATTCTACTATAACAGCCCTGAAGAAGACCTGCAATGTGGGTCGTAACATCGGCTTCCAAATAAACTGTTCTTCCTTTATAAGAGTATTTTTTTATCCCCACCCGGACCATTTTCTTCCCCAAAATATAGAATTATTGTATATAATTGTTGTATAAAATATAATTATTGTATTAGTAAACTACATAATTTTATAATATAATATAAATAGCACTTCATTATGATTATAAATAAGAAAGATATTTCAATTTATTTACGTTATTCATGTAGATTTGTATATATTAAAAACAAATTCTGTTCCACTTCAACCAATGAAGAATATTGGAATCAGTACGTGGTAGAGAAATTATTGTTCATAAAACAACGATTATGCAGGGTGGTGATATGTCCGACATCACGTTAAACCAATTCACTTTTCCCCGAATTCTTTTAATTTCTATATTAAGGCTTCAGGGATCTATTACCAAGACATGAACCACTATAGGAGTGACTTCAATTGGAGGTTTCTCCGTACATATATGTGCCAAATGGCGTTTGTATAATTTCTTAACTAAATATTTTTGTTATTATTGTAGAATCCGGGGTTTAGTGTTGTAAAAGAAAACAAGTTATTGCTCGCTATTTTTTTTTTACCCTTAAAGCAGAACCATCCTAAAATTAGATTATTTTACAAAATTCATGTACAGTTCAATATCACATTTGTATCATGTAATGCAGTACTTTTAGCTGGCTGATTTAATTGGTTGTGTTTTTCTTCGGCCCGAAATACTGACTGCTTTCCACTCTTTTCTCTCCTCGGCATGAAAGAGAAAAGCACGTAGAAAAACGGGTACGTCGTTTTGTATTTCATAAACTCATTACAAGATTTCTCAAATTTAGTATAACTTGGAAGAAAACAATACATGATACTCGTATATCCTTTTTAGATAACTCCTTGTCTGTAAATTAAAATCGTATATTACATCGATTGACCATGGCTTTTGATACTTCGGATATTTATAGAATCGTGGTTGTGAGGAGATATTTTATTATTTTGTAGGTATCACCTCTTCCTCCACTGATGAAGAAAGTATTCAATTTTACAAGCAAGATTTTATGGATTATATTCATCTATATTGGATTTCCTTAATATCGTTCTCCTTCCGAGAAATAGGAATTAATTATATAACTATCGTAGTTATAGGATATGTTTATGTTTGATAAGTCAATATTAATCAGACATTGAGAGTTTATAATTAAGTGAAACCATCGCTAATCGATGCAGCACCGATTTAATTGTCGTGTAGAAGGACTTCGGACGCTGAAGATAAGATCTTTTCGGTTCCTGTCCCTACCCCCCGGGAATTATCATAATTTCGTGCCTTTGGGGATCCATAATTTTGAGACTTCGCTGAAATAGCAACTTTATGACCGTGTAATTTTGCAATGCATAATTTAGTTGTAGTTTGTTTTTAAATCGTGACCGATTTTCAATTAATGTAGATCTCTCATTCCAACAAGATCGAATGAGTGAGTCATGTATTCTGTATTATAAAAAACTAGAGGCTTTTTTAACAAAAAAATGTTCGTATTGTGGCATTCTCTTTTTTATGAACGACAAATTCTAGAGAACGAAATTCAGAATTACTTATCCTACAGTTGAGCTAATTTGAAATAGAACCTTCTTGAGAAACCATAGAGATGCAGCTCTGAGCCAAGTGACGAGGTTCAGCCAGTTGCGAAAAAATCTGATATTCAGCACGCTTACTGATGAAACTCAAAATTTAGTGAAAATATTATAGTTAATAATATTTCTTAAAACCTGAAATCATAGATTCATAACAGATTTCCATAGAAACAGAAATATATTACAAAAGAGTTTCCGCAGCTCATGAGGAGCTCTGCACTTAACGATATGGAATATGGTAATGAGGCTATGAAAGTACTAGAGGAGAGGAACATCGCACGACTAAGATTATCTTAAGATAATAAGTCACATACTATTCCTGTTTAAGCCGGAAATCGATTATTGAATCGATATGGATCATATTTTTATATTATCGAAATGTGCAGAAGTGAAGTGAACAGCACGAAAATGAAGATGATTTTTATCTGCGTTTTTTTTTCTCATTTTTTGCAATTAGCCACCCATAAGGAAAATAGGTGTCAATAATTTATGTTAACAGTCATACCATTTTTAATTTCATTATATAATATTACAAATTATAAATGAATGATACAAAAAATTGATAAAGAAAATTATCCTTAGAGTAAAATCGATTGAAAACATATTTTTAATCAGCTCCAAACGTAGACATAATAATTATGAATGATTAGTAAATTTTTTTAAATGTTATCTACTTATTGTCTTGGACATTGTTGAAATAAATATTACATTGCTGTATATCAAATTGTAAAACAATTTTACCTTCTACCCTAAATAAATAGTGTTTATCTCATATGTTGTACTTCTTTTAATATTAAGAGAATAGAATTGGGATTGAATTCAGATTAAAAATGAATCATACTATTTATACATTTATGTAATGTTAGTTAGTTTGCAGCACGTCAAATGGCATTAGGACTTATTAAGGGGATTGAAAAATCCTTTGTTATTCCGTTCTTTGGAAGAGTCGTAAAATGGTGGATCCGAGCATGTGCTTATCAGGTACTTCTTGAAGGTCCTTATCATAATTCTACCTGGATCTAAAAATTTGGTACTTCATCTGCAGCATCGTCCGATTAACCATAACATATAAAGTGACGTTAAATAATTAAAAACATATTATTTTATTGACCTTTTTTACTTTCATACATTGTAATTTATCATTGGTTGAATAATAAATCGGTGTTGATGAGTTTTATAGTTTGAACTTGTTACTGAATTATTTGGGAGTTTATTAGGTGAACTAATAGAAACACATCACATATACCTACATATATAATAGCATATTATATACCCGAGAGACATGTTTTTTAATTGCACATGCATTTATTGTAAACGAGCCATCACTCTGTGAGGCATTTTACTCTGGGCAACTTTTCTTCATATTCGATAATAAAATAGTCAACGGCGAAATGTCCTTCATGTTTTTGACGCGTATATAAACCCCTTTACAAGGTGACAACAAACAAGAACTTATGGAGCGGAGCTAGATAAGGCTGCACGCCCGCGTAAGGGTGAACCTACATTGGATCCGATGCGATACGATCAGAATTCGGAAGCAAACCAAATGACTGAAATATATCGAGAGTGCCTACATTGGATCCGCTCCGATCCGATCCATTTTTATCCGAGCAATCCGACCGATTTAGTCGCTCGTGGAATCAAAATAGTTTATTTATACGGAAGCGCCTACATTGGATCCGATGCGATACTGTACGATCAGGTGCGATTTTCACATTTCAAAATCATTAGTTTTCAATCCGATAAGTCAGCCGTTACCATGTGTGACAACAAACTTTTATTGTCTAAAATGTTTATTAAAAAATGTACATTGTAATTTGATAATTAACTAGGTATTATATAAATATCCGTCATAAATCAAAATTAAATATTCTCACTTCTCATTAAAATATTTTATTATCAATCTTCATGGACCATTAAATATAGTAGCGAAGGTTATTTTTCCGTTGAATAAAATTATATCTATCAGAAATATACATAAAAAATATACCTACATACAATTTTAATGTGTCAAATAAAATTGGAAACATTAACTTTTGATAAAATTATCATCGTAATGTATAATTTATTTGTTAAACAGTTGGCAACATTGGGAGGTAAGAGATTTCTAATTTTTTATACTCGTTTGCAATGATGAAAAACAAAATAGACAAAGAATTACTCATAGAATTAGTTCGAAACAAGCCTCGATTGTGTGATCAATGAAATAAATCGCAATCGAGAAAATTAATTCATTACATAAAATACGAATATATAATAAAAACAATAAATTCTATTTTTTTTTTATTGAAAAACAACCAAATTATTTATTTATAGTGAAACAGCAAGACAAAAATATTCTAATGTTATAACATTTGGTTCTTTAAATTTATAAAATCAAGATTATTTATTAATTATTTTTAATATATTTATATTTCATTATAATATATATATAAAATATAAGAAATAAAAGAATAAAATTAATACTATTTTATTCGGAAGGAAGTGACTAGTTTCACTATCAGATTGAAAAGATTAGAATCATGTCGGATTTGATCCAGAGTAGGCACTCACTGCGTATTTCAGTTATTTGTTTTTTCAGCCCACCATCGTATGTGATAATATAGGATCGCGTCGCATCGCATCGGATCCAATGTAGCTGCACCCTAAGTCAGGTGTTGTATAAAAGGGAGCAGTAAGGAATCCTCTTGTCGCGTCGTAAATTCAAACAGAAAAAGGAAAAGCAGGCTGAGGAACAGGCTTTTGTTCCAAACCCTCCGGGACTCCGTTCTGTGGGCGATGGGACCATACGCTACCTACATTCACTCCCTCAGTGAGCACCTCCACTTTGTCATTTTTCTGATCTGGCTTTTTATGTTTGCAGTTCACTTGTTGCATGTAAGACAAGTCATTTTTGCATTTTTAAGAAGATCAAATAACTATAAAAGAAATATTCCAAAAGACCAGCCATAGTTGATTATTCATTCAGTTAACAGCTATGAATTAACATTGTGGGATCTAGAGACCCCTCAGAGATCATTCAGCCTTAATTATAAAAAAACCTGGAGACCAGGGGCTATCTCGGCTAAATCACCTTCTTGCATAGCCAGGGGAAGAGTTCAGTTTCTAGAATGAAGTCCACATTGTCTTCATGAGTTGTATTACTAAAGGAATTATTTTCTAGAATCTTAAAATAATTTAGGCTTAATCATGGATATAATTTTCTAGGTATTAGATTATTGAACTTATGTGCTTAATCAAATAGTTAGATTTTCGAGAAGAAACTATGTTTTTTCGCTTTAAAAAATATATTGATTAGTTTTACTTTTTATTTTAATAAGAAAAAGTGTAAATTTCATCGATATTGTTATCCTTCACTGATTTTCCAAATGTTGACTTAACTTTCGAATTTCATTCAAAAATTTTTAATTGATAATTAACTCGCTAATTATTCGGTATAAGCATTTTTTATTAGATTTTCCTAGTTTACTATAACTCCAGCGATTGTCGATTAATATAGACTTTCGATTTTCTGATATCATTGAAGTTTTATTGAAAAGAGTTTTTTTTGTGTGGTTTTGGTCTTATTAGGGTTCTAATTCCATTTCATTAATTGCATTACTATTGTTAATTAATTATTATTGACTTTTTTGGTTCGTTCATTTGGTTTTCAAGGACGTTATTTTCTTACTAAATTTGTTTCTTAGTGTATGTGCATTTCAATTTTCTGTTACTTTTGAATTATTCTGAAGTATTGGGATTGTCTATAGTATTTGCTATGTTTCTGATTCATGTTTTTTTTTCTTTATTTTATTGTAACTTAAAAGACAGAAAATCTGTTAATTGTCAATTTGTATTATTGACAGATATAAATACGTTATGCTGGACATCCCAAAATACAAAAATTCATACACCAGCAAACCCTCAGATTTTTTACCTCATGCCAACTTTCAGACAACACCCTCATACAAGAAATAGGAAATTATACAAAAACAACAACACAAAAATACAGACACAAACGAACAAAACACATACTATTATAAATAATATGCATTTTGTATTATATTATACATAAATTTTGTCTTAAGTAAATCCTATGTACTCTTTTCTGTTCGTTTTTTAAATTTTACCAACAACAAAAACATATTAATCAGTAACCGTTGTAATGTGAACTCATTTTCATTGTAAGGGATTATCCCACCAATGTTTTAAAATTTGTACATATTTTAAAATAAAATAAAACAAAATATTTTAAAAAAAATACGTTATGAGAAAAAAAAAAATTATTTCGCAAAGTTCTTCGGTATATACATTGTTTATCATATTTTTATGCTTTCTATTTCTACATTTGCTTTCATCAATATATGGATGTTTTATTAGATTCAAAAAAGGTTTTTCCTCTCATTATTAACCGACCTTCTTCTTTCAGCTCAAAAGTCACGTTATCACACGTTATTAGTGATGATAATAACTAAATAAAAGTGTATATCAAATTAGTAACTGTACAAATTCTTCTATAAATGCCTAAGAATGAACGTATATTTTTATTGCAGTTTAGCTATTTTTATGCGAGCCATTGTTGCCAAAGATTTATTTTTTAAACGCCGAGAAGCGAAGTTCAATCAAAGTTGTTTTTCTTATTTATACGCCATTCAATGCTTAATCAGTTGATTGATTGAATGACGTCCGTAGTGAATCGGCACAATCTATTACCATGGACTATTGACATTCCGTTCCTAGGTATTGCACAAAATAACCCACCCTTAAAAAAGAAAATTTACGTCACTAAATTGTTTTCCGGACATGTTTAGAGTTAAGCAGAATGCTTTAAGAACAATAGAACTCAAGGGACACGTGTAACAAGACAGTTCTTCCAAGCTGTCTCAGTTTGAATTATTAATAGATTTTATATTATAATCTGTTACGACTAATTATATTGCTTAAATCCTATCACAAAAACACTTGTAATAAACAGAGACCATTCCTATTATATTTAATGTGATTTAAACTTTTGATTTCTAAAAAAACATTAATCATATGCTATCGGTATCAAGAAATACGAGGAAAGAGGGAAAGATCAAAAAAAAAGTTTGTATATACGAATCACAATTTTAAATTGAATTGTAATTTTCCATTTTCCAAAGCATGCAAAAATAATGCATAAGCAACTATTTTTTGCTCTCATTAAAACATTCTAAGGCACCTGCTGGGCTACGGACCCGCGATCTTGGGTATAGTTGGTTGTTATGCTATGCGGAAATTATTAAAAGGGAAACGAATGAAAAGTTAAAACTTGTGACAACCTGTGGAATAATTACAAAAAAAAATAAGAAAGCGAACAAAATATGATCTCGAGATTGATATTTTTGAAGTCTTAGTTGTTAGCCACTGAACTGGCTGCTAATTAAGTTATACGTTCCAGTGGAAACTATTTAATCATACATTAAAAGAGAAAACAACTTGGCAATAGGTGAGGATAATGAGTGAGGCAAGATACACAAGAGCAGGTAAGCAAGCTAATAGCCAAGGCCTGACCTGTGATGATCTGTGATAAAAGTTGTATTGCACCTGCTGAGGTTGCAAGTTATTGCAAGATTATTTAAAACATTTATTTAACTAAATGTGATTGTTTAGATAGTGTTATTGTTGTTTAAGTACCTAAATCACGTTTAGAGTATCGAGTTGCTCTTTGACTTTCAATGGGTTCGTTGTAATTTAGAAAACAATAAAAATAAATAAACAAATAATAAATACGTAATAACTACAACCCAAGACGGGTCATGGGTTCTGTTCATAGTCGAGACTGTATTTTTTTTAGGACAACGTTTGTGTAGGGGGATGTTTAAGGGTACACACTTTATAGTGGCTGGTTGAGCCCTAGAAGAGTCGTCAGATCCCACAGTGTCAAACCACGGATGTTAACACATTAAATAATTCATTTACAAGAGCTGGATTTAATCCCTGGACCTCCGGTATAGTAATTCAGCTATTCATATAGCTCTATACACCGCTCCCTCAGAAAACAGCGTTTAAAACCATCATTAAATAAAGTTTTAACGAATTATAAATTATCATCCATATGATTTCGTTAGTCTTCAAGCTTAAAGCATAGACATATGCTGCTTGTTATAATTGATAAATTGTTAATGTAGTATCGTTATGGCCATAGGGAGTTGTCTTAATTTCTAAAAGAGAATTCATCGCAGTTATCGGTATAGAGAATGATGCAGCTTCCAACTGAAACGTTCCAGAAATAGTGCTCAACTGAAGAATGTTCTTTCGTGACGCAATAGAAAGATACAGGTAAAAACTATACAGCTTTCTACAAGAAAACCTCAGGGGACTGGGCATAAATGTTTTACAAGTTATTTTAACATCGGCGTGAAAGAACTACTATATTACTCATACCCAATTAAGAGTACATTCTTTAGGCCAAGAATGTCCTGCATTGACAAAGAAGAGAAAAAATATGGACTTAATGAAACTACAAGAAAATCTAGTTTATTAACTCGTTGGTTTTAAATTAGCCGGTTAATGATTTTAAACGAACACCACTCGCGTGGGGTCGGCATACTCTAACGCACCAACCTGAGCGCTGCTCGCAGATTTCAACATAATATCTATCACATACGATAAATTGAGCTCTATATGAAGACATGAGCTTTATTGAGCTCTTGTTTCAAATCACCAAAATTGATGTTCATTTGTGTTCAGGTTGTGTAAGTCATGGATCCACCACATATTGTGCAAGAAGCAAATAATGTTATTTCAAAATATTGCCAGCTAAATCAAGTCAGATTTATAATAAAACGTACGATGACATCGAAAAATGGTGTAATAAAGAAAATGTGAAAAGCATATGTGAAAATGTATTACTTGCATACTTGAATGAATTATCTAAGGTAAGATTTTATATCCACTATATTATTTTACTAAATAGCTATAAGAACGTCTTTAAACCTTACATTTTTATGCTTGTTTATGCTAATTGCACATTTAATTTCAGTTTTTGAATTTTTGTAAAATATAACATACTAGCATGTGCCCGCGACTTCGCTCGCGTGGAATTTGGTCTGCCACTTAAAGTTTCGTGAAAGATCATTTTTAAGAAATAATTTAATTATTTTTTAAAAATATAAGTTACTCGCACATCCAAAATGTCAGATGTCTAACTTCAAAACTGACGGATTCTATACAACCTTTGAACCCCTAATATATTAAAGAGGAAACTCTTGGGGTGGAATTATCCAAATTTCTTTCTTAAACTATACAAAGAACCTATCTACAAATTTCAAGATGCTAAGTTCCTGATATGCCTTTAATTATGTACTATAATGGATTCTCCACAGTACCTAAAAAACTGTCGGGAGGGGGCACGTGTCTCTGTGCCCCCATAATAAATCCGCGCTTGCTAGAGCCAATGTATTATTCTGATGTATAAACTATATTACTGTAAAGTTTCATCCAAATCCGTTCAGTAGTTTTTGCGTTAAAAAGAGAGACAAACATACAAACTTTCACGTTTATAATATTAGTAAGATTAGTAGTATATCAAAACAAATGGTTTCACTCATTTTCTTTCTGTTATTTTAACAGCCATGATCGTGTGATTTGCCTTTAATTATGTACTATAATGGATTATCCACAGTACCTAAAACACTGTCGGGGGGGGGGGTGAAACGTGTCCCCGTGCGCCTCCCTCATAAATCCGCTCTTGCTATAGCCTATGTGTGATTCTGATGTATAAGCTATATTACTGTAAAGTTTCATCCAAATCCGTTCAGAAGTTTTTGCGTGAAAGAGAGACAAAAATACAAACTTTCACGTTTATAATATTAGTAAGATAAAATCTTGTATGCCCCTCGGGACTAAATTGATCATTATTCCCAGCAATAGTTTACTGCCTTGGCTTGGTCTCGTGAGTAAAGATAATATTAATAATAATAATAAATAATATAATAATAAATAATATAAAAATAAACTCGATTGTTGCCTCGCATTCGCTCGGGAACTAACTTGAATTGCTGAGGGAATAATGATCTTCTTTAGTCCTCAGATGCATAAATGACTATTTCTTCCCTCAGTTTGTCAAAATCCGCTTACAGGAGTTAAAATAATAATAAAAGCTTTAGCAAAGATTTAATGCTGGTCATTCGTTGTTTACAAATTTTCTTCATCGGCTTAAAATTCAAATCCTTATATCACACTTAACGCCTCCGTCTACATCTGGGACGTTTACCAGAAGATTCAACACTTAATGTATTAAAAATTCATTCTTTAACAAGGCAAACATCAGCAGCCACATCAATTATTAAAAAAATAAACCGATAAATAATATGTAGCTTATAGAATAGGTGTTCTACAAAATTTAATAAAAAATGTAAAATAACACTGATGCATTCCGGAAAAGAAGAATTTTATTCTCTGGACATCTATGTAGAATGGGTCTGAGAAGAATTTTCAAATACTTAAAAAAGCTAAAATTAAAGAATAAATTTGTATGAAAGAATGGTTTGCAGAAGTGAAAAAAGATGTGGTCTATTACAGATGGAACATGCATAATGCAATGTATATATATATATATATATATATATATATATATATATATATATATATATATATATACATATACTGCTTTTTAAATATATTTCCCTTTAAATAGGAGAAAAAAACCTATTTCCAGTAAAAAAATTGTTATTCTTTATTTTCGAGATACGTTTCGGCCTAGGCCATTCTCAATCTTCTATTTTAATTGTTTCATTTTTTTACTTTTTATATGGTTAACAATTTGACCATAAGTCATTCATCTGTAAAAACATGCATTTCCCTTTTAAATATATATATATTTTAAAAGTTAGTAATCTGGCTAATAGAAACCTAAAATTAAATTATTGTTACTATTATCTTCAACAGTTCTTTATAACTATCAGTAGAATATTTGAATATTAATCGAAATTAACAGACAAGTTCATAAAAAATTATGATAATAAAAATAAAAATTGTGATTATGATAAAATTTAATAAAACCTTCCCTCTAACCAGAGCTTCTTCATTTTTTTATTAAGGTTTTATTTAACATTTATTCATCCTTTTAATTTTTTTAATTACCTCATCTTCCGTATAATTTCATATTCGTAATTTACCAGTTATTAGCTGTATTTTTTTAATTTGATAATATGAGCCATTGAGTACTTTATTCCCCTAGTATAGACTTGCAAATTATTCTATGAGACTGTTCTGCCCCATTGTATTCTCGGATTTATCGTCGCTTTGCTGTTGGCTTTTACTACCTCTCAATAAATTTCCAATCCTCCTTGTTAAAGATTTATTGCCTAGTTCTAAAAACTATCTAAAGAAGGAAGATCTATCTTGTTCAAATGTTAAAATCACCATGAATGAAAGATATTATAACATCAATGAGTGAATTTATGTTACATGTAAGTATTTTACATTTCGTTATGTAATCCTTAGTCTATAAATTTCCTCTTCACAGCGGAACTCCGTTTTTTCTTTTATCCCTTTTTATTAATAAAGAAAGTTCTTATTGAGCCTTAATAGAATTTATTTATTTATTGAAATTTAAAACTGTATTATAACGATACAAGTAAATATAATGGCCGGAATAATACATATACAATAGTATGGATAAAGGTAACTAAAGGGACTGTCCACTGTGAAAAATGATGACTCGCCTTTTGGTTCAACTTGAAATAGGATGGGGAATAAAATTTAAAAAAAAATAATCGTAAGATAAAAATATAAATGAAGTAATAAAATATGATATGGAAATTGTAATGGTAAAATCATTAAAAAATAGTCAATGACGTTTTACAATGAAATGTGTAATTTCACATTAAGGAATTATTTATTGGATTTATTAACATTTTTAATGTTAGCAGAAAATCACTTTAGTTGGTGATCTTTTGTCGAATGAGATGCCATTGACTTGGCCAAAAGTTCTGAGGGACAAAAAGAAGTTGGGGATCCTGGCCAAAGCAGGTAGGCATAAGCTGGGGTCGTGACTTGGTGACGTATGATGGAAGAGACATTTCTTTTCTTTAGTTTAGTTATTTAAAGTTATTCAGCTTTTAATTACACAGCTGAAACGTACCTAAACCTTATTTTTTTTATAAACTTGATACATTTTATTTTTTTTTCCAATGAAGCAATAAATTTTATTAGGACTCGTTTATGATAATTTATGATCTCTTTTTATATTCTTATTGACTTTTCATTCAGTATTAATACAGCTTGCTTAATTAAATTTATCATTAATATAAGCAAGAATGATTTTTAGCATGCAACATGTATGAAAAGGATTTTTAAAGGTAATAATAATACCAATGCATACCTTCATTTTTCTGACTATTTTATATTTCTGAATGACAGTTAATAAAAAAATGAAATACAATATAAACAAGTATAGCACAAATTTTTAACACCAAATCATTTAATTACAAGACGTTTTCGAATATTTTTGATTTATTATTATTATCATTATAAAATAATAATAAAGTCATTATTTATTCCCAACACAAGTCCCTTTAGAAAGGTTCATAGCATACTTAAGTATGGAATGTGCCAATAAATAAAAGGTCCTTTCAAAGGGTTGCTTTGAAAGGAAAAAATAAAGTCCCTTTAGAATATTTATGTATTATAAATTTGGCATCACGTAATCCTGATTCATTGGCACTTTCACAAAGTTTGTGATATTAGTCATGCTAGATTATCTTCATTCAGTGAGGTAGGGATCGAACCAAACGAACTTTAACATATTTTTAATTTAAAGAATATAATGAGTTACTTTTTTGCTTTAAAAAAAGGGTAAACGTATGGTTACAGGTTACTCTGTTGATTATTGTCATTGCTTAGGTAAAACGTTATTGTTGTTATTTAAATTATTTTAATTGATCCTATATATTTTTTTTTAATGCCGAGAATCTTAATTTTTGCAATTTATTTATATCTTCTGTGTATTTAATATGTATATATATTACGGTATTCAAATTCAAATTATTAAGGTTGGTTGTTTTAAATTTGAAGGTAAAACCGGCTGTTCATCAACGTCTAAAAATTACTTATGAAATGTTATATTTGAAAGTGGTATAAGTCCATATGGGCCTAAAGAAATAGTTTATTCTTTTCAATGGTTTTAATGATTATTATTTCATAATAAAATTTAAAAGGTTCATAGGGTTTAAAATATCACTCTCTGCTAATTGTTATGTGATACAAATATTAACCCGTTTGGTCATATTTTAAAAGTAATTCAAATGGAAACCTCAAGATATCGCAAATAAGAAAAAATGTAGAAGCTTGTACAACTTCTAAATATAAAAGCTCATATTTTTAAAAATGCGAGACAAATTATTAAATAAAATAATTGGTGATACATTATTTTATACATTGTAGATTGTGATACATTATTAGATTATATAACTATAAAGCTAGTCACATAAAATCATGGAAAATGTCTGTGGACTACTTAACCTTAAGAACCCTTGCTTGCTCTATATCCATGTTTATTGAGTGTGCCCTATCAGGCCTATTCTTCTAGGGTTGTTTTAAGTCTTGACAGCAGCCATCCTTATCTCCTTCCCCTCTTCTTATCTCTGTAGCAGGTAGGGATATCGCTTTTCTTTTACCTAGGAGACATTATAGGTCTTCAGTGAGCCAATCGCCAACAGGAAGTCGAAGAAACCTATCGAAAATAGCCGTTTCTTGTCTTACAAACGAGGACTATGGTGTAAAACCTCTCCTCGGAAACCTATAAAAGCATGTTAAAAAAGAAGAGCTTCAATCCATTTAACAAGCTTCTAATAGTTTCTTCTATATCTAATTGTGTCTAAAGGAAACTTTTAACTCGATTTTCAGCCACTTCAAAACATCGAATTAAATTGAAGCTTTGCACACTTCTCAAGGACCGATGATAATACACAAAATAATTGAATAAGCTCGTCTGATTATCCTGACCAGAATCTTCAGGACTAGCGATTATCCATATCCGAAGACACTAAATGACGGTAATGTCGTCTGCCAAGTACTAAGGCGTGTATATAAGGATCACATCGTTAATTGTTGACAAGACTACGGACAAGATTGAAAAGGGAGTTTCTCATAAGGCTTGAATAACTGAAATGCACGCTTTAACGTGTGATGATCTAGAAAAAACTAAACATAACTACTTTATAACCTGTATCCACATATTAAAAAAAAACCTGTACCGCTACAACCCGTAATCGGGACTAGGGTTCAGTATAGTATAGTAGAGGCTATTCTGTTTCATTGACAACAGTTGTGCAGGGAGGTGATGTGTCCTAGATCACTCTCAATCTGCAGGTTTTTCGGTTTCCACATATGATGCATTAAAAAGCTGAACATTTGTTATTATAAAATTAATAATTACTAATTATTAATATAGTTAATAAAGCAGAAATAATTAATAATAATGGATTAAATTGGCCATTGGGTGCAGTCAAAGATAACACAAAATAAGTTATGCTTATTTATCTTTGACTGCACCCCTTGACCAATTCAATCCATCATTAAAATTATCCAGTCAACTATTTTCCACTTAAACTTTTATGTTTTAGTTCGGTTTTATATTAAAGCGTGTTTTCTAATCTTGTAAACTATTTTTATTATTATTTTTTTTTAATTTCACGTCAGAGATATAATGTATTTGTTTATTAAGAAATAACTCCAGTTTCCTCTAAAAAACAGATTCAATCATTCTCCAGGAAAAAAAATCAATTCCTCGCACTCATACACCCTTAATTTATTTTAACGTAGATACTTATTATAAATTTATGAACGTTATATTATTTAGGGATATTAGATAACTGATAATTAGATTCCTGACGTATTGACTAACTATGATTGCTATCTTCTTCCCCTCTTCTTATTTCCGTTTCAGGTAGGGAAGTCGCCCTTCTTTCATGTAGGAGACGATGTAGAACTACACTGACCATCGAACACAGACTTATGGCTGAAGACTCTTAGTGTAAAACCTCTCCGTGGACACTTATTCGTTGTAAAATATGTTTTTTCTTTCGTTTTTTTAAGTCCACATGCAACATCTCGATATTTATTTCTTACGAAATAATGCCAGTTTTCACATATAAACATACTGGTGCAACTTCCCAAATAAAAAATCACTTTCTCACACTGGATGGACCACATTTTATTATTATTTAGGTTGTCATTATAAATCTATTAACATTATATTACTATTATTAGATATGTGGATGAGGACCCGGCTGGCTGACTCATTGACTAGCCACGATTGGGAGCAGTTGCTCAATGTGTTGCTGCGGGCGGCCAATTGGTCGGAATTATCACAGGGTTCTATCTCCCCTTGTAATTGGTATTATTTGTTTTGTTATGGCTCTTCATCTACGTGCATCTTTAATAAGTCTGATCGGAGCCTATCTTTAGTGAAAGTTCCCTTCTGTTTGGATTCGGCACGATAATAAGTTGTTGTTGAGTCAATGAATGTCTGATTGGCTGGAGTTGTGTAATTATATCACCTAATTCTCTCTCGCGCGAGCTTTTGAAATTTCAATTATTACAAGGTGTGATTTCTGTTACACTATTTTAAATTTTAGTTAGCTAACTATTCTATAGGTACCGTAAAACGGGGTGAATAGAAACAATTTTCAACTTTGGTTTGAAATTTTCCATATTTGTAGTTGTTCTAGATACACAATTTTTTGACCAAACACAGGTCTCTGTTAGACCTATTTGTTTATAGTATTTAATTTTTTTAATTTTATTTCATTTTAAAGAAAAACAATTAAAATTGGTGTTTCTTTTCACCCCGCAAATGGGGGTGAATAGAAACAGTACTTCGATTCATGTTTTTCTCTATTGAAACGAATCGAGCGTGAATGGAAACAGTTAAATGTGGTATTTTTAATTTGTAAATAAATAAATGCAAATTTATTTCTCAACATAATGATTTATTTCAGTACATTCCAAAAGAAGTTACATAACTGTAAGTAAAGAAATTGAATAGGTAGACAATTACCGTATATAACAAGATTAAATTATGATTAATAAATTGTGAAACCGGACAGGTCATCTTTGAAAAATATCATGCCTTTGAATCGAGAGATAAAGCTGTCTCACCACCATGTTTCTTCATATTGAGACCTCTTTTCAAGTGTCGACATATAATACTATAATGCAGAATAACGATATATTCTGTATATCAGAAAGTGCATTTTCCATTGTTTTTGGATCATGCTTTTTGTAGCCCCCTCCAACCACCGGTTTGTATTTTCTTGGCATTTCTTCGTTCTTCTGAGATGACCATACCATTCTAATGTTTTTTCTCTATAGTTTGGAGGACGTTTTGTTGAATTTCCATCGGTTCTCTAATTTCGGTATTAGTCCTTCTTTCTAGCATGGATACCGATAGCTTTGCGGGTTGTAATTATCCATTTTCCGATATTCCATTCTTTTCCATTACAGAACCCAAATATTTCAAATTACCCACTCGTTTTATGACATTCCAGTACCCTAGAAGATTGACATCCCCTTCAACAACGAGTTCCTCCTGATGGTATATGGTCATATATTCTGTTTTGCTGAAATTTATTTTAAGGCCCCAACTATAATGTCTCCCACAGTTTTCGTAGCATGTATTCAGCATCCTCATGGCGTTGAGCGACAATTACCTGATCATCCGCGAACAGTAGATTATGGAAATGACTGTCACCTATCCTTACTCCCATTTGCTTAAATTTTGTATCACATTCTTCCAAAGTCTTTAAAATGTAGATTTTAAATAGGGAGGGTAACATACATTAATACTCCTTAAAAACCTTTGTGTATTTGACTTTTGTTTTTCCTTCATTTATTTATCATGTTTTAATAATTTTCGATTGCACCCACGGTTGTTTTGTTACAGATTAATATATCAGATGATTTCATGTCCTGCCCAGCCTTATCTAGCCTCCTTTTTTTTATTTTCCTAGTTGACCAATGACAGTTAATAGAATGGTGCCTATGATTTCTTTTAAGCTATTTAATTTTATCTGTGGGTATATTTTTTTTGTTAACCCTTATTTTACATGTGCCGTTTGTCCATAAAGAATAACAATAAAAACGTAAGTACCTCTCTGTACATAGATTAAGTACTTAACTTACAAATGAAGTAGTGATATTTTTCACATTAGTATTCTAGAAGATATAAGAAATACTATTAAACCAATTGATACATTCAATATGATTAAATTTAATTACCCAAAAGTAACTTTTAAATCTGATTTTCACGTTGTTTCACTAAAGTTTTTTTATTTTTGGGAAGTGGTTATAAAAATTCACAGACAAATTTTCCTTTATTTCGTTTAATTTAATGATGATTAACGATTTTGAAACCGAGCAAGATAAAGATTGAATATTCATATAAGATTAAATATTTAATAACTTTGCAACAAGATAGCAAGTAACGAGAAAGATTGTAATACTAGGATAATAAAAAATTACAAATTTCGGCGACTAGAGGCACTAACGATGATAGGTATAGGGAGCTTTCTTTTTATCAAATTTATTGTTTTATCTGTTGTATATAGTTTTATAAATTGTTAACTATTGCTTTTAAAGTTTCAACGGATATATCAGGATATCAAATTGTGATAGTCTGATGAAGTCTCTATCCCTTTTTCTATTAACTCATCTTTTGTGGCTTTATTCCATACTGTTACAAAGTATTATTGTACCAATGTAAATTAAGTTGTTCAACAAACAAACAAGTCCACGTACACAAGATACAAACAACACAGTCCAAAATTCTCAGAAAAATTGTTAATGCACCGTGGTATATTTCGAATCACACCATACACGACATGAACATTCCCACTATAAAATTATATATTCATAACAAATACATAACATTCCACTCATCGATATAACATCACCTAAATCCACTCGTTCTTTCGCTTTCCTACTCCCGGTTACCTGGACTTGATAAGAAAAGATTAAAAAGACATTTTCAACTATTGATATTTCCATTCCAAAACTTGATATTCCTGTACAAAAGCAAAGAGAAAAACACTTGGATCAAATTTGCTAGTTATGCGATTGCGCAGGTGCAAATAAAAATTAAATAATAAATAAATAAGTTGATTCAAAAGTTCTTTTCTTGATTATTTATTGTAAACTTTTGCTTTAAAAGTTTCATCGTACATATCAGAATTTCATATAGTATTGTATTACTTTCACGTGCCTCTTGTCTTCTCCTTAGAGTGAGGACTATTATTAAAGATTACTCTTCCCTTACGTAATAACCACTGATGTTGCGAGTCCTCAGTGCCTCTGAATGCCATTGCTGTCTAAATCTCACCCAGCTGGTACAGAGGAGCCCATTCGGTTGTCACTGAGTTCTGTGGGAAGTGTAGCTGCACTGCGTGGGGGACCTTGCGAAACCTAAGGTGGGCGTCCGCTGGGATCCCAGCCAGTTCCACCTCAGTGAGTCTGTGTCTTAGTCATTTCAATGTAAAGTAATAGATTTAGAAATATTAATGACTCATAAAAATTAATTATTAAAGTAGTTTTAATTCGAATGAGTATTTGAAATAGGCAATTTGTAATTAGGTCCCTGTGGAGTTAAATAGGGTCGAAGTATTTGTTTGAAAGCTGACGATTCGCCCAACATTTCAGTCCCTTCAGGGATGGATAGCCGTGATACAAACAAATTAAAATGATGTATAAAACATTGTAAAGAATAATAGATAAAATAAAATGTAGAACTAATGCTGTTAGAAAAGTGGAGACTAGAAACAAAAGTGGAGATAATTTTAATTATAAATTATATGATTAAAGGTATAGTTTGAAAGAAAGGTATAGTTATTTTTTCACTTTATTTATAATTTTTACAATAAATATTGAGTGATTTCTTGAAACTACCAGTTTACATAATATTATTGCATGCTTACTCTTAAACCCACTGAACGAAGTTCTCAAAACGAGATGATTCTATGATCATAAATTGGGGGGGGCACAAAACTATTGTAATATTAACATTTAATCACATGGCTCCTTGATTTCATTTAAATAAAACTCATTTAGTAATTATTATACACGGCTAAAACTTAATTGTAATACTCGTTGTTTAACGAGTTCTGGTCTTAATTTGGAAATTTGGAACTTTATTAAATTATAGAAAAATTAAATAATGTAAATGAGATTTAACGGTATTTAAGTATCTGAAAGTAGAGAAACTACCCACTAATAGAACTGAAGTAACAAATTTAAGTTAGAAGGTCACCAAGCCATCTTCTCTTCAGACGGCTCAGATGATGAAAGGAATTCAAGTGGATGCTAGGTTTGAATTTTAAACTAGTCGGTTTGAATCGGGAAATGTATGCCATAAAAGAATTATTATTGGGCGATAAAAAAATCAGCAGGAAATGGAATATTTAGGAATTATGGATGATGTTATTTGTAGCAAAGAAAGGAGATTTTACGAAGGGTTTTAGATTAATTAGGAATTCGATGGCTTTGTGGAGCCTAAACCACTACTCCAAATTCTGAATATAACAAAAACCGATGTACCGATGTAGGGGACCCAAAAATACAATAATAATACTCTCCGACATTGGAGTTCTAGTTTCAAGAATTTGCACCCATATCATAAAGTGTTCATTATTTACAGAAAATATTTAAAATTATTATTATTGTTTTCAACTGCTCTAAGATTTTATTTACAATATATATACAATTTACAAATAAATACCTGCAAATGCTTCTATATAAACAAAAGTACGTACGTAATTACGTAAATCATTAATAAAATAACAGCCAGTATTTAGTCAAGAAATTAATTGCACAGTCGATGGCTTGGAAATGGTTCCTATCATGTAGTACGTCCAATAAATACTCTTCATGGACTATAGTGGTACAAGTTTTTTTTTTATGTATTTACTAAAAATAGACAGTCAAATGCTTTAATTTCTTCAGAAAATTACAGCATATGATTAAAAAAAAATCGTGATGAACGGCTCACATAACATTACCGATTAATTGCATGTTTCTTTTTTATTTGTTATGGGAATGATCACATTACTCCATCTCATGATAGTCATTAGCAAACGTGTATGATCGACGTTTGCGGGTTTTAGGAAAAATGTACAAAATAAAAAATCTGCGCTTGTGATCACTTAAATAATTTATTTTATTTTTGTTTGAGTTAAGTATCTGAAAGTTACTAATTTTTTCTATTATCATGCAAGATTAAATTTATCACATAGCTAAATATAAATATTCCTAATAAAATCTGAATAAATTATACATTTATATTTGATTATATATTTGTTAATTATTTTATTTTTTTTTTCAGGTGAGTACCGAAGTTTGGACGTTGAAAAAGTGTTTGTGCATGAAAAAAGGTAGTGTAATTCTAACGAATGTTTTTTTTTTCTCTAAGTTTCAATATTTCTCATATCGCTCGGTTCCAATTACTTTTGATAAATAATTGTATATTACGCCTTCTTTATTTTTAGAATATTACTCATTAATCATGTTTAGTGGAATTGTACATGTTAGAATATGATCACTTATTATATTCAGCTACTGCATACTGTAGCATGTACCATTTAAATTTAATATAATTAAATATTTCTTAAATATAATTTAAAATATTGATTTAACCTAAATGAAGCCTCATACCCTCCCTAATTTCGATCTCGCCTATTTCAAATATTCTTACTATTTAAATATTAATGGCTTACTCGTCAAGATCTGATGGATATTACTGTTATTCCATAAACCGTTTACATTTTTAACATAATTATCACTACGACTATAACCGTTAATAGCTTTTTAAAAATAGACGGTCCATTGGGTCGTTAGTCTGGCACATGAAGAATCATTTGAACTTCCAGTAAGAAAAAACAATCTTCCAGAAAACAAATTATTTTCTTTTCCTGTTTATAAATGGCTTAATTATTTCTCCCACAAAAATATTAACAGTTAATAATAATTTGTTTAGGATATTTATCATGTCTGATAATTTAATTTTGTTTGATATTTGCTGATTAACATGCTCGTTTCGCAGTTTGCAAGTACAGTTTGTAGTTTAAATATAAATAACCAAAAATAAATAAGGTTAAAATATTTAAATGTTGTGTGTTTATACGCTTAATTTTTATATGAATAATTATAATACATAGCCTAATTAAAGATTTGTTTTTCAAATATAAATTAATTGGCAACTTCTAAGAACTATATTCGAGTAGTAAAAATTTGTAAGTTGCCTGCTTGTATATCTGAAATCGATGCGATATCTAACCAAAATATCAGTTTGGAATGGATCGGACATGGCATGAGAGGAACCAGACGTAGGGGCGTAACCGACAAAAAATTGTCCTCATATAATAAAGTATCCCTAACAGGTGGCATCTTGTGGGGCCTTCCTGCTTGAAGCTTTCAATCTGCTTCTTAAATATCTTTAGGCCCACACTGCCCATTTTGTTCAGAAGAACAGACATGTTTCATGCATCAGTATTTGTGTCCATTAAACGCCCCACAGTTTACATTACCTAGATTTTAGATTCCAAGATTTTTTTTAACTACTCCTGCGTTTCTTCAGACAACTAAATAGAGGGAACTATTTTAGCAGTTTTACTAATAATTTCTTTCTTCCTACGTTATTCAGGTTACTACGAGAATTTTTATAATAACAACATTACAATGCTACATAAAGAAACATTAAAATTACCTAGATCCTTAATGATGACATGTTTATAATTAAGGCAAGGACGGATTTCTTCTTTTTGAGAAAACCGGCACTCAAAATTATATTCTAAAAGATAATGTGGTTGTTCCTCCGAATTTTAGAAAATGTTTTAATAGTTCGACACTGACATAACTGCTCTCTAGCGGCCGACAACTCGAGTTACTTTTGTGACACGATTCTATATAAAAATTTACCACATTTTCATTTTGTTTAGACCATAATCGAAAAATCACACTCTTTTGAGCTGTGCCGGTTTTCTTACAAAGGGGCGAGATTAACAAAAACATGGTTGAGTGTTTTAAAATCATCAATTCGTCCTGATCTATCTATTGTAACTAAAAATCTTCTCAAAGCTATATTTTATACTTACTTAGTTAGAACTAAAAAAAATGTATGCGGAACGCAGTTTGTCGAAACTCGAACAAAAAATTTTAATTATTTGTTCGTTTCATTTTTAATATTTTCCCAAAATACAGGTTATCGTGAGCTTTAGCATGGAAAAGAAAATGCAATTATGGGTAATGAGTAAGTTTCGGTAATTATTTCATCAAAAAACGAAGGTTTGTAGTAATCTGTTGAAACGTTCATTTATAGATAGAATCATTACATTTTCAAAAAATTATCTTTTCTGTACTAAAACTTTTGATTACTTGTATTTTTGGAAAATATTAAAAGGGAAAGGAATAAAAAGTTAAAAAAAGTAAGACTCAACGCGAAGTAACAATCTTACCAACGACATTATTCGACGTTATCTAACAAAAAAAATCATTTGAAGTAGCATAATTACCAAATTAATTTTGTTATTAAAGTACGACGTTGAGGCTTCATTCCATTATGATTCTTAAAGTGGATAAATTAAGGCGTATTTGATATAAACATTAAAAAAAATTAAATTAAACTAAGACATAAAAAGATTAAAACCAAATCAATAAAGAGGAGAGAAAGCTCATAACTTAATGGCACCTCTCATTGCCATATTTTTAAATTTTATTTAAGTTATTAGGTAATTTTTAAAACTATTAGCTATAAACGATGTAGATGTATGTAATTATATTAAACAATTCTATCTGGGTTTTTAAAAAATCCAAAAATATTATTCATGCATTCCTCTCATTTCTTCAAACCATTACAAGTCAAGGTTTTATTTTTTGTCGTAGACATTTAACTGAAAAGAAGGTTTTGATGGGTGAGATATATTATTTTAATGATGCCGTTAAGGCACTGACAGTAGCATTGTCTAGTGATATATGTTCCTCTTAGTCCCAAATTACAGCTGTTTTATTTTGTTTCACCATTTTAAGAGAATATTATTGCCTCAACTAATGGCTGTTACTGATATCCTGAGAACAATTCCGAAAGGTTTCCTTCATACCTTTGTAATATATAATAAATAAAAAGAAACGTCCTTGCATATAAATCCCGTTTTATTATTTATATATTTAATTTATCTTTTATAATGCACGACTTTTGCCTCATAAATGTAGACCACAAAAAAAAAAATAAATCGATAGTTCTATATTAGTGACCTATTTCCTTAATGTACTCACAAACTATCAAGATTTTTATCTATTTTGATGGTCTGTTGACATTCAAGAATGTTAATCTTGAGACAATTTGTTACGAAATATCTTGATTCCCGGTTGAGATAATGTGCAACCTAAGGAGGAGATGTTTTCCTGGATATAAGTATTTTTTTCTGTATGATATTTCTGAAGATAAGGGAAAGAATTTGAAGATACAAGTACATTATAGTAAATAGATATTTAAAATTCCTCAAGTTATATCATATGCTTAAGTGTAATTCAACGCCTTTATAATTTTTCGATCCTTGATGCATACATTAAAATTTTTCATATATATAAATTACTAGAATATACCGTACTTGTTTCTAAGCCAAGGGTTTTGCAGGGAGATGATATGACATTGAACCTTCAGTAATTCCTCCCTAATGAAAATACCCACTTCATAGATGGAGGCTGAGCACTAGGAAGATCTGTCGATCTCACAGGGTCGATCTATTTAAATCATTAATAAATAATTTATCTGTCAGAAATGGATTCGAACCCAGTTAATGTAGTTAATATACTATGCTCCTATATAGTTATTATAAAGTTCTAATTTTCAAATACGTTTCTGCTTCTTTTCTCTTATCTTTTAAATTTTATTCTTTTCTAGGTATTACCAATTTTAGAAAAATGTTTTTATTATGTAAAAATGTTTTTATTTTTTATTTTTAAGAAAAAAACATTAGTTAATTTTTACCCATCAAATTTATCGAATTTTCACTATTATTTCTGAAAGCTGTATTACCAAAATATATAATGAACTTTTAAACAAGCACTATATCGAGTAGTCCATTGTCATAATTATTCCGTTATTCTGTTAATATAATGAAGTGTTCTATTCGCCATTAATTTCGATAGATATGCTGTATGAGGTAATGTTCATCAAATTAATAGATTCTTTTTTTAGAAGTAGTATCCCAAAAAGATATGTCTGACCCCAAGTATGTCTTCTGATTAACCATTCCATTCTCCATAATTTGTTTTAATTGGATCTCCAAATCAAGCTTAATGTTGAGGAAACCAGAGAAATATTTATAAATATTTCCATGAGTTCTAATTTGTTGGCCCAAAGCCCAATTGGCATATCTGTTAAACCGAGTAAATTGCGCTTAAATTATAACTAATAAACTAAGATATTTCAATTCTTAATTGTCTATTTTGTAATAATTGTGTCTTATTTTAGACCTTGATTATTGGTACCGCTTATTCAATTAAGTATTTTTGTACACTGCTATGTGAATATAAAATCACCCCTTAAAATGCAATAATACTGTTACCATTTCCCAGCTGTTATCTTTTAAACTTCCTCATAATTCAGTAGTTGCATTTGGGTCTTGGAGGTGGTGGAACTTTTTTTCTAGTTACTATATGTTGCATTTTGAGGGTGGTATGTGCTTAATTTATGTTTTTTTTGATATTCTTCTCTTTTCGTCCTGAAGATACCTAAATAAGCGAAATATTGACAGATATTTTGGTTTCCTGTTTTTATTTTAGAGACATAGATAAGCCTTTTTGTTCGGATTTTTTCTACTCATATTTTAATTGTTTAATTGCCTACTTTTTTTATTGTTTACTTACTAAAATAAGACATTTAACCTTCCATTCATTCCAAGTTTTTTCTAATGTTTCCCTCTCCTTCTTCATTTAAGTACAATAAAAAAAACGCTTTAAATTAAAGAGCTCCAAATAACAAAAAATTAAACTTAAAGACAAGAAAGATTTATCCATAAGCCTATTTCTCCTTATTCTGGTTATTTCCAAATGTCTAGTTGCTGATAGAACTTTGGTGTTCAGCAAAAGCAAGAAACTAAAACTTGATGGTAACTTTTCATAAATACACAAGGTACAATTTTGCTGAATATAATTTAAAAGTACCCAAAGAAAATTTGAACCAGAAACAACAATGATCATTTTTCAACCATATCCACTACCGGAAAAAAACCCATCTAATGCTACCTATATAGTTATAATTATGAAAATATTTCTTTCTTTCTTTGTTTATTTAAAGTCATTTTATGCTGCTATGGCTAATTGGACGATGCTGCAGTGGGAACTCGAAATTTTGCCTATCCAGGTTATAATAAAATATTTTAATTAAATTAAATTAAATTATATATATACACATCATTTCATATAACTATTTAAAATAACTTATTAAATTTAACATAAAAATGGAATATGCAATTTCTATAGTTCTTTGTATTTTACTCATAATTCTGTTGTAGATATACGGTATTGGTTACACAATAAATAATCATTGATTGAAATTCGTGACTTATTAGGAATATTAGAGTGAATTTGGGAAATGATTTACAATCAAAAGGACTCAAGATCTTAAAGATGGGTGGAAGATTTCGACGTCAAGGTGCTTGGTCTGTTTAGTCTTGACGGAGTGCCACTCTAGATTCAATTGAACGTAAACATTTTCTCTTCAGAGTCAACATGATAAGCGTTTAGTTATTGGATCTGTTGGTCAATGACGCTAGATTTTAATTATCCTCTTGTGAATGGAATTTCATTTTTAGTTTAAGTTGATTCCACAAATTATAACTATTATTTGAAATCGTCTTAACGCAATCATAGAATAGGACATTGTAAAAATGTTTGTTTTCAACATAAATGTTTGAATATAGTTAATGTTTAAACCAGCATTCCTCTTCTCTTCCATAAATATGGCAGTATCTACTATGCCCATAAAAAAAAAAAGTGAAAATGTTTCATTTTCTTTAATTTTACCTATCAGGTAAATGAAGACTGCATAGAACATATTGAATGCATATTGAAAGGTAGAAAAGAAGATATTGAAATAATAAAATAAAATTGCAAAAATAGAGGCAGGGGATTGACGTTTTCACATTTATCGCTAGTTTAATCAAGCAATGTTTTATGCTCTCAAAACTTGAGGTTCTGATCTGGGTTAAAACCATGTGTAATAATACAGCCAAATGCCGTGTTAGACAAAATTGCTTGGCTAAACTAACGAAAAGTGTGAAGAAGTCAATTTTTGAAATTTTGGAGGTATCCGCGTTTGATCCTGAACGTCTCAATTTTGGATTACTTATTTTTTGCTCATCTTTAAAATGATATTTTTCTGTAGACCTCCCCCTTTGAGCTTTTGTAATCCAATATGTGAATTAAATCAAGATGCTTTGCGATGTCGGTATACATAAACAAGCTTAACCTAACCTATATAGTAACATAATTATTATTAATACATAATTATATTAAAATAATTAATTATTTCATTTTAGATATATAATGTACAGTAAACCATGTTCACTTATAAATATTTAAACAAAAAAAAATTGAAATAAGAGTTTCCGTTGGAGCCTTACATTCATTTCTCCTTCCTGATCATAATGTTGAGACTATCTCTTTCGGGTTGCGCAATGCCCTTTTTTCTATTCTGCTCGTTACCATGCTACACTGAAGGGTCAAAGACTTGGTTTGACGTTGCCTGTTCCCACAATGACCTCATTTGTCCGCGGTTTTCGGCTTTTGTTTAACTGACGTGACAGTTTTGGGAGTGTGAAGCTCTGACGCAAGGCGACGTATTGCCACGTGCCTTTAGAAATGTGACCCTTTAGCAATCCTCTGCTGTGCACCATGCTCCACAATTAGATAACTGACGTTTCGATGGCTGTCGTGTTCTTTAATCGGTAATCGATGATTTATGTTTGATAGATCGGGGTCGAAATAGATTCGAAATTAGTCGAAAATCGAATCGAACTCTAAAATAGATTAGGAATAAATATTAATATCAGGCTGGAACATTTTTAAATGAAAAGTCATTTTCTACTGAGTAGTGCAGATCAAAAAAATCAGAATTACAAATAGCTTGATTCAGTATATAAGGGATGGTCAACCTGCTGCCTATTAAAAGAAATACATCGATACATCCTTATATCCAAAAAATGACTGCCAAAATTATGAGATAAAATCATTATAATGATTTCAGTTTGTGTTAATTATCATTATCATGATATTATCGATGTTTATATGAGCGGATAATAGTTAATAAAATGATATTAAGCCGTATTTTTTTCATTTAAAAAAATTGTCCATAATGATTCGTGTTCCAATGTGGCCTATAAAAATATTTGAGCTGGCCAACCCGATAGTTAAGTTTTCATAACATAACATTTTGTTATGTTTTTTACCCCTTGTTCAAAGATATTTTTAGATTCGAATAAATCGCTCAGGAAATGAATTCCATCTTTTTTTCGGACTATTTTGATTGAAAATCATGGCAAAATCTTAATACATTGATGCCGTAATGACACATGTTTCTGAATAAACTTGTAAGATTGTTTTGACGTGATTTTATTCTTTATTTATAAAGGAATTAAATTACACGTTCTTTCAAACTAGTAATTAAACACTTGTAACAAAATTAATTTAACTAACAAACTTTAGCACATGTGTTTTTATCAAAAGTCTAAACAAACACTGAAGGTTACAACAGTGAGTTATCACATGCAGTAACCTTACACCTCCACCTCTGAAGACGATTCACACGGAGAAAAAGGAAGCAGCTTGCTGGAATGAAAGAAATTGGAAATCTTCTTTTTCTTTCTACTTGCGACTTCATAAAATGTTGGTGAAATCTTTCGGACGATTGGAAAAGGTCCAATTCGTACGGGGTCAAGTTTGTTGCGATTTAATTTGTTTCCGTTCTCGATGTAAACCAAATCGCCAATCTTGAAATCATGATGTCTCCTATTCTTGTCTATTCTCGCCTTATTTATTTGAAAGTTCCTTAAAGAATTTTGAAAAGCTAATTTTCGATCCTCTTCTAAGGAAGATGTATTGTCTTCGATAAGAGGAGATATAGACTGTTTCTTCCCAAGAAGTAAGTATGATGGTGCGAATCGTGTTGAGCTATGAATTGTATCATTATACTCATTGACACATTCCTTTGCGAGAATCGGCCAGGCTTTATTTGTCTCACTGTTTATTTTGCATCGTAAACGATTCACTAGCGTTTGATTTAATCTTTCGTTAAGCCCATTTGATTCTGGATGATCAATGCAACAAAAAACAATCTGTATTCCTTTTTTTTCCAAATAGTTTTTAAAATGGGTTGAATTTATGGAAGCATATTGGTCGGCTAATAGGACCGAAATATTATAATTTTTAGCAATCGGATTAATCAGATTAATTAAGTCGTGAGCGCTTTGACCCTTACTCGTTGAGATCCATGCATATCTGGTGAAATGATCCACCAAAATGTGCATGTATTTCTTTGGTGACCGATTCCCTGAAAACCCTCCAACAGTATCAAGTGACATTATTTGGAACGGGTCAGTGGCAGGACCCAATTGTGAGAGAAGGCCGATAGCTCGACTGCGGCGGGCTTTATTTCTAACACATATCTGGCAACTTTTACAGAAGTTATGGATTGCTTTGTCGAAACCCTTGAAATAATAATGCGGTCGAATCGTGGCGATCATCTGTGCTGGACCAATGTGACCGTAATGATCATGAACCAGCTGGATGATTTCATTTCCTAATTTTGGAGAAACAAATATTCTCAGTTTGCCTTTTAATCTTTTAAGGATCATTCCTTGCTTATAGTCAGTCCGTTTTGCTACTTTTAACTCCGGAAAGTGTTCAGCTTGGTCTTTTAATATCTGAGGTAGATCGATCAAGTTCACGATCCTGATTGCATCTTCATTATTGAAATATTCCAAAACCGGATTTCTTGATAGTAAGTCGGCTAGAATATTTTCTTTGCCTTTTTTATAAATAATGTTGAAATTAAATTGTGATAAATAAAAAATTAAATCGCCAAGAATTTCATCTGATCTGGCCTTTGTCTTCAAGTTTTCTAATGGCTTATGATCGCTGCATACTGTAAAGTGGCGTCCTATTAAATAATATTGCCAAAATTTTATAGCGTCTTTGATCGCCTTGCATTCCAAATGAATGATGTTAAAACGTTTTTCCCTTTCCGATAGTTTCCTTGAATAATAAGCTACAGGATGCAGTATTCCATCTTCTTGTGGCTGTTTCAGAGTAGCGCCTATCCCTTTAAAACTGGCGTCTGTTTCTATAAAGACGGGCTTATTATAGTCGTAAATTGACAGTATTGGGGCCGTACATAAATAATCTTTTATCATATTGAAAGCTTTTTCACAATCATCGGACCATTCAAACTTCACGTCCTTTCTTAATAACCGATGTAATGGTTCCAGTTTTTGAGAACTATTTTCTATATATCTTAAATAAAAGTTTATTGACCCTAAAACACTTCGTACTCCAGTTTTATCCGATGGACTTTGTAGGTTTTTTATTGATACTAAATTACCTTCAGCTGGTGAGACTCTGTTCTTTGAAATTGTATGACCCAGATATTTAACAGATTTAGCTGCAAACGAACACTTGACTAGTTTTAGAAATAGGTGAATCCTTCAGCGTCGGTCACCTGCAAAAATTTTTCGATATGTTCAAGATGATCTTCCCAGGTTTGAGAGAAAATCAAAATATCATCGATATAATTGATGCAGAATTTTTCCAAATCATTTCTTCGGATAATGTTTGATAAGATTCTCTGGAACGTGGCCGGAGCATTTTTCAGACCAAATGGAAGGACTTTGAACATGAACTTTCCATATTTTGTTATAAACGAAGTTTTTTCTCTGTCCTCTTCTTTTAGTGTAATACACCAAAATGCTGAATTAATATCTAAAACCGTAAAGTATTTACAATTTACAACTTTGTCGATTACGTCCTGTATCGTAGGAAATGGAAAAACTTCTGGAACTACCAATTTATTTAATTTGCGAAAATCGATACACAAGCGTGATTTCTTGTTCTCCTCTTTCTTGAACGCGAGGGTTACAGGGGAAGCGAACGGAGAATCAGATTCTTCAATAATTTTTGCTTGCAATAATGCCTTAATCTGACTTCGTATTTCTTCATCGTCTGGAATTGAGCATTTATACGGTCGACAAGTAACATATTCATTAGATAATAATTTTATCTCTGCTTCTTTTGATTTCACTTTCCCAATATCAAATTTATCCTTTGCAAATATGTGTTTATGCTTTTCTATTAGCTTTGCAATCTGCTGTTTTCGCTCCTCATTTTCAATATGATGTAAATTGACGTCGAACTCTTCTTTTTTTAAACTTTCATTAAAATTTAATTGAGTATTATCGTTGGGATCATTATTATCAATTGAAACTTGATTATCATCTATTTGAATTTTTTCCATCTGATCTAATTTAGATCGAATAAAATTATCCTCTCGATCACTATTGGATCGGTTTTCATGTAAATCTATCACATTGTTGTTATCTGTTCGTTGTAATATTCTTAAGTTTTCATTTTGAATCAATTGAAACTTTTTTATGGCATCAATCCCCAATAAGATGTCATAAGAAAAGTTTTCATTCTTGACAACATAAGTTGTTATGTAGTCTGTAATATGTCCAATACGAAGTAAAATTTTAGCCCGGGCTGAAGTGAAATTTAATCCGCTGATAGTTTTCAATACACTTTTTTTTCAATTAATTTCAACTTTAGCAAGTCAGCAATTCGTTGAGAAATTAATGTAACGTTGGAGCCACTATCATAAATAGCCTTAGTTTTAACCTTATCACATATGATTACATTAATCTTTATCAACGGATCTAATTTCGCCCGGTTCTTCAGTTTAAATGTTTGTCATCCAGGTCTGTTTGTAATATTTCTAAGTCGTCAATCTCAGAAGATCCTTCAGTTATGTTTGATTTTAGTTTTTCTGAAACTTTACTTCGATTGCGGCATT
This sequence comes from Arma custos, assembly GCA_037127475.1. Lineage (NCBI taxonomy): Eukaryota > Metazoa > Arthropoda > Insecta > Hemiptera > Pentatomidae > Arma > Arma custos. The sequence continues at coordinate 119,118,460 of CM073759.1, forward strand.
CCGATACGAGATGGTATCGATTCGGAAAACCAATAGCTGCACAAATTGAACATGCTGTCCTTTGAACTTTGTTCTTTGAGTGAAATTCATCTCTCTGAAAAGTTTTCGGGCCAGAAATTATTTTAGATCTAGGACTTGACGGATTTTCCTTCTTCTTTGTAGAAAACGAGTCCTCTAGTTTTCGGAGTTCCGCATATAAGTCTTCAACAGTGTTAATTTTCTCTCTATCAAGTTCTTCTTGAGCTTCTTTCGGCAATCCAAAAACTATGAGGTTGATACGGGATAATTCAGTACCCTTAGGTTCTACTTCTAGGCATAACCTCTCCTTTATAAGCGCGTAATTGATTAAAGACCCACCCAAGTATTTGTAGTTGAAAGCTTTCCTAACAATATGCCAGCCTTTATCTACAAAAACGTTCAAGAATGACTCTTTCCAAGTACTCCAGTGACCATTTACACCTATTTTCTTTAGATTTATTTCAAACCAATCTTTTGCTGGGCCCATGACAAAAAAACGCAAAGCTTGAATCTTACCACTATCGGAATTTACCTTGAAGCGGCTACACTCTTCTTCAAATTTAGTTAACCATTCTTTAGGATCTGATTTATTCCTTTCAAATTTTTCTATAACAAATTTTTTTTCGATTTGATGAAGTTTTATTTCCTCTTGTTTTAAATTTAAATATAATTGGGTTTCTAATTGTCTAATCCGATTTTCTAACTCTATTTGTTCAGCTTTAGCAACCGAGGAATTTGTTATTGGGTCACATTCTTCTAAGGGAATCTCTCTAAAACAAACATTAGCAGCTTCATCGAAGTATTCTTTTTTTATATTTTCATCGATTTTTACAGAAACTGTTCTATAACCTGTTTGGTTCTTAATAGCAAACATTGCATTTTTTATGGGTTTTTTATTTAATAGAGAAATGTGGATACTTACATCTCTAAATTCTTCTGGCACTAAATACCAAGTATTCCTATCAATGGATATACATTGAATCACAAATTCTTTCTCAACTTTCTTAACCACTTGAACATGAAGAAAATCCATTTTTTTTTTTTACTAGTTGAAATCTTGTAATTTAATTTGTAAGATTGTTTTGACGTGATTTTATTCTTTATTTATAAAGGAATTAAATTACACGTTCTTTCAAACTAGTAATTAAACACTTGTAACAAAATTAATTTAACTAACAAACTTTAGCACATGTGTTTTTATCAAAAGTCTAAACAAACACTGAAGGTTACAACAGTGAGTTATCACATGCAGTAACCTTACAAACTTACAAAAAAAAAATATGAGATCTGAGCGTTTACATTTTTTGTCATATTATTTTATTTATTTGTTCCAATTTCATGAATTAATCATTTTTAAATAAAATGAAATTTAATCTTTTACTTCTAAAATTGACGTTAAAAATGGAAGCAAAATCTATTGAAATAACATTTAAATGAGACGTGTTTCAATTTTTAAAACATATATTATATGAAAAATGATTCTGACTTATTACCAATATACTTGACTTATTACCAAGTTCTTATGTATATATATATGTGTGTGTGTGTGTGTGTGTGTGTGTGTGTGTGTGTGTAAACATATTATTGTATATTATTTATACATAACGTATTCCTTACAAAGAAAATTTAAAACTGATTTTATGCTTAAGAAAATAAAACAAATTAATTAAATCATGACTAAAATATCTCATATACTAACACAAAAATTTAGAAGTAGTGTACTTAACGTAAGTATTTAGACTGATATATATATATATATATATATATATATATATATATAGGTACGAAGACCAAAAAACGTAATATTCATGGACTCCGATACCAAATACCTCATCAGAACTGTGACGAAAGTTTTCAGTAGCCCGAGAGCTAAAGAAGAACATAATTACTGGATCCCTCAGATCAGATTTCTAATCTTAGAGTCTTATCGCGGGGGATAATCTTTAATCATAAATTACGACCTTCAGTTTATTACCTGGAGCAAAATAGGTTATTACAAGATTCATTAGGTGAAATCCCTTAATAAAAAACCTGAATGTGAAATGAAACCTATCAGATGGAATTTGTTAACTCGATTCGAATACTAAAGGTTTGTTCGATAGTTCAGCCACTTTTTTCAATACCTATAAATTATTATCTGGTAACTGTCCCGGATGGATCCTATGAAGTATTTACCTTCCTGGGGCTCACCAGTCTCTATAAAGAGGGTATTCCAAATTGATGAAAAAAATCCTGGCATTTAAGCGTGATCTCGGATCAATCACTTCCCTACAAAACGTCATGCGCCATCCTAGAAACAGTATAGTCTCTCCGGCTTGATGAAATTTTTGTAGTTTGATCGTGTCAGTCACGATTGGTATGCTCAGGTCTTTGTGTAATGATTTAGAAGTAATGTAAAAGGGACAATAAGTAATATAAAGAAGGAATTTCGACTGAAAGATTGGAATAGTCTTTAAATAAGTCCACATAGGTTTAAGTATCATGTTGTATATATTAATCTTGTTTGTGATAGTTTATTTTTATGGTTAAGTAGTCGTCTTAGGAGTGAGAGTCTGCGAATCAACTTTTTCTTCAAGCTAGTCACCTGCGAAGATCAAATAAAGGACACTTCAAAACAATAGTCCAAACGGGGGCATCAACCAGTGACAAAATCTTCGCTAGAAGAATTTTATACCCACTCTTTTGCGCATTACTAGGTATATATCATAATGGTTTGAAAGGAGCCCACGACTTCATGGATTGTAGTAATTCAGGATAGATTTAAAAAAATATATATTTTCCGCTGCGACAAAGGTTCAGCTCATATTAGAGACTGTAATGTTTCTAACCCAATGGTTCAGCAAGGAGGTGGCCCAGATGATAGTCGACTGTTAGGACAATTAGACTTCCCTCAGTTAGGGTATAAAAAAATAAAATAAAATAGTCTTTTAATAAATCTTAAGTCCACCTAGGCCTCTTAATAGATTAAATAATTTATTTGCTAGAGCCGGAATTGAACTTTCAGCACAGTAAATTAGTTACACACTGAGCTATATCGCTTCACCTGATTTTTTAAAAATTAGTTTTACACAGATGATTCATTTTTAAAATAACTGCAATGTTTAGTTAATCCTACTTCTTGGCTTGAATTATTGAAATCGCTTCGTGTTACACTGAACTATTTCCTTTATTTATAGTTAAAGTGTATGGAGTTAAAGTTATTTATTACTATATTTACAGTTATTTTATGCTGTATTTTGGTATGGAAAGTGGTCCAATTAAAATCATACAAACGCAATTCCAATGTTTTACCTCGAGTACACTTACCGATGTGTGACGTGAACGAACTGACAGTCGTAAACCTTGCACATTAACGCCCTTCAATAGAGCGCCCTACACACGTGTCGGCCCACTTTTGCTGAATTAGAAGGGAATGGTGTCAGAGCTCTAGGGCAGTAGAGTAAATGATGGGTTCACACCTAGAGCTGAGAGTAGGCATGTCTAGGAAGCAATCATCTCCTACCAAGTCCTGGAGAGAATGATTACTTGATTGCTCTTCATTCGAAGGCCATAAATAATAATGTTAAATGGAAGGTGGAAGTATTGTTGTAGATACTACGTATTAAGACATTGGAATTTTTCTCAGAAGCAGAGATTCCTAGTGTTGTTATATAGTTATTAAATGGCATTGCTTCTCAATAGCAACGTAGGTTATTTACTTTAGAACTCAATACTATATGTATTGAGTAAAATCTATACTGCTATAAAATATATTAGATCGTTTTAATTTTCTCTCTCTCTCTCTCTCTCTCTCTCTCTCTCACTCACTCACTCACTCTCTCTCTCACTCTCTCTCTCTCTATCTCTCTCTCTCTCTCTCTCTCTCTCTCTCTCTCTCTCTCTCTCTCTCTCTATCTCTATCTCTATCTATCTCTCTCCCTAATTCTACAATGCTAGAAATTATACAATGCTTGATTGTACCAGTAATTTTAGGTGTCAAGCTAGTGAGTCATGAAATTTTTGTAGTTTGATCGTGTCAGTCACGATTGGTATGCTCAGGTCTTTGTGTAATGATTTAGAAGTAATGTAAAAGGGACAATAAGTAATATAAAGAAGGAATTTCGACTGAAAGATTGGAATAGTCTTTAAATAAGTCCACATAGGTTTAAGTATCATGTTGTATATATTAATCTTGTTTGTGATAGTTTATTTTTATGGTTAAGTAGTCGTCTTAGGAGTGAGAGTCTGCGAATCAACTTTTTCTTCAAGCTAGTCACCTGCGAAGATCAAATAAAGGACAATTCAAAACAATAGTCCAAACGGGGGCATCAACCAGTGACAAAATCTTCGCTAGAAGAATTTTATACCCACTCTTTTGCGCATTACTAGGTATATATCATAATGGTTTCTGAATTGGCAAAACGTTGTCAGATATGTTTTTTCATTTATTTGAGAGGCTTTCTTTTCGAATATTTCCAATTTCTTTATAACAGTAATTTTTTACCTGTTTTGAAATTTCACTCATTTTTTTTAATGACGAATGACCCAAAAGATGTGACGGCACACATTCATAAAATATGTTTTACTTATAATTTTCACTACTTTTTAATTGCTTTGTTTGTCACTAAAGTTATAATATATCATTTTTTTTTTAAACGAGTAAACGAACCATTTAAACTAGTAAAAGTTTAAAAATTAATGATTCCTCACAGATTACCAAATACAAAATATGGGTCTGCTCCTTTTTTATTATGAAGTTATGGATATATATATGGAGAGACTGCCAGTTTTCATCGAACCGCATAGATTTAATGTCATATCAAAGCGAATTTAAAAAAAATCACATGTTTTTCTATCAGTTTCCAATAAAACATTAAATTATCCACTATTAGCAAAAATTTTACTATAGCATTTATTCTGAACCATTGCTAGTTTTAAAGAATGTTTTAAAATGTAATTGAGCTAAAACTGAAAATATAATCACTATATAAAATAATAATGATTAGAAAATTAGAGAACTCACAGCTATTGTTTTCAACTTCAAAGTGATTGACAAGTGTTCAAGATTAATGAGAAACAACTATCATCTCTGCAATAAATCAATGTAACGTCAATAATTACGGCTTTGTCATGGATAGCTTTGTAATTTACAGTTTCAAAGTCACTAGGACGTTACCAGAAATATACGAGTATTATTCTGTACTCTTTATATGTAGTAAAGCTATTCAAAGAAAAAATAGGAAAGGCTGCCAAATTGGTAATCAAAATTATCAATATTATTATGATATTATCAAAATATGATTATACATTTAAATCGATAAGACAGTTTATTTTATGAGAGAGTTTTAATTAGCATATTTTATACTATAAATGTAAAAACATAGCGCATCATAAACCAACAATTATCACCATTAATGTTTATTAGTTGATATTGGCTAATAAGCGATTTTAATGGCCATTTTAATTAAAATGACATAAAAGCGTTGACGAGGTTCCAGAGCGTAATTCGCGTATTAAGTATGATGCATTTCCAGGCAGTAACTGTAATTATTACACATTATTGGCCTGGGAAACCAGGAAATGGAGCCAATTAAAATGATGACTTCTGACCCCTTATCGTCATCTGGGTGGCCAGCTGCATTTTCAACTTATATTAGTTCAATTTCCAATTATTTACCAGTGCTTTTGCAAATTAATTACAATTTATACATAAATAATGAACATGAATAAAATTATATATACTAATAAGTATAACTATATATTCGTAGTGTGCCAACATTTTTTTCTAATTCACAGAGATCAGTGGTTTTTTCTCAACTCTTGACAAATTGTACTTTGTAATAAAATACATCCATAAGCATATAGAAATTTTACATTTTTTTAATGACAAAAAAAGACATTACTGTGTTTTCTGCTTAAATAGTGTCAAATGCTAAACGTAGGAAAACACTATATTTAAAAAATGCATACTTAAAAGATAAAAAAGTCGTTTGATTATACATTTTCCTGGATGAATTTCACAATGTTGTTTAATTAAAACACACATTCCCAAAATTTATACTTGAGAATTTACTAAAAAAAATCGTTTTATTTTATTATTTCTTTTATACTTTTCCATAGCCCGTTGTCCATTTCAATACCATTAATTTCTAAAAATATGAAATTTATAAAATTTTGGCCGACGAATAATTATTGGTTCATTTACACTAAGAATAAAATGACAAAAATATTACTGTAACGGACGGTGATAAAACATCTTAAATCAATAATGACCCGTTTTGTATGTCTATCACCTTACTTACAATGGTTTTATGATCCAGTGAAAGACACCCATGAGGGCAACGGCCCAGACACAGTGGAATAGAGACATAAATTCATTCAGCTCTCCGTGGCTTCCAAACAATCGAGTTCTGTGGTTAAATTAGCCGAGAGTCATAAAGCCATCTACTATCGTAACAAGTGAAGTTTACGATTTGACTGTATCAACTTAATCGACAATGATGCCCTATAAGGCCACGGTTACCATTGATGGGTATTCTTCGTCATTCGGTTCAACGATGCGGAAATAAAGAATTGTATTTATAATGTATGCGAGAGCATGGCAGAGTTACGCACGAATACATCAGAACTAGTCGATTTCATCTAACCAATCCTATAAGAATTACTTTTAAGTCCGTATTTCTTTTGTACGTATATGGATACTGAGAACTAATTGGTCTTATGTTTGAAGATAAATTTCTGAAAAAAAGAATTTCAAACAAAAAAATCTCTTCACTAAAGTAGAAATATGAGACGTTTTTTTTACATTACTGGAGAAATTGAAATATATATTAAATATTTTATTATATCCTTATATTGTGATCGTGTTCATTTAACTTTTAATTTATCATGTATTTTATTTAATTTCTATTTAAATAATAGTTGCATTGGTTATATTGTTTAATTTTCTTTATATTTTATATAATTATTCTTATTTATTCATTTATTGTAATAATTCATTGTCATTATTTTTAACTATTGTTTGTAATCTCATTCAGCCCATAATCCATTAAAATCTTATGTTTATACACTTGGTACTATGTACATTTAATCTCATTCACATTGTTTGATCGTTCTGACAAATAAACTAAAAAAAAATTCAAGACACCATTTCTTGAGTGGAACATATGTTTTAACATTTTATTGTTTTAGCATATCTAGCATATGATTAATAATTGAGGTCTTAAGAAAAACAAAAGGGATCCGTTACTACTCTTGATTTAAAAAAATGATACCTAAATATTATAATTTAAAAAAAAGAAATAAATTAAGCTGTTTAATTAAACAGACTGGTCATCTGTAACATATGTTTGTTATAAAATAAATTTCAAATTATATGAAACGTAATTATTTCAAATTAATTTGAAAATTGTTATCCACCGAAAAACGTAGACAGACTTTATTAATTAACGATAATTTTCGATCAATTATTTTTACATATAAAATTTAACGTATGAATTCAAAATATTCAATGTACAGTTATGAATTTTTTTTATCAATCTAAAAGATAAATCTAGTGCGTTCCAATAAAACCTGAAATCATCTATTTACAAGTTAATGATTATTATATTTCTTACTCATTTTATATGAATGACTTTTCCTCAAGAATTTTTTATTTTGCCACGACATAACCGAGTCGATGATTATTGATTATTGTTATATTCTAGCCATATTGAAACTAAACTTTCCGAATTGTATTTTTGTTAAATAAACTTTCTGTTTGACTTTGTAATTTCTGCTTATCTAAAAAATGTATGTTTTAGTTTCTTGACCTATAAAAAGTTATAATATATCCTTAGGTTACGATTTCTAATTTTTTAATGTATATTATAAGAAGAGAAAAATGTATTTGTTATCTCCTTATTAAATAAAACTACAATATAGAAATTAAAAAGTAAATAAATAAATTATTATTGATTTTAATTTTAAAGTAAATAAAAAATAACAATAAAAACAGATTATTACTCGTAATCTTATTAATCTAAATTTTCTGAATTCAGTGCTTTTAAAATTTTCTGTTACGATTTGTTTCTAAAATCACTTAAGGTGTATGTTCTAGTTTCTAGACGTCTGAACCGTGATAATATAAACTTAAGATATGATTTCTGATTTATAATAATAATGTAGAAGTACTGAAAAACTGATTAGTTTTCTTCATGCATGAATAAATTAGAACTTGAAAAATTAAAAAAAATATAAAGAAGAATCGGTAAACTCGTTATATGATGATCTATTGATGCAAATACTATCTTAACATTTTTTAAAATTTATTTTAGATTCTCAGTTTTAACAATATAAAAACTGCTCGTCGTTTTCGCCTACTTCAACACTTACTGGACAATCGTTCTAAGCTCCCAATTAATTACAAAAGACTCATTTACATGACAGTTATCAGACCTATTTGGACATACGGAGTTGAGCTTTGGGGCTCTACTAAACCATCCAATTCATCTCGTATCCAATCCTTACAATCCAAAATCCTGCGTAAAATCCTCAATGCTCCTTATTATGTCACAAACAAACTCATCCATCATGATCTTAATATCCCATATGTTCTTAATGTCCCATAAGCTCCATACACACTTGAATCCGCGAGTCTCTCAACTTGCTTCTCATACTATTCCTGATAACTCTCCGAGGCGTCTGAAAAGAAGATGGCCTCGAGACCATCTACTAAAGAACTTTATTGGAGTGCTACCGAGTTCTTTTTCATTCAAGATTTTTCATGTCATATTGTACATTTCGGCAGATTTACTTATTGTTATTGTTGTAATATTATTATAGTTGTAAATATCAATAAATTAAATTTTAAAAAAAACAATACAAAATCGTTAAAGAAGTTATAAACTAGCATTTTTTTTATATTCAATATTCTGTATAGTATTCAAACATTCATTCCTCTGAGACTGAGACTAAGTGAACTAAATTTGTGTAAACTTTTATATTTATGTGCATAGCATTTATTCTTATATGTTACGCAACAATATTCGGTGTATAATATCAGAAATAAAACATGTAAAATTACCATTCATGTAAGTATAAAGGAACGGACACAAAGAAACAATGGAATAAAATTCTGATGCTAACCAAAAAAAAAAAAAAAAAAAAAAAAAAAAAAAAAAAAAAAAAAAAAAAAAAAAAAAAAAAAAAAAAAAAAAAAAAACCAACAAACAAACAAATGACGCTTTAAAATCTTGACCTCAAGACCTTTTTTCAAGCGTAATGACAACGATTGTAAAGTATTAAACGTCTTTGTTCGTTATTTGCTCTAAGACAAGAAAAAATAAAAAACGCGAGTTGTCCTTGGATTATATGTATCCTAATGTTTGTCCCGTGGATTTGTGATGCTAATCTACATTAGCGTTGGAATATTAACGATCTCCGTCCTTGAGAATAAATACTTTGTCTTTAAAAACTTTTTCACTCTGGGTATCTGAATTCATTTAGACCTCAAAGTGGATATCATAACATCAGGATATTATAATATCCTTATATGGATATTATAACTCTGGGCAGTACAATTTTTATTTTAATATTAATCAGGAATAGTTAATGAGCAGTAATTTAGATCAGTCGAGGATATATCTGCAGCCCCGGCGAATAAGTGGTTAGGTCGAATTTAGTTCAGAAAAAGTTAATTGTATTGAGGAAAGTGAAACCGTGCCATTCTCATAGTTTTTGGCTTGAAATGAGTTGTAACATAAGTAATAACTCCTTTTCAAGCCTATTCCTAACTTAGCCCCTTATTCAAAATGAAAATAACACGATTCCGCTAAGCACATGAAGCTCATTTTGGAGAAAACTCGACTTAACAACCTGTTCTCCGGTCAGGTTCATAGGTAACGAAAAGTTGCTCAGTTCTTAGGATATTTTTATTCTGCCTTAATGAGCGTTTTAAACCTCATTTTATGGACACAACCCTTTTCTAGTCCGAAAAAAATATGGTTTAAAAAAAAGGATTTGTCCTAACTTCAAATATTGTCAAATCTATGCGAGTATAATAATACATAAATAATAACCTGACAAAGCTCTTTTTCTAGATCCCCAGGTCGAAGCCCACCTCAAACCAAAACAGTTACGCATGACCACGCATATTCAAGTAGCTACTAACCATTATGTCGTCGGTACAAATGTAAAGCATCGAACGTGAAAATACCACTCTTGAGGAGAGTGACATAACTGTTCATTAAAAGTGAATATGCTCATTCAAAATCAGTGCGTATCGTCGAAAGTGATTATAGGTTGTTTTGTGTCTTTTAGAAGACTCTTGAATTTTATCAATCCTAAACCAAATCGGTATATATCGAAAACGAAAAATGTTTTTATTTACATTCGACATTGACTGCTATAAGAAAGATGAGGCCTTGGCGAGTCATGCTATCAAAAAGAAGCATAAGCTTAATTTCGACAACGCAAAAGCCTTAAAACAAAAAAAAAAATGAAATTTCAAAAAAAAAAAGACTTGGCATCAGTTCAATGCATTAATTTTTTTTTATACGAGAGAACGAACTGTGCAATCTTGGAAATTTATTCATTTTTAAAATGTTTAGTTTAATTAGGGAAAAAATAAGTCAATGATCCAATGTGTATAGGAGATATTTTGTATCATCATGTGTATTCATTGGAACTATTTAAAATAAATAACCTAATCTGCACCACTATATCTCATGAAGAGCAATGGGCTCAGAACATGGTAGAGACTTGTACTGTTTTTAGGACAACTATTGTGCAGGGAGTTGATTTGTTCTAGAACACAATCAACCGCCAGGTTTCCCCCTGGCAAGGATAAATATTTGTGAAACCAAAACTATACCGCATTATACCGAAATTGAGCCTTCGCTTTTCGTTACATCCTAGAGTTACAGTTATGGGTTACAAACATTGCAGTGGCTGAAATTCCTGATGTCTAAACTGTTACATAACATTATAACGAGCTTATTGAAATAACTATGCCTCTTTAGCCCTCATCCTCACGAAGCGCTCCATAGCTACACTTCCTCTATAAGTAGGCACCTGCATCCGCAAGGGAACTGTTAGTCTCGCTTCATTGTCATGCTAAGGCGCCTGGAGATGTATCGCTGCCGGTGGAGTACATCTTTTCGGAGAATAGGATCCATTCCGTCCTTACAGATATTATGCTAGTGCCTCCAGGCAGAAAAGAATAAAACCTTTCGGTTTGTATTGTACTGAGGACGACCCTTGAATTTTAATTGCTCAAAAAAGAAAGAATTTTCTATTTGTAAATAAATGCTCTCCAGTTTTAATTTCAGCATGCTGTTAGGCTGTTTGAAATATTCTCTGAGGAGTAGTGAATGAACTCGATTTTTACATGAAAATAAGTGATTATCTTAGTGAATTCCATGAATAGAACCTTCTTAAGTGCTAGTTTATTTTCTTTAAGCATCAGACTTCTTTAAATTTAAATAGCAACTTATCGGAAATGTTACAAAGTCTCCATATTCTGATATTTTCATCAACTAAGAATGCGAAAATGACACGTAAAAAAACCTTCCTGTTTACGAAACACAATAATATAACACTTAACAATTACGCAGTAAAAACCGAGGTAATTAAGATAATCATAAAACATAATTAACTAACCATATTTATGACAATTTACTGAAATTGGAAAAGATTCAATTTTAAAAATGATAAGACTTAATTTCACTTCTATGAAATATTTGATTAACTATATATAACAAGCATAATTTATCCTTATTTTAGGTTATTCTGTAAAAATTTTAATGAAATATTAATATTACTTCCTTATTATAAAAAAATAAAATAAAATATAAATTTTGTCTTCTACCCAGTTATCCATTGACAGTGTTTTGCTCTCGAAGAAAAAGCAACGGTACATCTTCGAAACATAAGATGATTGTTCCAAGCCGCGAATACAAATTGCACGACTGGAAGGCACAAGTCGGTTATTGGCTGGGTTGGAGCTCTATGCCCTCTTTAGCGTTCATCGAGGAGTATGATAATGGTGTGCATAGTAATGAGCAACTGGTGGGGTTTTAGTGGTATGTATTTACCCTCGGTTCTGGTTGGCGCTCGTGGAGTTCAGATGTAGTTGGGGCTTCAGGGATAATCATAGATATACATTATAACTATGTAGGTAATTATCTATTTTAATGTTTGATAAATTCAAAATTGTGCATTTCACATTCAGCCTTTTTCGCTTCAAAAGATTAGCATTAATCTTGTTTGCGTAACGATTTGGTTTAATTACTTTAATTACCTATTGTATTTTAAAAGTACGTGGCTTGTTTTTATTTGATACTTATATTACCTACTCCTTATCTTTATTTTAACATAGCCAATTTGACTAAACTTATGTCGGGGTCCTTATTACGAGATAGATTTTAAAATCGCGTTCTCAGGTATCGACTAATTATTACTTAAGTGATCCTACCTTTTGCTGAAGAAAGTAAAATACAACAAATTCGCTCGTAGTTAAGCGTGCATATAATTTTCTTGTCAAATTCAATAATTTCCCTTTGTATAAAGCATATTTTGGATGGCTAGTTTGGATTTAACTCTTAGGTTTTTTTTTGTTTAATAATGCCCAATTAATTATATCAAATAAATATATTATAAAGTAGTTCATACATATAAATTACAAATCTTTACAAATTATATTTATTGTACTATCATCGTACAAAACCCATCAATGTATTTGAACAAATGAAGGTTTTTAAAAAGTTTGTTTGAGAAAATCTATTGCCATCTATTCAATTTTCTGAGAAATACTCGCAGTGCAGTTAGGAACATTGTTTTGGGGAAAAAGGCGATGTAAAGTATAAATTTTAGAATAAAGAATACCGATGATGCGGGGGAGGGAACGTGTTTTATTTGTCATAAAATATAATTTATCTTTTTGAATATACACGCGTTTGCTTTATTCACACATTGTTATATAGTGAATTATGTTCTATAGTTTTTGTAATTAAAAGAATTGGAGGTGCTCGTAGCCCGGTTCGTTCTGAACTATAATAATGCTAATAAAAAAAGTTTATATAAACGTTAAAATGCCATTGATACTTGTTTGCTTCATTCAAATTCAGCCCAAAAATGGCAAAAATCCACTCCATCCAACGTGTGAGGGATAATGCGAATTCGTAGGAGATCCGTTCCCTTCCCTCTAATAGCGCTACCGATGTCATAAATATATACGTGCTGAGTAATACCGCGTGATCCAAAAGCACTCTAAATAAAAATCATGAAACTCTTGACTGTCAAAAAACATACATTGTATTTTCCTTCATCGAATCAACATGTTAACGGTGGCGCTAAAGCTATTACATAATCTTCGATGAGGTAAATTGGGATAAGTGGAATTGAGTAAGGATCGAACCAAATAACTCAGACGTTCGAAGAGTTTTATTTTTAAAATTTGACAGGTAAGAAAAGTATTTTAAACTATTGAATGAAGGCTTGGCTTTATCTCCTCATTCACATGAGGTGTGTATTAAAAAAATTAGTTTATCAGCAATATGGTTTAGATTATTTTCAAGTTCATTATTATTTTATATGTTTTTTCTATTAGTTTTAAGATCCTTTTCTTAGTTCAAACATTTTTTTTTACATAAAACATCGCTAATAAAATTTAAAAGCCATAAAATAAAAATGAAAAGACATTTTATTTTATTTTTTGTGTGATTTTATGTGCATTGTGGAGTTTCCGATATTTTTATTTAAATAGTAATATATTTAAATTTTCTTGATAATAATACAAAAATGTTACCATTTAGAGTATAGATTCGGAAGCATTAAGAAGTATTAATAATAAACCGATGAGTGATATAAAATATCTGCAGCCCGGTGACGATTTTTTTCCAAAACGTATTATTATCGTAGTATATAATTGCTTTAGTCAGGCAATGGCTAGAAATGGATTTGTTTATATTATAACTCCTAAAACTACAAGACTGACACGATTTCGCTTTAGTCAGTACAATTAACTCTCTTTGGACAAAATTCGACTAAACCACAAATTCCCCAGGATTGTAGTTTATTTTCATTTAGTTTATTTAACTAATGATTTAACTGATGAACAGTATTAGTTGACCTGAAGAGAAAGAAAATGGTCTGCAAAAAAATCACTTAAATAAGAGGAAATATACTTATATTTTAATAATCTGCAGGCCTTCTTCCGGGATTGTAACAAGGCGTCAAGGGTAGGGGTTTTGGTTATTTATCTATTTATAATTTTTTACGTGAGTTATATTTTTGTGAAAAAATGGTGTAGAGCGCTGTGCTGCTATGTTGTGTCCCAGATTAAAATTCGGCTGTGAAAGATAATTTATTAGGTTTGTTAAGAGCCATGTAAATAGAAACAGTACAGTCCATGGACTGAACCTGAGAACATTCATTGGTTACCATGGTGTATGTTTTATTTTTAAGTTTCTAAATGCTTCTTAGTTTGATCTGGACCTGCATATCCTATTTATTGATTTTCAGAAAGCATTCGACAGGATTTCACGCCCTCTCTAAGAAAGACCATGGTTGAGTTCGGGATCCCAACAAAACTGATCAAGCTGTTTAAAATGACATTTTGCCATACCCAGTCAAAGGCGACAATTGGCAGTATGTCGAGTAGAGCTTTTCAAGTAGAATCGGGTGTGCGGCAGGGAGATGGTCTCTCATCAATTTTATTTATATTAGGTCTACATAAGGCAATGAAGCGGTTTGAAACAAAAGGCACTATAATAAATAGAACTACACAGAAGATGAAGAAGACTGAAATGAGGAAGCACCCAAAACATTGTTCTGTGAATTAGAGGAGACTTGTAAAGACATCGGACTACAGATAAACAAAAACAAAACCAAATATCTTAGTCTCCCCAGCAAGAAGAGAAAAGGTTGACCTGAACATTGGTGAATATTGTTTAGAGTGTGTCAAGAGCTTTATAAAATCAACTGTGAAAATAAGATAGAAAATTAAATAAGTAAGAAGGAAGTAATAGGGAATAGAGCCCATTTTAGATTCAGGAAAGTAATGAGATGAAGTGTACTCTCCATGAAGTTATATAAAACCTTGATTAGGCCAGTTGTCATCCACGCTTCAGAAACATGGACCTTGAAGACCATTGAAAAGCAGTGTATGAGCGTCAAATAGTCCGAAGAATTTATGGAGGAGTGGTGGTTGATGGAGAATGTAGAATAATGACAAATACTGAAAACAATGCAAACAATGCCATTCTTGGGAACGAGGACATCGTCAAGTTCATCAAGTCCCAGAGAATTAGTTGGCTAGGGCATGTACAATGTATGAATGATGATGAAATGCCAAAAACGAAGATCCATGATAGGATTCATGCCAACATAAGGAAAGGACGACTTCGTAAAAGCTTGGCTTCAAGATGTGGAAGACGATCTAATAAAGATGAACATAAGAGGCTGGAGAACAAAAGCTTTGAATCGACAGGACTGGAGAAGGATTGCAGAGGAGGCCAAGGTCCATCCTGGCCTGTAGAGCGCTTTAAAAAAAAAAAAAAAAAGTGTTTCGTAATTCTTTCTGCTATGATACCTGGCGATAATCTATAGAAGTTGACAAAGTTGGAATAATTTGAACCAGGGAATATTTTTTTCTCGTTTCATTATTATAGCATTTTATATAGATTTTAGGGGGACCTAGAACTCTCCTGGGGCTCACCCAGCCTCTATATACCGTTGTCCAAGAAACATCACAGTCTCTATCATGTACTAAATCCCATACCCTTCACGGGTTGTAGTGCTACAGATTTTTTTGTTTTTGTTTTTTTTATGAGGAAACTACAAAACAACATTGCATTTCGGAAAAAGTACGATGACACTAAGAGGGAAAACCTCAAAAAAGAGAAAAAATCCGATATCCTTTGGGTCTATTTCGGTGAACCACGTTGCCTCGGCACTTTATGAGGTCAGCAATGGGCATGCTCTTCGAAGTTCCCTTCTTACGACCTTCCGAGAGAAATAAACAAGCCATAAAACGGCCCGGGACCTCTCGCACTAACGACGCTTCGCCTCTAATTTTGGAGGTGACAACACTTCCTATAAGGCCTACTCAAAACAGAGGGCTCCTGATGCGCTTGTGGTAAAACGGGCCATAGTATCAACCAATCGAACAAAAAAAGGGAAATTAATTTATTAGCGATTTAGAGTCCATATGGATCTACAAAATCGTTTATTCTTTTGAATGGTTTTAATGATTATTATTGCATAATAAATATAAAAAGTGGTAACGGGTTTAAACATCACTCTTTGCTAAGTGCAAATTCGTCTGTCTTTTATATTTTTTAAGTAATTCAAATGGAAACTTTAAGATGTCGTAATTATGAAACAATGGACTAATACCCATTTTAAATATAACAGCTCGTTTCATGGTATATGTAATCAATGATTTCATAAATAAAATATGCTTCTTTAATTACAGTTAATAGATTTTAAAAAATCGTCCATGGTTCAGTTCCATTTTAAAATATTCTTGGTCTCAGTACTAGGTAGAGACAACTGCTTCAGAAAGCGGTGGTAGAGGGAGGTGATTTATCTGAGATCGCGCTCAATCGCCTGGCATTATGTTACTATTATTATTATATTTTATTATACCTTTAACTTCGAGAAAGTTGCCCAATTCACCTATATGGTTTCAATAGTGACTGAGGACATGGAAAATGTCCAAGCTGATTGAGCATGATCTAGTCTTTGAAAGAAAAACTCTCCATAGAATCTTCGGTGGAGTTTATCTAGAGAGAAACTGACAGATGAGAACAAAAGCGAAGTCTACTTACTCAATGTATAACCAAGCAGATGTTTGCTCCTTCAAGATTAGAAGACTGCGATGGGCTGGTCATGTGGCTAGAATGGAAGATGAAGCCATTCCTAAATTGGTTTTGACAGAACCTCTACAGCACGAGAAGGAGGGGAGACCGAAGCTGAAGTGGGCAATTGGTGTGGATAGAGAAGCGAGGACTGGAAGAAGCTGGTGGAGGAGGCCAGGGATTCGTCTCCGAGTTGTAGTGCCATAGAAAAAAAAATTACTACCTCAATTACGGATACCAAGGAGCCTCTGGAGTTTCTGCGGGCCATAGAGGATAACAGATTAAGTAATTTATTTGCTACAACAGGATTTGAACCCAGGATCTTCAGTACAGACTATCAGCTTATTACACATCGAGATACCCTCTACTACCAATATCATCTGAATCGTAAGACGAATTTTTTTATCAGTTTCAGAAGTATATTAATCTCAGGGAAAGTAATATATATATATATATATATATATATATATATATATATATATGAAGTGTTTAATATTATTTTTGATGAACCAAGAATTATTATTTTTTAACACTACTTTTCTAGAAAATTATCACCAAATATGAACTTTGAAGTCCCCTTTGAAAATAAAACGATGTACTCCACTTGGAGTCTCAGGGGAATTCAACAATTAATTTTAAAATGGTTAATTAAGATAATTATTGTAGTTAATTCCTTAGAAAACGGAAAAGTTGAAGTTTACACTTCAATACAATCTTATGGCAAAAGTAAATATCTAAGGACCACGACATTTCAACTGTCCTCTCATAGCCTTGATCTTTGCTCTCTTTCCTCCATCCATTTCTTTTCCGTCTTCAGCTTTGGTTTTCCTTGAAAACTCTAATGGGCATTTAGTTTCATCCTGAGACGGTTGCATTCTAGATCTTCTACAAATAACTCCATCTCCATCACTATTACAACCAGGCTTGATCTTATTTTCTTTAAAATAGGTTAAACTCATTATTATTTATTTTCATTGAGATTTTACTTTTTTATTTGTTACAATGTGTTTGTATTCAATACCAGACACACTTCATAACCTGTCTAAATAGTTAAGAGAGAGTAGTTGATAATTCCGACATACTTTTCCGATAGCTTTCGAAATTATTTTGTTACTCATCTTATCTTTAATTTACAACGCTCACGATAAGCTGTTGAAGAAAAAAGGGTAGCGAACTACGTAAAGATAAGGGGGCTGCATGCCGATCTGGCTCGCCGTCCTGCTCCAGAGCTATCCATTGTTACCTTCACTTCGGTACCTGAGGGGCCCTTACTGAATGGCGGAGATAATTAATTCATATCCTCCCAGCATTATATTATCCACGGTTTGATCAGCTCTATCTAAAGTATCTTAGACCTTACAAAGGTGTTCGCCTATTGCAAATGTAAAAAAAAAAATAATGTTACCCATTGAATTATCAATGAAACTATATTATTTATTCAAATTAAATATATATTATTTAAATTATCTTATCTAAGTAAATCAACGAATAAGGTTGATGTTTGATTAAACCAATCAGGCATCAAATATTTTTAATACTTATGAAATTTATGTTTTATACTTAATTAACTATTTCGAGCCTCTTAGAAGCAATCTCGAACCATTTGTGCCTGCCGCAGTTTCCTGGGAATCTGATCATGAGTCAGTAACTTTATTATTATTATGCGAGAAAATCTCTTAATTTAAAGACGACTTGAATTTTTTTCCGATTTTAACTGTCGATTGTTTGAGAAGTTGTACCAATCTCTCGGGTTCTTAAGCCAAGATTGTCTTCCTTTAACTGCACTATTCCTTCCATGATTTTTCAATAAATTATGAACCTGAAAAGTCGATGTCGTTTTCCTATTACTGTATTTTTCTTTTCTTCTCTTAACTAAGACTTCCTTTATTTTATAATGCGAGTTAGTACCTTGATATAGGTGTACATGATATATGTATGTATATCTTGATGCACTTTAGCCATGTCATTATCCTCAACATACGACGGTATATTCACAGTTTGAGGCTTTCAATTCTCATAACATATCCTATCCTCAACTCCATTTGAGGCATTATTAGAATTTCTATCGAATTAAGTCTCTGCCACAGAATCTCTTCTTGTTGCATTCTTTCCTCAACTTCTTCTATACACCACCACGGAAAATTCTCCCTTGCCGTTTCCAACATTCCAATTGAAAATTAAATTGGGGAACCTTTGCTCCTTTATTCTTCTGATATGATACTAACATTCCATCAGATTTCAGCAGTAGTCCTTTCTAGTCTGGACACCCTGGCAGTTCTCCTCTCAAAAGCAAGTAACTTTTTTCCTAATGTTAAAATCTTCCATGACTCTGCTCCATATAGCAATATCTTTTCTATGAGCTTCTTACTACCATTCATTCCATTACTTTTCCAGTCTTTATTTTTTTTTTGTCTTTTTATCTCTTTCGGAGGTTCCGTTTTTTTTTCATTATAGAGCCCAAATATATAATATTCTCACCCTACTTATTGTATTTCTTTCAACAACCATGTCCACGTGATCGTAAATCGTAATTTATAATGAACTCTATTCTCATTTACTCACGTACCTGATTATGTTAATGATCGTATGTAAATGCAGATGTTTAAAAAAAAAAAAAAAACTGCACCACTACAACCCGTGGAGGGTTTGGGGTTTAGTACATGGTGGATACTGTACTCTCTCTTGGACAACGGCTGTGCAGAGAAGTGATTTGCCCTAGATCACGCTCAACAGCCAGATTTTCCAACTTATTTTTGGTACTCACTTTATACAGGCTGAGTGAGCCACAGGAAGATCCTAGATCTCTTAGCATCCATCTCTGGCCGCTAATAGACTAAATAAAAGTCAGGCAGCGAGCAGGATTTGAACCCAGTTCCTTCGTCATTGCAACTATTCCCTCTACCACTGATCTACTCAGCTCACTAGTAGATATTGATCTACATTGTTTCTTTTTTTTACTTCAGCATTTATTTAGTTTGCTTTCCATTCGATTTATATCCGCACTCCTCGTCAAATTCTACATTTGGTTTACTAAAATTATCTTATCCTTTCGAGTTTCTCCTGGGAACATTAGTGAATCTGATCTTATATTGCTGTGCCACTTAGTTAGCTCACGTTTATTAAAGGCCACCTTTCGACTTGATCGGTCCCCACACAGTAGCGACCCACTTATGAAGGACATGGGAGATTCTATAAACAAGTGGCTGATTAATAATTTTTCGCCTGGCGCAAAGACGCCGCAGACGCTACTGGAATCGCTAAGGCGAGAGGAGGACGACTACTGATGAGAGACGATTGGGCAATGACTGCTCAGGAATGAGCCTCGCCTTCTAAGGCTGGCTTCGCTGACTCCCAATCGACTTGGCAGCAGGTGAGTCTCGCTACCTCCCGAGGAATATCAACAACTTATTTACACCTGTCTCCGCTCTTCCTAAATTGGCGACACAGGTCTTACTGGCAATACCAAATGAAACCTCAACACATATCAATAATAGGAAAGATTTAGGATCAGGTCTTCTTATTGCCTTTACAAAATGTAAAGTTTTTCATTGGCTTTTTGTACCTGTCTACATAAAAACTAAGGACCTCTTCGGTAGTATAACATAAATATTATCATTATTGTTTATTAATTTAACCTCACTTTATGCTACTATGACTAATTGGATAATAATACATCGGGGGTTCAAAATGTTGCCTATCCAGGTAGTGGGATAGGGATCTTTAACCAGTAACTGACATTTCACAGGCTCGGAATCCCTATTTTACTTTCCTTTCGAAGGACGAAAGGAGCAGAACCGAGGATTTTTTATTCTCTTTTAAAATCCTAGGGCCTGAAATTATTATTACTATTTTTGTTATTCATATGAATAATATTTAAGTGAGAAAATATTAAAACATTTGGATTTGAAATAGTTCCTCTCAAATTGTTTTTCATAAACTAAAGAAATAGTAAAAGGCGTTAAAATATGTTAAAAATAGAGTTCGATCGATTGTTATAATGAAGAAAATAATAAAGATAAACATTTTAACTTCTTTCATTTTTTTCTTTTTTCATATTTTAAGAATGAACATTCGTTCATTTTATTTTCTCCCTTCAAGCTCCTATCACAGAAAAATCTTTAATTGCAAACATTGTGTTATTGGAAAGATATTTACTGTATAATTTATTTTATTGTTTAGATTTAATATATCAAATAATGAATATATTATATCTAAAAATGATTTAGAATATAACTACAGCCCTGATGAGTTAGTGGTTGAGTCGAATTTTGTTTTGGAAGAGTTAAATGTATTGAGGAAAGCGGAATAGTACTATTCTCGTAGTTTTGGGCTTGAAATAATGTTGTAATATATCATTGTAATATATACTTAAACTCCTTTTCGAACCAACTTAGCCAAAAACTACGTTAATTATACGATCCCGCTTCCTTAAATAGAGGAAACTCATTATTTTTTTTAGATTCTCACTTAGATTCTCACTTGTTTAACTGGGTTTGATAGATACCTTTAGGGTTCCCGTCATGTCAGTTGTTTTCTTAGTTCCCGACCTTACCAGTCTTCACTTCAAAGTCCCCTCGCTGTCATTTCTTTCTCTAATCCTTAACACCATCTTCTGCTGGACGGCCGCCAATTTTTCTTCTTCTTTCCAGGAGTCCTATCTCTTACTTTATCTTTATAGTTATTTGGTGGAAAATCGTCTATCTTAGTACGAACGATACTATGGTGTTAATGTGATAGAATGGTATGACTATTGATTGTTATGGCTTTTGGGAAAGTGCTACACGCTTTATAAAAATGTGAGAATGCGCTGAACTATACTTACAACAGTACTAAAATTGTTACAATTGTTAGGAGATGATGTTGGGGTTCACATTGATACTTTGAAGAGAGTTTTTAAAAGTTTAAAATTACTGTTTATAAAATGATTTTTTTAATTAATTTATTCATTGAAATTTACCAATGTATTATAACAATACAATAAGTTAATGGCAGGAACGATACATATTGGCATGGATAAAGACAATTAGAGGAACTACCCAGTGGTAGTACTCAAATAATAAGTTCAACTTACAAGATCACGAGGCCATCTTGTTTTCAGACGCCTCGGAGGATTATCAGGAATTGAAGAGGTTGGTAGGTTTGAAACTAGTGGATTTGAGCTGAAAAAGGTTTTTATTAAAAGACTGGTATCGAGTACGGGCCAAATCAACAACAAATGATACATTAAAATCATTATGGATTACTTTGTTCGTAAAAATGTAAGGCGTATTGAGGATTTTACGAAGAAATTTGAATCGGAAGGATTGAATACGAGAGGAATGCGATGGCTTAGTGGAGCCCCATAGCTCTACTCCTTAAGACCAGATCGGTCTAATGACTGCCATGTGTATGAGTCTTTTTGTAATTAATTGGGATTTTAGATGGTTTGCCTAGTAAATGTTGAAGTAACCTGAAACGATGAGCTATTTATTTTCGTTTCAGTCTAGTATGTCCAAAGCTAGTTAAACTTTTGTCAAGGTGTAGTCCTAAGTATCGCACCTATTATACAGAAAACCCTTAACTTAAAATTACCTTTCCTCAGAGCTACCATATCCGACAAATTTATTGGTTTATTATCCTTCCATTATAATATTACTTCGATGAAATTTCATTCAAAATTTCAATTGAAGTAACGAATGAAGCTGTCAGTTTTTTGTTTTCGCAATACCAAGTGTTATCTGTTTTAAGAAGCCTCTCTCGATATATATGTACTTTAAACTCCTCGCATGAATGGACGAACGAAACCATAAACAACACGCGAGGTAAGACCTAAGAGAAGAAAGTTAAAACACCTAAAAGGCGAGGCTTGTTAACAGGTCCCATTACTGAAAGGCAACATCTTGCGCAATGGGACTCTCCTATCAATACCTCGGCTCTTTTTACTTCAACCCTTGTAGATAGATACTCAAGGCCCTTGAGATGACTCCTCGTGTGTCTTTATTCATTTAATTACATGCTACTTTGAATGGTACGAAAACATGTCTTTGTATTATAGTATTGTATATTATAACAAAAAGTAAAACACTTGATCGTTCCCTCTTCAAATTTTGAATACACCTCTTGTATTTCTTCGGTTGGCACGTATTTATGATTATGAAGCTTGATTGCTATTAACTTATGTTAAATCATAAGTAGTTAATAGTTAATTATTTAGTGAAATTTCTCTGTTTACTAAACTTTTTTTTTTCATTTGCGTTATTTACCTAGTCCTATGAAAGAAAGGAGTAATGAAAGAAAACAAACACCATTCCTTTTTTCTGTCATATCTCTGAACTTGCTTCCCATACTATTCCTGATAATCCTCCGAGGCGTCTGAAAAGAAGATAGCCTCGAGACCTTCTGCTATAGAACTTTATTGGAGTGCTACCGATGGGTAGTTTCTCCAAAAGTATTTTTTTTTCATGTCATTTGTTCATATTAGCAGATTTAATTGTCACAATACTATTGCAGTTGTAAATATCAAAAAAATAATCTTTAAAAAAAATCATACAAGTTTACAATTACAAAAAAAAAATCAGTGAAGTGAATCACTATTATACATTGTTTACAGATTTATAGTAAGACTGCTCACTTAGTTTCATCATCTGTGGTTTAAATAGTTTTTTTTTGTCTCGTATTATTAACATTTTATAATTATACAGAACATTATATTGGTGTTCTAATCAGTTAGTACACAGTTCAACATATTCCTGATTTCATGTTCTATTGTACTAATTATTTACTTCCAAGTCCATGGTGGTATTCAATAAATGTTTATTATAGCCATTTTTTTTATTGTTAATAATTTACGAAATTTGGGTTACCAAAAAATGTGATCGATTGACAGAATTTATTGATTAAAGTTATAGATGAATCTAAAATGAATAATTTTCTTTAAAAAAGGTAAATTAAATAAGATTAAGATCATGAAATAATATTAGTAAATAACTGATATAATAATACGGACAATAGAAAGAAAAGAAAAGACATAGACAAATTGAAACAAAGACTATTCTATCACTATATCTTGTTTCATTGCGATTCCTGTGCAATATTATTTATGATAAGATCGCCAAACTAATACATAATGGATAATAGTAAACAAAATGTTGTGTAATTTTCATTATTGAATTATGAACTTAAATATAATGAAACTAACAAATCCAATGTCTTTGATTTGAACAGACAACTTATATTTTTTCTGTAACAATTATTTCATTAAAAAATATTTTTCGCTGTGTATTAATATCCATTTGGTTTTGATTTAACACTTTTTGTAGCGTTACTAATTATCTACTTAAGAAGCCACAAACGGTTTTAATGGAACATGATTAATCCACATTAAACATTCCTAAGGAGTTCAAGAAACTTTGCTCGAATAAAACTAATCCTTAATTGAAAAAAATGATGGTTGCGGGACTTAACTGCAGCCAGTATCCTCAAACCGACGAATCATTTAATTGACGCAGTTAGGGTTGAACGTTCCACTAAACTGTTTGGCACTGGAGTCATTACTGACAATTGTGCCACCTTCGTCAGCCCAAGAATTCGCTTTCCACTGATCGTACCGTCGCGACGTGTCGGTTTTTATTATATTCGTCTTATAATTATTTTTTGTTTTTGACAACCCCTAATTTTAAAATTTATTATAATATGTTTTTTATTGGATTGGTTTATTTTGTTTGACACTCACTAATAGACTTCACATTATAAAATACTGAAAATTGGTCTTCAAAACTCCTTTAAAATACGTTCTTTAAATTATTACTCTTCGAGGAAGAGGTACCATATATAGGAAAATAACGAAAAGTTAAATGCCGTGATTACGAATTAACTAGTTATGAAATATGATGGCAAAAAGAAGAGTTAAAAAACTCCTGGAATCCTGCGTGTGCTCACAAGTTGCGAGACAAAAAATAATATTATGTATGAAAAATTATTTAATTTTAGAGTTAACTAATAAAAAACAAGAATCATAACGAATGAATTGCTATTTTTCCAAACCCATTTTAATATATTTATTCAGCTAATTATTCCCTTTATAAAACGTCAAAGAATAAATTCACTTGTTTCTTTTTGTTGTTTATTTCCTTTCCTCGCTGTCATTGCTAATTGTAAGAAGCTTCAGAGGGAGCACTAAATCATACCTATCCTGGTATAATTAGAATAGAGATATTTTTTAACCATAGAGACTCGGAACCCACATTTTATGTCCTTTCCGAGGGACGGAATTTTTTTTAATACCTTTTAAAAAGTTCGTAGGCCTACCTGCATCGACCTTGGGCATGGAAGGTTGTTATTCTATACACTATATCACAGGTTGACGATGGAAACATCAACCCTTAAGTGAAATATGTCAACCGGGGAAATGCATTTTAAACATTTTAAAACATCTGCGAAATTAAATATTACCCGATACGGACGATTAAATGTTGTAATAAGAGAAAAAAGTGTGAAGTATACATTTATTTTCATAATATGACTATTAAATAAGTTTTAAATTTATCTGGCAATTATTTCATATTTAATCGTTGACTATTGGGGATTAAGCACTGTTGGGGAAAGCATTTTCCCTTCGATTTCACACTATTTAATGTGTGGTAATTGTTGTTAAGTATGGTTTAGAATATATAGGAAGTCGCATTATATTAATTTAGTGCACATATACGGCCATGTAAGACATAGCCAGGATAGAACGTTTAAATCATTTTATCTAACAGATGTTCAGTTAATGAAAAACTTTTGGAGAACATTTTTTATATAATAGCTGTGATTTACGATCACCGTTTAAATGACTAGTTAGTTGGAATTAAAACCTATTAGCTTTTGGAAATGACTATTTATAAGCAGGCCAACAAATTATAAAGATTTATTTTTTATTTATTCAATCTAAAGATTCATCAAACGTAAGCTATGTTAGTGAATTGTTTTTTACGAACATTTTTAATCATTTTCATATCCAAATTCTTCTTTATAAAATCTTATTATTTTATTATTTTTCATAACTGCAGACTGTATACCTATATTATAAACATTTTTTTTAATGTATTTATGTGTTGGACTAAAATAGACACTCGAGATAATACGGTTATAGATAATACACATATATGACATATTTTTTTTCTAATTTGTTGAGATTGTCATCCCTTTATTAATTACGTATGCAGTTATTTATCTTAGTACTTTTTTCAGAACTTTATCAAAAAAATTAACAAGCCCGCTAAAAATATTTTCATACAATTTCTGAAGTTAATCAAATTTTGGTTACCGATTAAAATCAATGACATATTTATCAAGCCAATAAGTATGTGACGTCTATTGAAAATATGAAAACGTATTTTAGTATATGTGGAAATGTTTCTTGTATAAAACTTTTGCCACAAAATTATTTTACATTTTGGCATGTTGTGGATTTTTTTGTTTCAAATCTCCATTTATTTATATTTAAAAAAATATTTACAATACATATATATACGGAAATAATTATAATGTTGATGTTATTTTTTTTTATTTTTTTTATTTTTTTTTTTTCTTAACTCCTATAAGTTTGAAGATTTGTAATCTGGGTTACGATTAGGTTGGAGAGGAATCTCTTTTACTGTACTGCGCACATTTTAAGAGGAGGATGAGAAGACGGAAGGTTCTAATTTCTTTCTTTATTTCTTAACTTTGGATTTTTCCGGTGATGGGGCACACCGTGACCTTTTCCTTTTATTGTTTATTTTATTTATTTCTCAGTTCAGGCTGAGACTTTGAACGTGATCTTGCCAGGTTTGTGGCCGTCCTGCTGGGGTAGGTGTCATGAAAAGAGGGTTAGTACTGTACTGATGTTGTTATGTGGTTGGATAATGAGTTTTATCACATTCAATATTTTTATTCATTCGGCAGAAGATTTAACAGTGATTTGAGGAGGTATTAATAAGGAACAACTTTGAAAAACGTTGAAAGTAGTAAATACTCGTTATTTTTAATTCTCGAACTACCTTAAGCACGCCCCTTTTGTCCGGAAACAAAAATTACTGTACTGACTGTTACACATTCGAAGGGTATACCCAGACGTAGAAGCTTAGAAGATTAATTACATTAATCTTAGGTCGTGTTCAGGTTAAAGCGATTTACTTGCGCGATTGAGCAACATATCGTTAGTGAGATGTCTGTCGAATTACTTTTTGGCCTCCTCGGCGACAAGAATCTCCGAATTTTCGAGATGTGCATATGGCAGGAATAATAGAAGATAATCCGAACTTTTCCATTTCCGCATACAGAAAATAAAATATTTTTTTTTCTTGAACTTATCATTTCTCGGTGTTTCGTGTATTTTCTTCTCATCCTAGGTATGAAACATTAAACCATTTATTCCCTGCCTTAGCTCATTTTTGTTACTCAAACGGTGAAAATTATTTTAACTACCAAATGTTCATCGCCCAGGTCGCGCCGATTTTATTGACAGCTATTATTGAACCTTCCTACTAATGAATTGTTGCAAAATATTCCTCACGATATATCGCTTTGGTGTGAACGCGGCTTTACTGTTACGGATTTGGTTTGGTAATAGCCTTTGAATTTAATCGAGCAGAGCTTCGTTGTATCGGCATCGAGTCTTCGAGTTCGTTAAGAATTCATAGAATACTTATGTAACTTCGTTTCAAGCATTCCCAGGAGAGAGGAATATGCGTTGAGATATTTTTGACAGGTTTTAGTATTAATTCAACTTTAAAAGGTTGTTTATTTTTATCTCCCATATGAATGTTTCCTCAGTCTGGTCCTGCTAGTATATTCCTTTCCCCTCAGAACCTAGCAGTTTTATTATAATGGAGACTGTTTACATTCTCATAGAGTTGATAAGATGTCACCCGGGTTAAATAATATGCTGCTTAGTATTCCGTGGACTTAGTAGGCCATTCGTTGTTCAGCACGGCCGGCTAGACAGTGGTGGCGCCGGGTTCATATGAAAAGCTCCCCTTGGTGGGAGTAGCCTAAGTAGGACGTTTTCATCAGCTTCCTGATTGAATTGTATTCCCCAGCCTTCCCATTGTCGTTAATAGCCCTCAGTGTCCTCTCTCTCTCGCCGTATTACAGAGGCCTCTGTCTGGCCTGGAGAGTCTTCTGGTACCGCCGTCTCCAGTCTAATGAGCCGGAATTAGTCCGTTTGTAAATAGAAGAGAAAGGATGGTTACTGACTGGGGAGGTACTAGTGGCTCTTCTCAGTGCTCGATTAGCTGCCTCTTAGTACATATAGATTATAGAGTTTCGTGTCTAGGATGAAAAATGTCTGTAATAGTCCTGTAGGAAAAAATCAATTTATATGTTAAGTACTAAATGTAAAAATGTTTTTCAGAACTACGTTAGGTTCGTTTCTTATCTGTCAATATTGTCTACTTTGCAGAACCGTCTTATTTTACCATTATCATGGGATTGGTGTCTGAGTACGAATGGCACCTTGTACCTAACTCCAGGTCCAGGGTAGGGTTCGACTGTATGAGATCAATATTCCTGCTCTTATTTCATTCCTGTATACACTCATTAGGTTTGGGAGAACCTCCTTGGGCTAACCCATCCTCTTTAAAATGGTTATTATTAATTAAGAGAGGATTTGGCGCAATTGAGAGATCCAGGATAAATTGTCTCATTGCTAAACAATTTGTCTTTATCTGGTTATTTTGCTATATAACATATTTTGGCTATGTTTTGTGATATTTTTCTGTACAGTTAATTTTGATGATGGCCGTACCATTACCAAATTTAAAAAAAAAATCTCCTGAAAGTGGAGATATAACTGTCAATTGACATGACAAAAAAATTGAAGTGTATTTTCAAATTTGACATCAAGGTCTATCAATTTTCGTCTCTGTTGATTTTAAGCATTCTTATAGATGTTTTTACTGATCTATATGAACAAAGAACATTATTTATGATATCGGAATTCTGTTTTTTTAAACGATTTCGGTGAATGAAAGCATCAGAAATGAAAAAAATCACTTAGGGCAATTCAACGAGACGTAATAGTGAGATGTCACAAGCCGAATGGCCCCCCCCGGAGTGACTAACTAGAAAGCAATGGAAGAACGAATGCCCACGTGCTAGGTGGACCCACACGTGCTGCCCACGTGGTCCCACGCCAAGGTGAGGGGCTGCCGACCTTTGGGTACTCCCAATTAGGCCCACTTTTCTCAGCCCTTTTCCTGGACTGTCCTCTTGTCGTCGTACCATGTGAACTCTTTCCATTTTTATTTTATTGTTATGCATCTTATCATAAATGCATTCTTATCTTATGCATTACATACTCAACCATGCAGGCGCACACGCACGTGCGGACACATATACGAACATACGACAAACGCAGTCGTTACTGTTTCTCAAAATGACAATGTCTCTGACACGAAATATGTTTAAAGGAGATTTCTTAATTTTTCAAAAGCTCAAAATGTTCTCCTGCATACATTATGAAATATTTTTTTCGTATGCAATTTTGCAAGATATGTCGAACGAAAAAATTGACTCGTTGACATGGAAAAGGTAGTTATTAAAAAAAACAAACAGTTTTTTAATAAAAGTAGTAGGGATTATTATAACAATGTGATAGAAAGGAGAGTAAATAAAAACTGGTAGTGTTTTGATTTCTATGAACGGTGGTAATAACAACTTAACGATCGAATCTTTCATTTTTAATTGTCAAAATAGTTTATTGCTTATCCTGTAAAATTATCTTCAACGCCTCAATTAGCATTATAAATTCGTTTTTATTCCACTTGTATTTCCTCTTATAGACCTTATATGAAATGAAATAAGTTACTATTGATCTATTTGGAAGATTTTTTTTTTCTCACGAAGTCACTCCATTCTAAATACAAGAACACTTGTAAGATTTTCTTCGAATAGTATTTACACCTATAGTCAGTGTGGTATTCTAATAATTTGTGAAGGACACTTTTTATCAAGCAAATTATTTTATTATTGTAACGCTTTCAATTCAACCACACTATCAATGAATTCTAATCATTTTTCGATGCAGTTAAGATATAATTTATATGTTCAATTAAAATACGAACCCATTACGAAGTGTGAACATGTGCTAATTGATAAAGGTTATCTAAAAGCGATTAAAAGTTCAAAAATAACTATTATACATGATTTGCATTATCAGCTTGGTATTGAATAATTCTTATGTGAAAGAATTTTATTTTTTTGTTATTATATATATTTAATGAATGTTTTAGAATCTGTTGCTGCTTGCACAATTTATTTCCTCTTCAATTGATCGGAATGTTGCTTCCTTATAATTTATGCCGAAGGTCGTTAAGAATTTTTAATTATTCCATTTATAGCTACTGCTTCAATAATATTCAATGTGAAGGAAAATAATTGCATATGAATATATGAAAATATTGAAGTTATACTTATTTTTATCATAAATGTATTTATTTCTAATTATAAGTATTTATGAAAATAAATAATAATGAATAAATATTTTCTTATGAATGAAATTGGTTCATAAATATAAATTGCACATCAGTACTAAGGGTAGAGTTAAAATGAGTCCGTCAATGGATATTGTAATTTTGGGGCCAGGATTGAATATATTTATCATATTCAATACACACACACACACACACACATATATATATATATATATATATATATATATATATATATATATATATATATATATATATATATATATATATATATATATATATATTTGTGTATGTTTATGTGCATAGTTATGATAATCTTCCAACCTTCAAATCCCATATATTCCAGCACCTATTATCCCTACAATTCCCAAAAAATCGAAAATAGTAGGGGATCAGTTTTGACTTAATGTTCTCTTTATTCGATGAATGAATGATGTTTTTTTATTTACATTTGTGTTTGTTATTATGTATTCATATATATGAGTGTGTGGAATTTAAACCACGTACATATGTATTATTAATGTCATATATATAGATATTAAAAAAGACAAAAAGGGATGAAATGTAAATCTCGGATAATATTGTTTAATTTTTCTTCATTTTTTTTGTTTTTTTCTTGGCATACATTTGATATACCTATATGTGAACATAAATTTGTTTCTCTTATATAATTATTGGTAACTTATTTTAATTTTTTTTCTTTCTTTTCTTCTATTCTGTTCGTAAAATACTGTTATTGTAGGTAATTCACATTTTTTGTTGTTTTGTTCATTTAGTTTATTCTTTCTCACATAATAAGTTAATTGTAATAATTAATTAAATGTAATTATTTTACACTCTGAGACATAATAGCTTACAATGCCTGTATTGTTATTCTATAGGGACTTGTCACAGAATAAATAAAGACATTATTATTATTATTATTATCATTAATTCCCAAGATTCGCAATGCAAAAATCTTCCATAGGAAATTCGATCCTCAACGTTGAGTTACTTCTTATATGTCATGCGGGTAGCTTACACGTGCATATTGATACCATTACGTATTGTATTCTGAGAACAACATTCATTCTATAATATAACTCGGGTTACAAGTCTTAGATGAATGGTTTGTCATATGTGATACTTGCTTGGTCGTCATAAAGAATAACTTTTTTTTAAAATTATCCATGGAAGAGCGAAGATTTTTAAAATAATCTATTTGTCAGTATGTAGGAAATACATCTATAACACCGTTGATTAAGTGGTAAACATTAATTTTAATTTTTGGATCTTGTTGACTTAAGTCATATTGCTATTTATAATTTTTTATAATTATTGGTCAGTTGTACTGAATTTTAAATATCCCAGCCGAGGTCATATCTTTTCTCTTTAAAATAAAATGCAGTGATGATGTGCTGAAGGCACAGTGTTCAAACACGACTATGGCAAGTACATTATTTAATCTTATAACAGTTCTATGAGACCTGGAGACCCTCATTAGTCACCAGTAAGTACCAATAGTTGGGGGGGAAAACCTGCCAGTTGAGCGTAATCCTGGACAAACCTCCTTGCACAATTTTGTCCTCGAAACAGTGCAGTCTCTGCCTCATACTGACACCAGTCCCTTCATAGGTTAAAGTAGTACAGTTTTTTGAATGCATATAATTTTAGTCACATACACTTATTTAACAACTAATTGCCTTTAAAAGAATTTAATTGCAAAATATAAATTGATTTTTTGGTACATTTTTGAAATAGGATTACTATATCTTATTTTGATTGTAAAAATATTCTTATTCTATTGGTTTGGGCACAATTGCGGAATATTTACCAGTTAAAGTGCTGTAAAAATGAATTTACATTGTATGTTTCTTTTAATATTGATTACCTGATATAACTACAAATGACTATGAATAATTTACTATTTATTTAGTTAAATTTCTTATTAATTTTAATATATACTTTTTAATATGTCAAATAAAACCAACCTATAAACTGTATGGATATAAATTACTGTTTTATTTATAGTTAATGCATCTTTTCTTCAGTGTTTTTTTTTTTGCTTCGTTTACCACCGAGCCACTTACACACAAGCTAGAAGTATACTTCCCCCCCCCCCAACCTGCCCTCGATCGAGCCAGTATGGAGTACGCCAGTTTTAACGGTTATTTTCATTTTTTTTTCCGTATCTGTTCCATTCTCTTCTTCTGTTTATGCTTTTTATCCTGCATCCGAATTGCGCTCGTTTTTCTCTTTGGTCTGTCTTGAAAATCCGTAGAGGTCTAAGGTTTCAATCGACGTGAAGAACCTCCTTTTATTACCGGAGAGATGTCCTTTTCATTCACCTTAATCCCATGTATTGGCCATTTTCAGTTTTTTAAGATATTACTCTTTTTTTCATTCAGCTCGGGTCCATTCTTTGTAGTTCCCACAGAAGTGAATTCTACGTTTTCTCATTGCTTATATAATTTTCTCTATGTGCGTGTAGAGTTCTTCGTTGTAGCGTCGTCTATAGTGGTTTCCTTTTTTAATCGGTTCCAAAATTTCTGCATGTATTTTATTAATTATTTAGGTGGGATAAAATTTATCGTTTTAAATACCGAAACATCAATTATCTTCAGCCAGTGTTTATATTATTACGGGCTACTGGGTATTAAAAATGAATTAAGCTTTTCCTTAATTAAAGATAATAATATTTATTTACAAAAGTGATAAAAGAATACAATTAAACTATTAACAATTACTAACAAAGAAACTAAACAAAGAAATTACTAACAAGTAGATTATTAACTGAAATAAATTTACAATAGCAATATTTTAGATATTTATAATCTAGGCCTAACTTCTTTTTAATTATTACAATAATATAAGATATTATTATTACTAAATAGCTAATTATTATTATTATTACTAATTACTAATTTACATAAGCTTGTACAAATCACATAAAATTACAACCGCTACTTAACTAATTAATTACTACTAATAACCACTTACAGCTCACTAATTAAAATCCACCGACCGTAAGAATCTCTGAATATAACAAACTGTCAAACAATTACACTCACAAACTGTCACTGACTTATCACACTGGCTTATCACTGTTTGCGATGTTAACTGTACCGCGTGCTTTAACACTCTCCCTCTACTCGCGCCGAGATGCTGTTTAAATAGACAGAATGCCAGATCTAGAACATACGGGACGGATCGCGAAGTTTCGCGGAAAGGCCTCTTTCATCTCTGCCGACAAGGAGGCTTTGTTCTCTTCCCGGAATCGCCAATTCCCGCGCCCGTAACAATATATTAATTCGAACTTAAAAATTCTTATAATTTTTTATAATTATAGGTCAGCTGTACTGAATTTAAAATATTTTTATTTTAGAGATAAGAGAAAAATATTTAAAATTAAGTACAGCTGACCAATAATTATAAAAAGCAATATGACGTAAGTCAACAAGATCCAAAAATTAGAATTAATGTTCAAAGAGCATTCGTTCTCGTGTTTACATTGAAAAAAAAAGATGCGAGAACACGGGAACATGGGATCGGATAAGAGAAAAGATTTGTCCCTTGCCGGCAGGCGACCCTGGTGGCTCAATTGGTCGGAGCGCAGTCACGGAGAGACAGAGGTTCCGGGTTCGAATCCCGGCCGGGGTCATATCTTTTCTCTTTAAAATTAAAAATTTTTACATTCAAAATCTTAAAATCTCTCTATTACATGCATATTATATACACATCTTCTTTATAATTCAACTTTGGAACTATTTTTACACTGATATGCTATTTCTATTTTAACTAGCGGTTTATAAATCGGCTTTATCGTCATCTGTTAAAGGTTTGTTAGAGATTTGTTCAGATGTTGGCTAGCATGGCAGCTGTTGCAGCTGAAATCTTGGTCCAGCTGCCTCCCTACTTCCTCCTCGGACTCCACATCTGTTTTCTACGCTTTTCTTAAGCTCGTCTTTCAATGCTTTATTGCCCATCAACACCATTTTCCCTATATTTGTCTCGATAATTAATAACAGAGCTAGTAGATTGGAAGTGATATTTTTCAAGTCTTTATTGCGTACTTTCTTGTGTTATGTTGGGTTACTGACTTGAAACGGATTGTCTCCAGTAAATAGTATGCACTTATCTTGAATACAATACATGTGAATAAACATAAAATGCATTTTTTGTAAATATTGGGACGAGTGATATTCAACGTGCCGATGATTGCGAGGTATTGAGATCTTTATTTTTAAATTTCAAAACTATTTAGTATTTGTTACTACTAAATATACAAAATACTATCATCACTAAATATACTAAATATTATTATTAATAAAAATCAAAGTTACACAAATAAGTTTTAGACGCCTGAGTTAAAAATTCATTAAAATAAAAATACAGGTATAAAATTCCAGTAATAATAATAATAATAATGATGATATTCAATGAATTTTGTTATTGTAAAAAAAGAGAACTCATTAGTTTGAATTCATTTAAAAAAAAATTACTATATATAAAACTAAATCTATTTATGTATAGTGCACAATAATTTGTTTTCTTATCCACAAAAATTTTATTTATAAATAATAACAACTGTACTTTACCCTGTACCCAGGGGTATTTTATGTTTACACAAAAATAATTATTGATACATTATATACTTAAATTAAAGTTATGCAACTCGGATTAAGAATATTCTTAGTACAATTGAGAACTAAAGAAATATGTTTGCATCATTTAATTGTACTCGGAATAAATTGTTTAATTCAGCTTTAGGCAGTTTGTCGACCATCTATAAATACAAAATTAAAATATTTATTTCAACAATCAATTATTAAGAAAGGACAGGTGACTTAGTAACCAATGCTGGTTTTATTTTATTAAAAATAAATATAGTTATACATAAAAGTAGGCGGAAAACAAAAACGAAAGTTAATTGAGTCCAAGATATAATCATTACAATTCAGAATATTTGATCTAAAAAGTCAAAATACTCTGTTTAACATAGATAAACATTGTGAAAAGCATTGAAAATGCAATTTAAACTTCTTAAATTCATTTGAACCCATTATTTGATAATCTGAAATATTTTTGAAAATATTATTATTGAAAAGCATTATTTATTCTATAGACATTTATTAAAATTAGTTGTGTATTAATAGTTAGGCATGTGAGTTGCTAAAATATTTCTAAATTTGTGAAAGTTCAACTGAAATTATTTCATTATACTTTTATCAGAGTATAAATAAATTATCATTTCATAATAATAAATGATGAATGATAAATAATGATTTCCTTTTTTTTCAGGTTGGGTTGTAATAAACATTTAATGTGTATTGCTATGCCGGTGTTACAACTCAACATATGTGAAATTACTGATGAACACCGACAGTGCTACGTCTGATGTTGCTGAGATTCAGACGGAATCAGCAAAAGAGGGGGTAAGTTCCTAATATTATTTTCTACTAATATTTTAAGATTTATGCTTTATACAATCTCTATTTACGCTTGTACGATATATTTCGATTAATATTAAAGATCAATAATAGTTTTTGAAATTTATTTTATAACCTAAAATTTGCCTTTGCTTACCTATTTTTCTTCATAAAAAATTCAATTTATATCAAGTTTCTGAATTATTCTGCATCTTGAAATATTTAAATCGACGTATTGTGATAACTAACCATATAAAAACCATATGTCATAAAATATTTGCGTTTTATTGGCTTTTTTCCATTGTTTAAAATTTATCGTTTAAAATAAAAACGCTAATTAATCGTAACATCTAATTTTTATTGTATGAAGTTTAAAAACTAATATATCAATTATTTTTATATATTCCTCATTATGAAGATTCACTATTTGTATTGCACAATTCGATTCACATAGGCGTCGCCAAGCCTACATATTCCAGTATGTGTAGTGAACTTTAAAATAAGAAAATAAAGTGATTGGGTTGAGCTTAATAATAGTTACTATTTATTAGGAATTTTATTTTACAAATATATTTATCCTATTATGAACGAATGTTTAACAAATGATCTCCATAGAGGTTGCCATGGAAACAAGAATGGAGAAACCTCCCATTGAAGGGACTTCCAGCGTGCTCGATCTCTTTGTAGTGGCCCAATCAGAGGCGTTTCATGGTCGGGTTCAGTATTTGTGTATAGATCAGGAATATTTGCGGCAATTTAAATATCCATTAAGTGAGTCATAATTTGTTTTTATTATTTTCAAATTGTGTAGGTTTGATACAATTTTAGGTTTTAGTCACATAGAGGATTAAATGAAGAATACAATGGAATTGAATATTGCAAGGACATATTCTTTATTGGCATAAGTTCATATCGGTTTAAATAATATGCTGTATATAATAATTTTGTCAGTAGCCTGTTTATTTTTGTATTGTGAAAGTCATCTTAATAGTAGGAGTCGTTAAATTATTTTTTGTACAGAAGTCATTTGTGATTTCCTTGTCAGTTTGTTAATTCTAATTATTTTATTTCTAGTCATGGAATATTGCAAAGTTTCAGTGCTAGACATTCTGAACATCGGATTTAATTGCTATATGATTCGATTAATGTATGTTAATTATTGGACTGCATTTATATGGATAATTTCTTAGTTAATTTAAGTGATAATTAATTTTTAAAATTATTAAAATAATATTTGCTAATCTTGCAAGTATTGTGTCTGATGAGAAGCGTCTATTCAGTAACCCAATAACGACATGCTGTATCCCAGCTCTGATTAGACGATAGTCGGATTTTTTTGTCTTGATTAACAATAAATAAACTTAAAGTCAATACAATTTCTTATTGTTAAACAGTACCTATTCGGGAGAATGAATTTAAGTATTCGAAGGAGACCATCATGGAGACCACACCTGACAAACAAAAAAAGGTAATTGTTTTTTCGTGTCCTCACGTCATGTATACGTTTTAGGGTGCCTAAAAAATGTGATTTAAAAAATACTGTATTGTTGTGACAACATCCCGACAAGATTCTCCAGTCTCCCCTACTGCTCAACGGACAGATAAATATATTTTATATATGTTAACTAATATAATCTATTACTATTCAGATTTCCATCGATCCTCTGCTATAATAGGAATATAATAATTATTATATCTTTATATAATATTTTATAAAATAATTTTAGAATTTGGGAGCAATATGTTATTCACAATCGTTGAATTGTATCCCACAATAAAGTCTTACTGTGTACAATGGGAATTAATCATTGAAAGATCTGTCATTCTCTTAGTTCATTTTAAATGTTATTTGGATATGGGGAAAAGCTTTCAAATTTACTAAATACGCATATTATCATTTACTAGATAACTAACATCTAGGTCACATAAATTGTCATGAAAACTCAGCAGTCTTTTTTTGTTACATAGTAAAATAACGCAGAAAGTGGGAGAGAAATCAAAAGTATTTTAAATGGAATTATCAGCAAAAATATATTTGTGCATGACTAATCTTTAATATATTTTATAATATTTATATCAGACACTAGTTGGGTGATCCATCAATTATATTACACAGGTCTGCGATGAAAATATTGTAGCATATTTAACTAGTGGGTTAGACAGTATTTTTTGTGCTGATTACGGAAAAAATAGTGAACAATTCCATCACCCCTGGATAAGTCACAAATTTTTTTCATGATTCATAAAAAAGCATTTTTAAAGCTGTACTTCTTCACGATGGTAACCGATATGCTTCTGTGCCTGTTGGACACTCGAAGTCCATTTGAAAGAATGCTACGAAAATTTTGAGTTTGTTCTTTATAAGCTCGGCTACTCTGACCATAAATGGACCATTTGTGGGGATTTGAAAGTTGTTACCATGTTAATAGGTCCACAATGTGGTTACACAAAGTTTCCATGTTTCCTCTGTGAATGGGATAACCGTGACAGGAAACAACACTATGTGAAGCAGATGCAGCCAATCAGAAAGGCTCTTATTCCTGGTGTTAAAAATGTTGAAAGACAAAGTTTAGTGGGTCCTAAAAAGATCTTACTTCTACCACTTCATATCAAATTGTGGTTAATGAAACAGTTTGTGAAAGCATTGCCCAAAGAAGGAGAGTGTTTCAAGTATCTTTGTGAACAGTTTCCTGGTGTATCCGATGCTTAGCTGAAGGAGGGAGTCTTTCTTGAGACAACAAAAAACTTTTAAAAGATGAAAGCTTTGTCACTAAAATGGAAATGGAAGAAAAAAAGTCTGGAATTCATTTAAACTAGTTGTAACAGTCGTTCTTGGAAACAAAAAAGATCCAAACTATAAAACTTTAGTTGCTGAATTGTTACAAAACTACAGAATGTTGGGCTGCAACATGAGTGTCTAAGTTCATTTCCTCCACTCACATTTGGACTACTTTATAGAAAATCTTGAGGCTGTAAGTGAGGAACAAGAACGTCTCCATCAAGATATAAAAGAAATGGAGCGAAGATACCAAGGTCGATGGAATGTCAACATGATTGCAGCCTACTGTTGGATGTTAAAAAGCGAAATTTCACAAGACAGCCGAAAAAGTACCAAAAGAAGCTTTGATGGAAAAATAAAACGTTTTTACAAAGACTTATAATAACTTTACAACACTTTTGCATCACTTTTATGCTCATTTTAGCTCGATATCGTTGTTTTTATTTTCTTATACTTCATGTTAAAATAATAAAAACAAATCCAAAATTTTCCGTTTTTTGTGTTTCTCCCAAAAAACTTTATTTTGTAGGCAAGCCTTACATGATATAAAAAAACAATGTAATTTTTGAAATCAGCTCAAAAAATTACATAAAGATCAGTTAACTAAATCAAAACAATTTTTAAAAATGTTTTTTTTTCATTATAATATGGATTCAACTGGACTAATTTATATAATATTTAATTGATGAGGCAAACCATTTTCCAGTCATAATTTTTCTTGTTTACAAAGACGTTTCGGCTACATAGTCATTTTCAATTTCACAAGTCATTCTTGGAATTTTCATACTAATAGGTCTGTAATTTAACAATATAAAAATATAAAAAGTAATAAACAATATAATAAAATCACAATTACACCATCATGTCCTAAAATAACTGAAAAATTTAAGTATAGATACCTAATGTGAATGTCTATAATTTAAAACTACTTAAGTGCAGTCCAAAGTATAATCATGCAGAGTAGAAATGACCATGGAGAAACAGTGTAGTTTTAAATTATAGACATTCACATAAGGTATCTATACTTAGATTTTTCAGTTATTTTAGGACATAATGGTGTAATTGTGATTTTATTATATTGTTTATTATTTTTTATATTTTTATATTGTTAAATTACAGACCTATTAGTATGAAAATCCCAAGAATGACTTGTGAAATTGAAAATGACTATATAGTCGAAACGTCTTTGTAAAAAAGAAAAATTATGACTGGAAAATGGTTTACCTCATCAATTAAAGTTTTTTTTTGCAGACCTGTGTTATTAATGTTTAATTTTTTTTGTTTTGTGATCTCTCATCTTGTAGATACATCTTATAGTTTCATGATATTTAAGTTTGTTGTCAGCTTTGTTAGCTGTTGTAATATTAAAAAACTAAAAATAACTAAGCTACTTCTAGAACTGTTGTGTCCAGATTTCAAGTTCTTACCTCGAAACATTTTCCAAACTCCGTAAACATGAACAATAAAATTTGTAAGTATCCTCACACTAAATCAACCCATTTCATGTATTTCATTATCTTCTTTTTTGTATTTGGAACTCCTTCGTCGAAGTGTAATATTTCTCAAAGTGTTACTCCTTACGAGCTGTGAAAATAGCAGTTACACTAGGCAGGAGCCGTTTCCCGAAGTCATTGTTGCCGCGAGGAGAGACTCACGGCGCTGGGAGAGCTATCTCGCTATCTCCACACCTAATTGTACAGCTTCCCAATTATCTTCGACAAACGACTGCGCTTATTTAACCCGATTGATTTAACAGATTAACTCAATTACTACGCAGCGTGTAAAACAATTTGTTATTGGTTTAAATTAAATTTAGATTT
Organism: Arma custos; assembly: GCA_037127475.1. NCBI lineage: Eukaryota > Metazoa > Arthropoda > Insecta > Hemiptera > Pentatomidae > Arma > Arma custos. The sequence continues at coordinate 119,158,738 of CM073759.1, forward strand.
TTTTTCTCATATTTGGGAGCGGGGTAGCTCAGAGTATAGGAGTAGAGGTGCCGAAGATGCCGGGTTAGAATCAGACTGTGGCAGATAAATTATTGAATCTGTTAGTCACGGAAGTAGCTTGTGTGATCTGCAGACTCTCCTAGGGCTTCTATAAATGTGTAGTCTTACATGGGAATAAACCCGACGGTTGAACGTGATATCGAATATCTCCTTGCATAATCGTTGTCATAGACCAGAAGTGGCCAACTCAAATGATTGTGGGGGTAACTTTGGAAATTTACTATAACTTTCCTTACCGCATAAAAATTATATACCCCCATATCTGATTTAGACCCATTATAGACATTTTTTTTAAATTAAAAATTGAAGTATAATGAGGTATTATTATTGTGTTTACTGTTAATCTTACATGCAAATATAAAAATAATGATACTAAACCCAGAGTGCACTCATAATAATAACTTCATCATATTTTATATCATAATTTCAGCAGCAAATTTTTGAAAATATGGATGCACAAATTTTTTTAACTTTAGTTTCCACATTTTTGGCAAATAAATATATTTGTAAAAATGTGAAATGAATCGAACGAACCGCTAAAAACGTTAAAGGTGGGCTGCATGCGGGTTGGCGGGTCCTGTCTTAGACAGATCAGTCACTACCATGAAAGGAATCGTCTTTTACTATCATTATAATACCAGGTAATCTCGTCCTATTTATTAAAAAATAGTAGTTTAAAATTCCTGTAGTGTACCATCTGAAAAGGAGGATGATACTTTTACATTGCACCTGTTGTGAATTGCGTTTCATCACAGGTCTTATTCTTCTTATTCTCGTGTTTACCGAAATGTCTTAACGAGACTTTTACCTTCGACAGTATATCTTACCTAATAGAAAAACTCATTTATAATTTATATTTTATTTGTTTGTTTTTTACCTTTTACCATAATACGCGCAACAGTTTTGGCAATCATTAATGTATAATACCCTCATCCCTATACACCTGTAGCTCACTCTTATTTAACTATTATTTAAAAATGTATACTTTTATCTCACCTTCCCCAGAAAACCGCATTGCTTCCAAGAGCTATTGTGATCGACCATACTACTTCTGCCTTGGGATTGTTTGGAGTGGATGATCGCCATATCCTTTAGAACTGGAGGAAAAGGATAATTATAGGATGTTTGTTTTCCTCCTGGGGCGAACTGTCCGTTCTTTTTTTGGTGCCATATTGATCAAAGGCGCCAACTGGTTCCTTTATCTTGGCTCCTACGATTTTATTGGTTCCTCTTTTTATATCCCTTTTTTAACTCCTGCTCAGTTTTTTTCTCGGAAATATTCATACGCTATGAATGTATGGTAATTCAGACCTAATTCCTTGTTAAAAATAAACGCCTTAAATTTCCAATGATACTTTTCCAAACCACTACTACTTTACCCACGTTTTTCACAAATTACATAAGGATCCAAACCATGCAATTCGCTCTACTTTTTTGATACTTATTTAACAGTTTTCCCAAGACATTTTGATGGCCAAAGGTTAGAGCTACAATATTATTCGGAAAAAAAATCGTTTTGCATTTTCATTGACTCAAAACCGACTAACGCCAAAAAAGAACAAATAATATAAAAAGTAGCTATATTTTAAATTAAAATTTGTTTCCTTAGAAAGAAGTAAAAAAAAAAAAAATATATATATATATATATATATATATATATATATATATATATATATATATATATATAAAACTTAAGAGCTTCGGCACATAAAACATAAAAAAAAAGAGAAGTTTGGGATAATAATAACACTCATGAAGTCTAGTTAAACACTGCTTTACTCAAGTTACAATCCTCTATTTATACTATTTACAATGTTGACATTCACTGTTTAGGATTAGTGTCTATACTGGTATATGTCCTATCTTAACTCCCCCCTGCCAGTTTACGAACACCTTCGTAAACTCAAAAAAAACAAAAACATAGTAATAACATAAGAGTACAAAAAAAAAATAACAGAAAGAAAATTAAATATAATATCCTCAGATCAATAAATCTATCACTTACAAAAACAAAAAGAAAAGAAAACACTATGTACAAGAACTCACCTAGCACTTTAACTTCAGATCATTATCACTCTATTGACCTACTTTAACAAACACCTAAAAATACAAAATAATAATAATACTAAAATAAAAAAAGAAATACATATTTACAGTCTACTTTCTCCAGCTGGAATTTTCAGCTGCTCAATATGTACCGTTCTACGTTTTCTGGGCTCCGCCAGACTCTTAACGGTGACCAGATTGTGCTCCCTAATCGCGACCACTTTGAATGGCCCCTCATACCTCAGGATCTCCTTTGCGCAATTTGACACAATCTTTCTGTACACAATACCGCCTATCCGAAGGGTCCCCATGATATCCTTGACACCGAAATTATCCTTGGCTACTCTCTTACTCTTTTCTGAGACCATTCGTGCGTGCGCCTTTCCCCATACTCGGTCGAGTTTCAATCTGTTCCGCCACGGTGTCGTCTACGACCGTATCCCGCGCATCTCTCCTTCGAGGCCGAAGACCGAAAAGAGCTTCGAATGGGGAAAACCCGGTGGCCATGTGGATCGAATGATTGTACGCCGCTACGGCGCGGGGTATGGCCACATCTGCCTCCAGACCCTTGTCGGCATGAAAGACCCGCAAATGCTCACCTAAGGTGCTATGTAGACGTTCGATCCCCCCTCTACTCTTCGGATGCCCAGGCGTGTTAAAATGCCAGTCAACCCCAAGTTCCTGCATCTCCCTTCGCAATTGGGCATTATCAAATTCCCTTCCTCCGTCCGAGGAAATTCTATCGGGTACTCCGTAGAATTGGAACCAGATCCGAAGGGCCTCACTGACCGCCGCTGCTGACTTCTCCTTCACCGGGTGGGCCATAGCTGTCTTACTGAAGACATCCACTATCGTCACCCATTTGAAACCTCTCCAAGTGAATGTGTCAATCTGGAGGTCCGTCACCGGTGCCGTGGGGGTAGTCGTCTCTGTTTGTAGTCCAATCGGAGGGTGACGATCATACTTCGCAGTATGACAGGCGGTACATTCCCGCACCAAATCTTCCACCGTTCTCCTCATCCCTACCCAATAATATCTACGTTTTAGGGCTGCAATGGTCTCATTAATTCCGCGATGATTCGTTGTACCCTGATGGTACGCCAATGTCACCTCCTTCTGATGCTCAGCATCCCGTAATGTTTCTACCATCAGACGACACCGAATAAACGCTCGGTCCATGCCTATCTTTTCCTTTCTCCATAGACCTCGAATTTTGTCCCATACTGTCCCGTTCCCGACGTAGAGGTAGTGGGTCGCACCGACTTTGGACGCATCTTTCAAGACCCTGCATATCTGCTCCTCTTTGACTCCCGGCTGGGACCAGATAGTAACGATACTGTGCTTCTCATACTTGGAAAATTCCATTTTCAGAAGTCCTGTCGTCCTGGTTTTCCATATGATCTGTCGGTTTTTATCGTTGACTGGCTCGTCCAGCTCTTCAATCTCCGTTGACCTCTCCTCTCCTGATCCGTCCTGGTCGGTGGAAACTTCATTGTCACGATTGTCCGTCCCAAGTTCTCCTTCCCCATCTGGCGTCCATTCCCGGATGAATCTTTGCAGCTCCTCCGACGGTTCACCCACCTCCGGTTCTATGGCGTTAACTTAGAGAGCGCGAGATAACCAGTCCGCCACCACGTTGTCCTTACCCGGCTTATAGACCACCTCCATGTTATACTGGCTGAGGATCTCTTTCCACCGCGTGACTCTCGCCGAAGATTCTTTTAAATTTCCCACCCACAGAAGGGGACGATGGTCTGTGTGGACCTTGAACCGTTTCCCGAACACGTAGGGCCGGAAGTGTTGGACCGCCCAAACGATGCCTAGTAGCTCGCGCTCCAGGGCACTATACCTAGACTCCGCGTCCGTGAGCCTCCTACTCCCATACGCAATCGGTCGATCCCCATGCTCACTCTCCTTGGACAGCACGCTCCCCAACGCATACTCACTAGCATCCGTCGTAATGGAGAATGGTTTATTGAAGTCTGCGAACGCCAGAACCGGTTGGGTCTGCAGCTGCTCCATGCACTTCCTAACTTTCGCCTCCATTTCCGGAGTAATCCAAATCGTACGCCCCTTTCGTAGGAGCTCGTTCAGCGAAACAAGATTTTCGGCCATCTCTGGGACGAAACGGCGGTAATAGTTAAGGGTTCCTAACAGCCGCCGAATTCCTTTCACGTCAGTGGGAACTGCCATCTTGGCAATCGCCTCGACCTTCTTTCGGTCCGGACGTACCCCTTCCTACGATATCGTGTGACCTAGGAAATTGATCTGTTTCCGCCCTATCATAGACTTTTCCCGGGAGAGTTTCAGCCCAAACTGTCTAATGCGCTGAAAGACCTGTCTCAAATCCGCAATATGCTGCGCCTCCGATCTACTAAAAACGAGAAGATCGTCCATGTACACTTGGCACATATTCTCGTCTAGACCACGCAGGAACTCGTCCATTAGCTTTTGGAATGTTATGGGCGCGTTCTTCAGACTAAAGGGCATGCGCGTAAATTCGTAATGCCCCCTTTCGAATGTAAAGGCTGTCTTGCTCTGGTCCCGGGGGGTGCATACGTATTTGATGATACCCGGATTTCAGATCTAATGTGGTAAAAATCACCGCCCCGCCTAACCTGTCCAAGATATCATCCAATCTCGGGATGGGGTACTTCTCGTCTAACGTGTTTTCATTCAATTGCCGATAGTCGATCACCACCCTATAGCGGTCCTGAGTCTCACCCTCAATGGACTTTTTCTTTACTGCCCATAAGTGGCTATTAAACGGCGACTTACTATCGACAATGATCCCCTGCCGCTTCAGCTCCTCTAGTTCGTCCCGGATGTGGTTTCTCAAGGCCTGTGGGTATCTACGTTCCTTAACGTAGGTAACTTTCTCCGACTTAAGGTTAATTTCATGGAGAGTTTCCCCTGTCACGCTTAGCGGTTCCCCTTCGCGAAAAAAAAATTTCCGCATATTCGTCTATCACCCTTGTCCGCCATTCCCTGTCTTGTGTGATCGCACCCACACACCCCGCGCCCCTTTTCCCTTCCTCAATCGTTTTATACATCTTTTTCCCGATTTTTATATTCCATGCACCCCCTGAATTCCGCAATTTCACGCCCAGTTTTCGGAGTAGGTCGCAACCCAGAATTCCCCCGTACTCCCGCGGCATGTCCTCTACCACGTGTAATGTCGCCACTTCACCCTCACGTCCCCATTTATCCAGTGTCAACTCGATTTCACCCTCGACGGTACAGGGACCACTCAAAGTGACCAACTTACACAGGCACTTCCTGAATTCTGGTATACACTTTCTTTTAAATATTATACTTAAACTCTCCTTACTCACTAAACTACAGGAACTCCCCGTCTCCACTAAGCATTTCCACCCCTTACAAAATTCAATTATAGGCAACCGCTCACACTTTTTCCCAATAGTATTAACACACAAAAGGTTGCCCCTCCCTTTACACCATCCTCATTCCCTGCTTACCTCCTCGGGCCTCCTCCCTGCACTCCGCTGTTTGCGCCTTCCTCCAGGAGCCCCTCTGCTACCGGATTCACTGCTTCTCCTGCCACCAGGTTTGCTGCCCTCCGTCTCGGATCCCGAAGTCCCGGAAGATCTCGATGAAACAGATGGAACTCTACTCCTCCTCCACATTCGCTGAGAGTTTATTTCCATCGGTTCTCCACGATCGTGATCGTGATCGTGATACTTCTTAAGTACGGGCATTGCCTAGCCATGTGCCCCTCGCTATGGCATTCGAATCGTGCGTGGGCACTGGGCCATCAAGTCGTCCTCTGTCCTCTTCAGCTCTTTAAACATCTGTAACATGTCCTCCTCCGGGGCCCATCGCCCTCCCCCGTAGGCTTTCTTCAACCTCTCCTTAATCATCATCCATGGAGTATCCTCATCGGCTTGGATCAAATTTAGGACGCTCCTCCTGACCCGACGTGCTAATGCCACTCGCAATCTTCTCGCGTCTGTTTCCTCCAAAAGATCAGCCGCCTCCTGTGACTGTATGCTGGCCATGATGCCGTTTCCGCCTTTGATGAAGTGGTTGAGCTCACCCACATCTCCGTTAAATTTCTCTAGATCAGAGATCTCTCTCCTAATATCTTGCGCGTTGGCCTTCCTCAATCTCATTTTCTCCAGCGCATTTGTCTCTTGCGCTATTCGATTAGCTTCTTGTGCTAAGTCCGCCCGCGCCATGGCTAGAGTAGTCGATGGATACGGCGGGAACTCCGGGTTCTCTTGTTCCGGCTGTTGTGGGTCTAAAGTTAGCGTTGCCGGCCTGAGAATACTTTGACCTTGTTCATTCATGCTGGCACTTGTTGACATACGAATTAGTAAAAATAAATAAAACAAGAATAATTCGAAAAAAGGAAAAAATAAAAAATTTTACGAACTGTTTTTTTTTACGTAAAAAAAAAATCTTCACTAGGAACTGTTAACGAATTCCCGGGTTTCGGCACCACTTAAGAGCTTCGGCACATAAAACATAAAAAAAAAGAGAAGTTTGGGATAATAATAACACTCATGAAGTCTAGTTAAACACTGCTTTATTCAAGTTACAATCCTCTATTTATACTATTTACAATGTTGACATTCACTGTTTAGGATTAATGTCTATACTGGTATATGTCCTATCATATATATATATATATATATATATATATATATATATATATATATATATATATATATATATATGCTGTGCTAAATAGATGCCAGTGTGATTTATTTATATATTTTTTCATCTTTTTACATATGTGGATGTGAGTTGATTAAGTAAAATTGGATGGCTAAGAAAATAATTATTTTTTTTCTTATAAAGGCGCGACTGGATTTAAAATTATATAATTATATTATAAAATTACATTATATAAAATTATAATTATATTATAAATGTTTAGATGTTATGTATACTTATGTAAACAATGAACATCGGCAGAGAAAATGTCCAAAAAATTTTTATTTTTTATTTTTAAAAAAAGTCATGTTTTGAGGGATTCAAAGTAAAAACGCGAGAATTTTTTTCTTTCTTATATTCTTTTTTTTTTCTTATATATTAATATTTTTACTCTTATTAGGCTTATTTAGAAGATTTTTTTGCTACGTTTAAACTAATACATATTTATATAATTGAAAATTTTGTTTCAATACTTCACTTTAAAAAAAAAATCCTTCTTACCTGAATTAAAAATGAAATAAAAAAAAACTAAACAAGTATGAAATAATCTCCTTGGAAAAAACTCTGATAGAAATTAATTCACATTTTAAGCAAATTTTAATAATAATTGTAAAAAAGAAACTGAATTTTGTGAAAACTCAAATTAATATGAATTCGCAGGATGATAAAGTCCGTAAAAACGTATTTTTCTCTTAATACATTATCGAAATTTATGTTTCAAAAGATTCTTTCTAACATAAGTTTAAAATTAGATTTTTGTAGATTAAATATCGTTAAATGGATTATGGGTATGGTGAACTTTATGGGTTCATTTATACATTTTTAGTTTAGTAGTGTTGCCCATTTTGTTCTTGCTCTTTCTTGACATATTTTTCCTAAAATCCCATTCAGGAGCTGTTATGCCTTTGTTTTGACAAGAGGCTGATCTACGATGTAAACCCCATTTTGCCTGTTTATAGCTATTCTAAGCTGAACTCTACAGCGGACCACCCATTGTTTTGTAGATAATCGTTTCCTAATTCATCACTTCAACGTTTTATGATTGTTGATAAGCATATGGTACAAAAATACATACTATTTTGTCTGTTTTGTGTGTTTGAATGAACATTTGCCCTTTTTTCATATTTAGACCTGATTATATCAGATATCCGTTGCTAATAGTTGTATATTTAATTTAATAAATTATGTATATTCATGGATGTTAAAATGGTCCAGATGTGATGGAGTACTTTAATGATGTATATTGTCCTGAAACCTTTGAGACTATATATTTGCTTTAAACAGTAAATACATAGGATTGGACGAGGGGAGAAATCAAAAGTTTTTTATAATATAAGGAAAAAGAAAGTATTTGCACTCGTCTAATCATCAATATTTTATAAGGTTTATATCAGGCAGCGAAACTTCTATTTCAAATATATATTAATGGAGAAGAAAATGATCCGCGTGAGGTTCAAAAATGATTCCTGAAATAGTGGAAATATTTATTTAACTGATGTTTCGATTCACTTGGATCGAAAACGTTTTAGATCTTCTGCAGGGCTGAATACACAAGATATAAAACATGATAAAACTAAAATAATTTTAAGAAACTAGATACGAAAAGAATTATACTTCAATAATTTATGTAGTTTTACATCACATTTTTTTAATAAGACTGATTAGTTATCGACACAATTCTAGCGGTTTCAAACCGGGTTTTTCCTCCCATTAATTTTCCTGCAAGACTAGATACCAGAGCTTTGTTGTTTACGGTGTTACGGGCGCCGGCAGGAAGACGGAAGCAAGAGGATTAGCGGCTTAAATCCGTCGGCGGGAGAAGTTAAAATAGGATTAGGACCGTTCTAGATCGTCTCCTTTTGTCGGCAAAGGATTAAGAAGATTCCAGAATTTTCTGGTCCCTTCGTGTTCTAGAATGTTCGGCCTTGCCTATAAAAAGACTTCCTTCACCTCGAGCCAATCAGTCTTAGCCTGAGAGTAGACCAGTGAAGATCTGTGATAAGTGTAATAAGTGAGTGTCAGTGTGATAAACTAGTCAGTGTTGAACCGGCCCGTGTGCTAAGTGTATCAGTGAACTGTGACAGTCTCGCGAGTGTAATAAACTGTTTTTGTGTGTCAGTTTGTCATACTTGGAGAATCTTACGGTCGGTGGACTAGTGAACTGTAAGTGTTAACTATTAGTTATAAATTGTAGTGTAATTTTATAATATTCATAGAAACTATTGTAACTAGTTAAGCTATCTAGAATTAGTAATATCTTATATTATTGTAATAATTAAATAGGAGTTAGGCATAGATAATAAATATTTAGAATATTGTTATTGTAAATTTATTTCAGCTAATAATCAATTTGTTAGTAATTGCTTTGTTTAGTTTCTTTGTTAGTAATTGTTAATAGTTTAATTGTATCCTTTTTATCACTTGTGTTAATAAATATTAGTATATTTAATTAAGGAATTGTTTAATTCATTTTAATACCCAGTAGCCCGTAACAAATTGGTGTCAGGTGTGGGGTCTTGTGTAATTGCTATTATTTTGCATTTTGTAATTATTGGGCTACTGTATGTAGAATGGCTTCTAAAAGTGTTAAATTAATTGATTTAAAAGTAGCTGATTTGAAACGGGAGTTGGAGGAACGTGATCTGGATTCATCCGGAACTAAAAGTGTGCTGCAACAGCGCTTGCGTCAATTTTTTGTAGATTTAGGGGAAAATCCAGATGACGTTCTGTTTGAAACTGATTTAAGCAAGTTGTCTGCAACTTTATGCAATGTAGATAATAAGCTAGGTAATTTACAAATTGAGCTAAGCAATGTAGAAAATAATCTAGGTAATGAATTAGGTACTGTTAAAAATGAGCTAAGCAATGTAGAAAATAAGTTGGGTAATGAATTAAGCAGTGTAAAAAATGAATTAGGTACTGTTAAAAGTGATTTATTAGATACATTAGAGTCTAAGTTAGGCACATTAGGGACTAAGCTAATGGAAAATGTTGAGAATAAGTTAGCTAATGTAGATAATAAGTTAGCCGATGTAAATAATAAAGTAGCTAATGTAGAATCTAGGTTAGGAGAAGAGCTGAATTCAATTAAAGACGAACTTAGGCTAAGAGTCGAAGCTCTCGAGGGACGTATGAGCAACCCACCGACGAACGACACCGACCGTTCCACAGAGGGCAGCTTTCATAGGACCATTATGCCCGCCAACGCTGGAACGCCACCAAATCACAACACTATTCCAGTATTCGACGGAAAGACGCCGTGGGAGGACTACATGACTCTCTTCGAGACGGCGGCTTCAATCCACGGGTGGTCAAAAGAGACCCAAGCTTCAGCGTTGTGCCTGGCCTTGCGTGGAGACGCCTTGGGAGTACTGCAAGGGATGCCCATGACAGAGCGGTCTAACTACGGGGAACTGGTTAGAAGACTGGAGATGCGTTTCGGCCACCGCCACATGGACCAGCTATATCGCTCACAGCTGAGAAGCAGGATCCAGAAGACCAACGAAACGCTACAGGAATTTGAAGCAGACATTGCACGGCTGGTGAGGAATCCTTACCCATCGGTCACCGATGATGTCTACGAGAGCCTGGCTGTCGACAAATTCCTGAATGGACTTCGGGACCCCGAGACGCAACAGGCAGTGAAGCTCGCCCGGCCAAAGACTTTGGGAGACGCATTATCTCAGGCCATGGAGTTCGAGGCTGTCAGGCAGTCAGTACGGGGCCATGCACGAGTTCAAGCAGCAGGAGCGGAGCCTAATAAGGTCCCTAGCGTCGAAGACATTCTGACAAAGGTTTTGGAGGCTCTAAGGACCCGTAAAAAGGAGATACGCTGTTGGAGCTGCGGCCAACTCGGACACCCTAGAAGCAAGTGTCCATCCAAGAAGCAAGAAAAGCCACAGGAACGAAGTAGGGTCGATGGGAAGGAACAACTATCAGCCCGTTACGTCAGAGGCCCCAGGAAGACCAGTAGAGTTGCGTCATTAGGGAGCAGAACGAACAGCTTCTACGTTGATGGGAAGGTGAACGGGCAGCTGCGAAGTCTGCTACTGGGTACCGGCGCAACCAAGACAATCTTGAGCTCAAAGACAGTTCCTGCTGAGAAGATCTTGCCAACGATTTGGACATTACGGACTGCCACAGGAGAGCCAGCCAAGGTCTGCGGGGAGACAGTTGCCTACTTCATCATCGGGGGTCAACATCTGAAGCACCGCGCTCTCGTGGCAGATATTGATGAAGATGTCATATTGGGCACGGACTTGATGATCGCATACGGGATCAAGCTGGATATGGCGAGAGGTGTTATGACGCTGGGAGATGAAGAAGTCATCCTTCGGCAGGGAAAGGACATCTACGCACGAGTGCGCTTACTGGAAGACACCACTTTACCTGCACGGAGCCAAATCATAACGCATGGGACGGTCGAAGGACCTCTACCTGAGAGTCAATGTGTGCTACTTGAACCTGGAAGGCAAGAAGAACAGGAGATCGGACGATGCGTAATGATTGCAAGGTCTCTCATCAAGGTCGGACGTACCACTCCGATTCGGCTAATGAACCTGAACAGCTTCCCAGTAACGCTGAACAAAGGAGCACCGGTAGGGGAATGTACAACCGCTACCTCAGTGGTTCGTCAGCTGCAACGTCATCCCACCGAGCTGCGAGGACTGCCGAAAGAACTAACAGGATTTGTGGACGAATCATGCCGGGAACTCTCGCCTGAACAGAGCGAGGAAGTGAAGAAGATGATTATCCGATGGCAGGACGTTTTCGAGATCAGCCCAGGGCCACGGGGTAGAACGGATATCGTCACCGACACCGGGGATGCTAAGCCCATCCGACAGGTCCCGCGGAGGCTGCCGTTAGCCAAACGGGAGGACGCCGAGAAGATCATCAAGGAGATGGCGACTGATGGTGTCATTGAGCCTTCGAGTAGCCCCTGGATGTCTCCTGTTGTATTGGTGAAGAAGAAGGACGGCACAACGAGATTCTGCGTAGACTACCGCCTTCTGAACAACGTCACCAAGAAAGACAGTTATTCGCTCCCCAGGATTGATGATACGCTGGACACCCTGGAGGGGTGTGAACTTTTCTCTACCTTGGATCTCCGCAGTGGATATTGGCAGGTTGGATTGAAACCTGAAGATAAAGAGAAGACAGCGTTCTCGATTGGGACTGGACTCTGGAAATTTACGGTAATGCCATTCGGGCTTTGCAATGCTCCTGCAACATTTGAGAGGCTGATGGAAAGCGTGTTAAGAGTCTCTCTTGGGAAATTTACCTGGTATACTTAGATGACATCATTGTGCTGGGAAAGTCCTTCGCTCACCATCTGAAGAATCTGGAGAAGGTCTTCGAACGACTGCGTGCAGCGAACCTTAAATTGAACCCGAAGAAGTGTCATCTCTTGCGAAGGCAAGTCAACTATCTGGGGCATGTTGTGTCGAACAATGGAGTTGCCGTTGACCCAGAGAAGATTGCAGCGATCACCGACTGGCCAGTACCTCGAGATAAGCACCAAGTAAGAAGTTTTCTCGGCCTCTGCACCTACTACAGGAGGTACGTGAAAGGATTTGCAAACATTGCAAAACCTCTTACCAGGCTCACCGAGGAAAAACGGACTTTCCTTTGGGATCATGAATGTCAGGCATCCTTTGAGGAGTTAAAGAAGAAGTTGAGTAGTGCTCCTATTCTGAGCTATCCCCGTCCCGAGGGCAAGTTCATACTTGACACAGACGCCAGCAACACCGCTATTGGGAGCGTCCTCTCTCAGCTCCAAGATAGAGAAGAAAGGGTCATTGGATATTTCAGTAAAGCGCTCTCAGCTCCGGAACGCAACTACTGTGTCACAAGGAAGGAGCTTCTGGCAGTGGTGAAATCTATAGAGCATTTTCAAAAATATCTATACGGCAGAAGATTCCTCCTGAGAACGGACCACGCGGCTCTAATGTGGCTGCTACGATTCAAGTCACCAGAAGGACAAGTGGCGAGGTGGATAGAGCGCCTTCAAGAATATGACTTTGAATCTGCTCATCGTGCTGGAACGAGTCACAGAAATGCGGATGCGCTCTCAAGGAGGCCTTGTGGCGAAAACTGCGGGCATTGTTCTCGACAAGAAGAGAAGCAGGCAGCAGTGTTGAGGACAACGGTGGTCATGGACAGTTGGCAGGATGCAGAGGTGTCAAAGGAGCAGGACAGGGACCCGGACTTGAAACAAATGAAGCAGTGGAAACTATCAGGGCAAGGAAGACCAACCTGGCAGGATGTTGCTCCAATGTCGAAGAATGTAAAGACTTACTGGGCCCAATGGGACTCCATTCTAGTGGACAACGGGCTGCTGAAACGGGCATTGGAGAACACGGAAGGAGATCAGCGCAGACTTCAGCTCATCGTTCCAAAGAGTAAAGTGCCCGAAGTACTCAGGGAACTTCATGACGGAGTATCTGGCGGCCACCTTGGAGTTCACCGTACATTGGAAAAGGTACGTGAACGCTTTTACTGGGCAAACCTTAAGGACGATGTGTTGGACTGGTGCAGGCGTTGTGCGACTTGTGCGGCTTCTAACGGACCCATAAGAAGAAAGAAGGCCCCAATGAGAAAGTACAACGTGGGAGCACCGTTTGAGAGAATAGCAATTGACATCGCTGGCCCTTTCCCTATGACGGATGAAGGTAACCGGTATATTCTCGTGGCCATGGACTACTTTTCCAAGTGGGTGGAAGCTTACGCCCTTCCGAATCAGGAGGCAGTCACGGTTGCGGACGTACTGGTGAAGCAGCTCGTCAGTAGGTTTGGAGTACCCATGGAACTTCACTCTGACCAGGGACGAAACTTCGAGTCTGCAGTCTTCTCCGGGATGTGCGAAGCACTGGGAATACGGAAGACCAGGACGACACCTCTTCACCCTCAATCCGATGGCATGGTGAAGCGCATGAACAGGACTATGGGTCGATATTTGTCCAAAGTGGTCTCCGACCACCAGCGAGACTGGGACCAGTATCTTCACCTGTTCCTGCTGGCCTACCGCAGTTCAGTCAGTGAGGCAACGGGGCAGACTCCCGCAAATGTGGTGTTCGGCAGAGAACTTCGGTTGCCTTGTGATCTGAAATTCGGTTTCAAGCCTGATGAGGAAATTGCCGGAGAGGAGTACGTCACGGATCTACGGAAGCGAATGGATAATATCCACGAGAAGGTTCGCACCAACATCCAGGGGGCAAGTGACAAAATGAAGGAGCGCTACGACATCAGGGCTGAGAAGGGTGGCTACCAACCTGGAGACTTGGTCTGGCTACATGATCCTCGAAGAAGGTGAGGCTACTCACCTAAACTTCAGAACTCCTGGGACGGCCCGTTTGAGATCGTCAAGAGGATCAATGACGTCGTATATAGGATCAAGAAGCAGCCTAAAGGAAAACTTAAGGTAGTCCATTTCAATAGACTGGCCCCGTACAAAGGAGACCACGGCCCGAAAGAAGACCAGCAGGTCAGGTACCTAAACAACGTCAAGACAAATAACTCAGTTGCTCATAATAAATTACCAGGAACCCGTGGAGTAACTCAGGTAATCTACAGGGATATCTTCTCGTTACCAGTGGAGTATTCTCTGGCCCATTCCGTTGCCGAAGATCTGAGGACTTCTCGAGGGATTGCAACGGTCTTCAGGAAGAAGTTCGGTGGAACTGAGGAGCTGGAACGCCAAGGACCAAATGTCGGGAAGGCACTCCACCAGCCGCACGAAGGACGACACCTGTTTTACTTGGTTACCAAGCGTGCCACTGATCAGAAGCCGACATATGACGCACTGCGGCGAAGCCTCGACGACCTTCGGAGTAAGCTTCTGAGACTGCGTGTCACTAAGCTCGCTATTCCGAAGTTGGGCTGTGGATACGACGGCTTGGAGTGGAAGATTGTCAGGGACATGATCGAACAGACATTCGCCAACTCTGGAGTTGCCATATTGGTGTGCACGTTCAACCCCTGGAAAGAAAGTGCGTCTTCATCAGTAGAAGCTCAGAAATGCCCGATTTCTCCGGACTTGCTCTGGGGCAGAGCACTTTTAAGGAGGGGGCAGTGTTACGGGCGCCGGCAGGAAGACGGAAGCAAGAGGATTAGCGGCTTAAATCCGTCGGCGGGAGAAGTTAAAATAGGATTAGGACTGTTCTAGATCGTCTCCTTTTGTCGGAAAGGATTAAGAAGATTCCAGAATTTTCTGGCCCCTTCGTGTTCTAGAATGTTCGGCTTTGCCTATTTAAAGACTTCCCTCGCCTCGAGTCAGTCAGTCTTAGTCTGAGAGTAGACCAGTGAAGATCTGTGATAAGTGTAACAAGTGAGTATCAGTGTGATAAACTAGTCAGTGTTGAACCGGCCCGTGTAATAAGTGTATCAGTGAACTGTGACAGTCTCGCGAGTGTAATAAACTGTTTTTGTGTGTCAGTTTGTCATACTTGGAGAATCTTACGGTCGGTGGACTAGTGAACTGTAAGTGTTAACTATTAGTTATAAATTGTAGTGTAATTTTATAATATTCATAGAAACTATTGTAACTAGTTAAGCTATCTAGAATTAGTATTATCTTATATTATTGTAATAATTAAATAGGAGTTAGGCATAGATAATAAATATTTAGAATATTGTTATTATAAATTTATATTAGTTTAATAATTTAATTGTTAATAGTTTAATTGTATCCTTTTTATCACTTGTGTTAATAAATATTAGTATATTTAATTAAGGAATTGTTTAATTCATTTTAATACCCAGTAGCCCGTAACAACGGGTATTAGGGATACATCTACCAATAATTATACACGTTAAGTTCTTATTTACTAAAATATATATATCTTCAAAATATCTCACGTGAGGAAATTAGATTATTATATCACGATATCACGATTAGATTATTTCTCTTTGTAATGCGTCTTATGTAAGAGTATACTAGGTGATTACCTAAAACATGTATCGAGTCTTAAATTACACTACAGCAGGTCTTATATCCTAAGAATCGGTAACGTGCGTGGGTTTAATAGATATATTACGCCTACGACTCTAATAGTGAAAAACGTTCCCCAGAAAGTCTTGACAGCGAGTCCTCTAAAATGTTTTTTCCTTTAACGCTTCAACAGTCTCTTCCTCTCGGTTGTATCATTTCTGGACTAACTAATGAGCATTTTAGTCGCAGCACATTGTTCATTGCGATGCAACCCCCGTATTCTTTGCCACTTCCGTCATCCATTCATTCCTTTGTTGTTTGTTGGCCATATTGTAGAATAAAACAGCCTTTATTACCTAATAATAGTTCTCATTTATTTCTTTTTGTATTATTCTTAATAATTGTTTTAAAAAATGTTCCCATTAGACAAACAAACAGCGACAAGATGCTTGGTCCTTAGACTGGTCAGAAGACTGATTTGGAAATCATATGAGACTATTAAGGGAAAAAAAGACGACTGTTATACCAAAGAAACTAACTATTACTTACTAATTTATTTTAGAATCATTTAGCAAATCTATTGTCGACAACGTTTTATAATATAATTATAATAATATGCGGACAGAGATGTGGGCTCATGAAATAATCACTCCTACGAACCATTTATATCATTCGATGTTTGTTTATTTAACATCACTTCATGGTGCTGTGGCTAATCGGATAGATCATTCGTTATTTCATTAATAATCCATACGTAAGTAATAATCATTGAGTCTAAAAATTGAGTTGACAAACATCAATGTTGAAAAAACCCGTGTTGCCGTAAGGTAAGGAAGGTAAATAAATGCTGAAAAACCTGGACTTATCCACTCATGATTGACGTTATTAATGGAAACCACAGAAAATTTCATAACCCACTTACTCGACACCTAAAATTACTGGTAGGGACATATTACTTATTGACCCATTACCGCAAAATCCAATAATCTCTTTGCAGCAGGAATCTACTAGAGAGAGATCAAATATGTTAGCAGTTTATTCAAGGTTAGATTTTTCCATCTAAGTTTCCACGTAAATTTACAGAATAAGAATATTCATATATTTATACATTTATGCCTAACGGAATTCTTCGAGAATTATCAAATACATATTTTATTCTTATTATAATTAAACTATGTAAACATTTTTTTATTTTGGATTCACAATGAATTCCAACAAGAATTGACTACATGTCAAGCTCTGTTGTATCACTTATCAACAGTCGGTCTTAATGATACTATCCGCCAATTAAATCGAACATATAGTTTACCTTAAAACACGAAAAGAAAGAAAGAGTATTTAAAAAATATTTGGATTAACAGGGAGGGGGAAGAGAAGAGAGTATGAAGCTTTATTCTAGAATTTATTTCCGTAACAAATATAAAGTTGAGATAATAATTTTGTAACAACTGAATTTTAACAGGCAGTAAACCTATTTAAAAATGGACTATCAGTATGCTTTTTCGTCCACATTCTTTTCTAAGTTAAGATAAGACCTTAATTAATAGTAGGTGAATTCATATAATAAATATTAATTGTGTATTTACGATAACACGTTGAGAAGTAATAGAAAGGTATGGGAGAAATTAAATTTTGGATGGTTATTTGTGGCATTTTTGAAAAAAAAAATGTTTTTTTTATTATCTACCGGATTAAGTTGTTCACATGTTATGAAAAAGGTTTTAAACAACAACACCACTTATAGCCTGGGTCCATATTCTCAAGTTTTATGAAAAAAAAAATTGTCCCCATTAATTTTTAATTTAAGCGTTAAAGTAACTTGTTATTACTTATTATTTAACTGGTTATCACGCTATTTTCGGTGATTATCGATAAATTTTTATATAGCTACTATCGATTTATCCTCAAAGTTTTATATATATATATTTTTTTTTAATTAAGACTGTTCAATAATTATTTTCTTCAATGAATCCTAACCAGTAACTCATATTCCATCCCATTTGATTAATAACTGCCCTCATTTATCTCAATTGAGTTATTAATAAAGTAGTAATTGTATAACGACTTTATTAACTGGGGGTATTGGTTTAAAGCAGCGTTTAAATCATAATTGTTTATTGCTGGAATTGACGTTTTTATTGATACCGTTAATTCTTAATACTTTCTACTTCAATATTGAATTAAAGATTATTTGTCAATAAAAGCCTGGTTTGTTCGTGTAAACATTATTTATATTACTTATTATAAACCATTATAACTCGTATTATTTATAAACAGATAAGTCGTGCATGCTATTTACTGATCTAACGAGAAATATATTAAGTCTAAAGGACAAGTAAATAAGTAAATTTTTACTATCAGCGCTGAATACACTTATTTACTTTAAAATAATAAAATATTCACTGAAAATTATGTTATTCAGTTTTCAGGGAATCATTAATTTGGCAGCAGGACTGATAATGAAAATTGTATTTAAACTAAATGTCAACTATTAAAATATAAAGAAAAAGAAAGCGGAAATATTGTACTGAGGATGTTTTTAAATATTAAACTCAAAGACAAGACTATTCAATATCCCTGTATACTTAGAACTACATATTGACTGACTTTTACTGAGTTTAAATTGAAATACTCTTACTTACAGTAAGAAAATAGTTCACTGTCATATAAGAATCGTTGTAGAATTCAATATAATTATAGTAACAGAGATAATAAAAACATGTTCACGCCTTAATAAAGGAAGTGAAACAATTTATCGGTGAATTTTTTTTTTTTTTTTAAATCTTATTTATAGCAATTTCAAGTGGTTTTCCTTTTGTGGAAACCTTTTTATTTTAGAGTTTTTCCAAAGTCAAGTCTAGAGTCAGGTCGGTTCTCTTGAGTCACGGTGGTAATTTTTTGTCTAGAGCAAGTTTAGTTAAAATTACAATTATTTAGTTAGTAAATGGCTTAGTTGGTTAAAATATTCAGTGCAAATAGCAATTATTAGGCCATGTTTACGTTAATCTTTTGTCGCATATTCCCTTCCTCGTTCTTGTTAAATATCTCAGAAATTAAAATGATGTTTGATGTGTTGCATTTGAGATTCCTTGAGAAGGTTTTACTTTAACTTTTTTTTGTATTATATTGCCACAAAAGAAATTTATATTCAGAACAAAGTTTTTCTTGCAGACTGTGATGAGATCTTTTAGGTTTCGATTGCCCTCGAGAAGAAACGAGATTGTCATTTCTCTTGGTCGTTGGCTATCTTGAGGATGTAAGTTGTAGTGGTGGCGGATACACTAGTCTCCTCCTCAATCAACCTTGCGTTAATGTATGCTCTCTGCTGCTGATGGGATGGCTCGCGTAAAGTTAGAAAACAGAAATGGAAAAAAAAATTCCTCTAGATTATCAGAGATCGCTCGATACTTCCTCCCCTCGCTCCACAAATCTCGAGCTGTCTGCAGCTAAATATACTCTTCTCGGAGTGTTAGCTCAGAGATAGACGCCGGAAGCCATCTTATGTGTTTGGCGCTTCCGTTTGCTTAGTGTAGTACATTTATTTATACACGTAATGGATATCCGATTTTTTTTCCGATAAGACCAAGA
Source organism: Arma custos (assembly GCA_037127475.1). Classification (NCBI taxonomy): domain Eukaryota; kingdom Metazoa; phylum Arthropoda; class Insecta; order Hemiptera; family Pentatomidae; genus Arma; species Arma custos. The sequence goes on from CM073759.1 coordinate 119,178,041, forward strand.
AGCCCCATGGAAAAAAAATTAAAACTTTATTTAAAATTAATATTTTGTGCGGAAGATGAATCTCAACTGTGTAGTTATTTGATAAAATATCTTATATGGTCATATATAATATATGAGATATTATATAATATCTTATATGATGAAATAAATTAACTTTAAATAAATTTGGTGTATATTGATTATTAATATGTATAATATTAATACATCATTTATTATCTTATAAATAAAAGTTTTTTTGATTTAGATACTACCAAATATTATTAAGATAACAAATTTTAAATTAGTAATCAACAACTCGTAACATACACACTTACATAAGAAATTTACTTTTTCTGAAGAAATTTAAAAAGTTTAAATTAAATTACTTATAATTATAATTTAAATTAAAATAAATAAAAATCAAATTTCTTCAAAACAAAGCTACCCACCAATTTGACTAAGAGCTCTTAAAAGAAGGCTTTATCTGAAAAAGTAATATATTATGAAAAATATAATATGGTAAATATGATGGATTTACTTGTATGGAATATATTAGTTGATTCTGATTTTTAAAAAAATGCTTATCTTTGGTGTTACATGAAAAAAAAAAATTGTGCATTCAAATTTAAAAGGAAATCCGTAGCTAATGGAGAGGTATAGCAATCCTATCTTTAGATTATATATTATTATCATATAAACACGATAAAACTACAAATATTATCGGAATGTTATATGTTTTTTTCTTACCTACTATCTAACATTTATACACTTAAAACTAATAACCTTCTTTTACCCTAGGATATAAGTCGTACATGAAAAGAAATGATAATTTTTTTATGGTCCTTATTTATATTTTTTCATATATAAGAAAAATGAAATACATAATAAAGTTCGTAATGACCTTTCCTGGTAGCATTGAGAAAAGCCTGGACTATGGATGTGAACTTAGCACGTAGGAAAATATTTCAATTTTTCTCTCCACAATGTTCCATTATTATTTTCATACCGTCAGATCGATTCAATACTTTTACATTCTTTATTGAACTTTTGTTTTTACGCTTACATCACTTATTTAAATAATTCTTATAATAACATGTTCCGTTTTTAGAAAAAAAGGTTTAAAAACGTAGGGATCATTGACATCATAGGGAATCTATCCCTTTTAACTTCTGGCTTTCGTTAACAGAATCCAGAATACGGAAGACTGACATATCGCCCGTTGAGGGTGCCATAAACAGCCGTTTTATATCCGAGTTGGTGTTACACATTGCAGGCCCACTAATTATAGACGAGGTAACAAAGTGCAGTCTCTTTGTGATGTTTGTTGCTACTCCGGGACTTTGCTGCAGTACTAAATTCTGTATTATATATTTAAAATATATTTTTTAATTAATAAATATGTTGCTCTTGAAAGGAAGATCTGGAAAAAAATGTGATCTTGAAATTTGGTTGGAGAAAATATCAATTTCGGGGAAACTTATTTAAAAACAAAAATTGTTTGGTTATCCAAACTTGTAAACAAATGTAAAACAATATGAATATTTATAATTTCAAGTGTTTCATCATTATATAATGTTTATTTATCTCATTGCGATACGATATAAAGGAAGATAGTATAGATTAGCTAAAGCTAATTAATTTTAGAAGTATAATTACCTTAAATATTGATTAATACTTTTAGTAATTAAGATAATATTAAAAAAATATTTAGGTAACTGTTCCGCAGATTGTCATTTCGAGTTGAGTTACAACAAGTTATATCTTTTTATACCTTTTCTTCTAAATATCTTCCTAAAATGTAAGTTATCATTAGCTTTATTATGGAAAAGAGAATGTAACTATGGGTAATTAGTAGTGTGGAAGAAGGGGCTCGTAATAATTCGCTAACCTTCTATCCGAGCGAATTTGCCGGTTGTGAATTCAATAAAAAAACCTGATAGTTTGATTTGGGTGAAAATTTCCCCAAATACATATAATTGAAGCTATAAAAGGAAAGAAAAGAAATTCATCAAGTAAATACAAATAGAAACATCCAAAAATGAGTTAATGATAAATATATAATGTAAAAATAGAAAAAGAACAATTATACAAGTATTAATGTGCACAACTAAATCAAAGAAAATACAAAGAAAATATTTAAAACTAAATTTGTGAATAAAAAGTGACTCAACTCAAAGCGACAACCTGTGGAATAATTATCTATATTTGCAATGTAGCTTATTTTATTAAATTATTTAACTGAAGTTAAGATAAAAATCTAGGTGTTAAGTAACTGATCTATAGGTCCCGTCTTCGGAAGCGGTTGTGACAGATAAATGATTGATTCGATCTTCTGGATCTGGATCTGAGCCTCTATAGAATGAGGGGAAAACTGGTGGTTAAGCGATATCTCGCCCAAATAACCTTCCTCTACAACCGTTGACTTTTCTTGCACTGGCCAAGAACTGAATCCGATATTCTTCCTGGTTTGTAGCCATACAATTTTTTAATTTGTTTTTTTAAACATGATATTCAGTTGATTCGATATGATGTTGAAATTCACTTCTGGTTATGACTATATATTATTACATTGCACGCAGATTGACCAACTGACTGAGATAACTATGATCGGAACAGTATATGTACATAATGATGGTAAGCTAACTATAACTAACTCGGGTGACTGGAGCAGTGGGCGATACCCACGCTTCCCGCCCACCGTACCACCTTCCCTCTCGTTTCGAGAGACCTTGAGGAAGAAGGTCTGCTCACATCGCACGTATTTCCAAGCAGCATTTAGAAGCAGTATGATGCGTTAAAGAAACGAAATTTTCATTAAAACTGCATACATATACTCTCCTCAGCGATCAAAAAAACATCCAAAATCCCTGAGTACTCTGACGTAACCGAGGGAGGAATGAATGAAAAACCTCATCCCCTAAATTTGCAGATTTAACACTTACATCAACCATAATGGTGATTTAAAAATTCTAATCTATGAAAATGTATCTCAACCACTAGTCGCAAAATTATGTGCCTGATGGAAATACCAAACCAAGTATACAACCTTAATTACTAAAACTGGAAATAAAGAAAATAATAAATATTAATAATAAGGTAGTAATAAACATTTTTTAACAGAAGTTATACAAAAGCCATTTGGCACATATTGTATTTTTGATCTTCTTTCGAAAATCTGCCCTAAGGGATTCACATGGAAACGTGGATGGAGAAACATCCCACTGAAGGCACTCCTTTTGAGCCTCCTTGTCATATTCTGTGGTAATGTTTCTGACATTAATGATTGTTCTAGTAAGTGAGTCATGAATTTGTTTCTAGTTTTTCTTGTCGAGTGGTATATTCAAATCTTTGTGTAATGATTTCATAATAAAGGACTTTTTAAATTTATTTGTTGATATTTACAACTGTATTGCAATTGTACAAGTAAATAGGCAGAGTGATACATAAAGACATGAGAATGACAAGTAGAGAAACTACCCACTGGTAGTAGTAAAATCAAAAGTACAACTAAGAAGGTCACGTGGCCATCTTCTTTTCAGGCACCTCGGAAAATTATCGGGAATTGCAGAGGAAGCTATGTTTGAAACTAGAGGGTTTGAGTGGGAATGAAGTTTGTTATGAAAGGATAGATACCGGGTATCGGGCCAAATCAGCAACGAATGGGACATTAAGGTCGTTATGGATGACTTTATTCTTAACAAAATGAGGAGCATTGAGGATTTTACGAAGGCTTTTGGATTGTAGGGATTGGATACGAGAGGAATTCGATGGCTTAGTGGAGACCCAAAGCTCTACTCCTCAAGTCCAAATAGGTCGTAGATGAGTCTTTTGTAGTCAATTGGAGCTTAGAGCGTTTGTCTAGTAAGTGTTGAAGTACCCTGAAACTATAAAGGAATTAAATTCAATTTATACCAAAATCAATGGTTCTTCGCTGTGAAATTTAAATGTTTTCCTTTCGTAGACAAACCAGAGAACAGCTCATTATGGACTTAGAGAGAAGAATATTTCTTAGTGGTGAACCAATCAAGATGTATTGTCAAGTAAGAAGTATTAAGTTCAGCTATCTGTTTTTTTGCATTAACTTAATTCGGTTTCTCTAGAAATCTACATCAATATGGACAACATTTTAGAATATTTAATAAAACCATTATTTTAGTTTAAATATAATTAGTTATAGATATATGATGAATAAGTTTTGTTGATAAATAGGGAGCGGCGTAGCTCAGTGGTAGAGCTCTGAGTTGCGCTGTGCCGAAGGTCTCGGGTTCAAATCCGGCTTTGACAGGTAATTTATTTAATCTTTTTACAGCCGGGGATGGGTATTGTGGGATCTGGAGAATCTTCTGGGAGTCGTTAACCCAGGCACTATGAGGTGGATACCCAAAATTGGGGTTAGCAGTTGAGTGTGGTTTAGGACAAATCATCCACAACCGTTGTCCAAGAAACAGTACAGTCCCCACGACGTACTGAACCCAAGACCCTGCATGGATTGTAGTGGTAAAACATAAATTGATTTTATAGTTATACACAATAGAAGCCAGGAAATCGTCTAATAAACATGGCATGTCTGTTTGGAATTAGTAATATGATAATATCTAAGTCGCTATACAATTCGAGGATCTAGAAACTATTACGATTTCCGACACCAATAATTACAATTCAACTACATTTACAAATAAATTATAAGTTTCTTCTCGATTATTTTTAGTGGATTTTTGAACATTTTCATTCATTCGCGAAATACTGATTGATTTCCTTTTTTTTAGGCCTCTTCTAGATTTATTTCGATCATCGGAAGTTAGTTCCATGCCAAAGAATTTTATCGTTTTCGTTTATAAAGCAATGAATGTTGGTGTAAGACGTTTTAGTTAAGTATTTGAACTAGATACTTAATGTATTTAGTACACATCGCCCCTTATTACCATAATCATGTAATTAATATCCAGTATGTTAATGTTTAGAGTTAATTAATTTAAGAATTATGCTAATTGGATTGTTTTTTTACTTTTATGCTACTTGGTGATACATTAAACCTGAATGCTATAAATTTTTACTAATTTTCTAAACATGTATTCAACTACTTTTTAAATAGAGAGGAATGATATAGAGGAAATTGATGCACTCTCAGATTATCTATATTCCACACTACTTTTTAAATTGTATTTTTATGATTATTATTTCTCACACATGGACGTAGAAACTAAATTAAATTTTTTTTCTAAATTTTGCTTAGATTATTTACCAGATTTAGTAATGTGAAAATATTTTTTTTTATCTAATGGTTTGCATGACACTATATTGTTTCAAACTTTTAGACAGAAATATTTATATCTAAGTTGAGGTCAAGTTTTTGTTTTCTCTGTATCTTTCCAAAACGTTTTTAAAGAAAAAAAAAACCTCATGCTAAGTATATTTCAGTGTTATTGACAGTTAAATATTATCCATTGAGTATATTTGCCTTTAGGAAAACTTAACTTTAAATATTTTATTTCAAAAGAAAACCTATGGCCAGGACCGGAACTCGAACTCGGGTATTTCACCTCTCCGTGGTGACACCTCATCTATCTCGGCCAGCCTTGTCATTTCTTTTCACTGATCCTATAACTCCGTGTTCTCGCAATTTGCGGTGTATACACGGGAAGAATGTTAATTGAACATTACTTTATTTTTAGATCTTGTTGACTTTAAGTCATTAATATTATTATAATTTATTTAATTGTTATATGATATATTTTTTTAAAATATTTTATTTGAAAAGAAAATATATGGCCATGACAAGGCTGGCCGAGAAACGTACCAGGGTGGCCGAAATGGTTGAGGCGTCACCACGGAGAGGTGAAATACCCGGGTTCGAGTCCCGGTCCTGGCCATATCTTTTCTTTTCAAATAAAATATTTTAAAAAATGATATCATATAACAATTAGATAAATTATAAACTTAAAATACATTTACAGTTTTGTTTGTTTTGAAATCAGGATAAACTGTGACATTTGTTATTTCTCAGTGACTCCTTGATACAATATGCAGGGTGTTTCAGGGTTAAATGGCCAAACTGAAAATTTGAACTAAGTAACTCAAAACAAGAAAACAATTTCCTATGAAGGTATGTCCGCAAACGCTTTGTTTAGGAGATATTCACATCTAAAGATTTTATTGTTACGAATTATTTAGGCGTAGTAAATAAATAAAACTTAATTTATTTGTTCCAACTACTTTATTTATTAAATGTAAACCATTAACATTCATATTAAATGTTCAAAGTGATTTCCTTGAGCATTCGGACAGGCTCGGCATCTTTCTTCAACAGCTTGTCACCAAATTATAATAACCTTTGTTGCTTAAGTTTGATTTTTCAGACACAATATTGTTTCAAACAATCGTTTCCTCAAGTACTAGTGTTTTCCATAAAAAATATATTATAGAAATTAACAGAACCATTTTGATTTATTATATATATTAATTAATGGACCAACACAAAACTCTACACGTACAATTACTCATTAAGTAGACAATATGAAAATGATACAGAGTTATCATACCAGCTCTAATGAGGTATCCTCTGTTTCTGTTGTGTTGAAGAAATTTATTACTCCTTAAAAAAAAAAAAAAGATTACAGGGAATGATATTTTATCTGTTCTTATTTATGAGGTCATTACCCCTGTTCTTGTCTCCATAACCCTAAAATATAACAGATAGTAGGATTGTAAAATAACACCATGAACTCCATAATATTGCTTTTGAGTGTCACTAAAAACTAAAAGTTCATTTTAGAAGTTCTTTAGATTTAATTATTCTTTTTAAAAGGTTTGTTATCTCTCTAGTTTTAAAGAAATATTTAAAGAAATAATGTTACAATATTTATTGAATTTTTAATGCTGTTAAAATTATATCTTTGCTAGCTTTGAGATAATTTAATGTGTAACTGATGGTATGTAAGTATTCTGTTTAATATAATTTCCGGGGAAAATATGTTTTATGAAAAAGTATGGATCCTTCAATATTTATTTATTAGTAAATAAATATAAATAAATAAACATAAAAAAGTAATAAAAACCTCACACTGCGTGACAGGTAGAGGAGGAGGGACTCTGAGAGGAAAGCCCCCCAATAAATTAGCAAGAATCATTTATATACCATACCACTTTCCATTCTTATTTATTAACGTTTTTTAGATCGTGTTGAACCTCTTGCTCCTCATGAATACTTAGAAGAGGGGGAACAAGATAGATCATCATAGAATAGGATTCTAGCCTATTCTACTCTCAAGCTAACCGAGCATTCTGTTAGCTGTTGCGGCTGCTCCTTAACGCCTACCATCACAACGACCTATATGTATGATTGTTATTTTGTTAATAAATATTCGCGAATGAGATGAAAAATAAAAAAAAATAAAATAAGAAAAATTTAAATAAAAAATATAAGAACAATTTTTTTTTTATTATAATTTAATGTTTTTTATTTTATTTTATTTACCACCCCTGACCACCCATAATTTTGTATTTCCCTACCTGGCATACGAGGTTCGAGCAGTGGCGGGATGATACGTTGAGTTTACGCACTCCCACCACTGCCAAAAAACAACTCTTAATTTAAAATTTCTTATTATACATTATGGCGGGGGGGGGGGGGTAACTTAATTTGGGGGGTACAATTTTATAAATAAAATTATTCTGTGGTGGAGCACTTTTTAAGCCTCCTGGTCGGTCTGCATCCGTCCGGGTGCCGTCCAGCCTCCCTGGTCCGCCGCATCCATCCGGTCCACATCCGGCCAGTCTGCATCTGTCCGGTCTCCCTCTCTCCCCTCCTGGGGTTGCTCGTCGTCTGGTGGCTCGATGGGGGGGGGGCGGATCCTGCTAATGATGAAATGTGCAGGCGCGACCACTTCCTTCCACACCCGTACACAAATTCGCTGACGTAGGGATAATTATCCTTCTCCATGAAACGGGGAAGTCGGGGGGATCGGAAGCGAAGATCCCGCTCTTCCTCGACAACCTGGCACGGTGTCCTTCCATCGCGGTGCATGAGAGCACCACGAGCTCTGCCGACTCAGGGTCTCCATAGGCGGGGCACCGCGTGTCGATCTCTCTCCTATGCTCACTCAGCTTTCCCTGGAACCTGCGAGACCCAGTAGTCCGGGAGGACCCATGTGGCTACCAATCTCGACTGGACGGTGGCGAAGAACTTCTGGCTCGTCACCCACCGTCTGTTCCACTCATCAATGGAGTGCTCCCTCACTATCTTCTACCACATATTCGGGGTCTCGCCGATCATCTGTCGGAGTCCCTCCGGGAGCGCCGCTAGCCTCTGCCTCTTCACCTCGTATTTTAGGATGCCCTCCTTCAAGACGAGATCGCTCCGGCAAGCACCTGCACCGCCTCACGCGACACCTTTCTGTAAGTCTTCGTGACTCGCAGCAGAGCCAATCTCTGAATCGTCGGCAGTCTTCTCTTCTGCAACTGCGTGAGGTTGCGGTTCCACGCCGGGGATGCATACCTCAGGATACCCAAGACCACGCTTTTATAAATGGTCATCGTTGCTAGATACCTGCGGCTCCAAAATGCACCCATCCTTCCCAATCCGTTCAGTAACAGGGTCACCCTATCCTTCCCAGATGAGGAATGGCGTCGAAGTTTCTCCTAAACTTCACGCTTAGGTATGTCACCTCCTCACCCAGCCTGACCCTCTCTCCTTCGACGTCCATTATGATAGGGTGAGCCCTGTCAGTGGAGCCTCTGAGGAGTATGGCCTGAGTCTTGGCAGTGTCCATACTCAGCTTCCTCCTAAAGTCCCATTCTGCTACGTGACTGGCGCACCTCTCCGCTTGCGTCTTCAGTCTGGCTCTGCTGTTCTCGGCCACGATGACAGTCAGGTTGTTGACGTAGGCTGTGGCAAGGAACCCTTCCTCTTCTAGCTCCCCCAGCAACTGGTCGAACACGAGCTACCACAGGGCCGGCCCAAGGACCAACCCGTGTGGGCATCCTCTCTCGATCTTCCTCTCGACCTCGTAATAGCTACCTTAATCCTGACACTCCTACCACTGAGGCGTCACTAAGTCACTAGGGAGTAAAAGTTGCAGGGGGGGTTGAACTCCTGGAGCCGCTGGAGGACGCAAGGCCACAATACACTGTCAAAGACGGTACAGTACAAGCATGACATATTTCTCCGCCTTCTCTTTCACGTCCCTGCGCACTCTCAGTAGTGCATCTGTGGTTCCCTTGCCACGGGTCGAGCCGAACTGCCGTGGATGCCTCGCTGCATTGAGGACCGGCCTTAGGCTGGTAACGATGAGGCTCTTTAGGACTTTTCTGACGCCAGGGAGGAGGCATATCGGTCTGTACGCCTTAGGCGACTCCTTATCCTTGCCTCCTCCTTTGTAGAGCAATCTCAATTACTCGGGAACCGCCCCTGGTCCAGACACTCATTGAAGTGGACAGACGGTCGTCCTCAATGAGGGGGGCGCTGTTCTTCAAGATCGCGGCGTCTATTCCGTCGAGTCCTGGGGCTCTGCCGATCCTCTGCCTAACAGCGGCAAGATGAAGGTCCCATATATCCCATGGTGGACACATCGGTACCTTGAGGGCACACCGTTGTGCTTCTAACCATTCTATCATCTTCCGTATCCTGGGGTATGTATAGTCTATATACATAGCAGCCGTCTCCTCCAGGGTGGTTCCCTGGACATCTCCCACTCTAATCGCCGCCATCAAGGTCAGAGGCTTTACCTTGCCCAGTGCCACCCTGTACGGGATACCCCAGGGATTCTTCTCCGATTCCTTAACGATGAACTCGTCCCAGGATACCTTCTTCTGATGACGCACGCCGTTTCTGTATGCCCTATACCTCACTTTGGATTCCTCTCGGAGTGCAGGTCTCCTCTCCTCATCCCTGCACTCCTGGCACCTGCGTCTGGTAAGAAATGATCATCGAAATATACTCATTACCTATAAATGAATTCTCTTTCCCATACTAAAGCTCACAATAACTTGTTTTTTGGAAAATATAAAAAAGGAAACGAATGAACAATTAAAATTTGTAATTTAACTCGAAGCGACAACCTGCGTAACCGATCCTGAAAAGTTTATTTCTTGATGAAAAGATTACTGAAAGTTATACATTTCCTGTAATTACACTCTTTCTTCCTTAATAAAACTCGGATTTTTTTTTTCCCGCGTATATTAACACTTTACTGTCCGCACGTCATTTTTCCCATATCCCACCTGTTTTGTCCCGGTTGATATAGTGTTAAAAATAATTAAAAACAGATAATAAAACAATAATTTTCTGAAATCATAGACTTAATATCCAAACTTGTTTGCATTCATCGCCCTGCAATTGTGTTACTGCCCAAAAACTTTCGCCGGTAGCATCAAACTCATGAGTGAACGGGCATTATTGCTTATTGACTTAAATCGAAGCGAAAACCCGAGGAACTGATTCCATAAGTGTTGAGAGCATTACTAAAACATAGCTAAATATATTAGATCTATTCCATATTTCCGGTCTTAAGCAATCGATATTGCGTAAATTTTTCTTGTTATCAGTTGAAAATTAATAGCTCGTAGTAATAATCAGTCGAGAAATATTGCTAAACGTTATCCGCGGGCTGTGAACCGTATCAGATTAACAACAGAGTTGTTTTCGCCTGTTGGAGGAAGATACGGCGGAGAGGAGAAAACATAGATCAGTGTTGCCAGATAGGCGGCATATATCTCGTGTAATAAGCCCCTCAGAGCAGGCTCCTCAGGGAGTTGCAGATTTATCGTGGTGGCAGCACTGGCGGAGGACGCATGGCCCTGTTCCTCAAGCCTTTAACGACTCTTTGCCGCCAAAATATCTCATCACCTAGCGGATCTCACAAATTTCAATTATTTACGGCCCTCAGGGATCTCACTAATAATCGCCCGGTTTGTTCTTTATCATTGCCGATCTCCTTCTCTTACACTTAATCAAAGTAACAGTTCAATTAATCAGACGTTCTATTTGAGTGTTAAACGAGCAACTGGTTTGGGAATTATTTTTTTAGGGTGATATTTATAAATTAATCGAACTGGAAGTGAAAAACACCACTTTTCAGGAGAGTGAAAAAAACGGTATCTGTTCCACAGTTATGAGTTGAGTTACGACAAGTTTCTACTGTTAATTCGTTTAGTTTTTAATATTTTACAAAAATACAAGTCATCGTGAGCTTTAGTATAGAAAAAGGGATGTAATTATGGGCAATGAGTAGATTTAGGTAATCGGTTCATCAAGAAAGAAAAGTTTTAACTAACTTTTCGAAGTATGTATGATATATATTTGTTGAAACATTCATTTTCAGGTAAAATGATTACCGAAGTTCCCATAATTACATTCACCTTTCCATTAACCAGTATTTTTTTTTATGTTATGGGGGAAAGTAATGTTGAGTGGTTTGAGATGCCCAATAAAAAACTAAGTTTATTTTTAAAACGAGCCTTTTTCCTAAGTTGAAGTAATAGGTTCAGAATGCTTTTTATATTACTCTGGTCTCAAAAGTAAAGCATTTTTATTTTAGAAAATGTCTCACTCTAGTTGGCAAGTGAAGAAGGAGCTGTACATTTCTGAGCGGAGCAAAGAATTGAGTTTTTCATTCATACCACGGCAGCTGAAGTCACGACATCAAGCCATCAAAAGACTTCCGAATATATTCCGGACCTAGTTTGTGCGAATGATACCCTGTGCTTCCCAAGTGCCTTATTATGTTCAGAAGAAGCGAAAATGGTTTATAGCGAAACGCAAAATGCCTGTTTGACGAATGGCAGTGAGCACGTCAATTCTCGGAGCATCGACAAACACTTTGACCGATAACGTAAAAAAATCGATAGTTTCATTGAATTTATTAAAATATCCCTGTTAATTTAAACACAATAATATTTTGAATTACTTATATTTTTTCTCTATAAGCCTTTTTTTTTAGGAAAGAACAGCCATCAGTTGTTGTTTGCCCTTACCACCAAAAAATACACCCGTGTGTTATCCTTTTTTTCGAGGAAGCACATTTTACAATAATATAAAAATAAGCACTTTATTGATATGCTCGCGTTTTAATGTTTTGAAAGTATCAATTTTTCTTATAAGACATCATTTAATTTACAATTGAGACGTTCAGGATCAAAAGCGAAGTGCTCTGAAATTATTGTTTTCACATTTTACGCTACTTTCGTCAAGCAATTTTTGTATAACACAACACTTTATTTCTCATGGTTTTAGTCCGGCTCCGATTATGTAATTTTTGAAGCATAACCCATTATTTGACTATACTAGTGAAAAACATGAAAAAGTGAATTTTCGAAATTTGTAGTAACCCGATTTTGATTCCGAGCCGTTTGATTACTTGTTTTCTTAAAGCCATTACTTAAATTTCTAAAATCTATTTATTAGTATACCCGTCAGCTTCACGTTTCCTTCTTTATATACCACTAACAGTGAATAGTGTCTGAAGTTTACAATGAGCTTGACACGATTTTTTATTATATAAATATATATATACTATCAGCTGTCTCTGTATCACCTTTCTCCATCCCTCAATAGCACTTTTGTTTTTTGCTCCTTAAAGCAATACATTTTCTTGTCTATTTTTTATATAACTTTTATTAAGTTTCATACTCTATTCTCATATCTTGTTCAAGTTATTACTGCACTTTTATGTACCATCATTTTTCTCATTTGTTATACGATACCAATGAAAGGGAGAACTAATTTCTATTTGTCTTCTATTTTTATTTCTAAGTCTATTTTTATTTAAAAACCAATTTATATTTGAATACATTTATTATAGGGTTTCTAATTGTCTGGGAATGTCCCTAATTAGTTTAAATCTATTCAGGTAAAGTCAATTTTATTATAATTTTTCATAAAATATCTATTTCCTGTATCTATTAATATTAAACATCAGTATTTCGATTAATGTTTTCTAACTTTATTTTTTGCTATGATTCACTTTCGGACTAAACTGAAATTATAAAACATGACTAATGCAAATAATAGAGATTTATGAAGAAATAAATTAAAAATTCGCTAGCACTAAACGGATCCCTAAACATCCCTAAAAAACAATAGGTAAAATCCCTATTGTAATAAAAGAATAGCATAGTTTATTATGTAAGGAATAAAATGAGATATCTAATACAAACTTCATTATTTGGTTGTAATTTTTATGAGATGCCCTTGCAAATCGAAGGCATAAACTTTAATTAGAATAGCATAGTTTATTATGTAAGGAATAAAATGAGATATCTAATACAAACTTCATTATTTGGTTGTAATTTTTATGAGATGCCCTTGCAAATCGAAGGCATAAACTTTAATTAGCATATTAATGATTTCAATGTACCCTTGAGTTGCCGTGCTTAAGGTCCAGTGTTCAAATCCTGCTGTGGGATTTAATCCGTTAACATTCGGGGATGGATCCTGCGGGAATCTGAAACCCTCCTGTTATTCACCCAACCTTTACAGAGTGCTATCTTAACAGAAGGGAAAAACTATTGGTTGAGTGTGAACTCGGACAAACCGCAACAACAGCTGTCCCAGAAACACTACAGTCTCTACCATGTACTGAACTCAAGACCCTTCTTGTGTTGTAGTCGTATAGTTTTTTGTTAAGCCGAGCTAGTACTGTACTTTACCACTAGAACTACGAATCGGTCAAAATAACCGGTTACATTATTTATTTTTAACATTTCCTCTTTAGGTCTTATTTCATATTTTACGATAATGTCATGATTTTTATTAAATTTGTGATTTTTGTTAAAATTAATAAAATAATATTATAAATTATTTCGTTCTTTCGCTTCTAATTTTAAGAGGTCTATGTGTTATACAGTAAAACCTCGAATTAACGGACACCCCTGGTGCAAATATTTTTGTCCGTTATTTAGAGGTGTCCTTTAAAGGGAGGTTTTATTTTTTTATAAATATGTATTTGTACAAATTAATTCTCTCTTATTCAATTTCCCATGTGTTTAAAAGGTAAGTAGAATAAAAAAAAACATCGCACGGTTTTTGAGTGTTCCCGAAACTTGTGTCCTACCGATATTGAGTCTTTCCGCTAGCGCACGTACCCTTAACTTTTCAAGGTCATAAAAGTCGATTACATTTATTTTTTGTTCTAAAGTGAGTCTCTTACGTGAGGGAGACATTTTCAGCCGCCTGCCACGAGGATTAGAACAGAACTAAATTTTAATAAAGCAAGTTCAAGAATAAAAAAAAAGTATTTATGTGGAAAACCTTTACTCAAAAGTAAATACAACTGTCCCTGTTTCCTTAAACCGGAAACAACTAATTGTTTCCGAGAAACGGGAAAGGGATAAAGTCATACTGTCCGTCTTTTAGAGGTTTTTTAATCGATTTCTAACCAACACAGCCTGTCCGTGACCGTTAATGAGAGGTTTCGTTAAATAGAGGTTAAAATGCCTTAAAAATTGTATTAAAATGTTGGTGCAAAAAAAATCGTCCGGTAATGGGGAGTGACCGCTATTTAGGGGTGTCCGTTAGTAGAGGTTTTACTGTACCTGAATAAAGGAGCCGGGGATTCCCGGAATTTTTCACATATAAATAATTCCGGGAAATTCCCGGAATTAAAAAAATCTACGTTTTCAATTTATTGTGCGTAAATTTGTGTATAGTATCTATAGTATTCTCGCTTACCGTATATAGTTGTGAATATAGTGGTGTAACTCGCATAAAATAAACATTGAATATTTTTATTATTATATTAATCTTTATGTTATGTAATTACAATATTTGAATGAAATATATTTTATTTTTTTTTAAATTAAATTATCTTATGAATTTATAGTTTTATTTCTTAAATTCTACTATTTTGGTTAATTAGTCATTTTGACCGGTTGGTAGAAATAAGTATATGGTAAATCTTCGTAGTTCTAGTGTTAATATTAAAATTAGACATAAATTTACTATGCTCAATATGGTTATGGAAAAAATATGGTCATTTTATTTTGATATAAGATGACGATTGGTCGGAGCAGGGAAAGTCGTTTTGCGTGGGTTTCTCGCGTGGTCGTCCGCTAAGGTCTCGATAACGATTACGATATTTATCAAAGTTTTTGGTCGAGAGAGTATTATTCTTGTTAGGAGTATTATTATTATTAATATTCAGTATTATTCCTTTTACATATATATGTACTTAAGATAGAAAAAAATCTTTCTTTATTTAACTTAACCTTGTATATAAAATATGCTTTCCTACAATTTAAAAAAAAAATGTATTTATTGAAATTTACAACTTTGTACTGAATACATCAAGTAAATATAAGTTTAGATAAATCATGTCTCGAGATAAAGGCAATTAGAAAAACTACGCATTGGTAGTACTTACCTACAATCAAAAGAACAATTGGCATTTTTGAGTTAAGTCTTCAGTATCATTTCTATTGGTTGAAGCTTTTTAGTTCAGAAACGATATCTGGAATTCCATTTCCAACATTTTATTTTAATAAGGTCATATTTTGACTTGTATCATGTATGAACTTGAAGTTTTATGTGAAATAATTTCATTATTATAAATTATAAATACAATTTTGGAAGATTAAAATATATACATAGCATTTTTAAACTGGACATAAACAAGTAATATTAAAATAAATTATAAAATCTCTTCCAATAAGCAAAAAAGAAGAAAATCTCGAGAACTATGGGTGTTGCAGTACTTTTGACGGGGAGTTTATATTATTATGTATTATTATTATGGGGAGTATTATTTATGGCAAAGTTGCTATAAAACCTAATAAGCCATTATTTTTTTTATCAAACAAACTGAAGAGCTATGTTTTGATTGTTTAAAATAATTTAAGTTAAAAAAAAAAAATTGAGAATTTAAAAAGAATCAAAAATACTTTTGCAGATAACTGTTTACACGGTGTAGCTCACCGTACGGAGTGCTAACTCAGAGCGTGAGTTGCCGTGCCGTATGTCCAGGGTTCGAATCTGAGTGAGACAGATATTTTATTTATTGTGGGAAAATTAATACATATTGTGTAATTATTAATATTGGCAAAACTAGTTTAGCCGTTAGGCAAGGAAGGGTGTTTAATGACCTAGGACAAATCCCCTCACTTCACAACCATTGTTCGAGAAATAGTACAATCTTTACTGCGGTAAAGTATATGACTGAACCCAAGATCCTTCAAGGATTGTAGGGATACACATTAATAAGATTACTGTATTCAAATAATTGTTTAATTTGTTGTCTGATTTACTATGCCTTTTGCCAATATTACTATTTGCTTTATAGGGATGTATTGCTAATATATTGTTAAACTTTATATCGGTTGAAGTTATCCATAGTTCATCATATTGTTAAAAAGTTAATGCATGCACTATTTACTCGCTTATCATTACTATTTAAATTAGTAATATTAGTTTTATACGCCTGTAGGCAATAACCGACGACTGTTTTCCAGTTGTTTTCGTTAAATTACTGTGTGACCTTTGTATTTACAGTTATAAACGAAGCCTAGCCATACAGAGAACTGCACTTAATGAGGAAACGTTTAAGCGCGTAATATATACTCAGTCAACGGATCATAATTACTTGCTGAGTCGTGTATAATTTCATATACCTAACTATATAATTTTCAATATGTTTGCTTAGAAACTGTAACGATGTATTTGGTACTGTAGTGATTAAAATACTGTGTCCCTAATTGGAACGTTTAATTAATTCCAATTCCGTCTTTCCATAACTAATCAACTATAAATAATTACTCCCTAATTGGTCTAATAAAATGGTTTACTGTCGTAGGAAATAAACGTTACAGTGTATAAGAATTACATAGCAGCAAACGTTACAGTGTATAAGAATTACATAGCAGCGCTATTTTGGGGACTTAATGATTAGGAAGTGAGTGGAATTGCAATTGAAGCTGAAGTGGAGTTTCACATATTCAAGTCTGCATACTCTTATATCATACTGGAAAATAGATTTTAACGGACAGGTTGCTGAAATAAATTTATTTTAATGCATGATTGCATGGTAGATAAACAAAGATTGAACGTATCCAATATGGAACGAACAGCTATGGAGCCCCTCCCCCCCCAAAAAAATACAATTCGCACTAGGGATAGCTCTGTGTGTAAGGCACTGAGTTCCAGTATTTATCATCCCAGAGTTGCAAATAAAATATTTAGTCTGTTGTTTCTTTTGTTTCTCCAGATCCCACTGCGGCTGACATATATTTACGCCTATAATATATTTATTTTAATTGTATTGTATTTATATTATTTCAAGAAACTAAGTGCTAATAGGATTCATAAGTACTTTTCTAATTACTACATTTTATAGACAGCTCAATTTCATTTTATTGCAGAAGTTACTTATTCTAATTATGGATGCACATGTTCTAAATATATAAAATGTTATTTAATTGCAATAAATTTCAGATGATTTAATAATAATAATAATACAGTTTGATAAGTTAGATAATTGGAAACTAAAAAATTAGATGTTTTAAGTTATTATTAGTAGGTATCAATAATACAACTATTGAACGACTTTTTAAAGAAATATAATTATTCTTATATTGATGGAATTGAAACCTTTAAATTAAATTTAATTAAGAGAAATTGTGTACGGTTTAATAATTAAATACGATTTAATAGTAATACTAATAAGCTTTAAAATTGGCGATTCTCATCTAAGTAATGATATCTCACGTAAAATAAAATAAGGACTGCGTTGTTTAGTACGCGTTTTTGGATTTACCAACTTTTAAAGACGATGAAACTTCCAAATTTAATATAATAACACTGAAGGAAGTCATTATAATAAACTGCATGGAAAGAAATACTAATATCACACGATATATAGTTCTTAGTAGAAAGGACGTTTAAGGTGCTATATTTACAGCAGGGTACACTTTTGAATACATAATGAAGATTAATTTCTGGAGTCAGAGTAACAACAAAAAAAACGTAGGCCTTAATGGCGAGTAATGATCATTATTTATCAATTATCATATCAATTACACCTTTTGCTTTATTATTAATGCTGTAGTCATTTGTTGACTTTCCACATTTCTGTTCCAGGTTCATAGTTTTAGGCCTTATGTTCTTCCATCTTGTCAAAACTAAATACCAATACTTTGAATATACTTAAATGTAACTTATTAAGTCCACAGAAGGTCGACGCGGTCTATTGAATCAATTTATCTCAAGAAGATCGGGAAGAAAACGGCTGAAAGGGGTTAGTGTTCTTGGTGGTAACATCTTTCTCAATCGAACCCCTGTTCACTTTGACAACTCTGTCCTTCTCGTTACACTGCTTATGTAACGGGCACATGTTTCATATAACGTGTTCTGAATAAAGAGTTCAGTATCAAAGTAAATCATAAAACGATTGACGTGTTTTTTATTACCCGTTCACCGATTATGTTTAGCTTTAACTTTGTGGATATTTGTACAGGGCCTTCAGATTTTTTAAGGGAAAACTTATATAGCCGCGTTTAGCGACCTTTGGTAGGGGATAAACTAGTAGGCTTGTGTCCGCAACACGCTCGAGAATGGCGAGACCAAACGGCCTCTGGATGAGTTACACAATTTCTCTTAATTAAATTTAATTTAAAAGTTTGAATTCCATCAATATAAGAATAATTATATTTCTTTAAAAAGTCGTTCAACTTAATTTAATTATTTTTTAAAAATATAAGTTACTCGTATATCCAAAATTTCAGAGGTCCAACTTCAAAACTAACGGATTTTATACAAACTCTGAAACAGCTGTTTATATAAAATCATTATATATATTAAAGGGGAAACCCATGGGGTGGAATTATCCAAATCTCTGTCATAAACTATACAATGAACCTATCTATAAATTTCAAGATGATAAGTTCCTGATTTGCATTTATTACTATAAATTATTTACTATAAAGGGGGGCACATGCCCTCATGCCCCCAAATAAATCTGCCCTTGCTGTGGCCTATGATGTATAACCTATTTTACTCAATAAGTTTCATCCAAATCCGTTCAGTAGTTTTTGTGTGAATGAGTAACAAACATTCGCATTTATAATATTAGTAGGATATCAAAATAATAGTTTCACCCATGTTCTTTCTGTAATTTTAAGCACTATTTTCATGTGATTTGCCTTTAATTATGTACTATAATAGATTCTCCACAGTACCTACAAAAACTAACGGGGGGGGGGGGCACGTGTACTCGTGCGTCATTTTAAAAAAAATGACTATATTTTATATCGAAATATCAATGGTGTTAGGCTTGTACACACACACAAACACAAACACACAAACATACAAACACACACATTATCGAATGTGCAATACTGTTTTGTTATTTTCTGTTTTTAATATGATTACGCTTGAAAAAATGTGTGTGCTTAAATACCAAAACCTCTGAACTCCTTGTATCATGTACTGTCCCTGAAATCAAGGAATAATCTAGCAATGCCTGATCAGCTAATCTAAATATATTTGCACATCTTGTATTTGGCTTTAGGGCAAGAATGTTGGATTACTCGTTACTAACTCTCATTTAGGATCTTTATTTATATTTATTTTATTTACTACCTATTTACGAATGATGGGAATGCTTGGGTGTGTTACTTTTGCAAATTTAATTTTAACTGGTCGATATAAATACATTTTCAATATGCCCTATGATATGATATATTATGAAAAAAATCGTCATTACTTGTCTATTATATGCGCAGAGCGAAAGAGAAATAATGAATGTTTTGTAATTATACATCGAATTCTTAATACTTGTATAACTAAGGAGCGAGCTCGCTCAGGGTGTTGAGTGCTGAGTTGCTATGTTGAACGTTCTGGGTTCAAATCCGATCGTGGAACAGCCACGGATTTACCCTGTGGGATCTACAGACCCTCCTGTGGCTCACCTAACCTCAATAAAGTGGGTGTCATTAATTGGTGAAAACCTAGCGGTTGACGGTGACCTCTGACAAGTCGTTTCCCTGCACAATCCTTGTTCCAGAAGGAGTACAGTGTCTACTAGGTACTACCATGGACTCTTCATGGGCTATAGCGGTACAGGTTTCAGGTATATATTACCAGGTTATATTATAATAATGAAAGAGAGAAGACAACTTTATCCAGTAATATTATCACAATATACTATTGAAATATTCAGCAAGCTTGTCAATCAAAACAGTTACTCATATCTCATAAAACCTGGTGTTGTTTCCATTTGCATGACTTTTCTTATACTTTGTTTCAGAGTCCAGGCAATTAGATTACATTTTTCCTCACAAATCACAAAGGGGAGCACCTTTAATTTCTTTGATCGGCGGCCATTTTAATAATATATATTAATAGCAATATAGAGGAATTTAGGGGATCAGAATGAACCTAATAAAATATCACTTTTATCTATATTTCTACGCCTATAAATAAAAATATTTTCCGCTATCTCCAGAGTTACTGTAATTTTTGGAAACGTGAATTAACAATTTTAACATTTAAACCGTTTTTCCTTATATTTGTATTTTTCACTTGTTTTCCTGAAGAATTGAACGGATAGAAACCTGCATGCGATATATTTTTTTATTGTGATATGTATTCGACTTGCTTTCTCTGGACTTTAATGTTTAATATTATCTATTTATCTATTTATATTATCTATTTTTACAACAATTTTGTATTTATTTTAATTTCTACCGAGTTTTTAAAATATATATTTCTTTTTTTTTGGTTTCAGGTATGTTTCACTTCAAATGATAACTTACCAACTACCTAATATAAAATTCTTTAAGAAGTGTAAAAAGGTAATGTAATTATTTGCTATTAATATTTCTTTAGTAAATGTAAATATAATGACAAAAAATTTTACGCTACTAATTATGTGTAATCATATGTTAAATATATTATATAAACATATTTATTTATAATTACTTTGAATAACATTACATTCCAAAAATAGTTTCATATTTAACATATGATAAATTTTATTTCTTATAAAACTAAGCTGTCTGAATGTAACATAAAGTTTCCAACTTTCATTTTATAAATTATATCTTTTCCAGAGTGAAATATTCACTAAACGGAAGGGTCGACTGTACACCATCACACAAACGTTTAATATAATAATATAAAAAAAAAGTAAAACCTTTAAATGTTATTAATATAAATAATCACTGATGTTTGTCTGTCTTGATGTTGTATAACTGAATATATAGTTAAAATAATATTTTATTTAATATATTGACATACTTATAGAGATTGGTAGACAAATATTGTAGATGATAGATCCTCAAAATCTTATTAGATATTTGAAAATCTTATGAAATTAATTTATAGTTGGTTAGTTCTGTAAAATGTTCTTATTTCATTTGATTAATTCATTTTTTTCTATTATTTGTTAAATGTATTCTTTTTGTAAAAAAAAAAAAAGGTTCTATCCTGAGGTTATCTATCTAGCAAAATGGTTAGTTCCCATTTTAGTTATTTGACCTTATAATACTGTTGGTTTTTCCTTTACCATTGTTATTCCGTATTGAGGCAACCATTATTTTAATGATTAAAGCCGGGTTCTTTTAGTTGGAATATAGTTTTTGTATTTGAAAAAAATTAATAAAGAATTTATTTATTTAACAAATTAATTAGAAGGAGCGGTGGGAGCGGAGTGGCTCAGTGGTAAAGCACTGAGTTGCCATGTCGGAAATCCTGGTTCAAATCCCGCTGCGTCTGACTGTTTGCAGCCACAGATGGATCATATAGGATCTAGGACCCTCCTGGGGCTCTATATAAATTATTATAAAAATACTGCACCAAAATTAGGAGGGGAAATCTGGCGGTTGAGCGTGGCCTAGGACAAGTCACCTCCCTGCAGAACCGTTGTCCATGAAACAGTACAGTCTCTACCATGTACTGAACCCCAGACCCGTTTACAAGTTGTAGTGGTACAGGTTTTTTTTTTATTAGAAAGCTGGTGGCGCTCTCTAATTTCATCTCAACTTATTATCAACTATTATGAGTCCGTCTTTAAATTGTGAATTTAGTTGATCTTGTGAACAAGACTGAAGTCCTAGTTAATTATTTCGCATTTTTAAGGAGACTCCAAATAATTTTTTTACATCTGTATAAATAATTGAATTACATAATAATATTTTTGATATGCGTGTCTCTTGGACAGAGGAAAAAAACCCTTAGTTATTTTTGGACCAATCTTCAATGTTCTATATCGTTTTTTCGCTATCTCGATTGAATAAATTTTGTAGATTTCCTTATTTGAATTTCAAATTAATCAGCAAATTTGAGGAAACATACTGTTCGGTATTATATGATTTGTCTTGTGTGCTGAGAAATAATTTTTGTAGCTTTGAGTTATCCTTTCTTAAAAAAGATTTAGTCAAATCTAAAGAATTGCTGCATTCGCTTGCTATTCGCAGAATAAGTCTTCAGCATTTCTTACGTTTACTTTAAAGAAGGTTTACCATTACTATTTCTGAAATAATATTATTACCTACTTAAGAAACCATTATCCCTATTTAAAAAAGAAACTTAAAGGAAAAAGAAATAATGGGTTTGAAAGGGTTAGTATATCACTTAAACACACCACCTTTCAATTGCATTTCAGTCATCTAAGTATGAGGAGTAATTCAAAAATGTATGTTTTTCATGAGATGCACTTACTAGTAGTACATAACACATAATTTCAGATTCACTATATTTATGCAATTTCGCTCGTTTCTTGCATGTTTTCTGAATGCATTATTGATGCTGAGGTGAAATTCTATGATAATAATTTTAAAATATGAATTTTCAAAACCTATGTTTCGCAAGCTTGTTCCCTGGTTTTCTAGCGTGTCTTAGAATAAACGTCGCGCATAAATCCCGGTTTACGGTTTGCTCCTGAGGGAAAACCATGTTTCTTCGACGGCTTAAAAATTTATGCCGGTAGTGTAGAGAAAGCCGTTTTAACGTTCAATACTTAATTCTGATTAATGGTTGTTTATTGTTTTAATTTATGGGTTTTACAAATATTTGTATTCTGTAAGTATCTATTCAATATGCTTAACGAGGTTGGAAAAATTGAACAAATGAACAAATTTACGACATACCTTATTGATCAATTGACATATTAAATAGGAATTATGTTTGCTCTTTTCTTTTCGTTACAGAAATAACGTCTGATAATGCGTTAGGTTTTTATATTTCTTGAAACCGATTAATCTGACTAGGTATCTAGGTATGTTGAAACCACTACTAAAAATATCTAGCTAACAGTCAAGCCCTATCGGATACCATCTCACCATTCATCATATCTTGACCAATCATAATTCATAATGAATATATCAAGTAATTATATAAATAATTCATGATGAATATATCAAGTGTTGAAGGTACGCCAGATTCCTGCGGGCATGAGTACATCTGACATCAATCATTTAATATCTTAAGAAATAAAAAAAATAAACAATTTTCGCATATCATTTAAGACAGTATCACACGGTTAGATAAAAAACTCCCAATTGTAGCAGTGTTATTATTGGAATTAAAATATAGCTTGGAAATTTTCAAGATATTTTATTTTTAGATTTAGTAAAAACTTCGGGTTAATATACTGAATAAAATCAAAATAAATATTTACACTTTTGTTTTCAAAAATATTTACTGGTTGATTCAGTTTGAAAAAGGATAACATTTATTTTCGAGAGTGATCCTTCCTCAATTACCTTCTTATAAACGTTATGTGGTTATTGAAATTAAGGTATATGGAAATTACCATGTTGGTACTGAACTCAATAACCTTCATGGATTGTTGTGGTTTAGGTTGTTTGAGTGATTTGGAAATATCTCATTTTATGTTATATGGAATTATAATGATTTATAGTGCAATTATAAACTTATATTAATATTATAATAATTAGTTTTATAATGTGTGAAGTATTCTTTTCAAAACTTTGCAGTCTAAACAGTTTACAGCGGCAACAGCTTAGCTGTGTAAAATAATAAAAACAAGTGAGGCATTGTATTTAAAATATGTTGGATATACTTTGATAAGTAATATCGATATCTGGTTAGTATAATATAGTATATATTTATATATATATATATATATATATATATATATATATATATATATATATATATAGTATATATATATGTATATATATATATATACATATATATATGTATACATGTATATATATATATATACATAGTATATGTATATATAGTATACATATATAGTATAATATAGTAGGATATCTGGTTAGTATAATATAGTATATATATAGTATAATATAGTAGGATATCTGGTTAGGATTTTTCATACATACAAATTTTCATTTAATGTGATGGATGTATGTAACTACTTTTTATAGGAAATGGAATCGTTTGAAACAAACACATCTAATACATCATTTCTGGTATTAAAAAATAAAAACACGTTTTTTGGATAGTTTTTGAAATAAACGCTTTAAGTGCTTTATCAAACTTTTGTGCAGGTTAATAAGAACCAAACATGAGGCTGGGTCGTTGCTCCCAATATTGTTAGCCTCCTAGCTATAGCATCATCGAATATTTAGTGGGATCGTGTCCGATGTCTCATTTTAATGACTTCGTTAGTAGTCTTTTGGGGAGTCTTAATTGATGGCGCTCTTGTGTAATATTTCTTTATAAAAAAAAAGTTTAATTGGTGACCTGTAGCCCTCTTGAGGCTCAGGTGTTGATGTCCTCGCGTTTCGAAACCACTGTCAGTTGATATCGATAGCTTTCTGGTCTTCGGCACGATCTGGGAATATCTTAATCAATGACATCTGAGAGTGTTTGCATATGCTTATTAAGATTGATATGGGTTACATAAGTTTGTAGCATGTATATTTTTTTAATTTTAATTGTTATGAGATTGTTCTGGCTTATAATTGAGTTTATGAATTAGATAACATTTTAAGGAAGGATGGTCAAAATGGTGGAAAATGTAAAAAAAAACAGATAGAGAGAGAAAGCCAACGTTTCAACCCACATTGCTTGCTGGTCTTCTTTAGGATATTTTTTAATGCTGGCTGGTCTTCTTTAGGATATTTTTAAAAAAAAGTTGTACATGAGTGATAAATAATAAAGATGTGGAACCCTTAGATTAATAAAATACGGGAGAATAATTAAAGAGTATTAAGAAAGTAATACAAATTAATCTATTGAATAATATTTGAAAACTCATATTGAATACGATTCTTATTAAACTAATAATATTAATTTAATGAAGGAAGTTTGTAGAAAGTTCATACCTGTTTATGGTACATGAATAAACGAAAAAAAGAAGGTTCTTGGGTTAAGTACGTGTAAGAGACTTTACTGTTTCTAGAACATCAGTTGTTCAGGGAGGTGATTTGAGGAGTGAATTGAGGCTGGGTGAACCCCAGGAGGTTCTGCAGAGCCCACAGTGTCCAGCCATGGCTAGTAGCAGCTTGAATATTTTTGTTAACAACTGCGTTGAACCCGAGCCACTTCATCAAAGCAACTCTGCGCTCTACACATTGAGCTACCCTGAATAAAATCATTTCGATCAAAAAATCATTCGCTCCTAAGTATATCTAGTAATTTAATACTAATTATTTTTTTCTTTCTTAATGTTGTGCCTAAATGAGAAAAGCACTGGAATATCCTGAATTCTGGTTTTCGCATCTACAATTGGAACTTAGTTTTTATATTCTGTTATATGGTATATTAGGTTTTAACGTATTCAATATTATGTCACAGTTACTTTAGTTATTTTATTTATTTATATTTCAGTGATTTTAATTATTATTTTACAATGTATACATGATATGACGTTTTATTAACATTCATAATACTCATCCTTGAGTATGGTAGCTTGTATTATTTCTTTATAATAATGAAAACTAAATAATCGTATTAATAGTGAATAAAGGAGATTTTTTTATATAAATTACAAGATATCTCCTTCTTACATCATGCTAGATGAAGACTGGATGTTTTATTCGGTATTGTATGATATTGCATAATTGTTGCACCTGTTAAAATTATCTATACCTCCATCGTTGAATATGTTAAATGTACTTAAATTGCAGCAGTCATTAATTTTTATGGACGTTGGAATAATGGTTCGATAAATATATATTTATTCCTCAACTTCATAAATAACCGATTGATGCGACTCTAATCAGCTGACATTTTGAAACGAAAAGGCGTATGTTAATTTTATGACTACTTATGTTTCCCCAGAGGTAGTCTGTGACTTCAGTTTGAAATCTAAAAAAAAATCCAGAAGTCTGCATATATGCAAGTAGCTGAAGGACGAACTATTCGATTCATTTAAAAAAAAAATGTAAAACCACAAATTTGATGGAGTTTATATTGATTATAAATGCTTAACTATGAATATACTAAAATAATTTAAAAAAATAAAAATCTTTGTGGGAGATGATGCTGATTACAAGACCTATTCTTTTTAAAACCATATAACAGGTAAAAGTCATAATGAATAAAAAACATTTGTTGGCAAGAATATTTTATTAACAAGTAAAGAAATAAATAAAAAAGTGAGCCAATTACTTGATCCTGCTCACTCCCACTTATCTTTTAAATCATTGCGACTAATCAGGAATGACTATATGATCTGAAAAGGGATCTATGACGTTTTATAGTCCAATTTAAGTCTTGACATGAATTACCGAGTTTAATTTGTTTCTCTTTTGTTTAATTTTTCATCTCTATTCTAAATATAGGAAATGGCATAGCTATCCTTCTTTTTTCGTTTTGCCTATGTACTCGAAAAAATTACTAATATAAACATATTAAAAATATTACTGTAATATTTTTTATCGCGATTAAGATGAACTGCAAACTTACAAATGCAGTGCCCCTTCGAAAGAAGAGAACGGATGCAGGTACAAAGAAACTTCCTTTCTTGAACGTGTTAGTGTTATAGATGAAGAGTAACATTCTTTGCTATAGAGACTGGGTATAGAAGACGTTCACTAAAACATCTTTCTGAAAGACTAAAATGACTATTAAATTGTCAGTACTATACCTTAAAGACATTAGTGGAAAAATTTCCAAACAAAACTAAGCATGGGTAGAATGCAGTGGGATGCTGTCTTCGGGTCTATGGTTGGCGTGTAATTGAATTCTGCGTTTGGTAAATGGTTTATAATTTTCTTTTAATTATATCATTACCATTCTGTCTTGATGAGGTCTGAATTATTGAAATGCCAATAGGTATTTTCGTTCTCTGTTACTTTAAAGACTCATGGCTTCTTGTTTGTAATTTTTCTACTAATACCTCAAAAATTATTATGTCTCCTTTGAACAATCGCTTTTACTCATACTTTAACATTGATATGATATTGTCCATATGTAAGCCTTAGTTTTTTAATCAAATTTTAGATAGCAAAGAGATATTGGATGTTTGATATTTTTATCTTGGATATGTTCATTATTTACTTTAAATGTGTTTGTATTACACAGACAAATTAATTGCAAGGTGTACCTAAAATGAAATACTGTTGCTTAACGATATTTTATTCAAAATAATGGTTCTATTATTATTCATCTTTGATTTTTTCTAGTTCTATTTGCATTATTGGGGTGGCAGACTCATAAAGGCCTGCTCTACAGCTCTACCCTAATCGTCCCGATTGCCAGCTCGAGTGATGGAGACCTTGCTCAGCCTCAGATCTTCACAGACGGCATCCTTCCATCTAGCTTTGGGCTTCCTCGAGGTCTTACTCTATCAGGATTTCCTTTATTGAGCTTTTTAACTGTTCTTTATTCGTCCATCCTATATACGTGGCCCAGCCACTTGACGGGTTGAATCCTGATGAAGCTCGACATCGATAGGTCTCCATATAAATCACTAAGCTCCTTGTTCCTTCTGAACCTGAGTTGGTCGTTTTCTCAAATTGGGCCGGCTTTTTGCCGCAGAACTCTTCTTTCGAATCTATTCAGCTTTTCCACGCTGGACTTATTCAGTGAGAGGGTTTCACCAGCGTATGTCGCTACTGGCCTAATGATGGTTCTATGTATCACTAGCTTGGACTTTAGGCTAAGTAGCTTACTTCTCAGGAGCTTTGAGGTGCCAAAACATACTTTAGCTGATACTATCCTGGCTCTGATTTCCTCCTCCTCGACCAAATTCTCATCTATACGGCTTCCTAAATACTGGAAACTTGACACGCGTAGGAAAGTGGTCGGTTTTGTTTACTATTGTTTATTCTCCTCATTCACCTGTAACCCCATTTTCCCATCTTCCACTTCCAGCCTCTCAAATGCTTCTTTTAAGAAAATCAGCGATCTTCATATACTAATACAAGGCCATTAGCATATGCAAGAATACCCATACTACGGTTAAAGATGGTTCCCTCCATCAGTAATCCTGCCCTTTTCATGACACTTTGCATTACAATATTGAATAGTAGAGATGCTAGCGAGTTTCCTTGCATAAGTCCTGTACTAATCTAATAAATAAGTTATGTTTATTTTTTGTTATCATAGACTGCACCCCTGTCTAATTTAATCCATCATTAGAATTAGCCAGTCAACTATTTTCAACTCAAGCATTAATTCACTAACTTATGCATTTATTTTCTACAGTTAAAGGTTAGAAAATTCCTTTTCTTTGCATACATTACTGAATTATTAATTTTTAGCGTACCACGGTTAAGGATTCACCCTCTAATCAAGAGAAAGCGGCTCAAATATGATTCAGTGATCGACCACTGTAATTATTTTACTACAGCAAAATAATTTAAGGTTTGACGTCTCCATTAGTTTCGGTATTTTTTTAATTGCTGTTTTGGAGAAAAAACGGCGTTCCTGAGCTGTTCATCATATAATTATCTCGCTGGCATTGGCCATTGGTTGCGTCAGCTGGGCGGGCAGACTGCGCGGCGCCTCCCACTCCCGCCAATTATATGGCGGGCCCTCGCTTTCGATTTCCTATTTGATTTATTACGGCCTATTAGTCATTTATTTGGCATCCAGCCTCCAAACTCCCATCGTTGTTATATACAAGCTTATTATACACAAGTTTTTTGGTTTTTACCCAGCTCCCCTTTAAGGTTCCTTTTTTAGTGTTATCTTGTCCTAGAGTCCTACTTTTCTTCGGCCATCCTGGCCTTATAAGAAACGCGGGGTGGAAAGGCTTTCTTAAGGTGTTCTTTTGGTGATTTTTATCGGTTTAGGCTTATCTTTACGCATTTTAATTATTTTTTATTTCATTTTTTTATTAATACAAGTCAGTTGTTAGAAATTGAATAAATTCCCAATTAGAGTTTTGTATTAACATCTACTGATAATACCAATAATCTCCACTGATTTTAATTCGATTAAAAAAAGGTTTGTCTAAAATTTAATAAAAAATATATTGTTTTGGGATAATGATTATTAAATTTTCTTAATCCACCTAAATCGATTAAAAGAGGTTAGCGCTCTACAAGACATGTGAGTTGTAGTGGTTAGCATAATAACCTCTGCCCATGAGGTAAGTACCTGCAAGTAGGCTTAGTTTCAAGGGAACGTAAAAAGTCGATTCACAGAGCCTGTCTGGTATTGGGTGCATGTTAAAGATCCCTCTTCTTATTATACCTGGATTGGCAAAATTTAGGACTCCCACAAGCATCGTCCGATTTCTCATAATATCATAAAGTGGCGTTAAATACATTAAATAAATAGTTATAACCAAAAGGTTGCGCAGTTTAATATTTTATTGCTATATATATATATATATATATATATATATATATATATATATATATATATATATATATTTATATATATATATATATATATATATATATATATATATATATATTTATATATATATTTATATAATTATCATATATATGATATGATGATATTATATCACATCCTTTCTTTTAAAAAATGGTTTCTTTAAATATTTTTCAATCTGCTACCATGATATCTAGAATATTTTTAAGCTGAAAGGTAGTTCGATTGTCATGGACCCCGTATTCTAGTCCCAAAGAATTAAACCTCTGTAAACAGCGCAAAAATAAATAAGGATACCACTAAGTTTGTTGTGTTTACTTTGCCTAGCATTTTAATATTATTTTTATTATAAAAAGCATTAATGTTTATTAGAAATTATATTACATTAAATATGAATGTAGTTATTAAATATATAATAATATAAGTGCTAGGTAAAGTATATACTACAAAGTTAGCTCTAGTCAATATCTCTATTCATTTTTGAACAGTATAGATTACTGTAACCAAGTAAGATATTCTTTATACATTTTTGGTGTAATTAAAGCATTCTCTGAACTCTTTGAAGAAATACATGGTAAATCAACGCAATTCCCAACGATAAACATTTGATTGATTGGATGATGATTAAAAACTTTTCCATATATTTGTTTTCTTAGTGAGTAGTTTCTCAAATACCATTAGTAATCATTTTTCTGTTAGAAACATTTTTGAGCCTGTTTTTAATAATAAAATGTTTTACTCGTCCTATCTGATCAGAAGTTTTGTAGTTTATTTTATTTACTCGGTATAGTCTAAATTGCAAAAATTTAACTATCCTACCATTTATTTTCTACTCATTTATAAAGACTTCCTGAGTCTAATTTCCGTCCTTTTTATTCTTGATATAATGCCACAACTCATTTTGTTTTTGTTTTGTTCGCGAAAACGGAATTTCAGAATTTAAATGTAAATTGTAATTACCCATAAGGTCGGGGCATGGCGAAGATAAAGAAGCAGAGGCCATTAGCGATGTACTCGGCTGTCAGTCGGTCGCTTCTTATCTGGCATCGCTGTGAGCAGCGCTAATGAACTTGAAGGAACCTCCGGGAAGGGAAATGGGTTCCTCATCTCTTATCGCTACGAATGAAAATTAGGAAGATAAAGAAACTGGATACGTTACAATTGTGTATTCAAGGACTGAGGAGTGAAAGTCCGAGAGCAGGAACAAGGCGCTTCGACTCAGTCGAAGATATCGAATTAAATTTAGAAAGAGGATATTCGAAAAGGCGTTCATGTATTATTCATCCAGAAAGCGACATAGGACCGTAAGTGTTCTAAGTGTGTGAGGGTATTAAAAACTAGGCACATCATCATTAATACGAAACCTCAGATTTGATTGGATAATTAATTTTCTTAATTGTTCTGGAAGGAATCGAGTTATAAAGAAATAGTATTAATTTAGTAGGTTAAATAATCGTTTCATGTATTTTTTTTACCAAACGAAAAGCCTAACTATACACTTTCTAGTATTTACGAGTGGTCATGAGGGCAGAATGCTCATGGGGAGATTACGCAAAATGATAATGAATTATTTTGCAGCGAGGTGAAGAAGTCAAGAGTCGAGCTTCAACCGACAAAAATTAAAATAAATATTCTCATCTTAAAGCGTTTTGTGGTTTTCGAGAATATTTACTGGTTAACTGGATTTTATAATAAACGAATAATAATGTCAAAAGAAGAAATCTATATTTCAATATTCAGTGTACTAATTAAAATAAATATTTTTCAATAAAATTTTTTTTTCAATCCAATTCAATTCAAATCCGTAGGCGTTATGAAATAATTAAAAACAGTATTTAATTTGGAAAGGGCTGCAATTAATTTTTTTGCAGCTTTTTGACATTTTTTTCAATGTATTAAAAGGGTTCTATCTTTATTTACAATTTTGAAATGCTAAATAAGCTATATTTAACTCGTCTTCATTTTACAACATAAGGCAGAGCAATAAAACTAGAAACAGGGGTATTTTAAGAGAGAAAATAATAATTTGTCCTAATCTTACCTCATTGATTGGGGTTAAGTTGCGACTGTGCATTATTCGATTAGAAACGGTAGAAAGCCTTCCAGAGTTGCAGTTGGACTCTCCAACTCTTTGACTAAGATTTAGGCCATGTTCGAAAATCTTATATATATATACATATATATATATATATATATATATATATATATATATATATATATATATATATAAGAAACTAACTATACACTTTCTAGTGTATATATATTTATATATATATATATATATATATATATATTTTTGTTTTTCATTAGTTAAAATATTAAAAAATGATTATAATTTTTTCTCAGACTTCATGTTATTTATTTTAGAGGCATCGTTTCGACCCGCATTGCAGGTCTTCTTCAGGGCTAACGATCGAGGTTGACTGCCAGTAGTAAAATATATAAGATCTATTAATATTATTAAAACAAAATAATGACAAATAAAATTGCAATATTAGTTTTCTACAATATCGACTTCTTCATGACAGCTATGACTCTATTTCTTTTAAGTATTGTATTAAGTACCATGCAATAGTTCTAAGAAATGAAATTTTAAAGAATATACTCTTCAAACCTATTTTATAGGAATGTCAGTGTGGATAATGGAGCGTTTGGATGATCGACGCTAAACTCTTAAGCACTTTATGAAATTTGGCATTAATAAAGTACCATTAATGATTCGGTCTATACTTAAGTGTAATGAAAATCAACAAACTTATGTTTACATTCCATGGCGTGACAGCACTAAAACAAACTTTAAGTGGTTTTTATTTTTTTAAATTTTCCTTTCCTTTTCCTTATAATTTTAAAATTTAAAATAAATGTCTTAGTTTTTATTAATGAAACAGTTTCTAGCTCATGATATTGTTCCGATGTAGATTTCAAATGGCAAATAGTGCGAATAGATGCTGAAAAATACGGTATGATATCAGAAAACAACTGATACGGATAATATTTTTTTTGGTTGATAACATTTCAACCTGCTCAGTGTCACGTCCCATTTTATCGAATTCATAACGGTTTTTATTTCCGTTGGCAGACATTTGCGGCATTTGTTATGCTATTTGAAGAGCTTGTGTAAGTGTGCTGTCCTATATTAGGATTCTTCAACTATTTTTTTTATTTTATGTTATAGTAGTAGTAATAGTAGTAGAAATCTCGAGGATGTTCAAGTTATTAGAACGCGCATTTCTCATTTCAAACCATACTCACTAAATCTCTGAAACATATTATTTTTTAAAAAAATTTAAAAGTATTTTTAAAATGATTAAATTTATACATTTCTTTACTTAAATACTTTTAATTGAAGTTACCTAAAAACATTTTTCATTAGTGTGAATTAAAAAAATATATATATTTATTTTTATACACGAGGAAGTTTTCGAAAATATTTTTTCTTTATACAGTTATCAAAGTATTAATAAATTAAATTATATATTATTAAATTATAATATTAATTATAAAATATATTATTAAATTATTGTATTATTAAATTATATTAATAACATTTTAAAAAACGTATATTTTTAATATTTTTTCAACGTATATTTTGGAAGTACCAAAAAGTTTTCTCCAATGAGAACAAGGCAAATATTAAAATTAAAATGGAAAAAGTAAAAAAAAAAAAAAGAATGTTTTTCTTATTTATACTATTTATATCCATTACTATACACGGTCATAAATAAAAGAGAAACAAACTTATCTACTTTAACAACTTTAAAATTGTACTGGTTCATTAAGTGCAGGATTCTAAATGCTCTATTATGGGAAACATGCCTTAGTGGACTGTTTATTAATTAATTAATTATGAGCCTAACTAATTAATCTAATTAATTAATCTAAAAAATTATATCACCTTATTTTACAACCATAATTCAAACTTTACTGTTACACTTTTGCTTCGTAGCGAATAGGCAAGATTAAAATTTAAATAAAAAATTTTTTTTATAGTTGACACCAACCGTGTAAGTATTTTGAAAAATTTATCTTAAATAATATTAGTTGACCATATAAATATATGGGGTTTGAAAATAATTTGGGTGGAAGTGGAAGAAATAATCCCTTAAATATAGATAAATTATTTATTAAAACTCGACGTTTCGACCCACATTGTCAGGGTTTTACATTGTTTGTATATTGTCTTCTTCTCAGCTGTATTGACAATATTCGAGTTGAATCACAACAAGTTTTAACTGTTTATTCGTTTCCATTTTAATATTTTCCAAAAATACAAGTTAGAAGCTTTAGTATGGAAAAGAGAATGTACTTATGGGAAATGTCTATACTTCGGTAATCACTTCACCTAGAAATGAACGTTTCAACAGACACATATCATCTAAACTTGGAAATGTTATTGAATTATCTATTGATGAAATTTTTACCGAACTCTACTCATTACCCATAATTACATTATATTTTCAAGACTTACAGCTCACGATACATTGTAATTTTGGAAAATATTAACAATTAAACGAACAAACAGTTAAAACTTTTTGTAACTCAACCCGAAGTGACAACCTAGGTAACAGATACCAACATATTTAAATGAAATAATTGGAATAGAAAATATTATAAAAAATTAACCATTGCAGTAAACCAGATACAAAAGTAGGAATAATTTAGATTATAAAATAAAATAAAAGTATTACTTATTATTTAAATATTACGTTAGTTTCTGTTTCTATTTATGGAGGATGGAAATAGTTGGAGGGTGCAGTCGTAAATTAACACCAAATAAGTAAAGACTTATTTTTTATTTGTGCCGACGTTTCCCCCTACTTTGTTGGTCATCTTCAGGGCAAACAGGAGAGGCGGCTGGGTGAACCGTGTAACTGCGATACCAACTATTTCCATCCTGCATTAGAACTTTCAGTCAACTATTTTCCTCTTTAATACGAATAACCTGAACCACAATAAACAGGGCCAAAATCGAAACTCGCAGAACTAGAATTCAGAACCGAAATATTCCTCCTATTCTTTCTACTACATCCCGACCTCTGCATCTAGATCTTACTTCTTCATGAAATCGCCTGCGTTCTACCTCCTCGCCTCAACATCGCCCTTCTGGTTCCTCTTCTTCTAGTTATCAGCAGTTCCCGGTTCACCCAGTCGCCTCTCCTATTTGCCCTGAAGATGACCTACTAAGTAGGTCGAAACGTCGGTACAAGTAAAAAAGTCTTCACTTATTTGGATTTAATTAATGACTGCAGCCCCAACTATTTCCATCCTCCATTAGAACTTCCAGTCAACTATTTTCCTCTCTTATATTTCTATTTATGATATAGCTTATGTCTATTCAAGAAGTTATTTATTTGAACTTCACCCGGACCGTTTTCTTCTCGATTAAATTAAAAAAAAAAATAATTTATTCAATGAAATTTAAAACTGTATTATACTAACAAGTAAGTTTAAAAATTAAATTAAATATTAATATATTTTTTAAAATTTATTTTACTTGGTGACCCATAAATTATTCATTATATTGCAGCATTCCTATTCATCGCCTTTGAGATTATGTATTCCTCAAAGACGAGGCTTACCGTATTAATATTTAATGAGCCAAATGCCCCGATCTAGGTGTGCCTTTAGAGGACTCGACTCGGCTATCTAGGACGGTGCATTGTTTATTATTGAGATATCTCTCATCCGCTCCAATGCTCTCAAGAAAAAAAGAATAAGGCGTCAAAGAGGATAAAGCAATGAGTTCTTAAAAGATTTTATAATGCCCGTTTGGAAGGTCGTGTTTTAATTAATGGTTTGAGAGAAATAAAAAGGCTCGAGAGGTGAGCCGTCCTTGTGACCGATATTATGGGAGCTTTGTCCTTTGTCGATCGGCTTTTCGAATACTATGTGGGCTCGGCTAACCTAGTTGTAACCTATTAGTGTTTTATTTAGTTTATTAAATCTTTCACTGGTGTAAAAGTTTTCTAAAAGTACTATTTATGAGGTTATCAATTTTGTTTTCCATGAAACTGGATAATATTCGTACCCAGTTGATACTTCTAGTAAAGAAAAACAAGGTGTTTTGAAAAAAAAAGTTACAATCTGTTTCTCTTTTTTATTTATGCTTAGAGGACTTCATTACTATATGCTTATAGACATCTAAATAACGAATTCTATGCAAGTACACTTCGATAAGCGAAGAAGATGTGCGCTATGGAATTCGACAAAGTAGGTATGGATATGCTCCTCATTCATCTTGCATTTGTTTGTTTAATGTCATATTTCCTATTATTTATTCATTTTTCATATTTTTAAAAAGTTTTTTAGTTACTAGAAATTCAATTATTTTTATAATGAGTTTTATTTTGCCACTTTATGCAATTATGCTTGATCGGACCTTGCTACAGTGGGAGTTCATTATTTTGCCTATCCTGGAATAATAATGGTTCTTTAAATAATATATGACACAAGACAGGTTCAATTCCACTATTGTACCCACCAATTCCACCCGACACCTGTCGGGATGCGAAACTACGATCTTGGGCATAGAAGGTAATTTTGCTAACCAGTATACAATTAAGCAAGCCCTTTTTCTTATGGCTATAACCATATAAACCACAATGGTTATATAAACCATTATTTGGATGTTTCTTCAATTTCTGAATTAAAAAAAAAAATGCTATATTATCTTAGAAGGTTGTGTGCTGCATGCGATTTTTTTATTCTTTTTTTTTTATTTAGCCACTTCATCCTCATAATCCTTCGAGGCGTCTGAAAAGAAGATGACATTGTGACCGTTTAAGTTGAATTTGTTACTTCAATAACAATATACCATTATCTAGTTTCTCTACTTGCCTTTACGAATCATTCCTGCCATCATATTTTCTTATTGTATTGTTATAATATGAATGTAAATTTCAATATATTTTTTTAAAATACAAACTACTTAATTGCTTTCTTGGTAATTGAAATATGGAGAAAATAAATCGTGTAGAACACATGTGGCAACAACCTGCTTCCAATTTAAAGCCTGGAAAGAACATCACGTCCTCACAACATATCTTCTCGAGCCAGTGGCATATTTTGCGGTCGGTGTTCAAAATCTAATACCTGTTGCACTCAGAGGATCACCGCATGCTCTAGATTCCTGCTATCTTCACATCTACACCACGTACGCCTTGCTCGGTAGGGTCTTACCCGCACTGACCTACTGGAACAAATAGCTAGTCATATTAGAACATTGTGCGGTAAATTGGTCCCCTCCTCCAAGTTTCTAATGAATTATTAAACTACTTTGCGGGTGTGGACGATCGATCTTTATTAAGATCACCTGGAAGACCTTGTCGTTAAGTGTTTTTTGTTTTAGAAATGCATTGTTCTTTTTCTCGATTGAGTATTAATTTGTTTAATGTGCACACTATCAATGACATAATAAATATATTTAACCCCGATGTAGGATATTCCATCATATTTCCTAAACTCAAAAAGAGTTTAGTAAATATAAATTTTAATAAGCGTGAAAAAGAAAACTATTGCAACCCTTTAAATTCTTTTAGCTTTTTAATGATAATATAATTGCTGTAATATGAATATAATACATATTTTGAATTTGGGAAAATCTCTTTTGTTAATATTTATACAATTTAAATTTAGGACGGATTTATATATTATATATATATTATATATAATATAGATATTATTTATATATTAAATTCATACTTTATTTCTGTCAATACTTTTATGTGTCTCTGATTTTTTTTTTAAATTTAATTATCCAAGGGGTTTTAGTAATGAATCCGCCTTCTTCATTTTCAATTTTAAAAATTCGAAATAGAATTTTTTTATAACAATGCATTTACATTTTGAAGTTATTGATTACATTTTTTGAAAAAAATTGTGAATTGGGTCTCTAAAGGTATTTAGAAATTAAAGAAATGTGAATATAAATAAATAGCATGACATAATGACTGAAATAACAAACTCAATATCGTATAACTATTTGTAAGATATTTCATTTATTGAATAAATATTTCTATTTGTTAATTTTAAATTCAACAGATAATTTTCATTGCTGCAATTAATCTAATATATTCTGGGGAAATTAAACATTCATTATTAAACATATGGGGAAATACACTTTCCTTTTTATTTCGGTAATTACTTACAAGGATTCTCATACTAACATTGAATTAAATAATACTCTATGTCAAATTTATTAGTCTATTTTATCAATAAGTACCTAATTTTTACTAGAAAATCTTCTACACGTATAATGTTTTAGTTTAATTATAGTAATTATGTTTAAATATATTACCAACCACAAATTAATAAAACAAAAGCGAAATTAAAACTAAAATTTCTCCAACATGTCCCCGGATTAATTATTATACCAAATTAAAAATTCAGAATTTCCAGGTAGGAAAAGTAGACCACATAATTTTATTTTTTGGTTTAGGAATTATTTATGAAACAAATCGTTACCAAAATTGGCATAAGCAATTTCACAGACCTGCAGGCTTGTTACTAAATAACACAAATGTTATTAAAAATTTGTTTATAACAATTCAATATTAAAATTTTTGTGAAAAGGCATCATTTTTTAAGCCGCTAAATAACTAGGTTATTTGCGCCCGTTCATAAGTTAGTTCAATGAAAAAAAGGAAAGCGATTTCTAGATCTCAGTACTTATACTATTCAACATTTTTCTTCATTTTCTTTTTATACTATTTTTCAAAATTAATTTATTCCAATTACTTCAGAACAAAATGACTTATTCACTCAAACTCACTTTAATATAAAAATAAACTCCACCTGCGAGATGATGAGTGACGAACAGGATCAACTGTCGCAACACCGCATTTGAATAAAATGCTTTTGTATAATGGATTTCCTCCTTTCCATTGTGTACTCTATTCAATGATTGATGATAGATTGTGGAATTTCTTTATTGACTATATCATTCCCTTTGTCACGGCGGTATTATCATGAACTTCACTTGAGTCTATTCAAATCTAAGATTTATGGTGGTCGTTATATCTAATTATACGTTAAGTTCATGTGAAAAATAGGCCTTACATAAAGTTTATAAAAGTTGGCGGAAATAATGATTACAGGAAAGAAAATATTAATGATTCCTTAGCGATAAATAAAAATAATAGAAGCGCCCCGCATCGCGGATTCACTGCCCATTCGGTGGCCTCAGAAGTTTTTAATGAAAGAAAAATCCTAGGTAATGCCGTCATTCGGAGGGAACTTTAGTAGGTGTGGTGTCTGATATTTGTTGAAGATCCCTATCCAAATTATAGCTAGACAGGGACAATTTAGGATTCCCACTGCAGTGCCTTACGTTTATTCTTAGTAATAATTAGTTAGAAAATAATATTTTTGTTATTCTTTTTTCTAGATCCTTTTTCATCGACACAAACCGTGATCATGTGATCCAAATCTATATAACTCTAACTCTAAGCAAATGTTAAAAAATAAATAACCTTGGCATAAAATATTATAAATTGGAGTCAATAATACATATCTGTGTGAGTACTGTCACAGCCTGTCTTTCCAATGAAAATAGTAGAGGAAAAATATAGGAGGCGTTCAGGATCAAAAGCTTATAATTTTAAATTTATTTAATTGTTTTTCTAGATTTTACGCCAATTTAGTCAGGCAATATTTTATGAGAAATCAGGCGGCTGAGGGTCGTCTTGGACAAACTTGCTTGCCTAAACTAACGAAAAATGAGAAAAAAATAATTTTTCAAATTTCGGAGTTATCCGTTAGTGTTGGCTTTTCATCCTGAACGCCTCAAATGCAGGTTGAAAAGTGTGTGTTTTTAACCCTACAAATTGTCCCTCAGTTGTTTTGTAGCTGATATTAGCATATTTGCATTGAGCAGATCCCTTTACATCGGAGAACAATCACCAAGATATTCATCTCGTCTAGAAAGGAGGATTAATGCAGTTATAAGGATAAAATTAATTTTCTAACACAATAAACACGATCTCCTCACCTCGCCAATACCTTGGCTAATTTGTAATTAGATTATCTCTATACCTCATTATTAGTTACCTTACTACGTCAATTGACTAATTATTGTGGAAGCAATTTGCTCGGCACAACGTATGATAATAATTTCTATTTTTTTGTTGTTTTTTTCTCTCTTACTCTACAAAGTAGGTCGAAACGTCGGCACAAATAAAAATAAGTCTTGACTTATTTGGTGTTTTTTTTACTGCACCCCCCAACTATCTCCATTCTCCATCATTTTTTTCGTGGTATTTATATAGTTTCCTTCCACGCCTTATTATTTTCTGTAAATGAACTTTCTGTGACATTTAGCCGGACTTAAGCCCGCACGGCTTTCTTGCTAAAAGTTGTGTTCTTCCCTAATTGAGTCATTTCCCCCTTACACAATGCTACGAGATCACGGTGCCATTATCTATTAAACATAATGCGATGCTATCAGCCACGGCCAGGGCTATTTCCTCCCCACCATAAATGTGAAACCGTGGGAACACACGCCCCGCAAATTGACACTTGGATGACCCGGGTTTCGTGCCTCTAGGTGCTTGGTGCAGATCTGACAGTAGTCGTGGAAGCGTCGGGTCCATTCTCTGGACCTGACGATACTCATCGTCTGCCTTGTCCCGTTATTATTGAGTGATGATATTTTATTTTATATTTATGATACCCAATGCTTTCAACATGTCGAGAAGTTTAAGTACTTCGGGTCTATAGTAACTAGAAAAAAAAATCAAGAGGAAATATAGGCGCGATTAAAAACAGGAAATGCTTGCAATTATTTGGTCTCCACATTAGTTAGCTTGCAACTTTTGTCCCGAAATCCAAAAATCAGAATTTATAAAACCATCATCCTTACAAATCTTCTTTGGGGGTGTGAAAAATGGCCGCTAGCTCTGAGGGATGATCAGCGTCTCAAGGTATTCGAAAATAAGGTGATAGCTTAAAATATTCGGTCCAAATAAAAGGATGGGACCACGGGGGAATTGAAGAGATTACACAAAGCGGCATTGTGAAGCATCCTCCGGTTATTATTATTCAAATGATAGCGTCATGAAGATTTACATGGGCTTGTAAAGTTGCTGGGCTTAGTAACGAACGAATTCCTAAAAAGTTACTAACATCTGTGGCGACTGCTAAACGGCTGAAAGGTAGACCGAGCTGTAGGCGGGAAGATTGTGTTAACAGTCATCTGAAGGATTTGGGTAGTGCTCCGTGGACAGAGATTTGTAAGCTAATATTAGTGGTAACGGGAATCGAGCCTTTGGGTTCGCTAAGCGTTTTTATTAATACCTATTTTTTTTTATTAATACTACTTTTAACTGATTATTTACATATTTATGATAACTCTTTTCGAAATTATATTGGAAACAAAGTTAACATAATGATCTAATAAGTAAGCCATACACAGTGACAATAAATGTTTCAATCTAAATTAGTCAATAATCAAATCTTGAAGGTAATACCGCGATGGTTCGTAAGATAATTTAGAAGGAACCGAATATCTATCATTGATCACCATTTTAAAATTTTAGTTATACAGTTGTTATACATTATGTAAGGCCTATTTTTCACATGAACTTGACTATAATTAGATAAGAACGTCCATCGTAAATGGCCATGACGAAGGGAATGATATAGTCAATAAAGTAATTCCACAATCTCTCATTGAATAGAGTACACAATGGAAAGGAGGAAATCCATTATACAAAAGCATTTTATTCAAATGCGGTGTTGCGACTGTTGATCCTGTTCGTCACTCATCATCTCGCAAGTGGAGTTTATTTTTACATTAAATAGAGTTTGAATCAATAAGTCATTTTGTTCTGAAGTAATTGGAATAACGTAAAAGGAGTGAACAAAAGTGTTGTGAAGATATCAAACAGAGCTGGGTGGAAAAAGAGGTTGTTTATTCCTAACAATATCAATGAGATAACACACCATTATAAAAATCAATCAAGAGAAAATGAGATGCAAAATTCAAAGTCTAAGTTAAAGAAAACTTTTAAAATAAGTTAGAAAGCAATAAAAAAAATACACTAATCAGCACTCCGCCAGAAACATATCTTATTTTATTGTTTTAAAATAACATATCAGTTTTAACAAATCAGTTAGCAATGGATTGTTACTGACTTATAAAAAAAAAAGAACTGCAAAATAATGAACTAGAAAATAAATATTTATTTGTTTATACCTTGCAAAGAAATATAAATCAGAAATAAAATATACAAAAGAAATTGAAGTAGTGACAAATCCATTCGTATCCTCTCCCCACCTGTTGTGTTTCTGGCTGACAAGAGGGTGCACTTGCGGTTTGTTCTTCTTTTTTATCTTGCTTTCTAAATGATTTTAAAACTTTTTCTTTTCCTTGGACTTTACGTTTGGCATCTCATTTTCTCTAAAATCATTCAGAGAAAATGAAAAAAAACACTGCAACTATACCGTCAGCCTGAAACAAAACAGCTGGGGACAGGTTACCAATGAATTTACGGCTGTCTAAATCATTTCTAATATTTAATTTGCTTTCTATATTTCTTTCTTAGGGCTTCAAAAATCAATATAACTTTTCTAGTTCATTTCTTTTTATTCTTCTTCTTCTTCTTTCTTCTTTTTATTTATATTTTAGTGGCAAATACATTTTGGTAATCTTTACCCAGCAGTTGTATTTCTAGCTGAGTGCAGTGTTGTGTAGTCGTTTCTTCATGCTTTCTAATTTATTTTAAAACTTTTTCTTTTACTTGGACTTTGCGTTTGGCGGCTTGATTTATCTTAATTATTTGGTTAGTGAATATCTTGACAGTGTAATGTTATTCTTTCACCTTCACCTACTTCCTTCAAACTGTGATTTTTGCTGTTGATTCGAACGACTGTGTGCTATATTTTTGATTTTTTTAAGTCCTAATGATATTCTTCCTTGTTAGCAAAACAGGTTATATGGGTCTTTTTTAAATGATTTTTATAATATTGTTGAGTAGTTTTATTTCGCCGACCCTCATAAAATGAAGATTATTATTGAAATGCTAAACGCCAATATCTAATCACATTTTATTACGAAATGTAGGTAACACTTCAACCTGAAAGGAATACCTTCGGGGGTTGAAGGCAAAGTAGCTAATGCGATTACACGTTGCTCTTTATCCGGCATCAGGTGTCAACTAATGCCCGCTTTTTCTAAGAGGATAAATATCCTTCAGAACGCTCACTTTACACATAAGGGGTTTTATTCTTTTAATCTCCCAGAAGCCATTTTAAATCGTGGCATTTCGCAAGTAGGTTTCAGGTTTTTGGTGAAACTTTCTTATGCGTTCTCATAATACTTTTTAGTTTACCTATTGTTCCACAAATTGAAAATAAACAATTTTTTTTAACATGTAGTCTACTACATTTCTATTTGGAAGGCAATATTATGCACAAGGAGGAACCTTTATGATTAATGTTTACATTTTCAAGATAATCTATTATTTTTTAAGTTTGCCTTAAACTCCCAAGTTAATTTTATTTTGTCCCTTCGTTTTAACCATTGCACAACTTTGATTATTTTGTGAATTACATATCGTACTCCGTATCTTTTCTCCTTCGCTGGTACTCCTTCATCCTTTGGTCGTTGTTTCGCTGAAAAAATCTTCTTCTTATATTTTTATTGGACACCTCGTCATTATTTAACACTGGGGCAATCTACCTCTCGTCCTTACTACGTGACTATTGATAGACTAATGGTTGGTCTAAGTCAGTAAATAAAATATTCAATGCCATTGCATGATGGCATAAGATGTCTTTAATAATAATAATCCTTTCCGAATAGCTAAATGTACTGAAAAGGATGTTCTTCCATCTTATTTCATCCATTAGTCCATTTACGTTATCTGCAGTATGCATTGAAATTACTATAAATAAAAAAAAATTGTAAAAACCTAAAGTAAAGCATTTTTATGCTTAAATTATAAAGAATATTAGCAGATTTACTTTTTGTGATATTATTACAGTTGTAAATATCAATAAATTAATTTTAAAAAATCTAAAAAAAATTATATAGGTTGGATATGTTTTTTTTAGTCTATAATGAATAATAATTTCTCTATGATGTATTTTAGTAATATGTTTATCTGCAATTTAAGATATTATTAGAATTTATTTATTTTGGGAAGGTTGACCATATAGGTATGGGAGATCTTCACACTCTTAGAATATTAGAAGAACAAAGTAGAAAACGTTTTAACTACAGTTACTATTCATTTTTAAGCAAAATATCTCCTCTAGTAAACTGCATGTTTTCTATGTTCACGAAGCTTTCATAATTTAAGAATAACTGATGATAAAGAATTGGGTAACAGGAATATAAATTTTACCTCAGTTGAGTATTCAAAGTATCGACCAAGCGATGACGTATCGGCCAAGACAAACCAGCCAAAACGAGAATATATAAAGCCATAAAAGGAGCAGAGAAATGAGATGATGGCTTTGAATTTAAATCACAAATGGGCTATTAATCCTCCAAATAACGTCTTAAATCTTGCCTCTGGAATGGTGATTAGTCTGGAATTCATATATTTCTTCTCTCTCATATTTTTATTTATTTTTCAATAACATTGTATTTATTGAAATAAAACTCCCATTTCAGAGATTTTTTTTTAGCATTAAAGGTTAAATATAAAAATACATCTAGTTTTTTTTATCAATATTCATTGAGAATATGTCGTTTCATATAAAAAGGGAGAATTCTCAAAAAACTTTTGAAACAATATACCAGTGAATATCTTAGAAATTACCCTGTATATTAGCTTAATCACTTTTGAGGGCACTAGCACATTCAAAATTAAGTTAATCTTCTTAACAATACTTCATGTAATTGGGA
Organism: Arma custos; assembly: GCA_037127475.1. NCBI lineage: Eukaryota > Metazoa > Arthropoda > Insecta > Hemiptera > Pentatomidae > Arma > Arma custos. The sequence goes on from CM073759.1 coordinate 119,222,578, forward strand.
TACAAACGACAGAATATTATATCATAGGTACATGAAATTTATTCATCTATACCACTTGGAATTTATTACTAAATTTTGAAATGGTGGGATCAAGTCAAGTTATCTTGTTTGCCAATGATTGACACTGGATTTATTTAACTTGGGAAGCTTTGTGAGATAGATACCTGGAATTCTCACACTCCCTTAATATTAGACAGACAGGGTAGAGAATTTATAGACTCAGTTGACCATTCATATCAAACTATTTTTTGGTTTCGTAAATGATTAATCACCTTATTATGCGACAGTTTGATTTGAAAGTCTTACCCATTCTTACTTTATTTATTTTAACTAATTATTATGTATATCTAATTCAGATAAAATTTATCCAGAATGAAAAATGTTTTCCAATTGCTTGGAGGGTTATATGCGTTCATTATCATCGTCTGTTATTTGAATTCCTGCTTATACCTTAAAGTTATAGGAACATAGAATTTATTATATTTGGGGTAGTTGAGCTAATTGGAAACTGTGAAAAGAATTTTAAGGTGAAAATCGAAACTGTTGAATTTGGGTTCCCAATGGACTTGGACCAATATTCGACTCTATAAAAAATCACACGTTTGCATTGAATCGCTTATTACAAAAACCCAATAAGAGACAAAAATTTCGAAATTCATTTTATTTTATTTTTTTTAAATATTTTTAGTAAACGCTTCGATGTGTGCAGAAGCTCCCTATGTGCTTATCATTTAAACGGGACAATAAATGATAATCACATACGGGGTTCTGCACAGATCGAAGCGTTTACTAAAAATATACAGAAAAATAAAATAAAATGAATTCGAAAATGTAATTTTCAATGTAAAGTAAAAATGAATATCATTAATTTGTCTGAAGGATATGTAATACCTATGCATCAATGAAATACTTTATATGCAAGTAATGAATTATGATTCTACAATTGTCAAAGCACACATATATATGATTAAATAAAAAAAATGGATGACGAATGGCATAATATTAAAATATCGAGGCGGGAGGTTGAGGCTGGTCGAGACTTCCGCCACCCACAGCGCACTGATATGTAAATGAATCCGGTGACCATTTCATTAGCTATCATTATAGCAATTGTAGAGTCCTCATGAGGATATCTAACAGTTATTAGAGGCCGGTTATTCCTATACTGTAATTTAGAAGATCTTCCTCATCCTAGTAATTATCGCCGAGTAATTTGTATAGTACGCTCCTCACCTACTTCGAAGAAAGATGTAATGCGTAGTGTTTTTTTGTATTACAAATTAAAAATAAATAACCATAATTAAAGTGAAAACTTCTTTAGCCGAGTTTAGCGATTCTTGGTAGGGGGAAAACTTATTCGCGTCACCGACACGCTCTTGGTATTGCTTGAGATTGGCGACAACTAGCGGCCTGTGTATGAGTCATACGATTTATTTTAATCTACTTTAGCTTAATGGTTAGAATTCTATTGATATAGGAATAATTATATTCATCTACAAATTCGTATAATTGTTTTGGGATTCATACTAACAATAACTTAAAACATCAATAACTATTTGAACTTTTCATGTCTCCTAAAAGATATTATTGTCATTGTTAAATATCTTGTTATATGAAATGATTGAAGTACAAATGATCTAAGTAATGTTAAAGTTAACGACGATAATAATGCTAAAAATAAGAATAAATTCGGTAAATACAAATACAAGGTATAACTAATATAACTATTTACTTATTAGTATACCAATTAAATTATTGATATTTTGTATTAAGCTTGTTATGATTGATTAATAAATAAAGTACTTGAAAATGTATACAATGATTGTTCGGAGTGTGACTATATGTGAAAACTAGAATAATGTTTATAATTTACATTTAAAAATTTGAAATTGAAATAATTCGGACTATAATTGGTTTAGAAATTTAAAAAAGAACACGGTTATTTCGAAGTTATGAGTTTTCACTGCTGCATGAGGACTGCCTATTTAATTTTTTTTTAATTTTTCGTTAGCGATAATGTTTTCAGTTTGCATGAAAAGAAATCCGTTAGCGAAACACCCCAGGTAATATTTCCCAGTAACTGTGCACAAGTCTTCAAGCATATTCAAGATAAGACTCGATTAGGCAGTCCTGATTCCGACCCAAAAGATTACAGGGTCAGAAAAGCTAAGCCAAGTTTTGGATTGGAAGGAGATAATAAAAGTAAAGCGCAATAAAAGTACCACTATCCCTAGGAATAATCGATAAGGGAAATCCGGAATAAGGATTATCGAAAAAGTGTGGAATTTTACTAAGGTACAGATAAGGCGACACCAAAATCCACTTTTTACTGAGTGGCCTTCTTTCATTTCTAGGTGTCGCTTCGTGGCGAAAGCTAAGACCTCCAACGACTTTAATGCTGACAGCACTTTTATGGCAGATCTGTAACTGTGTCTTTTGTGGTTTTTACTATCTTTTAGATCTTCTCCCGCCTGAACTGACTGATCCACATCGTCTCCGGATGTTTTCTAAAATGTTATATACAGATATTTTCTACAATCAATTTCTATTTGTCTTCTCTACCCTCCTGGTTTATCTATCCTTTATGGTCTCTTCATGGACAACTACTGTGGCATTCTCAGTGGTGTAGTGGTGGTGTGGTGGCATTCTTTATTTGTTTGTTTTCTTGGGTTATCATAATAAATCTTTAATATGGTTTTATTTGGGTTATAATAAATCTTTAACTCAAATTATGAGGAGGATATTTTTTTCATATCCCTCAGTGCATCAGATGGAATTAGAAACCTTCTTATGTTTCGTTTTTTAACATGCTTCGTGTTATGAAACAAACGTTTTAATCTAGGCTAACATAAGATTTGATCCACTTGACTAACGTGTTTCGTTCTAATTCTAATTTTTTAAGATTATCTTTAAGCTATGTTTCTTTGAATTTATTTTGTATTTATTATTACTTGCATATTTCCATTATTGGGTTTAAAGAGAATCCGAATACTTTTGACTGTGGAACATTTAAATTCATTAAAACTGTGTTACTTATAAGTTTATATAAATTATATACATACTTTAATATATTTAGTTAACATATATTAAATACCTGGTCCTATTATATTCTAGGTTATACTTCATTGCTAGCATATAAAAATCTTTTATTCAAAAGTCTTAGGGTCTTTTGTTCAATTATATTTTTTAATATAAGTTGAATAGTGTTTCTAATTTGATGTACTTACTCTACTTCTGTACCTATATATCATTTGATCAACAATAAACTATTGCATTCAATGTAATCGTTTAACATTCCACTTCATAAGGGTTGTACCGTTTTTAGGACAACGGTTAAGCGAGAACATTATTTAGCTAAATCACTTTCAGCCAAAAGGTTTTTCTCCAGTTAACAGTACCGGTGTTATAGAGGATAAGAAGGTCTCCACACCGTAGTTAGTCGATTCACTGTTAGCTAGAAGAATAATTTATCTGGCTCAATCGGTTTCGAATTGAACCTATTATATATACTAAAGTATGCAAATTTAAAATTAAATTTATTTTTCTTCTTTCTCTTCCTGTCCTTTGTATCTCAGCGTGCCCTTCCATTTTTTAGGTACTTCAATTAATTAAATTTATATAATTAATAGCTTTTACCCGCGGCTTCGCTAGCGTGAAATTTGGTCTGCCCAAAAAGTTTCCTGACAGACCAATTTAAATAAATAATTTAATTGAACTATAAGTTACTTGTAAAACCAAAATTTCAGGTGTCTTACTTCTAAACTGACGGATTCCATACAATCTTTGAGCCCCTATTATATTAAGAAGGAAACCCTTGGGGGTGGAATTATCCAAATTTCTTTCTTAAATTATACAAAGAAAGTATCTGCAAATTTCAAGATGCTAAGTTCCCGATTAGCCTTTAATGATGTAATATAATGGATTCTCCACAGAACACAAACAACTGTCTGGGGGAACGTGCCCCCGTGCCTCCCTAAATCTGCCCTTGCTGTAGCCTTTATTATTATGATGTATAACCTATATTACTCAGTAAGTTTCATCCAAATTCTTTAAGTAATTTTTGCGTGAATAAGTAACAAACATACCTACAAACTTTCGCATTTATAATATTAATAGGATAGTAGGATATCAAAACAATAGTTTCACTCATTTTCTTTCTGTTATTTTAACAACTATTACCACGTTATTTGCCTTTAATTATGTACTATAATGGATTCTCAACAGTACCTAAAAAACTTTCGGGGGGGGGGGGGGTACGTGCCGCCATGCCTCCCCCCATAAATCCGCACTTGCTGTAGCCTATGTGTTATTCTGATGTATACCCTATAGTCTGATGTATACCCTATGTAAAGTTTCATCCGAATCTGTTCAGTAGTTTTTGCAAAGAGAGACAAACATACAAGCTTTCGCATTTATAATGTTAGTAGGATTAAAAAATTCATAATTTGTGTAATCAATACCATTATGTCCATTCTAGACCAGAAATTTTTACTTTACAAATCCGAATTTTCTATTGAACGATTCAGATCAATGAACTCTTTTGGCTCATGCGGCTGGTTCATGGAACGGATTTGTTAGTGTAAACAGTCCCATTCAAATGTATCGGATCAATAATTCATAGATTTATTCATAAGGAATGTGAATATTTCATATCCTAATGTGATCACGCGGCCATGCCGGGATCACGAGGTGTGAACTGTATGAGGATGAGCTCTTTCATTCTCGTTAACGACCTAATATCTATCTTTGTAGTCCTGGCTGTATTGATGTCCTTCATCCTTGATGGTTTTTTTCATTCATAAATTTACATTTATTTCCAATGCCAAAATGTAATAAAGCATTCTTGTGTTTTATGATTATTGGTCTAGGTGATAGAAGAATTTCATCTTTGACTTCATTAAAGTGGACTGGCGTGACACGTAGCGATTGGCCGAAGGTTGTTATACCTGCAGCGTTATTTACGTTATTTGTTATTTTGGATCATTTCCTTTGAAATGGCTGTTGTTATTATTTATGTAATTCAAAATTGACTTTTCTTGTTTACTGTGTTAATATTTACATAATGTAATGACCCCTCTTTTTTAATAACATTTAAATTCAACAAAAATATACCAAACATCAACCTTCTTTGATTGCATTACATGGCACTGCCAGACCTCATGTTTCATTAAGAAATTAAACGAGCTGGTTTTCTAAATCCTCTCACACCCACCTTATTCGCCAGAATTATCTTAAGTAGATTTCCGTATGTTCAGAAATTTAGACTCCCTTAAGGGAAAAATTTTCGAACATGATTTTAAAGTCGAAAATGAATTTTTAGAATTCATTAACACATTGGAAAATGAGGATAAATATTTTGAATGTTTATATAATAAAACTGTTTAACTAACATTTGCTTTGAAAACGGACATTGCATATAAAACGACCTAATATTTTAGCGGCCACAACTAGTTGCTTTATTCTTACCAAACGTATCTAACGTTTTTCTTAAACCTCTTATCACCAACAATGGCACTATCATCATATCCGTGCCATATAAGTTCACAACTCATGTTAAAAAAACTATCTTCCCTTTACATGTTCTGTTAGATCGTACATCCAAAAACTAACTTAACGTATTCCTTTATTGGCATTGGTACCAATCATCTGGACTAAAATGGGCGGTGTTTTCTTAGGCCCTATCTTATCCTCTGCCCATACATGGAAGGGAAGTGGTTTTTTACTAAACGATTTTTAGCGTTGTGAATAAAATAAAAATGTTTCTCTTCAGAAAATGTCCCTTGCTCGAAGCTTTCATAGGAGTCCGTCCTAGAGTTGACATAGTTTAACCTTAGGTTCAGTTCCGCATACTTCGGATAGTTCTGAAGCAAACTTGGGAGAGGAATTGAATTGCTTATCGAATAATTGAAATAAGGGTAATAAAAATAGTTTATGAGTTTTTATATACTTTTGCTTTATCCTTCTTTTTCTAGTTCCCATCCCGGTGCTATTATTATTACTTATCATAAGAAAATATTTCATTTAGAAGTTGGAGAAAGGATAATATTAGATATCATGAAGAAGAAGAAAAGACATATTTACAAATGTTTCTTTGCATCTAAATAATTGAGCGTAGCATAAGGTTTTAACACCATTTTTATTACATTTTATTTAAGTATTAATACGAAAATATTTATTTTGAGCATATCAGGGAATGTTAGCTATAATAGGGTTAACTTATAAAAAATTGTAATTTGAGCTCCGAATGATTTTAGGAGAAATTTATCTTGCTCTTAAAATACAACTCCTTATAACATTAAATGTTTGTTTACAAAATAATATTTGAATATAATAAGCACTAAGTAGTTGTTATAGATAATCAAAAAATTAAAGTTTAATCCTGAAAACAAGAGAGAGAAAAAATACAGACCCCATTCTGCCTTACTATGTAAACCCCTCTCCCATGTATGACATTTTCAATGTAACAGAGTATATTGACTTTAAAAATAAAAAATATATCAAAAAAGGCAATAACTGACAAGAAACTACAAGCAACTATCATATCTTCTGGACTACAGAACTTTACTTGACTTAAGAAACAAACTACTAATCTGTAACTATATATAGTAAGGCCTAATTGGACATATGGGGCAGAACTTTGGGGTTTAGCAAAATACGTCCATATATGCAGGATAAAATCAACTGAGTTCAAAATTCTAAAAAAAATTGTTTATGATTCTTGGTTTATTTCGAATCACGCCATGCACTCATCAACAAAAAATCACCAAAATCCACTCGTTCTTACTATTTCCTACATCCTGTTACTCAAGCTTGATAGAAGAAGATTAAAAAGACAATGACCAAGAGACCTGCTCAAGAGCTATTGATCACTTACTAAACTTGATGTTCCTGTAGCGAATGAGAAAAGCATCAAATTTGTTGGATGCGCAATTCCTAGAATGCAAATATTTTTTTTGTACTTATTGAAATTTACAACTGTATATTGAATACATCAAGAAAATATAATAAAAGATAAATAATGTCCCAAGATTAAGGCAAGTAAAGAAACTATCCAATGATTGTACTCAAATAAAAAGTTTAACATAGAAGGCCACGAGGTGATCTTCTTTTCAAACCCCTCGGAGGATTATCAGGAATGAAAGAGTATGCTAGGTTTGAAACTTGTGAGTGGAAATGAAGTTTATCATGAAAAGATTGATTTCAGATTCGGGCCAAATCAGCAGCAAATGGGACATTAAGGTCATTATGGAATACTTTGTTCGTAACAAAGTAGGGAGCATTGAGGATTTTAGGAAGGATTTAGGATTGTAAGGATTGAATACGAGAGGGATGTAAAGAAATAATGAAACAAGAGAGAAGAAAGAATATAATATGCACTAAGTAGTTGTTACAGCTTATAAAAACGATTAAAATTTTATGATGAAAACAAGAGAGATAAAAAGAAACAGACCCCAATATGTTTTTAAAAAGCTTGTGCCAGTATGACATTTTCATATAATAGAGTATATTGACATTAAAAATAAAAATTACATAACAAAATAAGGCAGTTTCGGGTCACTACTATAATTGTGAAATACGTATAGATTACTTTTGCTTTATATACTAGTACGTAATGCTTTATATACTACTTTATATAGTACGTAATCATTGCATTGCACTCATACTAATACAAAAATTATTGATATCTCAATTGTTGAGTATGGTTCACTAGGCTATTTTTCAAGCATTTCAACTTAGATTTCACTCTTGATATTTGATACATGAATCTCACAATAACTAAACCTGATCGCATATCCTTTTTGTAACCATTGTTCTTTAAATTTCGAAATGGGGCTTTAACATCTTTTGAGAAATGTTTCAAAGAGTGACACAACCTGCGCAGGAGTCACGAACTCAGTGTGGGATCTCTTTGGCATTGCCCAAATCCGTCCAAGGTGAGTCTCTTTCTCCTAATGCCTCGGGCTCTGCCAAGGGCGAAGGATAGAGAAAAATAGAGAAATGCCGGGGGTAATGAAAACCTTATCAGCTGCTATGTGATTGAGCCGTAATGGCGGTGAGGGAAATTACTTTTGTTTGAAGTACCGCTGTTCCTCCTTCAACCGTGAATTGAATTATAGAGCTCTTGAAGATAAAATTGCTTCGTGTATTCCCAATCCTCGGAACTTCATTACTCCTCATGTCTCTGCGCTGTCGAAGCTTGTATGATTTCCAATATTGGTAAGATCATATCGACTGAACTTGCGCTGCAATGCGACTAATACCAGTAATGTAGCATGAAGTCAATACAACAACTCACTCTCTCTCTACATATCTCTGTATGAATACACAATAGTAAATCGTATAAAGTATAGAATAAACTTTAGTACATCTTGAATAATATTAGTTGACCTAATATATATGAAAGCAAATAGTCTGGATTGATGTCAGAAAAAGTTCTCTTAAACAGGATTGAACTATTTATTTGAAACCCAATTTTTCGACCCACATTGCCGTTCTTCTTCATGAATTATAGTGGGGCCAAGAATTCAAGGAGAAGAATGATTTTTATATTTATTGTAAGTCCTGAAGGAGACCTCCATATAAATTGTTTGTCTTTCAAATAAATACTTCATCAGAATTTTTTTCCACCAGGACCATTTTTATCAATATACATTTTATTATATAAAATATTGTTACGGGCTACTAAGTGTAAAGATGAATAAACTACTCCTAAATTCAAGATACTAATATTTATTAGCAAATTGACAAAAGAATACAACGAAATTACTAATAATTAAATTATTAAACTAATATAAATTTACAATAACAATATTCTAAAGATTATAACGTAGGCCTATTCCTATTTAATTACTAAAATAATATAACATATTACTAATACAGAATAGCTTAACTATTTACATAAATTTGTACAAATTCAATAAAATTATACTACATTTTACAACTACTAATTAACACCTACAGTTCACTATTTAAAGTTCACCGACTTTAAGACTCTCCAAATATAACAAACTGACACACAGTAAATAACAGAAACAGTTTATTACTCTCACGTACTGTAACAGTTTACTGATATACTTATTACTCAGTAGTTCATTCTACTCTGACTTACTACTGAATGACTAGTTCGCCGCAGGGGGTATTTATATAGGCAAGGTCGAACGTTCTAGACGCGCGGGAGTGAGGGAGGCCGTTCTCATATATTCCAGGTCTTTCTAATCCGTCATAATCTCTCGTGCCCGATTTATTCCCTTCAGCCTGTCTTTCTCTCTCTCTGACCATAACAATATATTGCATATATTGAATACAAAATACCAATCGGCTATATCAGCAGTCCTGGTTATTAAGTGTTAAGTGGAATTCTGTCCATACAGCGTTAATGGTATTAAGGGAAAAGGATTTGTGTCATTTGCGTAGTTTATCGCTTGAAATGAAGTTGTAATATAAGTATTAAGTCTATTGAAATCCAATACTCACTTAGCCCCTTATTCACTTCCGCTTCTTTAAGTACAAGAAACATATTTTGGATAAAATTCGACCTAACCACTTATTCATCGGGGCTGCGGGTATATATTTTATAGCTGCTATTTATTTATTTTTTTGGTCTAAGTATATACTTGAACTTTTTAATTAAAAAAAAAGCTGAAATATTATAGCGAATTCAAGAAATTAGCAGGATATATAAATACTTATTTTGGCTGTGCTATATATATATTTCGCTCTGCCTCAGCCCGATTCCTGAAGTATGAACGGTAACTTATTCCCTGCGTGAACTGTATTGGCATACACTATTTACCTTATCAACATCTTTTCCCAAGTGGCATGTTATCAAAATTTATCGACTATAAAAACTAAAGTGGCCATTGATGCGATGCGAACGAGCCAAATACAATAGGCCTCTATTCTAAACAAACAAGGGAATGCTTAGGAACTGGACGATTGGTAGATAATAAAGCCCACTATAAAGTACGAAGCACCACCCACGTAGGAGCATTGTCTTCGAGCTCTGGTATAGGGATAACTTAGCGGGAGCCTATAACGCTGACATGTTTATTGCTGGTTGCAGGTCCGGATGGAAACAGTGAGTCGTCCTGACGAGCGGGCGGCCGGAGTCATCTCCGGGTCGGACCCCTACCGGGAGCTAGAGCTGTATCTGGAGAAAGTGAACGTGAGTAGCCATTGTTTCATACAATTTTCTTATCATTATATATTTTATTTCTATTGATATTGCACGTTAATAAATGTGACTTAATTGTAAACTTTTTAAAATGAATTTATTATATTTCATAATGATAAAAAAGACATATTTTTACACATTTTTCTTATCTATATCTTTTATTTTTATTGATATTTCAGGTGTATATATGAATATTTATATATGTGAGGATATTTATTAGAAACTACTGTAATTAAAATGAATTCATCGTATTTTAAAATGGTACAGAAACCACAATAAAAAATAACATAATAAATTAGAATAAGTGCGTCCATTTAAATGGATACTTAATTTTTATGAGCATAACTTTACATCATATTTGTTTTATTTATATTTTAACCATGACTAATTTGTACGCCACTGGGATTTATTTATTTTTAGTTATATTGCATGTTTATAAAAGGTCTTATATAATTATTCCTATAAAACATCAAAATCAAAGATACAACTCAAAATATGGTTTTAATAAAAAAACAACACACACACATGATGGAAATGGAATATCTAAGACGTTCCTGAATTACAAAAGCTTCAACCAATACAATTGCTACTAAGGGTTAATTCAGTAATAAAAGTAGATAGAAAGGAGCTTTGTATGCCCGATTATTATTACATCTCATTATTTTGAGGGACCCAAGCTATGTTTTATCAGGTGGTTGTGCGGAAGCCTCTCCCAGTTTTCACTTAATTTTCCTAAATGAATTCTCAAAAATAAAAGCGTCTATTTAAATGGATCGTTAATTTTGTATGCACAATTTTACATTATAATTATTGTACTTAGATATTAACAACAATACGAATCCTTAAGAGGATTCATTGTTAGAATCTATATATCCCATTCATTTAAATATCGCATTCGATGCTCTACTTTGTTTGTTGATGTTAGTAAACCGTAATAGCAGCTTGGAAGGGATGCGTTAACTTTGATGATACGGGCGACGGCCTACAGCGAAGGAAAATTAAGATATCAATGGACTGGGTTCGATCCTCTCAGACGTATGAATAGTGTTTTCGCCAGTAATTGGCAGAGAGAGGCCCCAATTACCGGTTGTGGTCTATATAACCGGTCCTTGAAGTCTAAATATCTCCGTGCTCGCGGTTATCACAGCCATCACCTTGCCTTTCCTATTGCCTCCGCTAATAGCCTGTGTTCAAGCCTTATTTGTCTTGTATAATGTTCCTCTGGTGTAGGTCCTCTGCGTTCGCTTGCCTTACCGATTATGACCTTATGACGATTATAGCGTATACTTTCTCTGAATGGAAATATTTTTTTCTAGCAAACATTTTTATTGGGCAATTTCTCTAGTATTGCAGCCCATTTTAACACGCTGTTATTAGCTTCGCTTGTATATGCATATGTAACGGTATCTTTGCACTGCATTTTCGACTACTTCAAAACATTGAATTAAATTGGAACTTTTCATAACACTCAAGGCAATACAATAATTTAAATTTAATTTTTGTAAAAATACAAAATTAAAAAGACAAGAACTGACTAGACGGTACAAACAACTATCACATCTTCTGGACTACAGATCTTCACTTGACTTGAGGAACAAACGACTTATCTATAACAGTATACTAAAACCTATTTGGACATATGGAGCAGAACTTAGGGATTCAGCAAAAAAAGTTCACATACACAAGATTCAAATAACACAATCCAAAATTCTCAGAAAAAATATTAATGCACCGTGGTATGTTTCGAATCACACTATACACAACGACATGAACATTCCTACTATAAAATCATATGTTCATAACAAATACATAACATTCCACTCATCGACACAATATCACCCAAACCCACTCGTTCTTCCGCTTTCTTACTCCCTGTTACCTGGACTTAATAAAAAAAGATTAAAACGACATTGGCCAAGAGACCTACTGAAAAATTGATATATATATATATATATATATATATATATATATATATATTTCCAAAATAACTGAATGATCATGGAGAAAATCGAAGAGAAAGAAACTTCATTCAAATTTGCTAGATGCGCAATTGCGCAGGTGCAAATAAAAATTAAATAATAATAATAATAATAATAATAATAATATTTGATTGAGAAATCATCACAATGTTCAGTTTGCATTAAAAAAATAAATAATAAAGAAACGATGAATTGTAAAGTACATAACATCATTACTAGTTATACGGTGTTAAGTTATTTAGAAAACAAACACACGTTGAGACTTTTTATCTGTTATATAACCCCCTAAACCATGATTGAATCTGGTATGTAGAGCATTTATATCATATAAACGTATTGATAGCATATAAATGCAAATAAGAATTATGGTAGATTAAAAATATATTAAATACTAAGAAAAAAGTATAGTGTTCTCTCAGTTTTTTTTCAGAGTCAATCTTTATATTTGAGGCTATAAAGATCAAAAGAGGAAAAGTTTGAAAAATGGACTATATCTCATTTTTCGCCAGCTTAGTCAAGCAATTTAGTCTAACATGAAAGTTTGCAGCTTCATTTCTCATCGCTTCATTCCGGTTCTGAACCCGGAGTATCGGAAGTATGAGTATTGCTCCACTTAACTGGTGGAAAATGTGAAAATGTCCATTTTTTATGGAGAACGGAGATAGTTGGGGGTGCAGTAAAAAAAACACTAAATAAGTACTAGACTTATATTTAGTAAGTGCCGACGTTTCGTGCCTACAGTGTAGGTCATCTTTTGGAGAGAGGAGCCGTTGCATGCACCGGCTAACCAACAATCCAATTGATTATTTAATTAATAGGTCGAAACGTCGGCACTTACTAAATATAAGTCTAGTACTTATTTAATGTTTTTTTGACTGCATCCCCTCTCCCCCCAACTATCTCCGTTCTCCGTTTTATCATCCAGTCAACTATTCTCCTCTCATACGTCCATTTTTTATATTTGGTCTTACCTGCTTTAGATCGTAAACACCTCATTTTAAATGTTCTATTTAAATTAACCATAATTATTGTCTGCAATCGAAAAATATAGTTAGAATAATGAAAATATTATATTGAAATTATAATCACATACGACGTAAAGAGAAGGTAAAAATACAACAATTAATAATAAGGTATTTAATTTGAATGAATAGGACGAAAATCTAGATTGATATTGAACTTGATTGAAAATTAAATAATCATCTAGATTGAATTCTTAGCTCCTGTTGTTGCGTAGTGTGATGTTATAATTTGAATATGAAAATAACGCATTAAAAAAAAGTATTTTAATCTTGATGGTGAACTGACTGATTTCCTCTGGGGGCATTATTTCAGTTGGCACAGCGCCCTGGGGGGAAGACATAACAAGGAGATCTGAGAGCCGAGGCCTATTGGAAGTCGTGACTAGCCTGACTCTTGCGAAGGACGATGAAGGTTGTAGCAGGAGTTCGAATGTTCGTTAAAAGAGTTTCTGTTGAGTTCGTGAAGAACTGCTCCAAGCGGCTCCTTATCTTATGGAGTTAATTACGGTAGCTATCCGTCTCCATGGCCTACTTTAGCGTTCTCTTATGTAAACTGTCATTTAGCTTGAACTCGCACACAAGAAGCAGAAGCGTGACTTAAGAGCAAACGAGGGCTCTAATAGTGCCCTTCATATAACCTTCTCCTCTATTGTCGGGTTAACCGTTCTCATTGAAATCCTCCACAAGAACGGAATGAAAAAAACTTTGAAGATATGCTGGATTTTTTTTCCTGGAATGGTCCACGACCCGTCCGGATTTTCAAAAAATTTATAGGAAATTCATGGAGAGAGCTCCAGTCCCACTTATGACAATTAATTTATATCTATTATATATTATATGTTATAAAATCAACATTCATGTTTAAACTATTCGAAAAATAAACACTTGTGTCTTGGGCTCAGTACAAGGTAGAAACTGTACTGTTTCCAAGACATAAATTGTTATGGGTGAGATATAAAAAGTGATTTGCCTGAAATCAAATTTAACCGTCAAATGTTTTCAGCAGTTATAAATCTACTTTACAGAGGCTCATAGATCCCCACTAGGCTCTGGAGGTCCCACTATTGCTATTAACGAATTAAATAATTTATAGGCCAAAGCTGGATTAGAACCCGTGACCGCATTAGAACACAGCATCTGAGCGCTCTACAAGATCAACTTCTCTCCTCTTGAAATATAAATATACGAAAATTGATAATGGAGTTGTTCCTCCCCAAAATCAAAACAAAATCAAATGTCATTGTTTTTCCTTCTTTGTGAATATTAATAATAATGCAGAACATTTTTTAAACTATTCTATGAACTGTTATGTACGTTTTCACGAGAATAGAGCTGTATTAAAGTTTTGTTTTTCTAGGAATTTATGTTATAAAGTAAGATTAGTTTATTGAACTATTATTGGTATTATAAATCACCATTTCAATCATAATTTATGACTAGTAAAATATTCCATATTAAATTAAAAACGTCTCAATGTTCAATTTGGCACTTACATTTGAAGAGTGAGATGAGTCATAAAAAATACGAAAAAATATTTCAAAATCGTCGTCTCTTGGACATTATTAAATCGCCTGAAAATCACAATAAATAATAATTGCATTAGGGTTTGATTCTTTTTTATTTATTTTTTCTCTAAAAATGTATTAGTACCCAAAATTATAATTAGTTAAGTGCTTGTAGTTTAAAAGAAATTCGCGCCGATTTTTGACTTTTAGATACCACCAGCAGTACGCTTCTATCCTTCCTAAGACCCTTATATTCGGCAAGGCCAATATGAACACAATCCTTCCACCTGCGTATTGAGATAACTCTTTGACGTTGTGCCTGCGCTTACAGACGCTTTATGGATATGCTCATTATTGAGTCCAGGAATTTTATTAATCCCTAAAAAGTTTTACATTGCGGTCAAGTCGCAATGCTGTTTTTTCAAGTTTACTAACGGGGAACACGTTCCTCAATTTAGCGTTGTGCTGTTTAACAATACCCTGTGAAAGAAATCCTGTATGCTTTTTTCATTCTTACTAATTATGAAATGTTTTCAGAAATCATGGGTGTAGAACAACCTCCATGTTGGGTGAACATAAGAAAAATAATTAAATTTCTCACCGCGGATTCTGGACATTTGGCCTTACAGAGTAGAGCTTTGGGGCTCTACTCTCGTATCCTCACAATCCAAAAATTATTCCTAAAATTCCGAATGCTCTTCCCTTTGTTGTAAATAAAATCATACATAATCAATGTCCCATTTGTTGCTGGTATGGTCAGAACACGATATAATCCTTTCATGACTAACATTTTTTTGCCATATGTTATTTGATTACTACCACTTGTGAGTTTCTTTACTTTCCTCTACTTCTATTAACGTCATTGTGCATCATTCATTAAATTTACTAGTAATGTAACTTTAATGTCGTTATTAAGTTGTACATTCAAATAAATAATTTAAAAAAAAATAAAATATGGATTGAAGAAGGGCCAAAACATATGCCCCTCATGGAAATCGTAACACTTTTGATGGTGGTATCGTACCGAAGATAGCACAAAATAAATCCATAAGATGCAGATCCTGGTCGCAAGTTCCTTCCGGGTATCATCCTCACTTTCCCCGACTCTTGGAGCCAGGATTATAGGAGCGGCCCAGATGTTTGACTCTTGTATTAAAGATAATTCCAGAGTACGTCGCTTCCCTTTACAGCCTGGCCCTCAGGCAATCCCTGACCTCGATATCTATCCGGCTTCCAGAACTCCGATCTTCTCAGTGCCAATTTTCGGGTCAGTTGTCCATGTCTTTGAACCCATGCCTGTATCAATCGAGATAGTTTTATTTTGGTTATTGTGTTTGGCAAGCTTTGAACCATTGGTTATTATGATCTTCAGGTTTAAAGAATGACTTATATCATTATCAGGCTAATATGTAAGATAAGAAACATAGGCAAGTAGAAATGGCATTATTTCTGGTTATGAAATTCACAATTATCGATCCTTTTTTTTTTTTAATAAATTAATTTATTGATATTAGTATTGAAAAGTAAAAAGAGACCTTACATAAATGTTAAGACCGTGGTAAAATTCCAACGAAAAGCCTTAAGTCTCCAAACTAAAACAAAAATAGAAATTATCTGTCCAATATTTCGCCCATTCGGGCATCCTCAGGGTAGAAAGAGAATAACAGCAAAACAAAATATGAATAATGCACCCAAGAAACATCCCACCACCTCGAAGGCTCAAATGCAACTAATGAATCATAAGGAAGGTTACTCGACCCCAGCTGGTTAAGGTTAGATAAAAACAGCTGATAGATACTTCAGAAATTCAAAATTCAAAAAATACACTCACCAAACTTCAAAAAACACCACAGGAAAAATAAATAATAGCAAACAACACAAAGCTTTAGCCGAAAGACCATATGAAAAAATGAAAGTAAAAATGCAAGAGAAAAAAGATATTATCAAGAAACCAGTGGACCTACGACAATTCCACAAAACATAGAATAGCCGTAGGTCCACTGGTTTCTTGATAATATATTTTTTTTCTTGCATTTTTACTTACATTTTTTCATATGGTCTTTCGGCTTAAGTTTTGTGTTGTTTGCTATTATTTATTTTTCCTGTGGTGTTTTTTGAAGTTTGGTGAGTGTATTTTTTGAATTTTGAATTTCTGAAGTATCTATCAGCTGTTTTTATCTAACCTTAACCAGCTGGGGTCGAGTAACCTTCCTTATGATTCATTAGTTGCATTTGAGCCTTCGAGGTGGTGGGATGTTTCTTGGGTGCAATATTCATGTTTTGTTTTGCTGTTATTCTCTTTCTACCCTGAGGATGCCTGAATGGGCGAAATATTGGACAGATAATTTCTAATTCTGTTTTAGTTTGGAGACTCAAGGCTTTTCGTTGGAATTTTTCCACGGTCTTAACTTTTAATTTATTGATATTTACAACTATAATAATATTACAACAGGTAAATCTGCTAATATGAACATTATGACATGAAAAAACAACAAAGAAACTACCCATCAGTAGCATAAAGTTCTGTACAAGAAGGTATCGATGCCGTCTTCTTTTCTGACGCCGCGGAGGGTTATCAGGAATAGTATGGAAAGCAAGTTGAGAGACTAGCGGATTCAAGTGTGTATGGAGCTTGTCATGGAAGGATAGATATGTAGTTTGGGCCAAATCAGCAACATATTAAGATCATGATGGATGAGTTTGCTTGTGGCATAATAAAGGAGTATTGAGGATATTACGAAGGATTTTGGATTGTAAGGATTGGATGATTTAGTAGAGCTCCAAAGCTCAACTCCGCATGTCCAAATAGGTCTGATAACTGTCATGTAAATGAGTCTTTTGAATTTAATTGGGAACTTAGAGCGTTTGTCCAGTAAATGTTGAAGTAGGCGAAAACGTCGAGCCATTTCCTGTCTTTTCAGTCTTGTATGAGGATTCCAAGTGATACGTTTGTCCAGATGGAGTCCTAGGTAACGTATCTGTTCGACAGGGATCAGTGAAATATTATTAAAGGATACAGTAGGGGAGGAATTCGTAGGTTTACGGTGAAGGGCGGTTTAGGGAGCGGGACAGCACAATGTGTAGAACGCTATGTTGTGCTGATGCTGGTTTCAAATCCTGCTGTAGCAGATAAATTACATAATTACATAGTATGCAGCCACACACGTACCATGTAGGATATGTAGAGCCTCTTGGGCCTTACGCGCACTCTTTTAAGTGGGTACTGTTAATTAAGTGAATTTGTGTGGCCCCGGCCTATTTGTCTTCCACCTCTATGAACAGCCAGTGGATTCGAAACAGTCAGCCTTCAGTATGTGCTGAACCGAGACCGTTCAAGGGTTGTAGTAGTTTTTTGATAGTTGTAGAGAATATTCGTGAAGATGCTGATCGGCTTGTAAAATCGTTGCGCTGTGTAACGAACGAATTCATAAAAAGTCAATTAGTGAACGTCCAAAGGGAAACCGAGGCGTGGGCGGGAGGATTGCCTTAAAAAATAATGTAGCGTATTTGCATTTTGGTAGTCGTCTGTATACCAAAGTTTGTAAGTTGTAGTGATATCGGAACCTTATAGTTCGCTAAGCCTTATTATAGTTATTAGAAAATAATAGTGAGCTAATAGTTATGTGATATAGACAGATTAACCACAGTTTATTGCAATTATCTTAACGAAATTAAGAGTATTTTAAAGTTAATGTATATTAAGATAATTTCATTATTATGATAATAATAGTAATAGAGGAGCTGCTTTTGTCTGTTTATTTTTTCTTAATTGTTTCTCAGCTTATTTATGTTTAAATTAAAAAATAATTAGGAAAAACGGATTCGCTGATCGTATATAAGATGTATATCTTAGTTCCTAAGAAAACGATTTCTTAATATTATTATTTTGCACGATATTATCACTTCGATCTAGGTTCCTATCTTCTAAAATCTATTTTTGAATCCTTTGGATGTGGGCATTCTTCCTCTTTCCGGATTCTTTTCGCTTCTTAGATCTTCAGATGCTTCTAATTACTAGAACGATAGGGGCATTTTTATGACATCCTCAGTTGAAAACCGGTCTCAACGTACTATAAATGGTAAAACAACCGCCGGGGGAAAGAGTTTCGATTCCGGTCGTTGGAAGCAGGTTTGAATACCCTGGGCCTCTAAGGTTAGGTTAAGAGCTTCGAGGATTTCCATCTTTCCCTCGACTAGGACCTGAATGTTGGAACATAAAAAGTATACGAAAATTTATAATATCCCTATTTAAAGAAACCTATAGCGCTTTGATGTTTTAGTTCTTAATTTCTTCAGTTTTCGCTCAAAGGAAGCTTGGAACTGCAGAGATTTCTTCAAAAGGAAATAGCTTGTCTTAGTACATCTAAAGACTTGGGGGTCTCAAATAAGGTTTAAAAAACGATGAACCTTAAGAGGTCTGTTTCTAGATTAAGCATGTTTAAAGAAGGAATGTTTAAATTATTAAACATAAAGAGCTAAATTTCATAATACTGTTCAAAAGCGATTCCTAAACATTTTTTAAATTTATATTTCTCAAAAATATCTATTCGTGTGAAGTTTTAATGTTTTTTATATGTAATACCCATTTATCTGTTTTGCCTTAAACGGCCTATGTGATATTGAAGAGAATAATTTCCTCTTTGTAGATTCAGTTTCTTGTAGTCTATCCCACAATCCTTCTTAAAAACAATGAACTGGAATAAGAACGTACATAAGCGAACTTAAGTGAGAGCCAATTGTTTTCGTGGTTATTGTTTCTGTTGGATACTGATAGCTCTGCTGTTATTTTTGAATTATTTTACACTTTTTCAATCACGTGCACTTATACAGGATTTTATTTTGATTTCAAGGCGAATTGGTTTTTAGAGCATAATAATGTTACCTACTGTTAACTTGTTACTGTATTAAGTTCCTCCTCACCATCCGATCAAAAATACAACTAAATAATTCTAATTTGCTTTACAAAGATGTATTTTTGAAGATTCAGAGACATGGCGAAACTGTCTCAAATACGCAATTAAAAAGCCAGCATGATTCCTGCTATTTTTTATTTTTATTAGATTGTAAAAAAAAAAATATTGCTTGCATATGATGGGTTCTGTGTAGGACAACAGTAGGACAGAATATACTGACAAGGATAGCTTATCTTGTGATATTTACAGGCATCTAAGGTACTATCCCAAGATCCAACATTTGAAAATTTATCAAATGAATCGTAGTAAACAAAAATTCGCTCATTTTGGAAAAACAATTTAAGAAATTAAGATATCTATTTTTTAGCGGCTATCTCAGTAACTTGTGCATTGTGTTACTGATTTGTAGGTATCGAGTCTGGCAGTGGCAGAAACATTATTTAGGCTGTTAGCAGCCGTGTGACACATTCCTAGGGCTGTGAGTGGTGAACATTTATTTGAGAAAAGTTCAGCAAAATTTCGGGCACATCAATCCGCTAAAAGGCGTGTGAGAAATAACCGAAAGGTCCATGGTTGCATTATGCAGAACTATATAATAAGAATAATACGGTAGTATTGAGATATAGTTCCTCTTGTTAGCCTTAGGATAGTTTGTCGTTCTCGGGTGTGTGTGGAATATATGAGCTACTTACTAATTGGCAGTCTATTTCCTAATAACTGACGATAATAATGCTAAATAGGATAGCAGCTCGTTAGGATGTGCGGGTGTCAAAACGACCATTAGACCTGAAGGACCTTGAGTTAATTATTAATCTTTGCAGATGATTAGTGAACCGGTGGCAGCCTTGCCCTAATGGCTTGGCGTGCAGCGGTAGCTTTAATATCAAAAAGGTGTTTTAAACAATTAACTTTAATCGCTGCTTAACCTGCCATTAGCGGCTCAGGAGATATTTCTCAAGGCTATTTTCGACTTCCTCTGGGATAACTCCTCCCAGTTATCCGAGTTGCCTCTTATAAAGTGGGCAATATTTTATTAGAAAGTAGGTAATTGATACTTACAATTTTATCGTTTCTTGTTTATGATGTAGTTGATATCTTCTCAACATGTTGATGTTTTCTTCTCGCAGTTCAAAAATGAATATTTTATTTATTTACTGGACCAGTCCCCATTTTATAAATTATGCTACAGTTAATTTAATTGAACTGCAGAAGGTACCTACTTGAGATTTCAGAACAGGCACTTCAACTTTATCATAGAAATTGACGTTCAATTTAAGTACTTATTTTGCAGCCCACTAGCAAGACTATTATGTGTACTCAATTGGTATTGTTTTGAGACATTAAATATATTTTGGAAACCTTTACCACTACGGTACTGTTTCCAGGAGGTGGTTTGTCCTAGATCAGGCTCAACCACCTGGGTTTTCCCTCTTATTTTGAGTACCCACTTTATAGAGGCTGGGTGAGCCCCTGGAGGATTCTAGATCCCATAGGATCCATGTCAGGCTGTTTACAGTTCAAATAAAAGTCTGTCAGCAGCGGGATTTGAATGGAGAACCTTCACCATGGCAACTTATTGCTCAGTGCACTAATGGTATTAACTGCTCATGACACTAACTCAGTGATCTACCACCGAGCCACCCCGCTCCTCTATTAAATGGTATGATGAATTCATTTTTTATTTTATTTCATTAATCTTATTCGATTGTGGGGAAAAATTGTTCGAATTGAAATAAAGTCCGTGAATCGCTGGTTTCACAGAGACGTTTAAAATAAAGAAGTATTAATCTATATTTAATTCTTGAATGGTAAGCAATGTAAACCTAAATTAATAATCATTTGAAAATAATTGTTTTTTATTGTCGTAGTTGACTTTTGGTAAATGAAACTTACGGTTATTGCGACTTAATATTATTTTACGACCTTTATTAAAACTAATAAATAATTTTCACTAAAAAAATACAAAGAACGAAAATATAAATTAAATAATATGTGAACAGGGACAGTCTACAGTTGCATTCTTTTTGTGTTGTTGTTTTATTTAATGTGTAAATTCTACGGTTAGTACTTTTTTGGATTTGTTAGTTTTTTTGTTAAAGTTCAACAATCTTGGAAGTTGGTTTTTTCAATGATCTTGTGTTGTTTCTTTTCTTGGCATTTTATCATTTCTTAAAACATATTTAGTGCATTATTATATTAAAATATTTATTATATATGCAGTTCTTTCCAACACACTACGTTTCCTCCTGCCAGCCCATTTGGTCACATACCGCGGCTATTTTTGTTAGTTAGGGACAGTGACTAACACGTGTCCTATTGTTCTCTACTCATCGGTATTCGGGTTTGTCTTTCCGTTACTGGCCAAACTGTTCTTGTAGATTCTATTAACCATTCTTTTCTAAACTCATTTTATTTCTAATGAAAGAACTTAGTGCACTAATTCTCCTTTCAGTTTTTATTATCAATTTAATGCCGCTAGCAAATACTCCAATATTTTAAACATTTTTTGTCATATAGCAGTCCTATTCTTATATTAGAATTATTCACTTCTTGCATTACGGATCTTGTACTTTCGACAATAAATAATTTCGACTTAGTGCTTTCATGTTTCATCGGTGCTAACATTTCACTTCAAGCACCGAGGAATTAAAATTTAGACCTTATGTCCCGTGTTAAGCATTAGTAGATCTGTTATCAATAATAATTAGAACAAAAATAAACAATTTACCAAAAAAATAAGAACATAATGTTTAATTTTTTTTAAAACTTTACTAATTGAAGTTTACAACGGTATTATAACATTTCAAAAAATAAACTTAATCAATGATTGATAACGACACGGATAAAGGCGAGTATAGAAACTACCCAGTGGTAGTACTCAAATAACAAATTCAATTTAAAAGGTAACGAGCCCATCTTCTTTTCAGATGCCTCGGAGGATTATCGGGAATTGATGAGGTTGCTAGGTTTGCAACTAGTGTGTTTCAGTGGGAATAGAGTTTGTCATGAAAGGACTGATTTCGGGTTCGGGCCAAATCAACAACAAATGGCACATTTCGGTCATTATGGATGAGTTTATTCGTTACAAGTAATGGAGTTAAGAATTAAGAATTCTATCAGGAAGATTTCTGATCGTAATGTTGGGCTACGAGAGTAATTTGATGGTTTAGTAGAGCCCCAAAGCTCGACTCCGTAAGTCCAAATAGCTATTTTAATAGTCATGCATATGAGTCTTTGGTAATTAGTTGGACGCTTAGAGCTTTTGTCTAGTTAGTTATTAGTTAGTTATTTTTGTGTAGTTGAAGTAGCCTGGAAGAGCGAGCAGATTCTTGTCTTTTTATTGTTGTATGAAGATTGCGTGTTAAACCTTTGCCAATGTGTAGTCCTATTTATCGGATTTGTCTTACAGGAGCCAGTCAGATATTTTTAACGTGTAACGGAGTTCCTGTCATTGGTTTCTGCCGAAAAGTAAAGGTGAGTTTTAAAATTAAAAACGAAATTTAATTTTGCTGCAGAATTTCTAGTTTTGCGTCTTCTATACATCACTTGCAAGCGACAATTTTAACATGTTGGAATGTTCTGTAAGAACATTAACTAAAGGAAGATACTTTGGTTTATCTTAATCATTGGAATTATTTTCTACTTCATGTAAGTTTCGATAACATACTAAAGACCAACCATGATGTCAGTCAGTTTCTATTAGCGACGTCATAGATGATGTTTTATGATGGGCATCAACGGATTTTACTGTAGCTTTAATTCACCACACGCGTGTACTGAATCTACTCGCTTTCCTACATACGATATAATTAGTATAGAAAGTGTTAACTGCAATATATTACTAATCATATAAATAGAGTTTGAAATGTTCTCCGATAATCGATGCTTTCTCTCAGAACGGTTTCCGTTATCAAATAGAAAGGCGACTTTGATAAACCAGTCGATAGGGCCGGTCCAGGCGACTACTGCTCCTCTATCTCCTGTCCTAGTACAGAGGCAATATATTAGAGATTAGCCCGACCCGCAACCCGAATTACCTACAAGTCCGTTCTGTTATCTGCAACAGCCGGGTAAGTTATTGCTCACTGCGCAATGCTTTATAGGGATTTGATCTAAAGAATAAACACTCTACTAAATCATTGGTAGTTCTGTAATATATTCTTTCTCATTTTAAATTTTGTTATAAATATCACATGAAAAAGATTATTACACCCTTGTTTCAGTGAGAAAAAATATAATCGTTTGAAAAATAAACAAGCACTTTTAATAGAGAACACACCAACAAGTAGAAAATGATGTTCAATAAGTTTAAAATAAATACAGAGGGATGAACAAAAAAATTCACTTTGACTTAAAAAAAAAAAACATGGGATGCTTGATGTACATATTTTATATAATAATATTGGTAAAAGTAGAGTTTACGCAAAGTTTACACGTATTAGTTCGTTCGGCTTTCTATAAAAACGTGTCTTCAGTTTTTTTGTACTTGTTTGTTATGGTATCACCACTATTATTTGATAGGATTTATTGAATTTCACGGTAATAAAACAAATGTGAAGTAAACATATGTAAATTGGTAATTATATGCTTTTTACAAAGTGATTTTTTTTTCATGGAAAATTTACACTTAAAAAAATATATTTTGTGAAGCTCATGACGAAAATACGGCTATAACATTCTTCCAACGTAATGGACTGTTATCTAACACAAAGGTATGCCCTCAAGGTCATGATATGGTTGTATATTATGGTACAAAAATATATTAAGCCTCACTATCACATCAGTAATAGGAAGAAGGATCCAAAATAAAATAAAAATATTATAGTGTCCGACACCTGGAAGGGATACATGATTCCTTAAAAGCTGGGTTATGTACTTAAAACTGTGAACCACAGTTACAATTTTGTTGGCAAATATGCAGAAGATGGAACGAGTATGGGGATCTGCCAATTGGGGTAACAAACGAAGATGAGGAACAAACCACACTTTTTTGACTTCCTGTCTTGCTGGGTTTTTGTGGCGTACACAACTCAAAGTTAAGAAACCCATTGGCCCAAATTTTATTAGATATTAGAGATTATTGGATTGATCTAAACAATTAATATTAGTTTAATAAAAACATATGTTTATTATTTATTTCAAATTAAATCAATTATATTAAATTCTGAAGTTCTGATACCATAACATACATACAAGTACCGCTTTTTTTTAACTAATATTTATTTTCAACTTCTTAGTTCGGCCTAATCTGTGTTTTTTGGTTGTTTTTTAAAACAAGTTTTTAAATATTTTGCAAAATATACGAAACTTCCCAGTTGATCCTGTCCGTAATCATATACTTGTCTCAAAAATTAAGCTATGTATGGATTAACACACGCCTTTCTAATAGGCAAGAGATACTGCCCTTTACCACATATGATAAACAGCTAATCCTAATGAACCTGTTAAGGATAATGAGAGGAACTTATTATTAACTTGAAGTTTAAAACTCCCTAAAATTTGAAAGGATGAGTACTCATGTAGAAATGATTTGCCGTTTCTGCACAGAGGCTAAATTTTAATGAGGGGTTTTAAATTATTTTGTAATAAAATGTGCAATTTATAATCTATTAGATTCCCGGTATATTACTTTCTAAATTTGTTCCTTTTGTTGATATACATCAAATTGTCCAAACGGAAAAAATATGGCTTTTGTTGTTTTGTTGGTGCAGGATGCAACATACTTTACCTCTTTTTGAGTACTCATGGGGGATGGGAGAAACTGAAGATGACATTGAACTGGAGAACTTGGACGGGAGCCGGGAGGAAGATCTTTTGGACTGACTCACTAGCAAGATGGTAGAGACAGCCGGGCTTCATTTGCACACAATGTGGACAGAACACCCACCTCCCTCCCGGCACCCATCAGTCACTCAGCTCCTCAGTCACTCATTGCCATCATATCTTAGCTGAAATGTGGAGAGAGTGCGCTGTCTTCACTTGATGGGGATAGATTGAATTGCATTTTGCATGTAACATATGAGTTGTACAAAGAGCTTTGTTTCCTTGCTCAATGGATCTTTTACATATCCCTTCAGAAACCAAACTGAATGTTCTTGAAAAGGATTTCCGTTGAATCAGCAAGCAGGTCTCTCAGGATTGAGAGATTATCGAGTGTTAAAATTGTTACATTAACAATGCTCTAACTTTCTTGCATGGAGTAAATATTGACTTAAAACTCCAAATCAACTAACAAACAATCGAATCATAATTATTTACAAATTCGGGTGTTTGAAATAGTCAATCAAAAGCTAAAAACTAGTTTCTGGAACGTAGGGGAGGAATGGTGACGATATGAATAATATATGATGAAAGAAAAAAAAACTACAGTCCTACAACCCATGAAGGCTATTGGGTTCAGCACAGGTATACTTCCAAGCCAACGGTTCTGCAAGAGGAAAATTTTGTTTGAGAGAGTTCTCATTCCGCGGAATCGATTCACGGACGATAATACGATAAATAATTTCTCTTAGAGACCAAGATGTAGATGTATTTTTTTCGATTTGATTAGTTCAATCATCGATCTATCAAGTCAAAGCATGTTTAATCAATCTGTATTTCGAAATATTATTCGTTTTAGATATTGTTTACTGGATTTCAAGGACGATACATTGGAGTTAACCGTTGGTTATTTCTTATCACGCATGCGCATCCTTGTCCTTTTTCGTTAAAAATTTCATAGATAAATTTAGGAATTATTTATGCATGTCCCAAAGGTTCTTTATTTGTATTTTGTTTGCCCTTTTTGGATTGTATCGAAATTCTGTCTGCCAAGTTATCAATGCATTATATGTTTTAATCAATTGTAGTAAAATAATATAATAAAAGTGGAAATGGTTGACTGGATATATCATAGAAGAGTGTAGAATATATTCAGTTAACCTTCTCCATTTGAACAGAAACAGTTGGACTCGTCATCTCTCAGTCCTGATGAAAGCCTAAATTTAGGCAGAAATACATGCACAAAGAAAGTAAGTCTATCTTATTTTTTGTAACCTATGGATTGCACCCACTGATCATTTTAGAATCTTCTAAAATAATGATATTTTCTATAATATAAATAATTTTTATATTTTTAAATTATTGTATAATCCTTTAAAATCAGATTATTCCAAATCCTGATAAACTATGCCAAAAAAATACATGCTTGAGCATGTGTTCAACATAAAAGTATATTGTCAGAGAAATCGTTGCATCCTGTCCCATTCGATGTCTCTGGTGATAACACCATCCACGAACGGCGCGACGTTTGAGCGCTATATACGGTAACAAAGAACATTCTAGAAAAAAAGGCAGATTCTTGTGAAATAGGGATCCCTCTAAGCAGAAATGACATCCGAGAATGTGTTATGGCATTCTGCAAAATCCACTGAGTAGCACCTTGAAGTATTTTGATGAAAATACACTCTTTTCATTGTACATTTATTAACACATAAGTAGACGCCATACATGATAAGTTTTTCTCCTTCAAATCTAAATTTACACACATGATTTCCTTCGAAATTTAATTGAATTGCCTAAACTATTGTAGACACAAATAATTCACACACTGACTGATTCACTAATGCCGATATGGCAATGCTCGTGAAGCTGAAATTATCAGGAACCAATTCTTAACAGAACTTAGTATATACATTATAGGTTACCATAAATATTTAAAATGAAAGAAAATGGTACAAAATGGTAGAAATGTAATATTCAAAAAGTAGCGGGTATCGGTTTGTATTTTCATTAGATGATGATTTTTAGACCAATTTAATTTTTTTGTTATCTATATTCCTTCAGCGGAGATCGATGCTGATGGTTCTTCCAAAATAATTTTTAACCTAATTTTTTTCAATTATGGTTTTTCAAAAAAGTTCTTACAAGGGAAATATACTATGCCAACAGCACTGGTGTAAGGCTAGAACACTTATTTTGATTACGAGACATTAAAAAAAAAATTAGGAAGATATGAACTAGTGGGTTTCAACACCAGAAACATCACACACTTAGCTCTCTAGCCTTTTTATCAGCGTTTTCTCAAAATCAATCTAATTTAGGTTCGGGTTGAAGTGTATTTTATTGTCTACAGTCGTTATTTATTTGTTTTTTTGGAATACGGCTCAATAACAAAGATGAATAATGTATATATTTCAACAGATAGTTGTCATATTAATTTGTATTGATGGTCAGCATACCAGGCATGAAAACGTTCATGAAAATGAGATGTTCATTGATGACAATGAGTTGTAATTATTCCATTAAGATGAGATACTGTTAGCGATGGTATGTACGTCAGAGACCATCTGGTTTCTTTTTTAATTAGTTAGTAGGCTTTGATGATACGCCTGTTAGGACTTTTTACAGCCTCCTTATAGGATAGTTGAGCAGTAAATTGACTGTTATATTTTCAAATAACTCCTCAAGCTTATTCCTTCTGGCTCTACTAGTCCACGCATACAGCGTTATAGGAATTCACTTTGAGTGGATGTCTAATATCAAAGAAAATACAGCAGTTTTCGGGAGATTTATTTTGTATTGAAATCTTATCTAGAATATCCTTGATATGTTATCTTGACGTATGTAGTAACAGGCAAATTTCATTCATCAAATGAATTTTGGCAATGATCCGGTTATTTTTTTCCCATTACTATCTCCGTTTCCTTGTTCTTTGAAACATTTTGTAGTTTTGCGTAAGACAAAATTCACTCATTTATAATAATACAATGAACAGTAATCCACCTTGCACTCTAAATTATATTGGGAATAAGTTTTCAGTATGTCGCCGTTTTCTCAACGAAACTCAATTTTATTATTAAATTAAATTATGGTTAACAGCGATACTTAGTAAGCATCAACACCTACTGAAATTAGTGGTTAATTATTTCCAATTTTTCTTGCTGTTTCAATCTTAGGTTTGCAAGTCAATTTTTGTAATATATTGTCTATAGCAGTATCTTTCATTAACAGTTCTATCTAGATAAATTAGAAGCTGGTGAAAAGGACAAGAATCATCTCTTTTTATATTTAATTTTTTCTATTTTGTCTCATTAAATTGCTGCATGCCGTTTGATAAAATATAATATAATAGGTTTTTAATCGATTAGGCTTGACAAATATTTTAATATTTTTATTAGAGGGTTGATAGCTTAGTTTGTAAATTGCTGGGCTTGATGATCCGTGGGGCGACCTGTGGTCTAGTGGTTAGCGTAACAAACTACTAAGCCCAAGATCGCGAGTTCGTAGCTCGGCAGGTGGCCCTAGGATTTTTTAGAAGGGAGAAAAAATCCTTAGTTACGCTATCCTTAGGAAGGGACGTTAAACGGGGGTCCCGAGCTCGTACGATGTCAGGTACTCGTTAAAAATCCCTATCCTAATTAAACATAGATAGGCAAGGGAGCTAGAGCTCCCACTGTAGCATCGTCCGATTAGCCATAGCAGCATAAAGTGGGCGTTAAATGAACAGATTAACTTGATGATCCGGCTGTGGAATATAAAATATTTCTTCAATTAATAGTTATTGATCGATTTTCTGTGATCCGCAGACCCTCTTGAGGCTCATCCAGCCTTTATTGTTTTAACCGTTTTTTTTTTTTTAAAGAAAAACCTGGTGGCTAAGTATGTTACAGTCCAAATCACATCTCTTCGATAAATTCATAACGTTGATGGTATAGTTTTTTTTTCATGGTTTGTAGTGCACAGTTCTTTTTTTAATTATCGAAGACCACATCACACTTTGTTAATTTAGATATATTCAGAAAATTGTCAGTAACATGACTAAAATCAGACATGGACTGTTTCCTATGAAAACGAGCGATGGTAATGTGTTTCATGCACTAGTTGTGTTTTGGATTTCATTGCAAAAACATATTTTACTATATTACCGTTGACTACTCTTGAGTGCAACTCTAACTGCCAGTCGTAAAAGCTCGGAGCCAGTCAGAGGTGACTTCGTTTTTGCCATCTCAGGGTCTCGAGTTGACAGTAACGCAGCGTGGCTAAATAACTATCATTACAGTACATTAACTATCTTTCCAGTCAGCAATTTTATTTTACATGTTGAATAATATTAGTTGACCTTACATATATATGAGGAAGGAAATGGTCCGGATAGAGGTCAAGAAAATTCTATTATATTGAGAGAACTGTCTATTCATAAACCCATATTTCGACCCACATTGCAGACCTTCTTGAGGGCTAAGATGAGATGGGTGGCTGATTAATTTTATTTTGACTTATACATATAAGTAGCAATTTATTATAGATTCAAGATTCCATTAATTGGTCAGTATTGTCTGTTTTGATTAGCTAATTTCACCATACAGTTGTTCAGCAAATTAAATAATAATTATTAAGCTATAAGTTCCTGGAAGTTATTTATAGTTACATTTAAATAATTACGATAATATATAATTATTAGTTATTCCAATAAGGATGGAAATTGTAAAAAGACGGGTTAAAAGATCTTATTCTAAAACTGGTATATCACTTAAGTAGGTTAGACATTTATTTATATAATAATGCAAACATTTATACAATCTAGCAATCTTTTATGCTACTGCATTTCTATTCCTTCTTTAAATCTCAAAGATCTTGCTATGTCTCACCATCAACAACTTATATCATTAAACTCAACTTCGATTGCTATTATCTCGAGAATTTAATTAAAATTTAATATATTGATAAAAAGAGTTTGTACCCTAGTGTTTTTAATGTATTGCTAACATTAGGATACTTATTTTCTAGAAATTGACACAAAATACATTCAATACAACTAGCGCAACTGAATTTTATCGGCATGGCCGATTAAGTTGGAGCCCATTGCAGTAAATATTATATTTTTTAATTTATGTATAGATTAGTAATATAAATACTTTTTTATTATTACAAAGGACTCTTTTATTTAAAATGTCCGCGAACCTAATAGCATCAAGTTTAAATACTTCTGAAGTACTTAAATTTTTTTCTCTAGGACAAAAAATAACTAGCTCTTCTCCGTTATTATTGTTGAAATTCAGGGAGTTAATTATGGGTTTATATATTAGCATTTGCATTAGTATATAGCAATAATATTACATAATGAAATGTTTCTCCCAATATATCAGTCTGTTTTCATGAAGATTTAGTCCGACTCCCCAGGTGTTCTAGTATCACTAAAGAAGAATAATATATTGATATGTAATCTTTGCAATGGCGTTGTTCAGAATTCAAAATACTCCCCGGAGTATTTATAAAGTACTCTCTAGTTACTCTTCATTTTATTTTCTATTTCACAATTTACTTTTTCAACCATATCCTTATTTCATTTTTTTTTCTATTCTGTACAGTATAAAGTAAAATTTATAAAATAAAGTAAAATTTTACCATAATCTGTTATTTAAATTTTCCATCCCCTCTTTCTTTCGTATTTAAAATAAAATTAGTCTTCTTCTTCTAATTTTTATTTTATCCAACCGTATTTGCTTATAAATTATGCTTACAGACATACTAAGCCGGATTTCGATCTCTGCGAGTTAATCTCTTCTAGGAACGTTTCAATATTTCGCTTTTCTTTCCATGCTTACTTAGTCTATTCTTTTGAATTGATACAAATACAAATGGATACATTGGGAACTCTAAATTTTGCCTATCCAGGCTTAATTAGGATAGGGATTTTTAACGAGTACCTGACAGCGTACAGGCTCGGGACCCCTGTTTAACGTCCCTTCCGAAGGACGGTATAAACATGGATTTTTTACTCCCTCTAAAAAATCCTAGGGCCACCTGCCGGGCTACGAACCCGCGATCATGGGCTTAGTTGGTTTATTACTCAAGTAATACTTGTATGTTTTCCAGTCCCCATATGGTTTCTCAGCAGAGATTTGGTTGTAATAAATACCAGAGAAGGACGCCTAGTCATCCGGCGAGCTGAGCGACTCCGGTAGCTCCTATCTGAAGAGTACTTGAACATGTGCACCTGCTCACCTCACGCCCAGGTCATAGCCTGGCTGCAGTGAGCTGCCTGGGCTCTGGCATTTATTGCTGGTATCGTAGCAGCGGCGATATATCACAATGGCGATGGATGCGGGACCCACATTCTCCTCCAGATCCTTGATAGCGATTACAGCTCCTATAATTCACGGTTGTTTGTCTTATTGCCAATAACCGGAATCGTTTCTCAATCCGTCTTTTATAATTATTGTAATATTGTAAGGTCAGGGAACCTCTGGCGCAGCTGACTCCAAGAATTTTCCTACGTAATTTTAAAAAATGCCACTTAAATGATTATTATGAAAATGGTTCGGGTTAGGTCAAAATAAATTGAGTTAAGAAGTGTTTATTGGAAACCAACGTTTCAATCCAATATCAGATCTTCATCACGGCTACAGATACATATTGTTTCTGATAGATTCATTTACTTACAGAATGTACATGCACATACTTGTATCAGCAAAAAAGGTAGAAAACATAAACATAAAATAATTGGGATTAACTAGGTAAAAAATAAAATAATTATATACACAGTATTGTATAACAGTAATGGGCACCTACAAAGAATGGGCCCGAGCAGATTGACAAAAATTATATAATATCTTACTGAAAATGTCCAACACGTGGATTAAAGAACCTGAAAATGACATCGAAGAACTGGAGCTCTCTCCGGATGATATTGAAGAATGATCTTCACTTTGGCTGGATTTTCATACTGCTCCTGCAATTTGGAGGAGAAGAAATCATAAACAAGGGGAGAGAATGTAAGAGATATGGGAAAACAAATAAAAATAGCAGTTGAGACAGGCGTAATCCTTAGGGGCTCTGTCGTTTACAAGAGGCAGAGGAGTAATAGGTGTTAAACTGGATTTATTGGAACTTAATTTTATTTACTTATTTTGATTATATTAATTTGTTTGGTTTATTTTGGCTCGTCTCTAAAAATATAAGATATCGGTCATAAAAAAAAAACTATTAAAATCATTTATGAGAGTTTTATTCCACGAGTGAAATTGTAAAGCCAAAAAATATTTACTCGGTTTTGATATTTTCTTTTTATATTTTATATTTTATCCAGTCCCAATTGCCAGGTAATTTAATTTCGGTTAAAAATTACAATGCAAATTTATCAATGTCGGTGGTTTCTCCTTTCAGAAAATCTTCTGATTTATCAAAACAGAGAGATTTACGAGATTTTAGATAATAGGGAAGAAAGAATAAAATGATGTAAAATTGAAGTTTTCCAGAAAAACCAACCTATTCAGGATAGAAAATGGATAAAAAATACGAAGGATCAACAAAGAATCAGAATGAAAATATTCTGAAAAAAAATCCATATTATACAAACGTGATGGTTAGTATCATAAAATACACTGTAAGATGCAATTTATCCCATTGATGTATAGAACAAAGATGTATAACATGAAATTAATGTTTGCATAAATTGAGGCACAGAATTCATTGTGTGAAAGTCGACCTTTTCATCACATTTACAAATCCGCCCCATGATTTCACCTCAACTCACGGCGATTTCGCGGTTCGAGTGATATCACCATTTCGCTCAGTACAAATGTCAGGAGGCAATTTCTTCTTTCTCTTGGCCAAGGTAGACCGAAGTATTGGAAAGTAGTGAATTATTGGTTGACTCTGGAGTCGCGTGGTATAAAATTCTATCTCGATGTTTTTAACGAAATCTTCACTGTTAATCCTAATCGTCGAAAGTCTTAATAGTCCCTAATATTTATGAATTTGTTTATTGTTTTTATAAACATCGATTACATTTAATTACTTTCATTGTTTTTGGTATAATATTCTTTCAAAATGGGATTTTATATATCTTGTTGAATGAATGAATGAATGAATAAAGCCTTTATTATAAAGAGAAATATAAAACAAGATGGTTTACAAAAAACTACTAATATTTACAAAAACATATACATACTTGTATAGTACCTAATATTGTAACTTAAATAACAATAATAAAATAACAATAAATAATAATAATTTTTCTTGTTGAATGATGAATTAATTAATGTAATAATAGGTATAACAACTCTTTATTGGCCTTCCCTTATGGGACTATGGTCTAATTTCCCGGAGTGACCAGCTCTATTGGGAAGTGAAATTCGACATTAATTTCTGCCACTTAACTTTATCTTGAGCAATTCTTGTCCTAGTTTATCTTCTTCTGTCGAATCGGCAGTTGGCGTGTGGACTTGAACAAAGCTTAGGATTTTCTTCTTAAAAATTAGTCTGACTAGAGCTATCCTGTGGTTAATTTCTTTAAATTCTAAAATATTTCCTATAGTGTTTTTTATATTAAAAAATCCCACAAATTTTCAGCTCCCTAATATGCATTAAAATTTAAATAAAAGTCTTTTAACCTTTTAACACACCATACACTTCTCCTTAAATCTATCTATTAAATACAATAATTTTAAACAAAATTTTTTTCGGATATATATAAAATAGAACTAATAGAGGTTAGGTAGAACTGCTTATGGACACTCAACATCAAGGGTCTTCAGTGTCCGTCCTTCAATCTATATTATTTCTTTGTTTCTTTATTCTTTATATTCTTGATAATTTTTTAAATTTTGTTAAAAAGATTATATTTTTTTAGAAATTTGATGACTGTGTCTATATTTTTGTTATTATCACCAAGAATAGTTGGGAGGTATCTTTGTAATTGAGCTTCCTGAAAATAACTATCCCAGAGGGGGCAGTCCTCCAGTATGTGTTTAATTGTTAATTGTGTGTTATTACATGTTGTGCACTTCGGTGGACCGTCCTTTGTTATAAGGTAACCATGGGTAAGTCGGGTGTTGCCTATTCTGAGTCTTGTTACAACCACCTCTTCCCTTCTGTTACTGCGGTTGGAACTTTTCCATATTTTTAATTCCTTTTTTACAGCTTTAAGCTTATTTAGTTCCCCAGTATTTTCCCAAAGCTGGGCCCAAGCTAGTTTTACTTCATATTTTAAAAAGTGGCATATGTCAGAGGAGGTGTAGATACTTGTAATATCAATCGATGACAATGCGGCTTCCTTGGCAGCCCAATCTGCTACTTCGTTACCTTTAATTCCCACATGTGATGGAATCCAAACCAAAGGTATGTTCTTTTTCAGATCTTTTAACATTGATGCATAAACTTGTGCTCGCATAGCATAATATAATAGAGTGCCGCGCAAATCGCATTACATTCGGCAGTGAAGTTGCTGGTCAGGAAAGGAAGTTTATACTTGCTAATCCTGAAGTCCGATACAAATGAAGAACCAACATTATTATTTAATTTAGAACAATCTGTATAAAATTGTTTTCTATTATATTTTTCCTTAATTTTTCGATATTCTGCTAAATACATGAGTCCTGTAGTGGTATTTTTAGTGAATTTTTTAAGCGTTAAATCTATTGCAGGTAGTTTTGTAGTCCAAGGTGGATAATCAAGTTCATCAATTCTTGGTTCCATACAGCTGATTTTTTCTATATATATACCAGCCCTAATACCCAATGGAGCAGGTAGTCTACAGTTTTCTTGAAATCGTCTATTCTTCGGTTTAAAAATGGGTTTCCATGCTGGGTTGTTACTATTATTTTTTAGCCTTCCAATGTATCCACAGGCGAGTTGGTGTCTTCTCAAAGCGAGAGGAGCTCTACCAGCTTCAACACATAAACTAATTACTGGACTGGTTCTGAAGGGTCCAGTAGCAAGTCGGATGCCTGCCTGCATGGTGGACTGAATCAGATATTTAAAATAAAAGGAATTTTTATAAAAAAATACCTCTAATGTTTTAGTTTATTTAAAGGTAAGATTTAATACGTAATAAATAAAATATAATAATCCATTATTATCATCTACTAATCCGGACTGGACAAAGTACCAGCTCCACTCATTTAGTATAGCAACTGACTATGGGATACAACAAACCCAGCTAATTTTTAAATATGCAACCTACTAATCTACAGAAAAAGGTACTATTTTAAGGACAATAACAATGTAGAAATTATAATAATTGTGGAATATATATTAACGATACTATGTATAGTTATGTAACTAATTTAAAGCGATAAGAAAATTGTTGTTTTATATATATATATACATATATATATAATGTTTTCTAATGTTAAATATATTTATTAAATGATTTAAATAAATAACTAAATTTTATACAAACAAAATGCCTGCTTAGAAATTCTTAGGTACAAAAAATACTTTACATCTTATGATATGACCATCTTGTACTTTAAACCATAATAATTCACCATTTAATATTAATTAGATAAACAACTACCAACTACAAATTTAAACTGAACTGACTTTTACAGTTCGCTGTTATTTTCAGAATGTATTTATTTTTCTTTCTTAACGCCACTTCGACTGCTCAGGCTATTAGCAACGACTGCTCTTCTTGAATTTCTTTAATTCACTTCTTGCGTTTTAAATAGAATAAATGAGAGTCCTCTGTAGTGTATTATTTTCTTTAAACGTTTCAATATCCAAATTTATTCTTTCTGTTTTATGCTTCTTACATTCAAATGGATGCTTCGCCATAAGTTGTGTATTATCACAGCTTTGGCAGATTGGTTTGTACAGCCTTAAAAGTAGACGGAGATGCTTTGTATGTCCTGCTTTTAACGCCGCATTCCTTTGGACCCAAGTAATATTATTTTATTATATTTTTATGGTGGAGGTTGTTTTGCGGAAGGCTCTCCCACTCTTCGTCCTTATTTTCTTTAATTGTATTGCTTATAAATTTAAAGCAATAAAAATGTACTTGCATTACTCCATTCGGATAACAATGTGGATCTTAGCAAGGGAACATCATCACTTTTTGCTGTTATGTTAGATTAAGTAAAAGAATAATTATAAAGATTACTCGAAGAATGATTTGTTTTATCTCCCTCATATTTACTTACCATTTGTCCCTATGGCATATGTCGAGCCGGATCTGAAACGAACATCTGACAGCACTCGTTCACACATGAAACTGAAAAAACAAATTATAAAGAGCTGTGAAACTTCTAGAACTAGCGGACTAAAGAAAGAAAAAACTTTTTTTTTTATTTACGTGCCCATAAACATTTTCTTTAGATAAAGACGTATATGTCACTCATGATAATTGGTCGTGGGAAAATAATTTTACTGCCAATAAATCTACTTAACGTTAGTACATCCGTCTGTCTTGTCAGTCACAACTTTTCATTTAGAAATTGACTAATTTAAGCGGTTATTAATTTTTTCTAGTCGGGAAGATGGTCTGATTACAAACAAGTGAGTGCTATAAGATTTCAAGGATCGAGAATGTGGGCATTATTTTGAAATATAATTATGAAGCTTGAGCAATATATTTGTTTTTTTTTAGCAAGAAAGAATTACGTTTTAGAATATTTTACAACTATTTACATTTCTTATTTCACATAGGTGCAGTAACAGTCTACCATATATGCTGTTTAAGAAGTAGTTGGGGGTCTACAAAGTTGAAAGAAACTTATTTTGTATTGTTTTTCGTTTTGTGGTTTGACACCCGTACTCTCTCAATAGTTATCCGTCTTTCCTAACTGAATTCCTGAAATATCCTATCGTCTTACGTGTTCATATGTTTAAATTCAAACAATGTGTCAAACTAAATGTTGAAAAACTGTCGTTTGTCCTATTAAAATTCTTATTTTATGTTGTGTTTTTTTCGTCATTGTTGTCTTGTATTTGCATTACTCCATAGAATGTACACCCGTAACAATGAAACTTGCTATAGGTATTATTTTACATGAATTTGATGAATATACACTGCCGGTCAAAAGTTTGAGACCACTTCAATTTGTTGGGAAAATTAGGATTAAATCAAACAAAATAAACCAAAACAAAAAGAAACTTTATTAAAGCTATATGGAAACACAATATAAAACTTTATGGAAACACAATTTAAAAATATAAGTACAATGCAATTATCAAATCAATGCAATCGCCAAAAAATCCTTCCTTGCTTTTCAAAACAGCTTTGACCACTCGAGGCATTCTTTCTATTAGTCTTTCTACAGACACAATTAGCCAATTGTTTATTCTTATCTAATTTTAGCACGTTAGTAGCCTCAGTGATAGTTAGATTAAATCAACTTTTTTTCTCTTTATTTACCACAGTCCCATAAAACTAATTAGCAAATTTTTTTTATAAATACAAACAATAAGGTATATATACGTAAAGCGGTCTCTCCCTGATTTGTATGTATAGAATCAGCGGCCTTGTGCCGGTTTAGAGAACCCGCCTTCAGCGGACTCATAAACCGGTATTACTATACGACAGAGGTGGTCTCAAACTGACCGGCAGTGCTATAGTATTATAGTATGTTAAGTCGAAACCATAAATATTTCTGTATTGTTTATATAATCATTTTCAATAAAAAAAAAACCTCTACCACAAGAATCCATGAAGGGTCTTGGGTTCAGTACATGTTAGAGACTATACTGTTTCTTGGACAACGGTTGTGCAGTGATCTGATATGACCTAGATCACGCTGAACTGCCAGATTTTCCCCTGTTTCGGGTACCTACTTTATAGCGACTTACCTACATTATAGGGCCCCAGATTCCACTCGTGGTTGCTGACAGCTTAAATAAAATAATACCCCCTCATTCCATAGGAAGATAGAAGGGTAATAAAGATAGATAT
This sequence comes from Arma custos, assembly GCA_037127475.1. NCBI lineage: Eukaryota > Metazoa > Arthropoda > Insecta > Hemiptera > Pentatomidae > Arma > Arma custos. The sequence continues at coordinate 119,260,826 of CM073759.1, forward strand.
TCTTTACTCGTCGTCTCCTTTCTCTTAAGGATTTTATTACTGTTTTGCATTCGGTTATAAAAGTGTTTACTCACCGACTTCGGTTTATATATTTCATCCGCGTATGAAAAGATCTTGAAGTGACGCATCAGCTCAGCGTTGAGATTCCTTTTAAAATCGTCGAGCCATTTTAAAGGAGTGGCTGAATGGCGGAAGATAAACTAGGCAATAGAGAACGTGAGAGAACAAAAGAGAAGTGAGGAGTGGTCCCTAAGTATTCAATTTAGACAAGGCTTTGGTGGGATTGCTCGGGCGAAGCTAACAGCGGCTATCAATGAGTGTCGGTGGCTTGTGGCTGAGCATCAGTCATCGCTTGGGTTAGCGTAAAGTGCCAGCTTCGGCGGCTTTTACTTTGGCTTAGCCCTTATGTGCCAGCCAGCCTGCTTTGTCCTCAGCTGTCCTCATCTGCCACCGTTGGCAGCCTTCGGGGCTTGCCGAGGTTGGTAATTAGAATTACTCATCAGGTCTTCCAGGATTCTGTTCGACTCACCGTTCAGTGGAACGAGGTATGGACGTGTTCCGATTCAGTTCTCGGACCAGTTTAAGGAAAATTCCTTATCCTTAAACGATTCGGAGGAATCACAGTGGTCTGCTAGACCAGGAGACTCAAGGGCAAAATTAATATGTCATCTCATGTCTAATATTGTAAAAATTTAACACTTTCGAACAAGAAAATGGTCAAACAAACAAGAATTAGTGCGTGGGATTCAAACTAATCACAACAGTTTGTATAAATAAACAAATTGCCATAAATAATAAGTAGTGATGTTTTATTATTATGATATGATGGCATTATTCATAATAAAACAAATAATAAAAAAAATAAATTGTTTATAAGTATTTCAGCTTTTTGAGATCAAAATTTATTTACAGAAATCGGAAAATTCAATATTTATGGATTTTATACCAATGTTAAATTAAAATATTACCCAGAGTGGTTTAACAATATTTAAGGGATCGAAATAATGTCATTCTCATAGTTTTTGGCTTGAAATTGAGTTGTAGTAAAAGCGATAACTCCTTTTCTAGCCAATACCAGCGTAAGATGCTTTTCGCAACGAAAATAACCCAATTACTCTTTTTGGAGAAAATTCGACTTACCCATTTATTCACCGGGTTATATAATAATAGATATGTAAGGTTAACTAATATTATTCAATATGAATTAAATTATTAAAACAAATTAAACGTGGCGGTAACGATACCTGTACTTTTTATTAATAGGTGCAGATATTGTTGAAGATAAATTGAAAGATCCAAAGTATAAATCCTTAAGTCTCTAGAATACCAGAAACCAGTAAAGTTTTCGCCGCATCAGACATTGTTAGCCATTCATTAAGAATATAACTGAAACCATTATTTTGGCAAAGCTTGGTATGCTACTTGATTATTTTTTTTTTAATACCACAATTTTTTTCTCGACTGTAACAAAAATAATAGATAGATAAGGTTAACTAATTTTATTCAATATGAATTCAATTTGTTTTAATAATTTAATCGTGGGTCTAACGATACATGTACTTTTTATTAATAGATGCAGATAAATGAAATAGAAAAAAAAAATCAATAAATAAAAAGATTCAATTTGAAAGATACAAATTACAAATCCTTAAGTCTCTAAAATTCCAGAAACCAGTAAAGTATTCGCCGCTTCAGACATTGTTAGCCACTACGAATATAACTGAAACCATTATTTTGGCAAAACGTTGATATGTTACTTGATTATTTTTGTTAATACCACCATTTTTTCTTGACTGTGTCAACAAAAATCTTAAAGTTTTACCAAAATTACATTGTGGGTAATTTGAAAGCTAACTGACAGTAGCTAATATTTTAATTTAATTCAATAAATCAATGAGAATGAGCAAAAACACAAAACTGCGCTTGTAACAATTACTGGTAACCGATCATAAAATACAAAACACAAACTACAAACCCTTAAATCTCAAAATTCCGGAAAATTAGTAACCCATCCGTGTTTTGATTTTTCAAGAATCTTAATAATAATTCTGAAATTCGTATCAATGAAGGTCAAATTTCTACATTTCTGAACAGTCTCATAAATTCGAAGCGGCCTAACAACATCAATAGGTTCAATCAAAATTATGAAAGGATTAGAGAATATTTTTGAGTAGTTTCCGTAGTAGTCGTGTTTAATGTGTTAAACTGTTGATGTGAGGTTTCTATATATGGTCTTCATGGTGTACCTCCTGATGATGCTAAAATTGCAGAAACCTTAACTGGTTACTTATTTTCTATATTTTAGAGATTTAAGACCTAGAATACAAGATCTTAATTGTTTGCTTCGATTTGTCTTCGACGCCCCGAGGTCTCGTGTGTATCAAACCATCAACTCACAACATCCATGTTATATGTATAGTCTACTACAATTCAAATCCTCTATTCAATCCCAGGGCACAAGATCTCGCCCTTCCGATCTTTATACCAGTACCCATAGAACCAAAACTTTTAAGCGCTCCTTTCTCGCCCGTTCTATCTCTCTTTGGAACTCACTCCCACTCGATATCCGTCATGCACCTTCTTTAACTTCATTCAAATCCAAACTTTTCCAACATCTTCTAAATTCCCAAACAGATGCTCTTTCATCAATAAACAATTTATAGATATATTCAACTTAATCGATTGATGAATTACTGTAAATATCCCTCACTGATAATGAAATCATTTTTTATATTATTATATGCTATTATTTGTTCACTTATTTTTCTATAAGCCTATTTCTTTTTATTGTAAAGTTGTCTGCTTTTTATTTTATTTTTTGTATTACATTTTCAAAAAATAAAACTACCAAAACAAACCTGTTGGTTATTTATTTTCAAGATATTATGTAAATATTATTTTATTAAAATAATGCAGTCCTTTGGCCAGATTTATATTTAATTAATTTTTGTTCATTTCTGTTATTCTTAAGCCTGGTCCCAAAATAAAATTATTTTTCTATTCTATTTTGGAGTTTTCGAGCTCTACTTCAGGACAAATTTGCTTATAACAGATTTACTTTGAATCTTTGAACTCACTTCCACCAAATAATCCGAATGCTCATTTATCCAATGAACTCTTTGTTTCAGAATGTTTTTCTAAGATTTTTCCCGATTGTACTTAGTCTATGTCTATGTCTATTCTATTCAGTTTTGATTTCGTGACAGAATATTTTTTTTGGTCTATTTTATACCAATCACTACCGTAGTTGTTTTTTTTTTCTTGTGTAGTTTACGATCACAATAATTTATTTAAATCTCCCCATTGATGGAAAAAGTATTGACTCGGAAACTTTTTTGTTAGATATGATAATGAGACTTCTTTAACTTTATTGTCTGCGGCTTATGCTCCCTTATCCTCCAAAGGTTTGACGTGGGTGGATTACAGCTCTAGGTTCTTTTCAAGGCTTTTTTTTTTTTTGTGAGGGATGACATCTTATATATTTTGTTTACTTTTTACGTTGACATTGGTATATAAATATTACATACTACAATTAAACTAAAGAAATGAGTATACTTGAAAAGCATCCTACAAATGAAAAATTAAATTAAAAAATAAGATTATGATCTTATGATGATATGATTATGAAAGTAGGAAATCCATTTTCCATAAATATTGTATTTTCTGATTTTTCGGTAAATAAATTTTGATCGCATAAAGTACGAATACCTAAAAATATTTTTTTAAATAAAAACAATATTAATTATAATTATTTAATGCAAAATGGGGTTGCCAGTTTATATAAAAAGCTTAAATTGTTCGTCAAAATTAGCAAGTTTGAGTCTCGGGATCTTCATTAAATCCCTTCCAAAGGACGGCGTAAGCAAGGGTTTTTAATATCCGTTTTTAAAAACTCTTAGAGCTGTGTTCTTCCTATAGAACCCACGACTAGGGCATAGAAGGTTCTTGAGGGCCACTACACCTCATAAGACTCTCAGAAAAGGTTTTCACGCTACAGAATATTTAATTCTATGGTAGCTTTGATGAATTGGTTTTAGATATAATCTTTATTATTGAAGTGAAAACTTCATTAGCCGCATTTAGCGGCTTTTGGTAGGGCGAAACGTAACGTAGGGTTCGCGTCACCGACATAAAAAGAGCGAGAATGGCGACGCCTAGCGGCCTGTTATACAATTTTTGTTAATTAACTTTACTTTAAAGCTTAGAATGCCATTGATATAAGAATTACTATATTTAACCAAAAGTTGTGCCATTCATACTTATAGTAACTTAAAACATCATGAACTAGTGAACTTTTTGTTTTTGTGTTTCCTCTATTGAGTTTTTATTTCCCCTAAAATATTGTATTCGTCATAGTTAAATGTCTTGTTTTATGAAATGTTTGAATTACAAATGATCATTGTTGAACTTAATGCTGATAATAATGCTAAATATGCAAATAACTAAAAAAGCTCATTAACATGTATGTACATACATACAAGGTATTGATAATATAACTGTACACTGGTGGAGACCTTCATCATATGTTTTGATTAATAAATAAGCTACACTTGAAAATGCATATGATTATCGTTTGAAGTGTCATTATATGTTAAAAAACAGGCTAATGTTAATAATTTAAATATGCAAATTTGAAATTTACACAATTTAGATTAAAATTGAATTAGAATTTCAAAAAAGGACACAGTTATTCAACAATTTTTGAATTTTCACTTCTATCGGCTTACATTTTTTTCCTTTCTTATAGCTTGTATAACGCAACATAGCGACGTTTTTTATTTTTTCTTAATTGAAAAAGAAAGAGTATAAATTTTGTTCGCATAAAGCATTCGTCTTGATATCCAATGTTGTTCAGTGTCTTTCATATGCCGTTGAAGTGCTCGATTTGCAAACCCGTGCGTAACCTTGGACAAGCAGATGACCTCTTGGTGGGCAAAGACTATCCAAGGCCCTTACGTCACCGACGCCGATTTCCTGCCGCCTTCCGATCCTTGCGAAATCCTCTTCGATAGCGGTCCTTTTCATTTGCACTTATCTTCAATCTCCTTTCTTCTTCAAACCAGTCTAAAATACAGATCGGCGAAATGCCACTGGCCTTCGAAGGGGTATACCATCCTCTTGCCTTTTTCATCAGAGAGTTCTTATTTTTAATTGTTTAATTTTTTAATGTATTAATTTCATTATCCATTCAATCAATAATAATCTACCGAACCTCCCAAGGTTCAACCAGCCTCTATTAAGTGGGTAAACTTAATTGGGAGAAACCTGGCAGTTGAGTTTTATCTTGGAAAAATTACCTCTTTGCAGAACCGTTGTCCCAGAAACAGTACAGTCTTTACCACGTACCCCCCCCCCACCATGGGTCTTATATGAGACCTGTGTACAAGTTTTGTTTTTTAAAAATAATTTAACAGCTAATAAGTATTGTAAATATTGCCTGATTGTTATATTTAATATGTTACCTTTAAGAACCGATATAAAGTAATTCTTTAAAAACAATGAAAAATTCAAAAATTTTAAGTCGTTCCAGAAAGAACATCAAACTTACTTGCTAGTAGGGAATAACCATTATATAATAAAATAATTTTATTACGTTGCCAGAGATTGAATATATTTACATATATTGAATATATTTTATTGTACTTACGTATGGACATAATATTATTGAGGAAATTGACTAATTTCAGTATTAAAATTTGTATACAGCAATTCTAAAATAAATAAGAATAAAAATATATTAAAATAATAGTCATACTATATTTTTCGGTAAAATGTGAGAAATAAAATGGCTTATGAATTTATTAAAGATTTTTCTTATCAGAAATGAAAAATTGCTCATTATCATAAAAACAATTTAAAATGTAATTTATTACCTTATTCCGTTTACAGTAGTGATTTTTTTCTTAAATTGATGTTTTTATATTGATAAAATAAACTTTTTAAACTTCAATACTTTTCATAACATATTTTCGCTTTGTTTAAAGATTCTTGCGGTAACTTTTTTAAAATCGTGAATTTTTTATTATATTTGTTTTATACTATATTTTTGATTATACCAATTTATTATCACATCGTTTAATTGTATTTTAAATTTTTTTTTGTTATTTCTTTGTCTGGATTTATCATATTTGGAAAAAGAACTAACATTTCACGGATGAAGCCCACTGCAATCTGCGAAACCGTGCAGTCTTGCAGATTAGTATCGAGGGGATAGAAGTACCGTCTTGGACATTGCGTAGTCTTATAGCGAATTATCTATTAGTTAAATATATAAACAATTGAAATGTTATTGAATAATTAAAAAATTTTTTTTTCCTATATGGCTCATAATTATTCACATTTCATATCTATAGTCAAAATGATGACATACTTATTATATTAATGTTGTATTTTGATCGTCAAATCAAATGTTAGTTGTTAGCTAATGATTATCGATCATTATTTTGTAGACTATCTAGAGCCCATCTGTTCCACTTTAATCCACATTTGGTACGAGTTTCTGATTGTCTTATTAGCGTTAATATTTTGCAAAATATTACAAGAATTATTTTTCCCTTGATAGTTATGTTTATTCTGTTCTCTCTTCTTTTAATCTTGATCAAAATTGGTGGAGAACCATTCTATTGTTCGGATTTTATTCTTCATAGATACGGTGCTAATTGAAATATTGTTGTTTTTATTTGCCTAATAATATCCGAATACTCACTCACTCACCCCTTGGCACTACGGTGCTACAAGGACCTGGGCCTCATCCACCACTGCCTACCACTCACTTCGGTCCCCAGCTAGTCTTCTCCAATGTCTGATTTCCAGCTGGTGAAGATCGGCCTCCACATCATCTAGTCATCTCGTACGGGACATTCCTTTGGGTCTTCTACCACCGAGCTTCCCAAACAACAGTCTTCTCTTGTCTCCGGCATCCTCATCACATGGCCCAACCATCTCAATCTAGCTCTTTTTACGAAAGAAACTAAGTCTGGCTCTCCGTGAAGTTGACGGAGCTCTGCATTATTAAGGATCCTCCATGTTCCCTGGTCGTAGATGGGTCCATAAATCCGCCGCAGTATTTTCCTCTCCCAGACATTCACCATTCTTTCTGCTTTTTTGCTCAGGACCCAACTTTCACAACCATATGTCGCTATTGGCCTGACAATGGTTTTATACAAGGTGATCTTGGCCCTTTTTGACAATTGCCCAGCTTTAAGAACCTTTGTATTGCATAGTAACAACAATTACCAGCGGCAAGTCTTGCTTTTAATATCCGAATACAATGATTGTTTTTTGAGGTCTAAATTTTGACAATAGTGGTGTAAATTTGTAATGCTAAAAATACTATTAAAACAATTGATGTAGAAAAGAAATTTCCTTGGTGGAGGCCAAATAGATAATATCTTAAATATTGATAAACTATTTAATAAAATCCGACGTTTCGACCCACATTGCATGTCTTCTTCAAGGCTAGTGATTGAGGTCAAAAGAATGTTCTTCGGGTAACAAGTCATACTTGTGATCTACTTTACAAACCCTGAAGAAGATCTGCAATAGAGTTTAAAACTTCGGCATCTAAAAATGGTTTATCATTTTTAATGAATTATTTGATTGACCTCCACCCGGACCATTTTTCTTCTTATGCATATGGTCAACTATTGGTTATTTAGGATAATTTGGTAAGTTTAGATAAGTCTACTGCATTCAGAAATAATATAGTTGTTTTATGCTTTAATTTTAGGTGTTCTGAGCTTTGAATATTTGTGAGATTCATTACAGTCCACACGAACCTCTCTTACTTCGTTCCTGATTGAGTTTTTTTTATCCCAGTTCCCTTTCTTATTATTTTTGTCTTTTTATGACTTGTGTTATTCTTGTAAGAAATCGTGTGCTAATTTCCGAAATTCAGGCATTTCATTTGACCTTAAGGGCTAAGATACGGCTTTTCCATCCATTTAGATCCTATGACGGCTGACGGCCGGACGTCAAGGTAAGATCCAGTTACCCTCGAAGAAACGCCGACCCAGAAGCCATTCATCCTAATACATTCATCCTGGCTTATCAGATGGACAGATGTCCTCATGAATGCTATCTGGGCCCTTCTCTATTCAATATCTGATTAAGATCCAGCCAGTACTTCTGCATTCCAAGGGCCCATTGTCTTCTTACTGTTCTCATGACTACTTTGGTTATGTGGGCCGTACAACTGCACGGTAACCTATATGGTCCATGACCCTTCGAAAGGTTGAACCCTGAAGTAGACGACTACCGGGTTTATTAACTACAGCTATTACTATCTTATATATTTTTAATTAGTTTGTTTATTCAACCAATTCCCAAAGTGAAATCTGATTATACTACACTATTACACTCAGTCTTATCAGCTGTGTCTGACCGACAGTGGGTTCAGGTGTTTCACATGGATTGTGACCTGGATTGAAAGAGGATGAGACCTGAACACTTTTCTATCTTCTCACCTTTCTTTGGGTGTCCCTTAACTAAGGGAGCTATTTAAAGAAATGCTAGTAGATATATCGAATAAAAAAAAATTTCAAACTATCTATTTTCCAATCATCGGTCAATGATATAAAGTATATGTTTAATAAAATTGTTTTGTAACAATAATGTTTCATCAATGCTTCGTTTTGTCACCAATGTAAACTTCCTTGTACATCCCTTTTCTTTTACATGTGTATAAATTCTAGCTCTAAGATTAGGAAGAGAGAAGGTAGGAGAGTAGAGAGTAGAGAGTAGAGATGTAGTAGATATTATAGTATGTAAGAGAGTGCTCTCTAAGTTAGATATATATTAGTTCATAGCCAAGAAATTATGATAGTCAATAATCAATAAGTCTAATAGTTAGTTCATAAGAATATATCTTGTTTATCCATATTTATAGTATACTAGCTTTTGCCCACGGCTTTGCTCGCATGGAATTTAGTCTACCACATAAAGTTACGTGACAGATCATTTTAAATAAATAATTTAATTTATTTTTTTAACTATAAGTTACTAGTACATCCAAAATTTCAGATGTCTAACTCTAAAACGGACGGATTCCATACAATCTTTGAACCCTTATTATATTAAGGGGGAAACCCTTGGGGGTGGAATCATACAAATTTCTTTATTAAATTATCAAATTATCTGCAAATTTCAAAATGCTAAGCTCCTTATTTGCCTTTAATTATGGTACTACAATGGATTCTCCACAGTACCTAAAAAACTGTCTGAGGGGGGGGCACGTGCTCCCATGCCCCCCCTAAATTAATAATTAATGTCTAACCTATATTACTGCAAAGTTTCATCCAAATCCGTTTAGTAGTTTTTGCGTGAAAGAGAGAACATCTCAATAAATCTATATTTTTCTTACTAGTCGTCCACTCTTTGATAGTTCACCAATTCCACACAGAAACAGAAAAGTTTTTTTAAAAATTTAAATGAAGCGTATTAACTATAAATTAAAAAAAATTGACTTTCAGACATTTTTCACGCGATGTGTCTCGCCATTTGGTATTTTCGCCTTATATCTTAGAATTATTTTATATGGAGTATTTAGCAAATAAGGCTGAATAGATTTTATGTCCTTTATTACTTTGATAGATTACTCCGAAATTTCAGAAATTTACTTGTTTACATTTTTCACTTGTTTAGTAAAGCATTGTTTTATGCTGCCGAAACTTATATTTAAGTTGTTTTAATTATAATTAGTAATTGTCTGTCTTAGCAGATGGTAGAAGCTTGAATTTATATAATGAATTTGACTTATAGCGTTGTAAAGTTATACGTGTTGATGCACACTTAATGTTTGTATTTTAATAACTTCGAACTTATTGAAAATGGCAATTAGTCGAAACCTCTAAATAAAAAATTATTGAAACTGGATTTTGAATTTTACTTGCTTATTGTAATTAAAGGATTGCAGTCCAGTTGAAGAATATCTGATTTGAAATCAACCATTCCAATTATATGGAAAATTTTACTTTTATAAAACTTTAATTTCATATCAATGACGCAACTGAGATTAGTGTAGAACCAAATTTTCCCGAAAAAGAAATATTTTAATGTTTTTAAAAATAACTGTTTTTAAATAACTGTAAAGAATAGTTTTAATAAACAAAAAAATAGGATTTTTTGTTTCTTTGTAGAATCGGAGAGTAGTCCATATTAGACGGTTGGGATCAAAAGCAGACAACTTCGAAATTTTAAAAATTGTAATTCACATTTCCCCCTAGTTTAGGCAAGCAATTTTGTCTAACACGACGCCTATTCGCTTTATTTCTCATAAGACAAGTTATTATATTTATGTTGTTTTAATTATAATTAGTAATTGTCTGTCTTAGCAGATGGTAGAAGCTTGAATTTATATAATGAACGCTATAAGTCAAATTCATTATATAAATTCAAGCTTCTACCATCTGCTAAGACAGACAATTACTAATTATAATTAAAACAACTTAAATATAATAACTTGTCTTATTTATTGGTGACCAAGCATAGATACCTATGAAAGGTATAATTTAATTCAAAAAATCAAGCCATCATCCAGCTATCAACTTAAAAATGTGTTATATAAGCTTGAATTTATATAATGAATTTGACTTAAGGCGCTGAAGAGCTACACATGTTGATGCATACTTAATGTTAGTATTTTAACAACATTGAACTTATTGAAAATGGCAATTAGTCGAAACGTCCAAATAAAAAAATTATTGATTTTGGATTTTGGTTTCTACTTGATTATTGTAATTGTGGTGAATGGTCGTTAAAAAGCAGAGGAATGAGTAAAATATTCATAGGTACAATTTAGGCAAAAATTGTAAAGTTTGTCCTCAGAAGTCTGTCTTTAATACAATCGTAACTATGTTGACTATTTACTAACTATTTTGAATATTTATTTAGATTGACAGAGATTTTCAATCTTATATTTAATAAAATTTTATATTTACATTTGTGGAAAATTACATAACCTAAATTTTCTGCTTTTCTGTTTGATAACAGATTCATATTCCTTATGAAGTTTTTTGTTGTTTTTAGGGTTTGCTATTATCTGTTTAAAAGTACTTCGTGTCTTATAAGACTTAGACTATAATTTTAATCCAGAGAAACGTTACTTATGCCCTTGAAACCAACAATACAAGAATAATTTAATGCAGTAATTTGAGTGGTTTTCTTAGCACATTTTTCGGTATCCTAAAACCTTAATGATTATTCCCACTAAGCCTTTTATATCAAATATCAAGTTGCTAAGCAATGTGTGTCATTAAGTAGCTTCAGTCATCAATCATTTTGTACGTCACAAATAATATATTCAATGTAGGTGTGGAGACATTCAAGACGCTGCTTGTGAACATCATTTGTTTTATCTGCTAACAGGATGATCCATCTCCGTATCTTGTATCCTTGCGTCATTATTTCCTGAAGTCATTATCGCCAAAGAAACAAAAAGTCCGTTACTGCGAACTGTTGAGATGAAGCAATCATGGGAGTAATTCTTTTGTCTTTCTGATCATTACAACAGGGACAAGGACGGAACGGTTGTCTATTGGGTCGACAATCCAGTTACTAAATTTACTTGTTAATATTACCGTGAAGTCGAATAAAAGAAACGAATTTTTTCAAGCCAGCCAAGCTAGAGATAGTTGTAAGCCATTTTATTAAAAGTGTATTTTGCTTTCATTTTGCTGGATATATGAAAGCTTACTTGTTTAATTTTTCATTGTCAGTAAGTTTCTACGAGGTTTCTGAAATTCGTAGGAAATTCGTATCCACATTTGTTGGAGTTATAATCTTACTAATATTATAAATGTGAAAGTTTGTATGTTTGTCTCTCTTTCACGCAAAAACTACTGAACGGATTTGGATGAAACTTAACAGTAATATAGGTTATACATCAGAATAACCAAGGGCTATAGCAAGCGCGGATTTAGGGGTGGGAGGGGGCGAACGGGGCAGGTGCCCTCCCCGACAGTTTTATAGGAACCCTGGAGAATCCATTAGAGTACATAATTAAAGGAAAATAACATGATCATAGTTGTTAAAATATCAGAAAGAACAAGAGTGAAACTATTTGTTTTGATACACTACTAATCTTACTAATAATATAAATGTGAAAGTTTGTATGTTTGTCTCTCTTTCACGCAAAAACTACTGAACGGATTTGGACGAATGTTTACAGTAATATAGGTTATACATCAGAATAACACATGGGCTATAGCAAACGCGGATTTAGAGGGGCGCACGGTGGCAGGTGCCCCCCCCCCCAGTTTTATAGGAATTGCGGAGAATCTTATAAAATTATAGTACATAATTAAAGGCAGATCAGGAATTTAGCATCTTGAAATTTGCAGATAGGTCCTTTGTATAATTTAAGAAAGAAATTTGGATAATTCCACCCTTGATATAATAAGGGTTCAAAGGTTGTATGGAATCCGTCAGTTTTGAAGTTAGACATCTGAAATTTTGTACGAGAAAACCTATAGTGAAAAATATTAAATTATTTATTATTTTAAATTATTGTTGCTGATCATATGATCGAAGTGAAAGTATAAATAGGTTAGTTTTATGTGTTATAAATATAATTTCGGTTAATGTTTTAATATTCTCTTTTTCTTCTTAAAAAGTGTTTTATTCTGATCAGAGAGGTTAGATTTAAGACCTAAATAATAAAAGTGCGGGTTTTTCCGCCAGCCATGGGCGAAGCGTCTACTTCTTCGCAGGCGGTAAGTGATATGGAAGCGGACAGTATTAATTTAAGTACTAATAGTAATAATAATGGTTCCTGGGAGCTAGTAACTTTACTAATTGAACAAGATCACATTAGACAGAAACGACAAGCGCCAATTCAAACACACAACTGTTTTCAAATACTAACCTCAATACCTGACGAACAACTAGAAAATACTACGAGACACGTGATAAATCAAAAACCGCCTCCACTTTATATAAATGGAGTAGAAAATTACTCTGCATTAATTGCATTCCTAAAAGAAAAAGCCGGACCAAACAAATTTACGGTGAAAACCACACTTAAAGGTATAACAGTTTATCCAGATACACCTGACACTTACAGAAATTTAAATGCGAGCCTAAGAAGTGAAGGCGCAGATTTTCACACCTTTCAGCTCCCACAGGACAGATGCCCCAGGATAGTGATTAAGGGCCTCCATCACTCTACACCAATTAGCATTATAAAAGAAGAATTGAAAGAGAAAGGTTACGAAGCTTGTAATGTCACAAACGTTATTTCAAGATTTAAGAAGCCCTTACCAATGTTCTTTGTAGATATTACAAAAGAAACTTTTAAAGAAGATATCTACGATTTAAAATATATCTATTACACAAAAGTAAACATCGAAGAACCGCGGAAGAAAAGAGACATTCCTCAGTGTTTAAGGTGCCAACAATATGGTCACACTCGTGGCTACTGCAACCACCCACCAAGGTGTGTAAGGTATGGCGGGCACCATGACAGCAAAACTTGCAATAAAACAAGAGAAACTCCTGCTACTTGTGCCAATTGTGGTGGCCAACATCCTGCCAACTACAAAGGGTGCCAAACACTGAGGAACTTAAGAATTCAGCGTAGCTCAAGACATTACAACCAGCGGCCTTCATCAGCTCAACCTTTTCAGTTGCCACCAGATTCACAAGAATTCCCAAATCTCAGACCTGTACAGCCCCATCTTCCAGGACATCCGGAGAACAGCGTGGAATCTCAGCAGAAGCCAAGAAGTCCACCAGTACCGAAGTCAACACCACAACACTATAATGTTCAAACAGGTATGATGAATAACAGTATCCAGCCGGTGCCCCCTTATGATACTGCCCCTCCCCAACTATTTCAAATACTAACGGGTCTTAACAACCTTATCCACCCTCTTTTTAATCTTCTCCAACAGTTAACTCAGGTTACACAAGCCTGGAGCCACAGCCATGCCCCCTGATTTTTCAACAGCTCCTTGTCAATTCTCCTATGGAATGCTAATGGACTGATGCAACACAGGACCGAACTTGATTTATATTTACATGAAAAAAGGACAGACATAGCACTCATCACTGAAACACATCTTACCTCACGATCAAAAATCTATATTTCAGACTATATTATTTACAGAACTGATCACCCTGACAAAACGGCTCACGGTGGCACCGCCATTATTATCAAATCGTCATTAAAACATAGTCCCATTCATTTACCCACAACACCACACATACAGACAACTGGAATCACATTACATACAAAACAGAAAAATATCACGTTCGCTGCAGTTTATTGTCCCCCTAGGTACAAGCTTACATCTTCGATGTTTTCTGAGTTTTTCAAACGGTTAGGTAGATGTTTTATCGCAGGAGGTGATTTCAACGCGAAACACCAATGCTGGGGTTCAAGATTGTGTACCCTAAGAGGTAGGAACTTGTGGTATGCTCTTCATGAACTTTCATTAGACACATCAACTCCAAATTCTCCTACTTACTGGCCTAATTCTCGACGCAAAACCCCGGACTTACTGGAATTTTTTGTTACAAAAGGCTTAAGAATAGTAAACAAGACTGTAAATACGAGCTCTGATCTTTGCTTTGATCATTCTGTAGTTCAAATGATCCTGTGCAAAGAGCCTTCTGAGGCACAAAAAAGACCTTCCCTAACACAGGGTATAATGGATTGGGATTTATACAGAAGTTTTCTCCATTCTCATCTCTCAATCCCTATTTCCATAAAGAATGAAGAAGAACTAGAGAAGGCAGTGGAAAAGTTCACTACAAGCATTCAATACGCAGCGTGGTTATCATCAAAACCCAGGGATAGAAAAACGGATAGTTTACCAAGCTACCCGCAGTATATTAGAGATTTGATCAGGGCCAAGAGAAGAGCTCGTAAAATATGGCAAACTAACAGACAACCATCAGATAGACGAACATTTAACAAACTGAATAATGAACTAAAACGTCAAATTACCAAATTTAACAGATCAAACTATGAGAATTATATTAAATCCCTCTCGACAGACGATGGAAGTTTATGGAAGCATATCAAAAGACTCTTAAAACACCGAGAGATGTCGGCACCTCTTAGAAAAGAAGACGGCTCTTGGGCTGTGTTGGACGAGGAAAAATCTGAGCTTTTTGCCAACCATCTTTCTTCCGTATTTACACCACATACTGACTTCACAAACACAGGACACGAAATAACTGTAAATAACACACTTGACGCCCCATTACAACTATCATTACCACCGCCTTCATTCACTCCAACAGAAGTAGCAGAACTAATTAGAAATTTACCAAAAAGAAAAGCCTCGGGCTATGACTTAATAAATGCCGAGGTGCTCCAGCAAATGCCTCGGAAAGCTCTAGTGCTTCTTACGACAATCTACAACTCAATACTTAGAACTACGAAATTCCCTGTACAGTGGAAATACTCAATTGTTTCAATGATCAAAAAACAAGATAGCGACATTACCACCCCTTCATCCTACAGACTTATTAGCTTACTGCCTATTTGTTCTAAAATTTTTGAAAAATTACTTTATCCCCGCTTATTAAAGTTACTGACTGACAAAAATGCAATCCCTCACCATCAATTCGGTTTTAGAAAATCACACTCGAATACTCAGCAATTACGCAGAGTAACTGACTTCATATCGACAGCACTAGAGAAGAAGTTATATGCAACTGGAGTACTTCTGGATGTCGCCCAAGCATTCGACAAGGTCTGGCACAAGGGGCTTCTCTTTAAGCTTAAGACTTTACTACCACACACTTATTATCTGATTCTTCTCTCATTCCTTACAGACAGATTTTTCTCAGTCCGACAGGGCTCAGAGCTATCTTCAATAAGACCCATTTTAGCCGGTGTACCTCAGGGATCAATACTTGCACCGCTACTGTACATAACATATACATACGACATTCCTCAAAGTCCTAACACACTGATCGCAACCTACGCTGACGACACTGCCATGATCACCAAACATCAAGACGCGACACAGGCCTCACAAAACTTATAACACAACTTACAAAAGGTTAATGAGTGGTGCCAACTGTGGAAAATCAGACTGAACCACGAAAAGTCACAACACATCACTTTTACTCTTAGACGCGAAATATGCCCTCCCATTTTCTTTAATAACGAACCTATCCCACAGAGAGACAAAGTACAATACCTAGGACTCACATTTGATAGGAGAATGACATGGGGTCCTCACGTTAAGATGAAACGCCAATCACTAAATCACAAACTCAAATTAATGTACTCGCTATTCAGGAAAAACTCCAAATTAGATTTAAGACAGAAATTAAATACGTACACTTACTTACTAAAACCAGTTTGGACATATGCTTTACAAATCTACGGCATCGCTAAACAGACTCACAGAAAACGACTACAAACTTTTCAGTCAAAAGTACTTAGACTTATCACTAATGCACCATGGTACGTCAATAACAAAACTCTGCATACTGACTTAAAAATAAAAACGGTTGACGAACACATACGAACGTACTACAAACGCTTTCAAGAAAAACTATACGGACACCCAAACCCATTGATACAACAAATGGCCACTACTCTCATGCCTGAGAACACTAGGAGGAGACTAAAAAGGACGTGGATGAGAGATCTATTACAGTAGAAAATAAAAGCAAGATAATGGAGAGGTACCGCTGGGTTCTTCGTCATGCCTTCCATGTCATTTTGTATTTTTTTTCTTCAGTCAGCCAATCTGCTGATTGTCAATTATTTGTATTTGACAGGTGTGGATGGAAATATAAAGAGAAAAAAAAAATTATTGTTAAAAAGCATTGTCAAGAAACTTTATGTGGTAGTCCAAATTCTATGCGAGCGAAGCCGCGGGCAAAAGCTAGTTGTTATTATATTACTTAATCAACAGTTTTTTATTAAATTTTTTTGTGCTACTATGGACTGCGAGTTAACAGTCATCATCTGGTTCTTCTACCTCATTCAATGATTTCCGTCGTCTTTTGAGTTCCTCTTCCAACTTAAAATCCTTCTAATTTTTCTCTATTCATCGAAGTTCATCCCTGTTCTTGATTTTATCTTCCTTAATACCAATTTCCTTAAGAGCCCTATCATTTCCCTGAAACGATCTCAATATCTTTGCCTTATGTTTTAGAAAATTCAAATCTCCTTTGTCTATCATATAGGCTATCATCGGACATTTTGAAAAAACTTTTTTATACTAATACAACGTTGAATATTTTTAATACTATGTAGATACTGTATTCATTGAAGAAAAGGAAATTGTGTAAATTTTTTGTTAAACAGACTCATACCTCCCAAGGGAGAGGCTTCTTTGATCTGCAAAGGATGTATCAATAAAAGTTG
This sequence comes from Arma custos, assembly GCA_037127475.1. NCBI lineage: Eukaryota > Metazoa > Arthropoda > Insecta > Hemiptera > Pentatomidae > Arma > Arma custos. The sequence continues at coordinate 119,278,161 of CM073759.1, forward strand.
TTATTATTATATACATAATATATCACCATGCAAATGCGTAATATATATCTGACATTTTATTTCTAGAATTAGAAGACGTAATTTGAATAGCGACAGAGAATAGAATGAGACTCAAGTTTACTCACAGCAAAGTTTCATCACGCATCACTTTAAATATCCACCTAGTCAGTGGGTGGAGTTGAAGGCTTACATAATGCACGGTTTTGTCACAGAATTCATGTTTTAGAGGAGCAATAATTCGTTATTGTAACAAAGATTAATATTTTTCATTGTACAAAAAACAAAATTAAATGATGTCATGTTTTTTGTACACATATATATATATATATATATATATATATATATATATATATATATATATATATATATATATATATATATATATATATATTTAAAAAGGAACCTTTGCGTGTTTGGCGAAAATCAAACTAAATATTAAAATATCTATATCTTAATATTATTGATGAATATTTAATACAATGATTAAATATAACCTTAATGAAATTACAATTGGTAATGTCCTTTTAATTTTAACAATTAATTTTGTTATTACTTGGGGACAAATACTTGCTTGTGGTACATTTCTACAATTTTTAAATCCTTCGATCGCTTCTAAGGGCCTAGGCATTGTACTAGGTTGGACTCTAAGGGACGTTGTAAGTTCCTAAAATAGATAGGTTCCCTTCGAGGGAGATGTTACGTTGTAAATAGTCTGTGTAAGTGTTGTTTCCAGCCAACACGTGTGTTGTTGCTTCTTCTATCTTGGCTCTTCACACATTTGGTTTCCTCATGACGTAAATCTCGTAGAAGGAATCGTTTCAAGCAGTGTAAGCTTAATGAGATTTTTTTTTCTAAAAGGATTAAAATTTTAGCTTTGTTAATATTTTAAAATTATTTATTAAATTATTATGATTTTGTATTATTAATGTCGTCCATCGGGTTATCAACGTTTGTTGTTTGTTATTCGAATTCATCTCAATGGTTCCAGATATTCCTCTTTGGAAAAAGACAGTAAGTTGTTATCAAAAACAATTTTACAAAATAAACTGTTGCTATAATTCTGAAGAAAGTCTTTTTTAACAATTAATGTCCTTTATAAATTGTAGAAATTGTCGTTGTCAATTAGAATATGGTATTAGTTCTGTACAAGATATAGCCGATTTAAACCGGAGATATGTCTAGGGTAGTATTCAAGACATTCTTAATTAATTGCAATCTGCATTATACTACTTATGTTTCAGTACAAATAATGTACAGATTTTCTTGGTAGCTAATATTTTTCTTAGAGGTTACGGGGCCTAAACATTTTGGTTATGGGTATTTATAAATAAATAAATCCAATTTTTTACTTATTTAATTTTTTTTTAAATATCCGTATCGTCCTACTCCAAAGCATTAAAAAACTACAAAAGTGACTTTTTAATTAATCTCTTTCGGCTCAATTTATCACTGACGCAAGTTGGAAGAATAATGTACGGATTAGGTTTACAGGGTGTAGAGAATGCTAAGTTGTGTTGAGAATTCCGGATTCTAACTCGTCTGTGACAAGTGTTTCGGATAAAAAGATGATAGCTTCCAAATTTAAAAATTGAATTTTCATATTTTTTCTGTACACAACATTTTCTCTTGTTTTCTCATTGCTTTATTTCAGTTCTGAACCTGCAGTTTCCGTCAATTTAGATCCTGAAGAAAAAGTCAATTCGAATTTATCCTCTTTTGGTCCTAAACACTTCAAAAATTTAATCAATTAACAGTCGTAGATGGACCAAGTGGAATCTGGAGATCTTCCTGAGGGTTACCAAAGTGATCTCGGATGAATCACCTTCTTTCCACAACGGTTGTCTAAGGATAAGTACAGTTTCTGACATGTACTGAACCCAAGAGATTTCACGGAGTGTAGTTATACAGGTTTTGTTTTTAATTAGCGTTCCTGGCTGGAGGGAAACTGCAACTGAAAACATACGCCTGCTGATGTAAGACTTAATTCTCTCTTGAGATTTACCACATGTTAACAATTACCATCTTCTGATGGAACTTGTAAATTATTATCCTCTGAATACTAATATCGGGGTGTACGAGTAAATTACAATCAAATGCCTGTTGGAAAGCAATGTGACATCTTCCCGCCCTCATTCTCAATCAGTAAGAAATTGGACACCGGCAATATATTTGACTGCCCTGAGATCCAACCATATCTCAATCTTTAGCTCTGCGTGTGGTCGTTTCACTGGTGCATTTTTCTAATACCGTTTTCATTTACTTTTGTCTCATTCTTTCGACTCCATTTTCTGAAACTTACGAATCAAGTTTTCTAAATTTTATTAGCTGTTTATGTTACTAATCAACCTTGAATCTTATATGTGCGAAATAATTTCAGGGTTTGTTCTTTTTATTTAATTTATTTATTTAAAGTGCATAAAAGATGTCGATTTCTAAATATTAATATTTGCCTTAGCCCCAAGAAAATCAAATTATTTAGATATTTTCCAATTTACTCGTTTCGTTCATCCTAAAAGCTGTAATTTTTTACAATTTTAAATTTTAATTTTTTACATTTTAAATTTTATTTTTTCCATTTAATTACTTAATTTAATTATAACACAAATGTGCTTTTTCAGTACTATAATTTATTCTCCAAGAAATTAATTTTATCTCTCAGTAGTTATCAATCCACCTTCAAAACACAACGTCTGTCGTATTACGTAAACAAATCCGGGCAACTTAGTTATTAATAAATGGAAATTCCATTTATTATTATTACAAAAAAAAACAACATAAACTTATGGTCTACCGTTTTCTTAAGGATTCTTAAGGAGGTCTACCGATTTTCCTGCATAATCGTTGTCATAGAAACAGTACGGTCTTTACCATGTTCTGAACACCAAACAAACCCTTCATCGGTTCTAGTGATATAGGATTGTTTTCCCCATTTATTTTAGACTGGTAGAAAGGAGGTGTGTTAATAGTAAGTATGGTAATTAACTATTTTTAGGATAGGTATTTCAAGATCTTAAAATTAAAAGTTTTCCTAATCAGCATTTTTTATGACATGTTAATACGCCTCACCATACAATGTATATTTAAATATTACATTTAAATAAAACAATTTTAGTAATATTATTTGTACTTAGTTATTAACATATTTATAATGTTACGGGCAGAGAGAGAGAGACAGACGGGGGGAAGGGATTAACGTCTTAAGCCCGTCGGGGGGAGAGATTAAGATTGGATTAGAACCATCTGTAAAATACTATAACGGCCTCCCCCACTCCCGTTCTGTCTAGAACATTCGACCTTGATATAAATACCGCTCGCTTCCGCCCAGGGGGACAGTCAGAGGGTAAACCAGGCAGTGTGATGAACTAGTAATAAGTGAGTTAGTAGTAAGTGTCAGTGGTAAACCGGCCAGTGTAATAACTGTGACAGTCTTGCGAGTGTAATAAACCGTTTCTGTTTGTTAATGTGTGTCATTTGTCATATTTGGAAAATCTTAAGGTGGGTGGAATTTGATTAGTGAACTGTAAGTATTAATTAGTAGTTGTAAATTGTAGTGTAATTTTATAGTATTCGAAAAAAATTATGTGAATAGTTAAGCTATTTAGAATTAGTAATATCTTATATTATTGTAGTAATTAAATAGGAGTTAGGCCTGGATATGATGTGGACAACGCATGACTTCCTTATACACTTATTAACCTCAAACTGTAACGTTAAATCAATAAGTAAATTAAAAATAGTGTTCACTATGAAGCATTTTTTATTTATCGCTTGTTAAAGAATACTACAAAAATAAATAAAAACTAATAGTAATAGTAAAATAGGATTATCCGTTGAATTGTAAAAATAGAAAATTTTGCGATTATAGTAAAAATTTTACTTCGTACAAGGAAAATCTCTTCATGACATTAATTTTTCATGCTCACATCAAGCCTAATAAAACCATATCTTATTATTTATTCACTGGTAGACAAAAATTTGATTTATATGAATAAATTTAAATAATTAAATTGTTTTATAAAAGAGTATTAACTAAAACTACTATAATTGTTAATAGTTTACAAGCTACCATTAAGGATTCTATGGAAGCTATTAGCATTGAGGAAATGAATCGATGGGAGATTCGCTATTATCAGTAATGGCTGCTTTGGAATGTCCTCAGACGTGGCAATAGGGCCATTAGCAATTGTTTACTTTAATTCTCATTGCAATAAACTTATATTTACAACGCCATTTTGAATTTAATTATTACTAATATGTTATCGTGCTTTCAAGTGTTGGTATACCTATTGGTTGTCGCCTATTATTTTTCTGATCAATAACTCATCTGAATAACTGGTCATTTGGCCTTGTCAATTTCCATAAAATATATCAATTGAGCAAGATTAGGGAAACAAAAACGGGTAATTTAGTAAAAATGTAAACTTTTTATTTTTTTTTCTGATGCAGATTCGAAGAAAACAGCAAATGATAGATTGTGAATGTGTCACAGATAAGTATATTTTTATTTTTTTCCCCGGCCGAGGGCCTATCTTTTCTCATTAAAAATAAAAATATTTAAAATAAAAAAAATTGACCAATAATTATAAAAAAAGTATATTTTTAGTTTTAAAAACTTCAATTATATTTAGCTTGAATTGGTTAATTTACTTATTTTCCTTGAACAGATTCACCGTCGAAGTATTTTTATAAGATTTTTTTTATTTTTAGATAGCGGATGATAAATTGTGTATGTGCTATACTTTCATAGGAAATTAAATATTTTATCATGAATTCTCGCAAGTCTGACAAATTCTAATAATCGTTAAAAACACTTCATTTAGTAACTTCAGTTTATAATTTAATTTTTTTACTCCTTTAAATCTTTTTTAATTACTATTTTTTCATATATTTGCATGGGTTTACATGATTGTACTTTTTTTCGGAACAAGGTTCTCTATAAAGGCCTTTTACTTTATCCAACAGTTTTATCTTTAAAATTCTACATTTATTAATTTGAGGTCTGTGCTTTATACCAAGCTCTTTAATTTATGCTTTATTATTTTATAATAATAAATTCAAGTGATCGTTTTATCTCTTCTTTTTTCATTTGAATGAATATAACCTTCAATGAATTATGAAACTTTAATTTTCATTTCACGTTAAATGAATGTATTTCATACAGGTAAGTTGCAGACTAGTGGTTACAAAGTGTTGTTTTGTGATCCTGCTGGATTCATAACATTGTTTATTAATGCTGCATATACATATATATATGCATGAGTTTACCTTCCCAATATTGAAAAAACCCTAACCCGTTATTCTAATTTCAGGTTAATATGTGACCTGTTGTCTTCGCGAAATCATGCCCCATAGGCGCGGATCGCATAGCGATAACTGCTTGATATTCCGACGTTATTTCTCCGCTATCTTGTTACTCATTCGATCAGATAACGTCTTATCAACAGTGTTCTACGAGCCTAGTTAGAGGCGCTTGGAATTATGAACTATGACGTGGGTTTAATTACCCAAGATGGTCCATGACAGGGGCTAAGACAAACAAAGGCGGGAGGTTACCCCAGCCATTGTGACAGTGCCGAAGCGTCGATTGATGTTGGTAGATAACATATCTTATTATCGCCGATTAGGATCGAGCCTATTGGTAATTTTGTATGAGTCCGATGAATAGTCCTTTGGATTCATAATGCTATCTACCTCATCATCTCATCTTTAATCTTCTTATAATTTCCATTGTTACTGCTATAAGACCTTTGAGTAATATAAATACCTATTTATTTCACTTTAAGGTCTACAGCTCTTAAATAATATATTGTTATTGCTGTCAAACTCTTACCTTTCTTTTAAACACATTAAACCGGCACAAAATAAATAAATTATTTATTTATTTATGTATAAAATAAAATCGTTTATGCTTAGACCTCACTTTTTCATGTTATAGCTTCCTTTAAAGGCTGAGGAAGTAATTTAATTTTCAATAATTGAGACAAAATCAGCTTCCTTTTTAAATAATAAAATAAAACGAATTATTCGGAATATTTTCGTGAAAAACAATAAATTATTACCTATACGTTGTTAAGATATTTTTCTCGATATCTCTGTAAGATATTTCATATTTATATATTGTTTTTAAAGATACCGATTAGGTGAATTACCTGTATTTGGAATCATATTGTCATTCGATACTTAATATAAATTAATGGAAAATTTATTTATCTTGCTTTACCTGATTGTTAAATGTAAAATAATCGTATTATTATTATTACTATCGTATTATTAAAATTTAAAAAATCAACTATTTATATGTTAATTGTTTTTCTATGTTATTCAGCGATTTTTGGCGTATTTAATGTTTAGCTATTTAAATTGTTACTTAGATATAATACAAAATCAAATTTATCATATATACTACAATTTATTTTACAACAATTCTTACTTACTTCCCATGGTTATATACCAATTTTACTGCCTAGTTAAATATTTATTTAACAGTTTATTTTTATTACGTTTGTTTTCTGTGTTCTTGTTTTCGAATTAACACTTAAATTAGTTGCACAAAAAAAAGTATTTATTGTAAATATTTATTTTATACACTTACACTCAGTCCTCCCTACAACTCCATACTTATTGTATGGTACTTATATACTTATTATCATTAATAAAGGTGGATTTATATAAAGAAAGAATTATTTTAATTACGTAATTACAATTTTATAAAAATACACCACTTGTTATTTATATAAATGCAATTTAGTTGGTATTATTGTGGGACTCTTGTAATTTTTTTATATAAGCTACTAAATTATATTTTTCACATAATAATAGTTATTAAAAGATTATGAATCATCTTCGAAACATATTTCTATTCATAACATAACATCAATTGCGTCTTAAGTGTTGAATCATTATTAAAAATCGTGAGACAAACTGTTTTCCTTTAAGATCGATACTTAATAGTTGGTCTAAGATTAGTTTCTAGGAAAAATTGTGTTTCCAATTTTAAAGAAAAAAGAAAAAAATTGCTTGTTTGCTAATTCAATTCCAACTACTGACAACGCGGATGGCGCCTCCTTATCAGTCAGTTCTTGCTTATACAATTGTTCAAATAAACAATATAATAAAAGAAAAACAATTAATTTATTTATTGGAATAATTCTGATAATATTTCAGATAGATATGTTTTATCAAGAAGTTCGAAATAAATAGTGTATAATCTAAATAATACTTAGTATTAAGCTATTGATAGATAACTCTAGCCCATTGATGAACTTATTAATTACCAGGCGCATTTGAATTACTATTATAAGCAGAAACAAATATTTTTGATTATAATTCAAAATAAATAAATTCTACAATAAATAAATTCAAAGATATAAATTTGTTACAAAATTGACACTGAAGTATTTTTAAATAGTAGTTCACATAACATGTTTGTTTAAGGACAATTGTATCATTTCAAGTTCGGGAAAATTCAAGACGCAAGTTTAATGTTTTAAGAATAGATAATTAAAATTTAATTTAATCTTGACTTATATAACCAATCTGGACAATTAGAGTTATTAAAATGTTTAAATTATATATTAGACCATCTAGTTTTTCCAAGTCAAACAAATATTTGTGTGTACAGTGAATAATAAAAACCAATTAATATACTAACAAGGTTTATTTGTATGGTCGATTTGTTTATTATAAGACCATTATAATATTATAATTATAAGACCAAAATAGTCACATTCTGTTGTTCTTCATCCACCATTTTTATATCGAAAACTATTTAAAAAAAACTAAACAAAAAAATAGACTTAAGCTTGCGGGATTCTCACACCATCTTAACTGTCCGTAAATCAGTAAAAATTAAAATATTCCAATAAAAGTGATTTATGGGGTTTCTCAATTCAACGCTTTAATTGGAACCCGCATAAATATATTGTTTTAACAATATAAGATGGATTAAACTAAATATATTACATATAAATATAACTAAGTATATTAAATAATTTATTGAACAGTCAGACGTTGGATTTGTGATGTAACAGGGAACTTGTGACACCAGGCACCCCGCCCCTCCCCCCTCGACAGCTCTGAAGAAGACCTTCAAAGTGGGTCGAAACGTTGGTTATTTAATAAATATTTCTCCTAAGAGAAATTTATTGAACTCCATCGAGACCATTTTCTTCCACATAACTAAATATACTATGTATACTTCAGTTCTCAATACTTTCTGGCCTATATTATATGTCAACGGGAAGTGTTTATTTTTTTTTAAATAGTAGTATAAGAAAATTTAAATTTATATAATGTTTTGTTCTTAAAATACTACGGAACCCCATGCATACTGTAACTTCAATTTATATAGGTTTAAATATTTAAAGGAGATATTGAATGACAAATTTGCCTAACTTTTTGTATGATTGTCATCTTATAATTATTATAAAATATCCAATTATTATTCTATTCAGCATTCGTCCTTGACGACCCACTTCTTATCAACTTATTTTGAATAGTTATCTATATTGTTAACTATTACTAGAAAACTATGTTTTTGGAGTACTTTCCTAAGAATTGAACAATTTTTATGACAGATATGCGCACTTTTCTTCTGTAAAATTATAAAGACTTAATTCAGACCGTTCTTTCCACTCAATCTATTTTCCATTTTACTGGTGTTTTATTTCTCTTCCGCTTAATGATGAAGTTGTTTAAACTTAGGGGCTATGTAATGAAAATATTCTGCCTACGATCTTGAATATTCTTTCAGCCGATTTATAGACCCAGGTAAATATTACGCGACTGTCAGGGAACCGCTTGATTTAGCGCTTGATTCAAAATGCTATAACTCACGTAAACGATTTAACTTTCCATTAAGCTTTTTAAAATATGCCTTAGGCCTTTTAGGGACAATTAGTTTTTCTTTTATATTACGAATCTCAGATCCACTTGATTTACAGCGAGGGCCGTGGGATTTCCCAAAGTGATTGTCTTTAGTAGCTAGGGAAAGAGTATAGATAGGGATTCCCAGGCATAGTTTAAACATTTCAGCCATATTTGGCCACATTTGCAATTACTAGCGTTTAGTCTATTATTCATTCAACTCTTGTTTACTTTACTGGTGTATGTGAATTATCTTTTAATGACAAAACGAGATCATAGTCTTTGTAAGTTCTAATCCAATAAAAAATTTATTGATTACGAGATCTAAGGATACTTGTTAATAGGACAAATACACCAACCAGCAGCCATTTACAACCAATTAGCAGATCGCCACGAAACCTTTCTATCACCTATCTTGCGCTATCTATTCTTATAACTCGCCTCATTCGTGTTATTTGTGTGTGCGCTATAAAATTATTTTCCGTATTGTGTTTTTATCATGTTAATCTTGTTTATTTAATTTATTTATTGTCTATTAAATATAATTTGGTGTATTTGTCCTATTAACACTGTTACTGTTTATTTAAAATGAAAAGGATAACCCTTTATGAATGCTGTCTTCGAAAGAAGAAGCTGTGAAATACTTCCTTAAGTTCGGATTAATTCCAAAAATCAAATTATGGAAAAAAAGGTCTTCAAATAGACTTTGAAAAGAAGGCAAAATCGAGATGTTAAGGTCGGAAGTGTGGTAAAAAGGTTTCTATGAGGAATGTGCCTCGAGTAGTCTAGAATTAATGTATAATTATATATTTGAATTTCCATCACCAATATCAGAGTTATCATGGCCAGGTTATAAGCAATTGCAGATATCAGTCCATGGTGACCCGCTAAATCACAAGTACCGATCTAATTTATAAAATGTAAAAAATCAATTTTTTATCAGTTTAAATGATAAATGATAATTAAGTTTATTTTAAATAATTAATAATTTTTTTATCATAAAACGCATCTAATTTTTTTTATTGATATATTTCCTATATTTAAATATTTTTAGTGTTTTTAGAGTTTTCTAAGATTAATTTTTATTTACAGGGCTATACTTTGGCGCAATTTAAAACTCCATTGGCAATAGCTTTAAATTCTAGTTATATCTCTATCTGCCACTAATTTAAATATAAAAAAGTAATATGTTATCTATAAAGATTTACTTGAGAACGGGCGTTGAAGAGTTTTGTCTACATTTAAATGATATAATTTTCTTCTGAGAACTCTCAAGATGAAAGTAAGGAGTGAATTGTATTAATTTGTTTGTCACAACGAATTATTTAATGCTTCATTCATTTGCTTCATTGAATTCTGGATTGACAATAACCTTAATATCCGTTTGATGAATTAATCTTGAAAAAAATTAGATGTCGGGAAGCTTTCATCTCCTTGCGTAATTATGAGTCATGTTTAAATCAGTAAATTATTTTACGCTACTACATATATTGCCAGCCGATAGCGTATCTACGCTGCGATTTTTCAAATGCATTCATATCTAATCTTATTTGTTCTTTATTAATGTAATACATTTACCTTTTTTTATCTGTTCGTTTCGTTTCATGTTATTTATTTTTAAGTTGGAACCATTCGTATCACTCTAACTACGTAAGTTAATCTGAATTCTGGATGGTAATCCTCTAAAATAAAAATTAAATACAAATTAGGCTACTTGTTTTAATTGTTAAGTGGAATATAAATAAATGATTTATTAAATAAAAAGACTTTACCAGTATTACCTATCAAGGATCTGGTGTTCAACGCATGTTAGAAATCGTTTCTAGGACAACGGTTTTGCAGGGTGCAGAATTATCCGATATCACGCACTATCCCCAATTTAGGTTAATCATTTATAGAGCGTGGGTGAGCCCCAGGAGGGCGGTCCGATCCCATAGGGTGCAACCACTCCTTGAATCCGGAACCTTCAGTATAACATCTTAGCGCTCTACTCACTAAGCCAATTATCTTATAGTTTTTAATTACATGAATATAAAGAAGCGAAGTTTTTAAATTTATTTTTGCACTATTTCTCCAAGAAAAGTTTTAAACTGTTTATAAATTGAGCATATTACAGAGACATTGTTAAATAATTTGTAAAATAAAGTATAAAAATATTTAACTCTTCAGCGATGAAATTGTTTTATTATTTAAAAACATGCATAAAGTATGTTCGATAAGAGAATGTCAGTATTTCGAAGGGTTAAAGTCAAAAATGTGATTTCGTACCTACTACTGACCACAATTGGTTTTCAGATTTGATTTGTTTTTATATATTTCCATAAAAAACATTTTTTTACAATAAATTTGTATTAATAAGAAAATAAATAAAAACTAATTTAGTGTACTAAAAATAGTTAACGTTCATGAGATATCCAGCAAATTGTTGAAATATAATTGCTTTGTTAGGTTATCATATATGCAAAAGCTCAGTGAATAAAAACGAATAATTTTCAGAGATATGTGTACAATTTATGTATTTTTTAATGGTTTGTTATGTAATCAAATGGTTTGCGTAAAATGTAATTAATTGAAAATAACTTAGTAGGTTTATTACAAATAGGTTATTAAAGAACCCGATATTTTTGCTATTTCAATCATTACTAGCTTGGGAAATGCAACGTCTAGACATATTTCTTATCTACGATTTTATCAAAATTCTTTAAATATATTAATTTTAGATCAAGTAGCTTTAAAAAAATCCATTTATTCGAGTAGCATGCAGTGTATTACCATTAATTACCGCATTTCTCTCCTTGTTCTTCCCGTCATCAGTCATATATTTAAAACATACTTTAATTTTTTTACTTGATACCATGTATCATTATTAATATGTTATTTTTCAAAGCCAAAGGGGTTAAGAAAGAAAAAAAAAATTACATGATGAAAAATAACAAAGAATACATATTTTAATAAATTAACTAATGAGATTTTTTTAATAATAAAAATTATTTTATCCACGAAATATATTAATGAAAATGAGTATTATTACTAATCTATAGATTTTTTATATTAACTTACTGAATAAATCGCTTGTTTTGAAAACTTTGTTAGTAATATTTAACTTTTATTATATTGGATTAAATATGTTTGAATGCTCTCTTGCGGCGACTAAGTGAACTCTGAAATACTCTGTAGTTCTGCCTTTCTCCGCTAGATGCCTCTGAGTTGTTAGATTGGTTTCTTCCTTAGTTATAATAAACGGCACTTAATAAGTAATAAATAATTATTTTCTCATTTCTTCTTCATATATGATGAAAAATTATTTGTTGTATATTTTTAGAACTCTATCTGAATCTATTTATTTATAGTGCCTCCAAAAACTCCTGAAGAACTAAATAAACAATTGTGCATAAAAAAATTGTTAGTTTATTGAAGCAGTCGATTTTTATTTATACCCGTAGTGCTAATTCGATAATCGCAAAATAGTTGTATGCATGATTCAAGCAGAATAAATTAAGGGAAATTTGTGTAAAAATAAGGAAGTTGGAAGGAAAAATATATTCTTTTGTAAAAATTAAAATAAAAAGGTCATGGATGTAGTACATTGTTCTAAGTGTACTGTTTCCAAGTCCAGGGTTATTATGTATATTTACTTTCTCGAAGTTGGGTGAGCCAGAGAAATATGACAGAAACCCTCAGCGTTTACTCACGGATGATAAGGCAATATAATATTTAAATACCACAGTTGTTCATGAAACTCGGGATCCCTGACATACTAAACTAAACTATATTATTTTTTCATAGTTATTGCAATTCTTTTTTTTAGATCTTCATTATTGTTGCCCTAAAATTTTTAAAAAAGGTGGATGTTAAAAAAAATGGTATGTATATATATATGTACATATATATATATATATATATATATGTAATACATATGCACACATATACATTCCATATACTTTTTTTGGTAGTTAATCCAATTCGGTGTTGGAGAATTTTCATTGATTTTAATTTGTAGCACCTGTAATGAATGCTCAAATCTTTTATACAAGTATAAAATTGTTGCATAAACTTATAAGGATTAAAAAATAAAACGGTGGCAATAAACGAGTACAAAGGGTTTATAAGATCATAGGGGTCGATAGTGGATAATATGGCCAAGTTTTCACCACCGGCTCTCATCTGTGTAAAAACTTTAACCAATCCCTTATTCCCCATATTTTATATTTCGACACGTAATAGGATCTAGCTTCATAGTAAAATTCATAATTACAGATTAAATGATGGTACATATATATAATTGAAAAAAAACTTGTACCACTACATCCCATGAGGAAGGGTCTTGGGTTCAGTGCGTAGCAGAGACTGTATTGTTTCTACGACAACGGTTGTCACGACCAACCGCCAGATGTTTTCCTCCATGTAGGATACCCACTGAATAGAGGCTGAGTGAGCAGATTAAAAGGTTTAGAGCCGTTAACAAATTAATTAACGAAAGGATATTTTGATGCTACATTTAATTTTTTGTCATTATATTTCTCCTCACACAATAAATTTTATGAGTTTGATATATATTGATAAGGATTTATACAGTGTCTCTAAGTATACCGTGTAGCGCGGTGGCTCAGTGGTAGAGCACTGAGTTTCCATGTCGGAAATCCTGGTTCAAATCTCGGTGCAGTCAGTAACTTATATTTAGTCTATTTGCGGCGGGAGATGGATCATATGAGATCATATGAGGACCCTCCTGGGGCTCACCTAGCCTCTATAAAATATTATAAAAATAGGGTACAAAAAAAAAATTGGAAAAACCTGGCGGTTGAGCGTGACCTAGGACAAGTCACCTCCTTGGAGAACATTTAACATATTTGGAAGAATAAACATTTGGAGAATATATTTGAAAAGCTTTAACATTATAAGAACAGACGCGTGTGATGAAGATGGACAGACCCACACTATCAGACATATACTGTATGACTGTTCACGATACAACCGACAATTAAATTGATAAAACACATAACACTCAAACGAGGGACTTGGCCTGAGACAGAACATTTAATTTTTTCTAAATTTAAAACTGACTTAGTATCATTTATAAAAGACATACATTTTGATCAGCTCTAGGACATTAGAAGGGCAATTCACCAGATTCATAGTTTTTCATTTCTAATTGTAACTCTTATGTGTATAAATATATACCTACATTTTTATTAAGTACTGTCGCTAATCGTAATGTATAACTTATGAATTGATATTTTTTAGTTACATGATTTATATTATAAAACCTTTCATTTTTGTTTATTTGTATATTTGTTAAATTTATTTATATATATATATTATTAATAGGTATATAAATTGACAGTTGTGGATGAATGCAACAAGTCGTGTGATCGAGCTTTCGAAGGCTATTTCCCCCTAGTTCTGGAATATTTTGAGGATGATTAATGCTAATCTGAAGGAAATCTTCCTAATGGACTACTTTATGTAACATCTCTAATATGATTAATTTTCTATTTCGTTCATAATGGTCCCGTTCCTAGTCCACTGGTTACTTAATAGCTACAGGCGGGAATCTGTCCAAAAAAAAAGCGTATAGTCTTTACCTAAATAGACTTTAGGTAAGCCGTTCGATCGGATCTGAGCCCATTCAGCCATCGGCGTCTTCAGCTGCTATTATCTAATTCTCCAGAAGGCTGCTCACTTTGATCTGCCCCTCCCACTTTTCTCTCTGGCCTAGCCTTCCTCACGTAACTGTTCCCTCCCTAACCGCTTCTAGGACGTATCTTCAAAACGTTCTGCAGCATGCAGTGTTTCTCTGAAATTTTATAATATAATGGACTAAGACATAAATGAGATTCATATTGAGTGTAGAATCAAAACTTAAATGTACAAATAACTGAAATCTTTTTTTTTTTTTTAAACTATATAAAATAATTTCTGAAAAAAATGAGGAATATTCTGCCTTAATCTCTCAGTAGTCAAACCTGCATGAATGCAAGGAAAGGAAGATTTTATGAAATATTGTATGATACGAATTCCTTAACAACGGACTCTCCCGCGTTGACGCTGAAAGACTCTGGATAACCAACAGTAGACTTGACTTAGGAGAAGAATTATATTAATTTTTAATTGGAACATTATAACTTAGTACAATATTACTTTTCTCTTCGCTGTCAGTCTTACAACATTTTAGGGGCGGGATATATAAATGTAAAAGGCTAGGGGAGGTCAAAGAAGAGCCAACGAAGAAAACAGGATACAGACCAACATTGTAATCACTATACAGCATAACTATTGACTACACGAATTCGAATCAACTCCCTGTATATATAACCGATAATTTGGTTATTTAATAATCTCATTAATTTTCTATCAAAGGTTTTTGATAAGTTATTTAAATTTTATAAATTAATTGTTTTTAAATTAATTAACTATTCTCACAACCAGAATACAACGAGAACAATAAGTTGCAAACAATGGAAAAAATAGTAACTAACACGATGAGGCTCAGTTTTGTTAATTATGAAACTATTAGTAAATAAAACGTTTTGTCTAGTTATGAGAACAATTGAAATACTCATTTCAGATCCCCACCTTTTCCTAGCAAAAAATGGTTGTTTCCGAATAATGGCTGTTAAAAATGTAATAATAACTCTGATTAAATGAAAAAAAAATCACATTTAAATACACAAATATTCAAAGTTTTATTGGTGAATTTTCTTCAAGCACTGTTAACCAGATTTATCTTATAGAAACTGTTAATGTGGTTTGATCTCATAACTGTAGGATATAAATTTCACATGAGCATATCGTCCCTACCATCTCAAAGTATTGAATTGAATTGAAAAGTATCGTTTTCGATTTAAAGCAGTTGCTTTAAGATTGATAATTGATATAAAATTCATATAGAGGCATCTATCAGTCACAAAAACAATGTAAAACGAATGACATTGGTTCGACTATAGGCACTAATTTTTAGTGGACCTTGAAACTGTTTTTTTTTAATTATCCTTTAAAGTACCGATTTTCACATTCGATAGTTGGAAATGGCAGGGACGATATTACGTCTATACGAATTCAATGCATCGAACGTGAAAACACATGTTTCGTGTTAGCGTTTCCTTTAGGATTGATGATCGTTATAAAATTTATATTGAATCTTTTATAAAGCTTAGAACGACGTACCATGACGTAGGTAAAATACTTCCGACTATCGATACTTAACATTTGTATCGACAATATGAATGAACAAACAAATGAATTCAACCAAATATCATCCATTTTCTACAAAATAATAAGCAAGAAGATCTACACATTATAAAATCAAAATCAGAACCAGAAAATAGTTTTCTTGAACCTTTTAGTGCGTTGTAAATTCCTGAGTACTGGACTCAAGTATGTCTGATATTTTTTTCAATTAACTACATGGTCATTGAGCGTGGCCGACGGATAGCATCCTTCTTCAACCATGCCTCGTGTAATTACTTCGTCAGTATTTTTAATTACGCTTACAGCTGTTAATTGTTCATGTCAGTCAGGGACCATCTTGAAGAAAAAAATAGCCGCCAGTGGAGGAACAGATGTGATCAATGCAGTCACGAGATGGATTCCTTCACGAACCTGAGTGTATCATAAAGGCATATTACACTTGAGTGCAATAGAACAATTGTTTTCTTCACTTGCTCCTTCCCGCATAACGAAAAGGTGGCATGTCCGCGATAGTGATTGAATCGTAATCCTATAGATGAAATTATTGAAAAAGATATAGACTTTTTTGTTCTGGCACTGGACATCAATTAAAACAAGAATAAATCAGTTCAAACAAACCCTATCTCTATCTCGAAACTCAAAACTATCCCAAAATTGAGATACAAGGTCACATTCCAATGTTAAGCATTTATATATTAAAGGCCTTTTATAAATGTTTCATTTTGTATCGCTTAAGTTATTTAAAAAGTTATTTAATTTCATTTTTGGATAGTTTCTTGAGCAAATTATATCTGTGCCCCGGCGGTAAAGGACGCTATTTCACAGTTATGTTATTTTTCTTTTTATGGTTCTGGAGATTTTTGATAACTTTGAACTACTAAAAATTTATTTCTACGTTACGTAAAGAAACAGCTTAAAGACGAATGTTTACATTTTTATTGGCGTTGATATATAATTTGAAGTATTGATCAGAGTATTTATTTCCGACAATTTATTTAAAATATTACCTACTTTGGCGACATGGCGTCCGAGGTACATACATTTTGCATTGTTACCTTATCCATTTTTTTCACAAATCATAATTTAAAAGTGCGGTTTCACTGAATATACTTAGCCCAAGTTTGATAGGTATTAATGCATTGCTACAGATTAGTATTCGTATTAACTTCAGACCTTTATCCTATAATAATTTAATTTTATATTCTTTCTATTATTATTTTACACATTTTTATATATTTTCTTCAAGATTAAGAATAAAAACTAAAGTGACTATAAATTATATAGTTCTTATGATATTTTAGGGACAACATTTCTAATCATGTTGCTTAATACTGTAACTTTATTTTCATGTTCAGAATTGTCTATTTCTGTATCATACTCTCCCCCCCCCCCTCTCTCTCTCTCTCCTCTCTCCTCTCTCTCTCTCTCTCACTCTCCTCTCTCTCTCTCATCTCTCTCTCTCTCTCTCTCTCTCTCTCTCTCTCTCTCTCTCTCTCTCTCTCTCTCTCTCTCTCTCTCTCTCTCTCTCTCTCTCTCTCTCTCTCTCTCTCTCTCTCCTCTCTCTCTCTCTCTCTCTCTCTCTCTCCTCTCTCCTCTCCTCTCTCTCTCTCTCTCTCCACCCCCTCTCCCCCCTCTCTCTCTCTCCCCTCCTCTCTCTCTCTCTCTCTCTCTCTCTCTCTCTCCTCTCTCTCTCTCTCTCTCTCTCTCTCTCTCTCTCTCTCTCTTTCTCTCACACACACACACTCAAAGTTCACATAAAGACACTATCTCTCTGTTTCTATATACTTGTAGTAATATTGAAATGTTTACAATTAGTATTATATTATTTGTGTTTAAAGAACATTTTATATCTACGTAAATTTAATAAATACGTTACAACGGTCTATATTCAACTTTATGATTCAGAGAACTAACACTAGTTACCTATGACTCCCACGTACTGTATATTCAGACGGATCCATCACATGAACGTGAAAAATATGATGAAACGGAGAACTATAAACAGAGTTGTGGCGAATATTGACAGAGAAGGACTTGAATAGGGAGCCAATATCAGGCCTATACACTCTCCTCTACCAATACAGACCCGGCCTATCTCTAATTAAAAATCTACCAGTTCTTTACATACCTTTCTCTAAGTTTAATGTCCTCTGGCACGTTAATGTTTGTTGCTTCTAGCAGGAAAAATATTAGAAAGATATGATTCATACATCATAGTTCAAGATATTTCTTGATACATCACATATTGTGGACACGCAGAAAGGACGTGTTTCAATGGAAAATAACAAATGATATTAGAACTTCATACTATCTTATTATTTTTTTTGTATAAAGTTTTCATTACGTTTTATTGCTGAGAATGAACTAATCTTGAATGTTTATTCAGTTATTGTTTTTTTTTCTTACTACTTAAAGCATGGAAAGATTGTACACGAAGAAAAGTTGGTCCTCAGAATCGAAAAATTTCAATATTTTACATTTTTGACGACGAAGTACGAATCCGGTTTCATATAGGTATTCAAAAACATGCAGCCCTGCATAATGCAATACTTAATACTAATTAATCCGTAATGAATTAATGACATCATTAATACAATTTGTATGGAATTTTCAAGGGTTGTAATATCTACATAGTCCTATTACAAGTTTATTCATTGTTTTATAGACTTTTCCTCCAAAAAATAAAAAGTTATAAAATCCAAATTTTATCTAATAATAATTACTGAAACAACAATAAATTTCGGATGTTCATATAGGTAAAATCTTATATAAAAATAGCATTTTTTTTTTTCAAATCTCCGTTTATTCCTAAAATATTTACATAAAATATTTATATGCGAATATATACAGCAATAATTACAATAATTACTACCTAATATGATATTAATATGAATTTTATATTAATAGCTTTTTATATTAATATGAATATTATGTGTGGTATTAAAGACAAGTTTTTGAGAACCTGAATATAAATTAAAAATGAGAACTTAAAACCAACTTTAATTAACCTTTTATCTGCCATTGTTCACATATGGAACATAACTTAAAGATTTTTTTTAAATATTTATTATTATGTTATTGGGTATGTAGATGTTTTTTCAAATAAATAAAGGTGAGTTCTGTACGTAATTTTTATTTCAATAACACTGATCCTTATCATATTACTTTAAAAAAAATTCAAATCTGCTTATTTTTAGGTGTTGTAAGCATCTGATGATTTTCATCTATTTATGTTATTTCAAATAATATTTATTTTATGCCAATTTTTTTATTGGTTTTTACATATACCTGAAATAGAATTACTTTTAATAATTTGTTTTTTTGCCTGTAAGATTCAGTAGTTGAATACAAAGTTCGGTGTTCCAGATGTGGAACAATGGCCAGTTGAAGGTAGTGGTAAGACTCCAGCATAGAGCCAAGGTATGTACAGGCTTCTCAGTTCTGTCTCTACCTTTCCCTACTCAGTTTACTTTTAGCAGTCTAGGAGCTATCTTGTCCAGTGTTTTAGTGTGTCCAGTGTAGAGTGGTGATAGTGATAATGAAGACTGAAAAAATATTTTATTCAGTAGAGGAAGCTCTAGATTATATGAACACTTTAAAGGATTCTGATATGCCTTATAGTTTGGATGAGGAATTTGATTTTTGTCAGTTACCTCCAGATGAAAACAACAGAATAACTGATACCGAATATATTGACGAAAATAGCTAACAAGAAGTTATGCCTGCTGATGTATGTGGTAAGCTTAGATTATTTTTAAAAAAACCGTAACAATGAATCGAATGGTACAGGCCCACAATTTCCCACCCCAACCACAATTACATCTTCTGCTGCTAATAAACCTCTCATAAAGCAAATGCCTTACAAAAATCTGTGACTTAGAAACCTAAAAGACGTAAAATACAGAAAGGCAAAAAAGATGTTGATGCTCGTAGCTGGCAAACAAATACAAATTTCAAACATGAGATTCCTAATGAAAACTATGAAAATATTGGTGATAAATTTCCTAATTGCAGATCCCATTGACCTATTTTTTGAGTATATCAATCAAGAATACCTTGCTCATTTGGCATACATGACGTGTACCTATGCTGCACAGCATGATGACAATATCAAATGTTAATGGATTGATATCGCCCAGTTTTTTGGCTTATTACTTCTGAGTGGTTATCATTCAGTACCAACAGAAGATTTATATTGGAGCACAGCAGAAGATACGGACGTCAACATAGTCCCTTCTGTAATGTCAAGAAATCGATTTAGGGAGATAAAAAATAAGAACTGATGAATAAAATGAATTCAACCGGATATTTTATGTAAAAAATTATTATAATGTATTATATGTATGCTAAATATATGTACAACTTTCTTTATATGTTTTTATTTGTATGATGAGTATGCTAATTTCAGTAAAAATCTATAATTTAAAACTTTTAGTGAATATCAATTTACCTATACCCTTTTCCCGCCAATGTTCCACTTCTGGAACACTTCAAAAAACCATAAAAATAATGTTTTTTTTGTTGTTTTTTTATTTTATTTTCTTAATAGAAAAATAACAAAACGAAATTTATTAAAAAACATAAATATTTTTACTACATCTAGGGGCGGCGTGTAAAGGTTAAAAACCAACTTTTGCTAATTTTGAATATTTTTTTTTAAATTTTAACTTATATTTCTCTGTTACGATGAATGTACTACTAATAAATAGAACAAAAAATATTTGATGTGTAATAATGAAATGATTTTAATATATAACTCAAAGCTACTAGAAAATAATGTTCCTTTTACCAATAGACTAGTGCTGAGATACTTTTAAAATTGTCCCCTACATAACGACTTTTTGACTTCATTGCTGTACATAATTTTTTTCTACTCTTACCTATTAGTTAACTAACATGTTTCAAGAAGTTCAATTAAAATATTTATTATTTATATAAAATGAATTTTTTTTTTCAAAATGGTCGATTATTCTAATGAAATCATTGAACTTTGTCTTATAAAATTCCAACTATAATAATCGTCTAGGTGGCAAATATTAATAAAGAAATAAATTATTATAATAAATATATTATTTATAATTATATATTTTCATCATGTTACAGGAGGAGATTGGAGAAGTATTCGAGAGATGGGCCGAAGAAGCTGCAGCCGAATCCTGGCCGGAAGATATCATCGCAGAGCTGAACGCCCTCTTTGCAGAAGTTCTCAGATCTGTTGGCGATACCAGGGGTTCGTCTCCTGATGATGGCGAAGATTCCGGTCTTGAAAGGTCTGCAGAAATCATCGATAAAAGGGTAGGGGCAGATTTTATTCTTAACTAAAGTTTATCAGGAAGTTTGTACCGTCATCGATCTTTATCAGCTCAATTATCTGAGGTTTTCAAAAAACTAGTTAAAACTGTCTCCGTTTTTAGTTAAGGATATAGGGATGTAAATAAAGTAGTCCAGAAGCTCTGAGAGTAATAAAAAGGTAACTTAACTGTTGAAGGAATTCAGAAAATGTTACGTTTCCATATTATACTTACTACTATAGTTGTATGGTCTATTTACAATCAGAATTCATTATAGTTGAATTACTAAATCTGCAAGAAGAAATAAAAAAAATAGTTTGTAAAACTGTTGGATCGATTGATATATTTGACCTTCAAAACTCCAAATTAGAAAATAATTTTCAATAAGTTTGAAATAAAATTAGAACGATGTAAAAAAAATTTGATTCAAAAATGCGTGGGGTGTTTGATATTAATTGTTGTAAATATTTTATTGACTGATATTTGTAAAAGGTAGAGTATTAAATTTTTTTTTATAAGCAACCCATTTTTACGATAAAATGATTTTTTTTCGTTCATCCCTCTACTCTTTGTTTAAACTTATTGAAAATTTGTTTCTACTTTTTAGTTTTGTTTTCTTTTAAAGAATATTTTATTATTTTTTCAAACTATTATTCATTTTCTACGTTTTAGTTCGGCTGACTATAAACACATGTTTTTTTTTTTAAGTAATTGTAAAAAGTAATATTCATTTTTAGTAATAATAGTAATATCATTTTATGTATAATACTATGTCAACGGTTTTGGTTTGAGTATGATCATATAGGCTAATTTACAATTAGCCCTCTGTAGTAAAAAATGTCATCATAAAACTTTGTGAAGTATGACTTATTTACCAAAATGGAAATGTGACTGACACTAAATGCCAAAGGAACTCGTGTTTGAGAGTGTTTTTAAACTTCGAATATCTCCTTCTTGTCAGGTTTTATAATTTTAAATTGTATCTGGAGCTGAAATATATAAAACAGTTGAAAAACAATAAAATTAAGAACCTCAGCATTTAAAAATCAAATTTATTACAATACGAAATCTTGACTGTCACTACAGACCAAAACGTGACTGGCACCACCGTCACTTTGGAATGCAAAATAATTGTATTTTTCAAAGAAACCTTAGAAACTAATTTTACAGTATACAATGTAGGAACTTTATCAACCATTTTAAATAAATAAAAGTTTTTTTGAGTACAATTTAAAATATGAAAACGTCACTTACCAAATTTCAATTAACTAAAACTTATAATTAAAATCTTTTTTGTAAACACGAGTAATAAAATATTAATTGAAACTTAAAAGTGTGTTTAAAAAATCATTGCAAAACGCGCCAGCAGTTAATGTTTTGACGTCATCTTAAAAACGTTAGTATTACCAAAATACAAAAAAAAAAAAAAAAAAAATGAGTTGCCATCAGTGAAAACTAAAAGTACTACAGCAATGCCACCATACTAAAGCATTTTTACCAAATAAAAAACAGTAATATTTATTTTTTTCCTTCACGGTAGCCTTTTACATGGAATTACCCATTTTATATCGCATAGCTACATAAGCGTGTTTTTTATTTTTATTTTTAAAACTATTATACTTTTTTTACAAAATATAGAAAACTACCCAATTGACCCTGTCAGTGGTCATATAAGTGTCTCAAAGACTAAGCCATGCCTTAGTACACGCCATATTACCTGGCACAAGATACTACATTTCCTTCGTGTATTTTGTTGTTCATCCGTGTTGTTCGTGAAGATGTTGGCAAGGATAATTAAGACAAATTATTAAATGGTGGTGTTTTCATTGATCCTTGAGAATTATGCTATGTTTCAATTTAATTCGATGTTTAAAAGCGGCGAAAAATTGAGTTAAACAGATAAATAGATACAGGCGAAGCTAGTTAAAGCGTGTTAGAAATTAAAAATAACTACTAATTAAAGAAAGGACTACTTTTCAATTCATTATAATAATACAGGAAGGATGCATCAAAATAATTACTTTAATTTGTTGATTGTTCATGCCTACACAAATTATTTGAAATTAGCCTGGTTAGATAATAACTATTTATCCAACACCTACACCGTTCTTACTTCCTCAGATTAGCAAACTTAATTATAATAATTAATTATATAGATTCTGATGTTCATCGTCAACTCTAAGCATGGGATAGTTTAATTGAGTTCATCCCGTGCTATTGAGCGTTTGACAGTTGTGAGAGCCTTCAACGCAGTGGGTAGCCAACACGCAATGTTGTTATGTACTGCGTAGGAGGAACAGCTTTTGTAAGGCGTAGACCTTTAATAGCTTCATTCATGTTATATGTGTTACATATGTTATTTATTTTATACATTTAAGTACTAAATTGTAACTATTAATAGTCATTAAAAGATTAAATATTAATAAATATACGAGTGAATTATTTACCATACTCTATAAAAAAATATAAATTAACCTATTTCTATTATCTATTCCACCTTAACATCCATTACATAGGATTTTATGTATTGTCCTTCATCGTGCATCTTATGTTTTGCATTTTTTCAATATTCATAACGGAGTAAAATATCAATTAATTTAAACATTAAGTACTAAACTTGGTGGGGGGTCATGAAGATATGATACAACTAAAATTATGACAAGTCTTGGTGATAGTTAATATTGAAAAGTCATATAATGTATTCAGAATGTTAATTTCATTAACATTCTGAATGCTATTAAGAAAACTAATTAAGTATTTATGAAATTAAGTCTGTTTGATACGTAAATGTTTAACTATAATTCATAATTACAAGTTGTAACAATTGAATTAATAGAGGAAAAATACGAGTAAGTTTAAGTTGTACTCGTAAATTATGGGAAACCCATGAGAATACGGATCTGGGATTTTCTCCAGATGCTGTGTCTATCCTGTTTCTATACCATAGTAAATCTCAAAAATTTTAAATTATCTCAGTTTTTTTACCTATATAATGGAAATACCTATTTTCTTTTAGCTACTTGTTTTCAGGAAAACTGCTTTATTTACTACAGTTAGTAAAATTCTTGTAAAATATTTCTCTGTTATTATCCGTTGTAAGCTATTTCTCTATTAATAACAGCGCCTTGAAAAAGCGCTATATTAAAAAAAGTTACAAACACTGCTCTTTTCCTGTATGGTTTCCTTAATAACTATCCTTGTTTTCCACTTGTTGGAAATTCATAAATTTTTTTAATCTTCAGGGTAAATTTATTAAAATATAATAAATTACAACAATGTATTTTTCATATGTATTAGTAGTAGTAGTATTAGTATTAGTAGGACTAAATCCACAATAAGCAGTGATGTTTGTGACTGCTAAGGAAGCTCAGTAACTTTATCTTATTTAATTCTTTCCTTAAATATAATTGTATTCTTGTAATGTATTTAGATGTACATAAGTACTATATAGTTTTAATTCATGGAAGATATGAATATAAATTAACTATATTAATTGCAATATGACAGGTTGATGACGGTGGTGAGGTGTCCCCTGCTGTCTCCAGGTCCTCTAGCTACACCTGGCTGTCGGACTCCTCTTCCCAGGACAGCTCGTCCTCATCTCCTCAGCCAGACAGCTCAGGAGGAGCTTCCACACCACCAAGAGGTATATATTAATATAAGTAAATAAAAGTAAATACTATTCTAGTCATTCTTTTTAAGTATAAGTTTATATACTCAGCTATGAGCCCATCGATGCCAACGTAAATCACATCGACTTAAACCACCTGACCGTCTCTTCATTCACTGATGAAGTGTTTTACTGTTGACCATTTATTAGGGTTTATGGGTAAATATATTTTAATACCTTCGAATTGTTAATTATACCTTTAAAACCAATAGCTATCGGATAATTAATTATTGGTGCAACTGCCAGTCAAAAGTGACAAAAATAATGGTCATTGAGATATACCAATTATTAATTTTTATTTTCGCTTGTGTTACCTCATGTCAGTGATAATAACAATCCACTTAAGTTAAAATTCCATTAGCTAAGTCAATCCGTTGTTGATTTCCATCGATGTTTGGAGTTTAAGAACAACCTTATTTATCTACAGCCCAAGTCGAATTTTGTCCCAGGGTAACTGTATTGATGGGAGCGAATTTTTCGCACTTTTTGGCTTAGTATGAAGTTTTAATATTTGCTGTAACTCATTTTCAAACAAATGTCTATCTTAGCCTCGCAATCTCTTCGAAGATTCTGCCTCCTTAAGTACAAAAAACTAATTTTAGCGAAATTAGACTTAATTACTTCTTTACTATGGCAGTAGATGTATAGGGAAGGCTATTAAAAAAAAGCCTGTAATTACATTAAGTTTCGTGATGAACCATAATAAATAGGAATGAATGAAACAAATTATAATAATGGATTAAATTGGTCAGGGGGTGCAGTCAAAGATAACACAAAATAAGCAAAATTTATTTTAATGCGCCAACGTTTCGCCTCGGCTGCCTAGAGTTTCACTTAACGACTTTCGTCTTGTTTTTCTTATTTTGTGTTATCTTTGACTGCATCTCCTGAAAAATTCAATCCATTATTAGAACTCTCCACTTTTTATCACCATTATTTTCCACTTAAGCATGAATTAAATTATTATAAAAACCAAATCGCTCATGTTTATTTTGTAAGAACATTTGATATTGTTACTATGTTGCAGTTGATGGAAGCTGTTGGTTGGGTTGTGCAGAGTGCCACAAGTGCAGGAGGAAGGAAACCTGGGAGAGGCTGCGGTGCCGGCCGGGTGCTTCGAGGAGGGAGCCGAGTCGGGAAGAAGTCTGGGTCCGGAGGAGGGACTCCTCAAGTGACCCCCAGCTCAGGCCGCCTCGTCACCCGGATATGGGTGGCAAGTCGTCCTCTGCTCCGCTCTTAGCCAACCAGCAGGCCAGAGTGAGTCAATTTATTTAATTATCATAAATAATTACGGATGAACCCAGATAACTTTGTTTCCAACTATGGTATCTTAGACATTTCTCAATAATGAACACGAGGATGTGGTCAAAACTTGAACCAGTTCCGGAGTTCAAGGATGATGCATACATTTTTACAACGATACCAGTATTTAAATTCTACATTAAACGAATGAAAAATTTGAAAGTATATTAAATAAATAATGTGTTATGTAAAAATTGAGGTATGTCATAGTCAAACGTGCTTATAGAGAATATTAAGACAGATTCAACTGACATCTGTGTACCTTAGATTTAGTGTATAGTTTTAGTTTGATTAATCGCAATAAAAAAAAATTAATGTTCATTGAACAATTTTCTAAAAGGTATAAATACCAAAAAATAAAATAAATTCTTCCTATAGTCCTATAACTTTATAATGTTATAAAATGGTTTTAGTCCTAACATTTTGTTTTAATATTTATATTATTGGAATTGATATTCTGTTAAAAAAAAAATAGGAACGGAACAACCAAATTGATTTTTTATAGTTTTGGTCAAGAATTATATTTTTTTTTAACTGAAAGAAAAATTATTACCGAATACACTTTCTTTAAAATATTGTTAATGAAAGTGTACTATACATCATAATTTTTTTAATATCACTAATTTTGATGATAGTACTTTTAATTTTTAAACTATATTTTACATCAACTCTTAAAGTATGTTGGTTGAGTAGGTCCAGAAAAGTCCGAAACTTCACCAATTACCCATGTTTCTTTAATATGTTCACTGTATAAAAAATGTATTTTTAAAAATTAAGAGTTTGTTTTTTATTATTTAATCTTTCGTTTATTAAAATAAATATTTAGGAGGGATAGAGAAATAAAAAATCAAATAAGCTATAAGAAATGCAGTCTGACAATTACTTATGGAATCAAATTCAAGATTTATTTTAAAAAATACAAGGTCAATATCACCATAAATAAATATTTTAACTAACGAAGTTTATTCTGTATAAATAGAAATAAATTAATTCCTAGAAATATTTTCTCCGTATGATAAATAAGTTAATTCTTAGTATTGTGTACGTCATCCGCCCGGTAAAATAAAAACAAACAAGACTACCAGATTTTTAATTGAAAGCTGACAAGAGAACATTGCTTGATGTCGAAGTAGCAGGAAAAACTAAACTAGGTTACTAAGAGGAGTTTCCACGGTGAGTTGCGATTTTCCAACCTCTTCACGTGGAGGGGATTCGATTGTCACATCCGACCGCAAGTCACGTAGTCATAAAAGAATATCTCGTCGAAGGCAAGCATCATTAATGTCATGGCCGTGGTCTTCGGGCGTGTTCCAAAGTTATGCCACTACTTTAACTATGCGCACCATTGTTTATTGCGCATTACTATTGCTATTATTGGCAAGGCTTATAAAAAGATTTTAAGTTCCTTTCGTTAAACCAGGGAACCAATTAATCAAAATACTTGATCATAGTGTTCCGATCACGGGAAAAACTATGCAATCCTGAGTAAATAATTATAAAAACCGTAACAAAATCATCGGTAAATGGTCTTGAGAAATTGACCCTACATATGTTTCTAGTTTTATGATACTGTTAAATATTTATTCCTGATCAAATTCAACTACGATGCGTTGAACATTATCCACGAAATATCTGTTATAATTCTTTTTATTATGACTACTCTAATATAATATGTAACTCATAAACACTTTATGTATGAGAGGAAAATAGTTGACTGGATGATAAAATGGAGAACGGAGATAGTTGGGGGGTGCATTAAAAAAAACACCAAATAAGTACTAGATATATTTTTATAAATAATAATTTACTAGATATATTTTTCCCTCTCATAGCCCTGAAGATGACCTACATTGTAGATCGAAACGCGGCACATACTAAATATAAGTATAGTACTTATTTGGTGTTTTTTTGACTGCACCCCCCAACTATCTCCGTTCTCCATAAACACTTTAGTGTAGAAATATGCTCTTTTTGTGAAGCATGATGCATTGAGTTGTTATATTTACAAGTGGTAAAAGTTATATAATAATTATATATAGTTATATAAGTAAAAGTTATAATTTATAAGTCCATATGGATCTAAAAAAAATCCTTCATTCCTTTAAAAGCTTTTAATGATTATTATTTTATAAAAAAAATTTAAAAGGTGTATGGAGTTTAAAATGTCAATCTTTGCTAAGTGCTAAGTATTAAAAAAATTGCCCTTTGGCCCTATTTTGGAAGTGATCCAAATAGAAACCTTTAGATATGGAGAGCATGAAAAAACTTTCAAATATAACAGCCCAATTATTCCTAATACTTTATTAATAATAATTAATAAATTTGATTTATTTTTAAAATTACAGAGTACGTATTTATATTTTAGTAGGTATATTTTTAATATTTCGAGTAATTATTTTGTTTTTATTCAAAGCTTTGTAGTAGAGTAATTTATAAAAAATATTTTCTGATAAAAATTTCAATGTATGTATGAAAAAAGAAATGAGGTAATAAAATTAATAAAACATCTGTTTTAATTTATTAAACATATATTTATAGTAACAGTAAACAGAACTCAGTAATGATAATAAGACTAGTGATATCAGTAATGTAGTAAATATTATATAATAAAAATAAACACCTATTTGCCTATTTTCAACAAATTAAGGGTATTAAATAGAAAGTTCTGAGCTGTCATATAAGGAATACTACATAATATAAATACTGAAGTTATATAAAACTTATACTAGTGATTATGAAGGGTGCGAAAATACAAACCCTGTGTAGGTGGTCTATTGCACAGTTATAAACACCTGCTCTATGTATTATTGTCATAAAATTTTATAATTCTGGTTAAATAAGATGGTACATAAAATATATAATTAATACTTCATGATATATCATAATTATTATAAATAATTCAATAAATACCACCATATAAAATAATTTATAAACGTATGATCCATTAATGATTTAATTATGGCTTCAAAATGATTTTTGAAGCATTTAAACTTAATGCATTGGCTTTAGTTTAGTTTTCTTCCTCGATAAACTTACTTTAAAATATTTTAACCTAAATTAAAATCTATATAATCTTTTTATTCTATTCTATACATAAAACGGTTGCTTGATTTTGTACTTATGGTTGAAAGATCATCCATTACCATTCAGAATAGTCTGTGCTTTAATGGGTTAAACTAATACTATATCGTCAGTTCCCATCGTCAATTTATAATCAGTATCATCAAGAAATATGCTATCATTATATTATTAAAAAAAATTAAAAACAATTTTTATGCGCACAAAAGGGCAAAAATAAAATGGCCATTCGATTTAATTCCTTTTACTTTGGTTTACATTGACTCCGAAGACTCTCGATTTACAGTTGAGCGCTTGTTTCGAATTAACTGTAACGGTGTCCAACCTTGCGGAGCCTTCTTGTTCGGATCAGCTCCATGCTCCACCAACATCTTGGCGATGGGGATGTTGGACAACAAGGAAGCCCTCTGGAGCGGCGTCCATCCATTTGCTCCAGACTCCTTGTCCACTTCGGCCCCCGCTTCCAGCAGAAGACGGGCACACTCCACCTTGTCCTCTTCCACGGCCTTGTACAACGGAGAACTCCTACTAAACGCCTCTCCGTTTTCGTCTTTCATGTCATCGCCATTGACGTCAACGCCAGATACGATTAACGACTTTATAATCTTATGGTAATCATTTCTGATGGCTTCTATCAAGTGCGAACTGCTGGCGGAATATCCCTGTTCTATCATCGTCAAAGCCAACCCTACCTGTCCCGTTGAAATAGCTCGTTTGAGCGGATCGTTTTGATCACTCAGTCCGTTTTCATTCACCTTCATCCTCGACAAAACCATGTAAAGGCTTGACCTGTTTTTGTTAAATTTCTTGAACATTGCCTGAAAAGTAAAAATTAGAAAATCTAATTATTTTTGATGCACTTGTAATTTGGAAATAATCCCTGGTTATCACTTAAAAATGTATTATATAAATAAATATGTATTATTAATAGAACAAATCTGTAATATTTTAAAGTAATATGGAGGAGCATATTAATACAAAAATATTGTAGAGCATACAGCAATCCAAAACAAAGAGCATTTATTCTAAAAAAAAAAAAAAGCAAAAAAAAAGAAGCCTTTCGATATTTCACCTGTCAAGTATAATCGGAGCCCTGTATGATTGATTTCACCTGAAAATCGACGGGGTATAAAGAAAAAAATCTAAAACAACCTAAACTCACAATCAAAATCTATCCACCGCTACAACCCTAATGCACATGCTTAAGAGGTTAAAAGATTAACTAAAATTTCCTAATAATAATTATAAAAGAAAATGCTATGTGTGGAGGTCAGAAGAACTCTCTTAGTAAGAAGAACTGTTTATTTTTAAAGCCATTGTTTCAACCTAGTAGTGAGGTCAGGAGTTGACACTAGACTGGCCCCTCAGTTGACAATCTAATGTTAACCCCTAGCACTATAGAAGCCCTAACAACCTGCAATGTGAGTCGAAATGTTGGCTTTAAAAATAAAAAGTTCTTCTTACTAAAAGAATTTTTCTAACCTCCACGGCACAGTTTTCTTCCTCATGTATATATATATATATATATATATATATATATATATATATATATATAAAAACATTCACGATGCTATATCTCATGAACCTATTGTTCAACATATTTTTATTTATTTATATATATATATATATATATATATATATATATATATATATATATATATATATATAAATAAATAAAAATATGTTGAACAATAGGTTCATGAGATATAGCATTGTAAATGAAGCTACATTTGTAAAATAAAAAGAAAATACATTACTACGAAAAGCCCTTTAAAATAATAAAATACCCCGATCCATAGAACTTGATCTAGAAGTTTAAAAAAATACAATAGATTAAATAATAACTATATTTAAAGAAATAGATCTCTACCATAAAATATAAGACGGAAATAAAGACTAAATTAGGAACTATATAAAAGAAGTAATTAGTATGAAAACCAAGGAAAATTAAAACAGTAAAATAACAATTAAAATACCGCAATATAAATAAAAGTGCAAAGGGCGTAATAATCTAGATGTTGATATCCCGAAGAAAAAACATGATCTATCATGATCTGTAAAAAATAAAATTAAAATAAATTTCGCATACCTATGAAGCTTGGCTTTAAATGAAAAAAGTAATGTTGAAGCCAGTTGTTTGACTTGATAAACATTACTCTGAGTCTCCATCAGGAAAATCAATCGTTAAAAAGTGGTTCACTAAATTTCAACTGGGTGAAATGAGACGATACAAGCAATGGATGTCCGAAAGAGGCTATATCTGTCAAAAACATAAAAAAGTTTACAAAATAATTATGAATGACCGTAAATTAAAGTTGATCGAGATAGCTGAGACTCTGAAGATATCAAAAGAGAGTTATGTATAAATACCATGCATGAATATTTTGACATGCTAAAGTGGCTGTGCAATGTGGCTGCCGCAAAAGCTCACAATCGAGCGATAGTTTCAACCTGCCATTGGCTCGGAGCGATGTTCAGAGATATTCAACTGTAATAACAAAAAAAAATTGTCGATATCCATTGTTGTCGATATGTGGCAACGGAATCATCTCTACGCTCCAGAGTCCAATCGATAGTTATCCAAGTGAACTATTCGCGATAAACCGAATCCAAAGCGTGTAAGTTGCAACAGTCGGCTTGGAAGGTTATCGCATCAGCATTGTAGGATGCGCAAAGTATAATATACATTGATTAGCTTGAAAAGGGCTAGAACTACAACAGTGATTATTGCATAGTGTTCTTGGAGCGTTTGGGGGATGAAATCACATGAAGATGAAAATTTGAAGAAGATAATAGTGCTGTCTCATTAAGACAATGCACCATGCCACATGTCAATTAAAACGATGGCAAAATTGCATGAATTAGGCTACGAGTTGATTTTCCTTCCACCATATTATCCAAATCTAGCCTCCAGTGACTTTTTCCTGTTTGTAGATCTCACAAGAATGCCCACTGGAAAGAAGAAGCAATCGCTGAGAGTAAGGCCTATTTCGAGGCTAAAGAGAAATGGCGCTATAAAAGTGGTATCGAAAAATTAAATTATTAAATTAAAAAATTATTATTAAAAAATTGGGAAATTATTTAAAAAGTAGTCGTTAAATTTTTGCTAAATAATTATTTAAAAAAAATAGAAATAAAATATAATGACTATGAATCAACTAATTCCAGTAGTGTATTATATTATAATATTAAATTTTTAGATATAAATAAAACAGTAATCCGCTCAGTGCTGACCTACGCCTCACCTGTCTGGAGTTCAACCTGCGCTACAAATTATAGAAAATTGGAAAAGGTACAAAACCTATGCATGAGAATTATTAATAATTATCCCCGCTACACGAAAATATCGACTATGCTCAGAGATCTTGAACTTCCCACGGTAAAACAATATGTTTTAGCCCAAACAAAAGCATACTTCGAAAAAACTCCAGCTTCCGAAAACCCATTAATCCGAGAAATCGGTAACTATGATAAACATTCACTACGACGGTACACGCACAAAAGAACAAAACATATACTTCTCACTTAACAAATCACTATTCGTAGGTAACATAATCTAGTTATCTGTATTTATTTTTAATTGTGTATTTATTTTCTATTTAATTATTATTATTATTATATTTACTTACTTTACTCAGTAATATTTTTATGTATTTTAAATTACAATTACTATTATGGTTAATTTTTCTTTTCTTTTTATTTATTTATTTTTTTTTTTTTTAAGCGGGTTTTTTCTACATTTTTCCTGCTATTGTAAAATTTACTTATAAAAGACAACTTAAATTAATTAAAATCACTGTTGTTTAAACATGTAAAGGAAGTCCGGAACATGTATGTACACTTATTGCTACTTGTATATGTAAAATTGTAAATAAAGGTTTTTTTTTTTTAGATATAAATCTTCTTAACTGGAATAATTCCGCGTTTGTTTAAAATTTAACCTGGAATTTTCGAGATCATCTGTTATACCTAATAACAGAGAATTTCTTCAGAAATGTGGTTCAAAACATTTTTGTTCTCACAGCTTAAGTAATTAGCTTGTTTTAAAAACTTCTTATATTGTGGTACAACTTCTAATACCAGTCGTATCACATAGCCTCGTGAATTGATTGTTGTTATCAGGGAGTATAATGTCATGCAAAATTCAAAACGTTAACTCATAATGAAGGACTGAATTACAATTATCCATCGGAAATATTGAAATCACATAATTTTCTCACAGTTAATTGCATTAGAGTTAATTGCCATTTTATGTCTACTCTGAAGGACTAACCATGGATTTTTAATCCCTTTAAAAATCCTAAGACCACTTGCCGTGCTACGAACCCGCGATCTAGGGCATAGTAGGTCGTTATGCTAACAACTAGACCACAGGTGACCCAGAACTATGAATTAAATTAAATAAAAAATGTAATAAAATTAGTAAAATAAGTTTTCTGATGGTTGCCGGCCATCAAATTTGACTGTGAGTGAAATGAAGCGTTCAGTCATCGGAGCCACTTATAAGGTTGTTACCTCTATACTGTTTCTTTGGATAACGGTTCCGCAGGGACTTTATTTGTCCTAGATCACAGTTAACCGCCAAATTTCCCCCTTATTTTGGGTACTCACTTAATAGAGGCTGAGTGAGCCCTATTTAGGTCCGTTATCCAGGATTCATCTGCGGCCCATATTAGAACTCCCTGCTAGCAACTGGCACTTGAACCCAGGTTACTATGGTAACAACTGGAATATAAAAACCGGGAAGGTTACTTTCAGTTACATATTTGTTGAATAACAATAATTTTGTAAATAGTGAGAGAAATATTCACTTTCATTTAAAGACACTAATATTAATATTTGAACCTACCAATATTATATGTATATATCATTTGTAATATATATATATATATATATATATATATATATATATATATATATATATATATATACAAATATGTATATAGAAAGAAAACTGCGTCGTTAATATAGGGAGGTTTTCTTAATTTTGTATTTGCTGAGATAGCGACACAGCATTCTTGACACAACAGCCGTCAAGAAGAAATAAAATTACGAGAGGGAATAGTTTTAATCTACGGTTACAGCGTGTTGAGTAAATTGAAACCCATAAATATAAATTTGAAAGAAACACGAAGTAAAGGCATTAAATGCTGCTTCTTTGTTGTTTTTTCAGATGAGGGAATGTTTAATTGAAAATTATTGTAATTATTTAAGACATGTAAACATGTATTGTAAATGAATCTTTGTTATTTTCAGAGAAACAATTCCTTCTTTATTTCATTATCCAAAGGCATAAAAACATTACAAATTTATAAAATATCATTTTATATATATATATATATATATATATATATATATATATTACAAATGGCCTTGTCTAACGGTGTTTATTGTTCTGTGTTACTAGATGTTTATTCATTTACAGATTTCTCAACTAGTTTACAGTGTAACAATAAATAATACAAAATAATATAAAGTTTTGTTTAAAACCAAAAGAATCTATGATCCTCCCTTTTAATGTTTTTCAAAGTAACCAACAAGTTCTATAAATATTTTATTATTAAAAAAAAAATATTTTGATTAAGACATCTCCTTGTTAGAAATATTGTTTGTAAATTTTTTTTGCAAATTTTATGTCTTCTAGTTTATAGTTTTCAGGATCGTTAGTTGTTTATTTATTTAACGTCACTTTGAGCTACTATGGATAATCGGAAATGCTACAGTGGGTGTAATTAATTTTGCTCATCCGAATGAAAGTAAACTTTCATCTTATCTTAAAAAATTATTTTAATTTTTAAATAAATTGTTTTAAATATTAAAAAATATTTGCGTTTTCATGTTCTATTAAGCGTTCCCTTATAGTTTAGAATAATTTCAATATTACTTATTCAATAAATAATTAATTATTCAATTAACACATTAATATTCCCTACATTATTGTGAATGGATTTTGAAATAATCATATGTGATAAGCTTCATATAAATGATTTCTACAGTTTTAATTGTTGTAGAAACACAATCGTATCTCTATAGTGAAGTGAGCCACTAGATATTTTCATTTTACGATAAAAGATAACTTAGAGATAAAAACTCTTATCTTGAAATATAACTACCGTAATAGTATTCATTCTTTACTAATATACTTATTATATAATTAGTCTTAGTTATTATATTATTATTTATATATATTCATTAATTAATAAATTAGTCTTTATAATATCCGCATGTTACTATTATTGTTTTAATTTTTTAATGAATTTTGGTTTACTGTTTTGTTTGTTCATTATTATCATCATATGTTAATATGAAACAATTTAATGATTTTTTAATGCATGGATTTGCATACATATGCTAATATTAACGTACCAAGCGTAATATTGAGAAAACTTACGTGCACTGGGTGAGAAGTATCCTCTGCATCTGCGCTCATTTTCAGTAATAATGGTCTAGCTCTGACGTATCTTATCACAAAGTGGTGTTTATACAGATATTAGTCATCTGTTTATTCTTATTCCATTTTTTTCTTTAATTTATTTTTATGTTGGGTAACGTTTTTTTTTAAAAGTAAATATGTGTAACCATGAACAAAGACGTTCATAACACCAGGTTTCACGCTTTAATCTTTAAAAAGCTCAACAACCAAGGGATTGATGGGATAGAATTAATGACTCCGACAATAGGATTAGTAATAACAAACTGTAGCTAGTAGTTCTGTTTATTTATATATTTTTAGTTTCTATTTATTTATTTATTTACTTTTCAGTCGGGGTGTAAGCAGATGAGGTCATGGTCGGAGAAACATTTAACAGGTCAGTGTTTATTTACTTGTATTTATTAAACTGTATCATCCATATTTATTTCTAATAAGCATATTATTTTCTTTACAATTCTTTTTTTAAATTAATGACGAAAGGGCACAAAATAAATAATTCATTTATTTTATTTTAACTTATAAATTCCGATACATAAAATTAATTTATGGTTCTTGTTTGTTGTTTTTAAACTCCAGACCTTTTTCTAAATCAATTAATAAAAATTTCATTTTAAAATTATCTATCCTAAGCCTTCTGTTAAATAAGAATGAGAAAAAATACAATAATTGTCTTAAATTATAAATTAGAATGCAATGAGAAAAATGATAATAAGAAAAAGGAAAAAAACCTCAAGTCCCTGAAATACTGAAAAACACTAAAGAATAAACATTTCAATACTTGAGGAATCATCAGGACATACACCGTAAGAAAAATCACTCCAAAGAAGATAATGTGCACCACATCTCACATCGATAGCCCAAGGAAAAACTACTATTATTTTATTTAATCTATCTATGAATTTTAGTACGTGCATATCAGAAATATAAAATAATATTAAGTTTTGTTTAAAACCAAAAGAATCTATGATACTCGCTTTTAATGTTTTTCAAAGTAACCAATACGTTCTATAAATATTTTATTATTAAAAAATATATATATATTTTGATTTAGACATCACATTGTTGTATCTTATACGAGTATTGTGTTGTGAGAAATATAATTCCTTCAAATGAAATAAATTATTAATTTAATAATTTGTTTATCTAAACAGGAAATATAAAGAAATTTTTAAATACATGTTTATCTTGTAATTAATTATAAACTATTCTTATATAATGAAATAAAATATTGTAAAAGGTTCTTTTTGTACAGTTTGTCGATCGCTTAAAGTCATTGAATGTTTTTTTTTTTAAATAGGTGATGAGCTATTTATTCCTGCCTGTTACGATCTGTTTCTGCCTTGTGTCGTTCTCATTTTAGGTTTTACTGCTCCAGAGTTTGGTTGATTCTCGTTTAGAGCTGAACAGCACAAGGCACTGTTTGTAAACCGGCGAGTATAGAGCTTTTCTGTTCCTCATGCGAGATTCAATGAAATCAAACCATGATTTTCCTAAATTAAAACAGGGCTATAAATAGCGAAGGTGCATGGAACTGATGTAGCTATCTAGAACAGCAGTGTATCTTATATTAATCTTGTTTCGGCATACAAATAAATAAATTAATTAAATAACTGAACCTGTTGTGATGATAAAGCTCATTAGGAATTAAATTTAAACAGTAAGGCTGACTTGAGGTAGTTATAAATCTGTTGTGGCTCGAACATAATCTTTTACTTAACAACTTGAAATATTTTTAATTCTTTATGAAAGAATTTCAATTAAATTGGTTATTAAACAATTCCATACCTACAAGTATCGTACTGGCACTTGAACGGCATGATTATTGTTAAATAGGTATAATGTCCAACAGTTACGTTCCAGTCTGTTTGTTGTAATGATGACAAACATTGGTAGAGCGAGAATTGAGCCTTTAAATGATTCCACTAAGTTTCTAATGTTGTATTTCTATGCTTGTTTATTGCTTTTAGTGCCAACGCGAAGGCACGAACTTTAAAGTTTTTAACTGCTCAATCCGTTAGTTTGCGAATTTTTACTATTCCTTTATTTTATAGTTGCAGCTGCGTAGCATATTATTATTTTGGTGTTTATATTTTCTGCCTTTTATTTGTAAGAATCTGAAAATTTGACAGCCATTTAATGGTTAGTCAATAGGTCTCTAGTCTACTGTCTTTCAATCTTTAACACAACTTCAATATTTACACAATAAGAGTAGATGTAAATTAGATATTATGCATTTAAAGAATTTATTTTTACAATTATGGATAGTGTTGGTTGGATCTTGTGCAAATGGACGTGTTGAACCCTGAAGTTGTGCTTCATGGGGCCAAATCGGTCTTATTATATTATTGTAGATTAATCGTTTCTTTCGAAAGTCTAGTCAAGATGTGTAGTTCCAGATGATGCCATAGTTGTTTGGAGCGTCTTTTAAATTTTTATATATGTTAGGTGCAAGTCTAGTGCCCAAGTATAATCGAAATCTACAATACTTCACTATTTACACCTTAATTTTTAGAAGTTTAATAGTCATATAAGTTTGATAAACAATCGATTTAATTTTTATTTTATTTTCTAATCTATTTTTAAACATCGGAAGGATACAATCAATTTGACCTGTTTCTATTTTGGCCAAGAATTCTTGAAGTTTTTTTTTTTCTGGATGAAGACTGGTTACCGAAAAAATATTATGTGTGTGTGTATATATATATATATATATATATATATATATATATATATATATATATATATATATATATATAACTCACATGAAAATAAAATCTCAAATAAATAGAGTGTAGTTAGGTATAAATGTTTTGAATAAAATTATTTCGATATGGACAAAGATTTACGGAATTAGAAGGAATATAAAATATTTTATATTAGGCGTTTTAATTTTTACTTCTGTTTGTATATTTTATTATTTTTTTTTTTGGGTGGAGGTAGTGGAAAGGTGTGCTTAAAAGGGTTGCTATGAGATGTTGACCTGCTATTTTGCGCTCCCTGAGCCTCCGCCAGAACTGCTCCGCCTTCCTCACGGGCCATCCTGACTCGACTTTTATAAAAATATAAAAATTTGGTCTCCAACAAAATAATCAATATCAATATCAATTAATAATAATATCCTTGGTTATGGCGTTCTTCGGAAGGGACGTTGAACGGGGAACAAACCAACAACAAAATAATCAACAAAATATAGTATTTTTAGTACCTTATTAAATGACATTACTTTACTTGGTTTTCTGGGTGTTGGTTTTTTAATTTTAAATCAGTTACCCACGTATTATATCATCTTTTCATGATTAAATTAAGTAGTAGTCAATTAACTTATCTTTCGTAATTCAAAACCAAGTATTGTTTGAACTATTAAACAAAGCGACACTATTAATACCATTATTATTAGAAAGCAAAATAATACAATCTGCCAAATTTGAGTGTAATAAGTATAAAGGATATATGGCATTTAATTGAGGTATTTTTAATCGTGCATTTCAAACTTCGGGGTTCAAATCCGGCTGTGGTAGATAAATTATTTAATCTGTTAAAGGTTAGGCTTTGACGGTTCTGTAGGTGCTCCTCATACTTATCCAGTCGCTATGAAGTGGGTACTCTTAATTGAGCGTAATCGCGCACAACCGTTGTATTTCTGTATTCACCTTTAATACAATTGTAATTTATTTATTTTTAAATACTGTTCCGAGTTCTTGTTTTTATATATTTTTCTGTATTCATAATGAATCGTACGGGATATTATTGCGCGAAGGTGTTCGGCGTGACCAACGTCCGGAACCGCCGCCTCCAGCGGAAGTGAAAGAAGAGCGGGGCAGCGGCGCATGCCCTTCCAGAGGAGGCGGCAGCGGCCTCCAGTAGACTCCAGTAGTGGCCGTGCCCTGGCCCCGAGATGGGGGACTCGCCTAAGGAATACCGCTTCTTCCGCAGCTTCTCGGCCAAAGTCGAGTCAGGATGGCCCGTGAGGAAGGCGGAGCAGTTCTGGCGGAGGCTCAGGGAGCGCAAAATAGCAGGTCAACATCTCATAGCAACCCTTTTACGTACACCTTTCCACTACCTCCACCCAAAAAAAAAATTAATAAAATATACAAACAGAATTAAAAATTAAAACGCCTAATATAAAATATTTTATATTCCTTCTAATTCCGTAAATCTTTGTCCATATCGAAATAATTTTATTCAAAACATTTATTACTAATTACTAAAACATTTATTACTTATTAAACATTTATTACCCGCTTATATGAAAGAAAAAAACATTTTGTTGTTATGTCTATAAATATAAAAATTTGACCTTCAACAAAATAATCAATAACAATATCAATTAATAAAATATCCTTGGTTATGGCGTCCTTCGGAAGGGACGTTGAACGAGGAACAAACAAACAACAAAATAATCAACAAAATATAGTATTTTTAGTACCTTATTAAATGACATTACTTTACAATACATGATCGTGACCGCTTGATAACTTGGTTTTCTGGGTGTTGGTTTTTTTAAATTTTAAATCAGTTACCCACGTATTATATCATCTTTTCATGATTAAATTAAGTAGTAGTCAATTAACTTATCTTGCGTAATTCAAAACCAAGTATTGTTTGAACTATTAAACAAAGTGACACTATTAATGTTGTGATGATTTAAATAAACAAGAAAGTATGAAATAACTATTGTACTAAAGTTGTGTAATTATTACTATAAAAATTACAGACGTAGTGTCTATAATCGAAATAAATAAATTTATCAAGTTCATATCTCAAAATTAGTGATGACAGAATATCTAGTCAATTATATTTATTTGTATTTACTTTTGTGGTAGTTATCTTATTGGTTTAACAAATAAAACAAAATCACTTTAAAAAAGTATTTTAGCTAATTAGTTGATTACGCATAAGATGCAATCAAACTTCCCTCCAAGTAGAACCAAGTTTGTAAGTGAGTTTGATTGAGTGTGTACACGCAAGGCGGTCCCGTAGTCGAAATAAGCTTCGTGTAAATCACCTTGCTAAGTTAGATCTTTCTACTTCACCATACATGCTAATATATCACTAAGCAAATGATAGCAATAATAAATTAATATACAGAAAAATAATTACAAAGTTGTAAATAAAACAATTTACTTTGAATGTAATAAATCACTAAATTACACTAAGCAATAATGTCCTTAATTAGGACTTTTCAATTAAACTTTTAAATTTTAGTTAAATAGTTTAATTTAAACCCCGAATGTATCAGTTCATAATAGACTACATATGAATAATATAAATATTATAAATAATAATATTAATAAAATATTATAAACTAAATTATTTCATCTTTATTTTATAACTTTAATTATCTGAGATAGAAGTACTTGTCTTAATTAGTTTGGAATGAATTTATTATTAATTTTGCGTCTGCGTGGGTACGGTTTTGTAGAATTTAATAACCTTTTATTATTAATAATTATTCCCCTTTTTCGAGATACATAATTTAGAAAAATAAAATCGTTTTTAATATACTTGAGCCGTTTGTTTGAAAGTGACCTAACTCCGTTTTTAAAAGTTTTGCCTAACTCCATTCATGATAAGAAAACATACATTATTCACTTAATAATTGTTAACATTTTAATTGGGACCATAAATTTAACAGCCTTAGATACACTTAAGCAGTATGACTCATTAGTATCCTATAAGTATATTTTTAAATTCATCGAAACGCAAACCCTTAAATATTTGAAGATAAATGGAGGTAGGCCATTTTCAAAATAAACGGCTCACTTCTTTCTGTTTACGCTTTCGTTAAAATTTTAAGAATATTTCGGAAGAAATTGCCAACAATAAGATATTAACTGAATTCGATCTTTAGTAACAATAATTTCTTAAAAACATTCTTCTCTAGGATTTTGATGAATTATATTATTGTTGGTGTTATTTCTTCTCAGCAAAACAAGTTATATCCTTATTGTACTAGTTTATAACTCATTTTTTATTAATTTTCTCGAGATACTAGTTTTAAAAATATACAATTTTTACAAATTAAGTCAATAAATTTATAATTGTAATTAAAAAAAAATAGAAATTTAAAGGTCTTCCATATCAAATACGGAGTACTGCAAGTATCAATATTGGTTCATTCGCTATATAACGTATACCTACACATCTCCACAATACTCAGGGGTAGACAGGGATTGGATTATGATAATCAAATATACATTACTAATATATATATATATATAATATATATATATATATATATATATATATATATATATATATATATATATATATATATATATATATATATATATATATATACATCTACAAACTGTACTGCAGACACAACGTTTTTAACAATACCCACCAATCCTGTAGTGGACTTACAATTTCAAATCTTTGGAAAAATCAATGACATACCACAATGTCTAAAATTTAAATTTCGACTTCACACCTATTCTTTGGACTATATCAATGATTATCATATTCCTCTGACACAGTATACAATAACTTACTGGTTTTTTTTTTTCTAAATACGGATGAATCTTTCACAGGTTTACGGTTCAGTAAAACAATATGCACTTACAGGAACTACAATCTTTGGAATATAATCTTTTATAGCTACTAACTGAAGTACCTCGGCACGTAAACGATAAAGCTCTACACACCGACTTAAAGTAATGAACTATCGACCAACAGATACATGCCTTTCTTATCGTTTCGAAGGTAACCTTCTTCGACTCCACAATAGGCTGATGGACTATGGCACTAGGACAGACATGCCCATTAGAAGATGTCGAAAACGAAGCTGAAAGATCTCCTAAATTAAGAGACTTATTCAAGAGCATGGTATCTACCTTCCCTCATGCCTGAAATGCCAGAATTTTCTTTACAAGCACAAAATACATCGGTCTATTGTCACCCGTTTGCTAGATGTGAATGTAATCCCTATCCAAATTACACTTAGTTAAATATGTTAAATTTAGGGCTCCCACTGTAGCATCGTTCGATTAGCCATAGCAGGATTTAGTTAGATAGATGTTAAAAGAACAAACAGGTGTGAATAATGATTAAAAATGATAAAAAAGTTAAAAAATTGGCTCCCGATGAATGCATTTTCTTTTTAAATCTGTTCTTCTTTGAAAAGAAACTGTGAACATCCAACAAAATTTAAAAGAAAACCTTAAAAAAAAAAAATATTTTGAATTGTCTAATTTAAGAACATTTGCATGAAATCGAGATAAATATTTATATTCTAAAGTAAATTTTTCTTTAATTCTTTTAGAAGCCTAAGATTTGAAACAGTAATAACTTTTTTTAGAAGTAAATAACATCATATTACATAGTTCTAATTCTTTTTCTTAAATTAAAAATTAAGATCAGATATATATCTTTTAAAATCAGATGAAACCGAGTGTAAGAGAAAAGTCGATCATTGACTGTTTCCTAACACCTAGGGATCAAAGAAAGAACTTACTGAACGTAAGAACAAAAAGAGGGTTCGAAATGGCAGCGATCATTGCCTACTTATCTTGGACATGGAAATTACTAAAGGAAAACAAAAGAAACCAGGAAAAAACAATTTGTTCAAAATAAAATCGTATTACCTGAATGATCCAGAAGTAGCTGAGGCCTACCAAAAAGCAATAAAAGAAAACGCTCTTAAGCATAATCGGTGAGATAGCCAGCAAGTAGAAGAAAGTTTCAAGAATCAGCTAGTGCAAAAATCGATAATAGAACCAAAAGGACTGCTTGGTGACCGAGGAGCTGAAGGAAGAAATACAAAAGAAAAAGCAGTATCTGAACACCAGTACTGATGCAGAGTGCCATCTCTATAAGGAACAAAGAAGGAAGACCAAAGAGGTCGTCGTAGCTGCAAAAAGGAAGGCCTCGGATGAATTCGATGGAAGAAGATTTCCAAGATGGAAGAAAATTTTCGAGAAAACAAAAAACTGTTCTATAGGGCTATCCGGGTTATGCGTAAGGAGAGCGAACCAGCAATAAAGCATATAAAAGACAAAGTAGAAAACGTTCTCAGCAACCCTAAATACTTAATGAACAGATGGGTCAAGTAC
Source organism: Arma custos (assembly GCA_037127475.1). NCBI lineage: Eukaryota > Metazoa > Arthropoda > Insecta > Hemiptera > Pentatomidae > Arma > Arma custos. The sequence continues at coordinate 119,322,045 of CM073759.1, forward strand.
TTCAGAGAGCTACTGGAGATGGATAGCAGCCATCAGGAAGCAACAGAACTGAACCATTTTCTACAATCATGCTGGGAAGAAGACGACTTCATTAATGAAGATGAAATAGCAGAAGTATTAGCGTCTCTCAAACTAGGAAAAGCTGCAGGAATGGATGGCATCACGCCAGAGATGATAGGGGCTCACAAGGGACCACAGGAGAAAAGATGTTTCAGCATCTCCTAAACTTAGTATGGAAGAATAAAGTAGTGCCAAAAGACTGGGAAATCTCTGTCTTAATACCAATATTTAGGAAAGGAGACAAAAGAGATGCTCAATAAAACCTACTCCAAAATACTAAAAAGACGTCTTAGGGATGCAGTAGAATCAATGGTGGGGGAAGACCAATATGGATTCAGAGGAAATAGAAGCACCCAATACCTTATCATCATACTGGGACAAACATCTGAAACATCTGAAAAGATCATAGAAAAGAACAAGGAAGCGTGGTGAGGACATGTAATGAGACAACACAGGAATTTGTAACAACCCAGGGGATCAGACAAGGATGCAGCCTAAGCCCATTACTTTTTATTTTGACACTGCACACGGCCTTGAAAAGAGCTAAACCACAACACCGAAAAGAGCGTGCCACATGCGGCTCTTTGGATCTGAAGCTGCGGCTCTTTAGTTCCATACGCAAATATTATTTTACAAAAAAAAAAATAAATAAAAATCGTTCTGAATCGATTAACGAGGATTAGGCACTGATTCTATCTCTCAACCACTTGTACTCGTTACAGCACCCCTGGGATAGTAAGGAAGGGACGTGTCAGCGATGGATTATTTAATTGTCTATATTACATTATTTAAATATAAATTTCAGCTATCAGGCCCCGTGACACGCGTTGTCACTGTCGTCAGTCCGTCGGAAGGTCTCGAATGACGCCGTCGTCGGGTGTTTCAATGTAGGTTTTAATTCGCTTTCGACGCAAGAAAATTTGGCGTCTTCACCAGTGCTTTGGCTGTGACTTATAGTTTTTTTTTCAAGTAAAAGAATTAGAAGCGAATTATCTTCTCAAAGTTATGTATGTAGATTCTAGGGTATAGAAACCTTAGGCCAACCCACTTCAGTATTCTCGCATTTGCTGATGACATAATTGTTTTTGCAAACAATTACAGGAACCCCCAGTTCAAATTACGCCAATTTACGGACGTGATTAACATGACAATAAATACAGGGAAAACCAAAATCTTGAGAATAGGAAGAAAAAGCGAGCATGGGGACCAAGTCGTAAGACTAAACATATAAAAACCTAAAATAAAAAAAAATCATTATTTTATTTATTTCAAATACTCAATATTTCAAAACAATATTAAGCTGGTACTCATTTTAATAGGCCCACTATGCCAGGAAAGAAGAAATAAGTACAAAACTGAACTTGAATTTCTAGATTAATATCGGAGTTCTTTCTACTGCTAAAACGTTTAGTGCCGACTTGAATACGATTAAATAAATAGTCGTTTAATTTGTAAAATTGGAGTAGATCCGCCTTTAGTCCAAGGTGGTATCCCCCAAATTAAAAGAAGTACTTGCGTCATATGAACTATTAATTCCATATGTAAATGCAACATTATTGAGTTCTCCACTTATGCCATACACCGCTGTTTTGGGCTAAAATATTGTGGTCATCACAACAATGGAATTTTCCATACAGCCAATTATAAATGTATTAAGTAAGAGCACTACTGTATACTATGCTATACATATATTTAATTATTGAACGTAAGTATTCTGTGACACTTCTAGCTTCTATTCTATGATTTCATCTAGCTTGTTTGATGCAAGTAATTGTTTATAATGGGCTTCATTATTGGATAATGGCTTTAAAAAACTTAAATATTTTTCTCTTTGGTCCCTGTATACGGGGCATTCTATAATAATATGCTGGAGAGTTTCTCTTTGCCCACATGTATCACATTCTGAAGAATTTTTGATCCCTAAGCGCAGAAGATAAACATTGCATAGACCATGTTTAGCTCTAAGTCTAGCAAAAGTTTTGACTATATCCATTGTAAGGTTCAAATCAGAGAACCACGGCTTATTTGAAATTTGCGGAACAATAGACTTATATGTTCTGCCTGTGAAAGACTCCTGATAATGCTGGGCCCTCTGCCATGCATTTTTTAATCTCCGGGAAATAATCTGTGCATGGCAGTTTGATGTGAGAAAAGCTCGGTAAGTTAACGGAAGATTCTGCGGGACGGACTACCTCATCATTTTCAGGGATTCCCATGTCAGCCTTGATACATATAAATATTATTTGCTTTTTTTGCTTTATTATATAAAAAAGCCTACATTTAAGTACATCAAAAATTTATTAAAGTCAATTTTTAATCTGTTATGAGTAAACATCTTCTTTGAAAAGTTATTATAATTGATTTGTATATTTCTTCCGTTACAGCATTGCGAGTCTTGGAAAATATAGTTAAACTGCTTGCTACTGTATCTTTGTAAACAAAATCATATTATCCGAGCAGACTTCTTTGTCGGACGTAATCAGTTGCTATTCTCGCTATGAAGGCTTGAAGTCGTTAAAAGAGATTCCCTCCTTGGCCTGATTCTTAGTCGCGTTTAATTTGGTTCATTTTTGTATTGTCTATAAATATATAAATTATAAATAAGGAAATTTAAAATAGTTAGATTTAAAATTATATATCTTATTGTATTGTATATGGAATATTTGACAATTATAGTTATGGTCTGGTTTATTTTCATTCTTAATTACATTTATCTACCATCCGAACAATGAGAAATGTGAATGGTTGGCTGGTAAATATTATTCTTTTTTACTATGGCTAATTATGTAAATTTCAAAGAAAGCATAATGAAAATAATTTGCTATTTCATTTCAATATTATATTTTATTTCTAACTCTATAACTAATAACTATCCTGTAGGAAAAGTTCAAAATTTATACTTCAGAAAAAAAAAACTAGATCGTTCCATTTTTCAGAGCCAGGGGTGAATCCAAAATTACTTTTTTTAAATTTTCAATAATATGTTTAATGACATTTAATAATAAAAAAAATTAAATTTTCGGAATCTGAAAAAACTTAGTAGAAAAAAAAATTTAATTTTCATCCTCGTATTTCATATCCTCGTATATTAATTAACTAGAAAACATGTCCTAACAGCGCAGTTATTTGAGAAATGTGATGCAAAAATCTATACGTCATCAATCTGGCATGACATGAAGACAATAAATTCTCGGAAAGTCACCAATTATAACTTCATATTAATTGACCTTAGCCAGCTGAAAAAGCATTAAATAATAAATTGTAAAAAATATATACAATTTAAATTACGACATTACACGTTTCTGTTTTCTTTAGCCCATATCAACGACTACCGAATTCCTCTGACACAGTATCCAATTAAAAAAAAATGTCTTCAGATATCATATCCTCATTTTTTGTCTAACTTGAAGAAATTAAAAATTATGTATAAAATAAATACCACTTACATACCTACTTAAAGTCATATGGTTGTACCTTTCCTGGAACTAAGATTCATTAAGAAAAAAGCACATTCGAGATGAAATATAATATAAAACATATATGTTACTTAGATTATTGAAATATATCAGTCGTTATTTAAAAAAAAAAAGAGTTTTCATGATCATGAAACAGATGATCACATCTGATTACACTTTAAATATTTAGTTTAATACTAACAATATTTATAAAAAATCTAATTTCTAGCATTAAATATATACATAAATTTAGTTCGCTTCGATTTGTCTTCGATGCCCCGAGGTCACATGTGTCCAGCCATTACGTTGAGTTAAAGTGGCTCTTCCCTTCTATCCGTAGACTCTATTTCCTTGGTTCTTACTTATATCAAACTATCAACTCACAACATCCATCTTACATTTATAGTCTCCTACAATTCAAATCCTCTATCCAATCCCAGGGCAAAAGATCTCGCCCTTCCGATCTTTAGATCCGTTCCCATAGAACCAAAACTTTTGAGCGTTCCTTTCTCGCCCGTTCTATCACTCCCACCCAATATCCGTCATGCGTCTTCTTTAACCTCATTTAAATCCAAACTTTTCCTACATCTTCTAAATCCCCAATCAGATGCTTTATAATCAATATATAATTTATAGACATATGGTATTCAACTTTATCGATTGATGAACTACTGTAAATATTCCTCACTCATTATGAAATCTTTTTTTTTGTTTGTTACTAGATGGAAGCATGTATTCACTGTTTTTTCCCATAAGCCTAGTTCTTTTTATTGTAAATTTGTCTGTTTTTTAATTTTAATTTTGCATTACATTTTCTGATTATCTACCAAAACATACCTGTTTAGTTATTTTCTTTCAAGATATTTTGTAGATATTATTTTATTCAGATGTAGGCTTTTGGCCAGATAAATATTTACTTAAATATATTCATCTCTGTTATCCTAAAGGGACCTGGTCCCAGAATAAAATTCTTTTTCTATTCTATATATATATATATATATTTATATATATATATATATATATATATATATATATATATATAATTAGTAATATTAGGAATTATAAAACTTTATTAAATAACTAATAATTATACAAAATATTCAATATATAAAAAAATATTCATTCTTCATTTTAAAAATATTTTTCTCGAAGTGTTTATAAGTAGTTTTTACTCCGAATTTGTCCTTGAATAATGACTACTTCTTTTTTTCTAGATTTCTTATCTATAATGAATCAGGGAATCCACTTCTGTCAAGATTGATTCATAGTAATCAATTTGAAAAACCTAATATGGAGATAAATGTGAAATTTTCACATGATAAGAAGTTCGTGTGAAACATTATTACAATTATTTTTTAAATCATTATTTACAATTAGTTTCATCTAGCTTCTCCAGAATTTGTTTTAATATTTATTTTATTTCATAACATTTATACAACAAAGATACAAATCTTTACAGTTTAAACAATTCTGCTAGAATACGAATGGACAAAACTGCTGAAGATTAGGACTAATTCTTACAGGACCACTTATACATGATAATCGTATAGTGGGTTATTATTTGATTTCAATTAATCGGTGAAATCTGGCCCTTGGTTGGGTTTTAGCTACAATAATAATTAAAATAAAAGGGAAAGTTAACATTTTCAATAAATTGGTACGTTATTATCCAAAGAAATTCCATGCTTGCTCACTAGAAAATTAAAATGATTTTTGAAGTCTACTGGCGATTATGTCGTTTGCTCTGAATCATCCAACTAGGTATAAACCAGATAGCTCCCAAACCATTTTAGAAAACTAATTTTTAACGAATATTATTAGGAATAATGATTATTGTTTCACATTAATATCATAATATATATTGGAATCATCGTAACTGTACAGAGATAATGCAAACAAATGATTTATACTTTTCCATTTTATTAATTGCTTGAAATAATTACTTAAACGCTTGTTAGTTTAAATATATTCATTTAAAGTTTTATGCAAATCTGACCCTTGATGGAATATGGGATGGAAAAAATGTATTTGTCCGTGATTTAAAAAAAAAAATGTAAACTAATGGATTGCGATTCATTTACCTGAAGAAGTGCCTGTCAAGATGAATAATTATTTTAACGGCCTATCGCTTAAGAATTCCAAGCATGGCTTTCCACATTAAGGCAAAAGAGTCTGCAGTTTTAGTTCCATTATTTTTAAACTATAAAAAATTAACATCTTATAATTAGGGCTAGGTGTCTTGTCAGATCTTTATGAATCTTCTCATTAAATCGATACATTGAGTAGAGAAAATCATTTTTAGAAATTTCACTCATCAAAAAATTATGAAGAGTTAGATTCTAAATAGTTTATTTCTTCTATTGATCCTGCTCTTAAGTAAATCAATTCTGACTAAAACATATCGCTCCTTCAATAGAATAATGACAATACTCAAAATTTGGAATTTGCGTGTTAAGCATTCTGTAGCAACTGTATCCACTTCCAAAAATTGTTAAATAAAGCCTTACATTGAGTTGTATCGTGAACTTGAAGTTTTACGAGAGTAATGACATAAGTTTTTTTTTTATAACAAAAATATTTATTTTAGAAATTATACTAAGTGCCAAATGGCACATAATCACATAAGTTAAAACCAAAAAAAATTCAAGTTTTTTTTTTTTTATAAAAGAATTTCAGTACTATCAATCCACTAGGAATGCTTTGCTTTACCAATACACTAATGTTTATTATTTTTACTTCTCATGGAACTTTTAAATAGCTCTATTAAAAAGTTAGGTTTTTTGAATGATGATGTTGATATTTTGTGCAAAGGACACTAAAATAAATATAGGAAATTTTTAACTGGACATAAACACCAATTCTGTAGGCCAAATAATATTTACAATATTAATAAAGATAATTACAAGGCTTAGCGAACCCGAAAGCTCGTTGCCGATATCGCCAATCTCTGCTTGTAGACTTCCGCCAACGGCCACCTTAAACTCAAATCCGTCAGTTTACTCTAAACACGCAATTCGCATTAAGATAAATAAAGACTGTTTGTACAATTTATCGAAAATAGTTAATACTTCAATTTTTATTTCGATAAGTCTCAGAGGTATGTGGATTAATAATATTGACTTTCGTAAAATAAGAAAATGGTGTTTTTACACCATATACTTACTTTCCTTCACATTATGATAAACTTAATGCATGTTCGTGAAAACCAAACAAATAAATGAAACTTGGCGGCATAAACGAGCAAAATTAGTTGACGAACCCGACACAACTATTTATTCTTTCCTGGATTTCCCAAATTCGGTGCTGATTCCAACGAACTATTAGTGACAAATGTGCATTTCAAACGGGAGTACAGAAGAACCTGTCATGGAAAAAAGATTGAAGAATCAAACTTAATAAATTGAAAAAAAAAAATAGATTTTACTATTTATTAATTTTCAAGTAATGAAACTGAATGATGATGAAACTAGGTAAAGAATGTTTCAGTAATTTCCGATTAGAGGTTAGATACGAAAAACCGGCACGTTCTTTATACATGATACATACATATATTTTTTATACATACCTGGGAATAAAGGCAAAATACCACCGAGAACAGACGTGCAATATATTCATAACCTTACAAGAGACTGAAATGTACGCGGTGAAGAACTGGGCTGCTAACAAGGACATTATTAAGGATGCCGGGGAGAATTTAATAGCGGGGCGGTTGACCCATAAAATACCTTATCTATTACCTGGGGGGACTTCAGGCGTTGGGGAAGATCCTTCACTTCCAGGATATCGGGTAAGGTATATCTGGATGTCGTCAAATAGGACAGAAATCCTATTTATTATATTATATGTACATCCTACAATTATTAACCATGTAGGCGGCGAATTACTCTCCCATAATCCCATAATTTCATTATCCTTACATAAATTACTTATCTTCTTTACTTAATAATAAATTTCACTGAAGATATCTTCTTTTTTTTTTTTGTACTACCGTGTTTCAGCATTACACAGTTTACGTGATAACTACGTGATAACTCGTATGTTGTTACATGCCTTTAACTGCAGGAAACCGAAATCTACTAAAAAAACAGTAAATTAAAAAATAATTTGATGAAACTGTTATCATCTAATAAAGATTAGTAGTATGTACTGAATGTAAAAGAGATATGATATGGTAAGAAAGTGCAGTAAATGACTACACAAAATAAGAATGACTTATTTTATTGCCTACGTTTAAGCCTGAGATCTTGTCCACTTAAGGAAAACTGAGGGATACCGGAGAACTTATTGGTTTTATCTAATAAAAAATACCACAAATAAAAATGCCTGTTCATCAAAGACAATTCGCATATTTTAGTTTGGGATATTAAGAAAAAAAATCGGCTAATCGGACCATGCTACAGTGGGAGTTCTAAATTGTTTCTAACCAGGTATAATTTTTAACGAGAACCTGACATAATACAGGCTAGGCACCCCATTTTACGTCCCTTACGAAAGACGTCCCAAGGATGTTTTGTTTCCTTATAAAAAATCCTTGGGCCATCTGCCGGGCTGCGAATCGGCGATCTTGGCAACCATTTCACCACAGGTCATCCCTATTACCGCTGTTTCGACAACAGTAAAGTCTATATGACAGTATTACCAATTATTTATTTATTTAATACCGCAATAATTCTTTATGAGGACAAAGTATGATATTTTCATATTTTATTCAAACGCCTCGAATAAGAATTAAAAAAATAATAATTTTGTTCGTTTTTCTTTAAATATTATCTATTGATAAACTTTGCCCAATACTGTCAAGATGTCCGAATCCAATCGTGTCATATTCCTTTCACGTTCTTTGTCGGTAAGGTCATAATCCCCAGACCGAAATTTTTCAAACCAAAGGAAGATTGTTCTTTCACTCACTGTATCTTAACAGTAAACAATATTAATGTTTTGGAACACCTCCGTGAAACTATGGCCAAGTTTAATTTCGTACAAAAAAACTATACGAATTTCCGCGGAACACATAATTTTATTCTTATTTATTTCTGAAACGTTGCTTCACTTTCAAAAGAAAAAGTAAGACTGATTATGAAAAAGGATTAAACGATCTTTCAAACGCTATAATTAACATAATTGTTTGTGTACAAATAATCTAATCCCTAATGAAAAGGAAACTGAATAAACGAAACAGACATTTCATCCGTTATGACCCAATACATTCTCTTTTCCTTACTAAAGCTCAAGATAACTTGTATTTTTAGAAAATATTACAAGGGATATTACCTTTATTAAGGAAAATATTACCTTTTCCGCTTTGTCTGTTTCCGTTTATGAATCTGAAATCTTGGAAGCATAAATCATTCTGCGACTAAACCAAGGAATAATACCCGGAAAAATATCATATTAAACAAAATTTCTTGACTAGAAATGTGAAAAAGTCAGTTTGAAATTTCGGAGTTATCCGCTTTTAATTTGGAACGCCTTAATTGATGTATCGTTTCACACTTAGTTGCAGAAATCAGGAGAAACTCTATTTTAAAGCTATAGAGGAGCATTGATGGGTCGGTTAATAAGTTAATAAGTACTAATAGTGCTAGTATTAACAATCAATTATGACATTTATTATTAAACCTTGCCCCTTATACTGCAAGCTGTTACTGCTCAGCTGAGGCGTGTTGTGCCCTGCTTTATCTCGGCTGTTCCTTGCCGAGCAGTGATCGTCCTAATTCCCTTGAGTGGTTTGTTCTGTACACAAGGGTCCACTTCGCTACTTCAACTGAAACTGCCTCTAGAAACAACAATGGAAATCGGACGATACTCTCAATACTGCAAATTAATTGAACCTTAAGGAGCTAAGGCTCAGTGGATTAAGGATATTTCGTCTGCGATAGCCGATGTTAAGCGCATTACCTTACATTGATTTGTTTTAAAATAATTTATTGTTGAACATTAATTAAGAAATTAAGGTGATAAAATTTGAGGCGTTTACATGTAAAAAGTAGTAAGTACAAATAATTTTTTCAACATCAATATGATAAAAAGAGGAGTTAGTTAAAACTGGAGGAGGTTTAGTTTCCAAAAATGGTGGTAGTTACTAATTTCCAATTACTTCTCTTGTAAAAATATCTTTTCATTACTTATTACAATTTCCATATAAACATCTAATTTTCCCATGGTTATTGTAAAATATTTTTGATTATAGAATTTTTTTCATTATTTTATATTAATTAAAAAGTGAATGGCTATAAATTAACCTCATAGTTTACATTGTATTAATCTAATTATGTCTTAAGACAATTTGAAATTAAAATTATTTTTAATTATTTTTTACTTAGGCTTTTTTAATATTTTTAAATCTTATTTAGTGTCAAGGGTACTGGACGTTGAATATATATTTTTCCTGGTGTAGAAAACCTTTTAGTCCACAAAACATTGCATTTCATCTATTTATTAGACGTTTCGACCTGACATGGTCATTTTTAATATATAATAATCTCATCAGTCCACAAAGTATAAACTTTTCTTTTTTTCAAAAATAATAGTTCCAGTGTCACTATTTTAAAAAATATGTTGGGTGTGTTCTATACCATAGTCAGTCAACTAGGAAGTGTTGACTGACTAAGGGATAGAAATACATCATCTTATTAAATATTGTTATATTATTTTATCAATAATTAAACAAAAAACATTATAATTCATATTCACTACTTAATATTTATTTACAGTGGCCCTAAAAATAGACCTCTGGTAATAAAGTATAAAAATAATTTTAGAAATAGGAATAATTTATCTAATCATCATAATCATCATTTAGATCAGCGCTAAACTCAACTCTTAAACTGAATAGATATGGTTTGCTTCACCTATATAAATTATGCAAAGAGGTTGTATCTGTAATGAGATCTCGAATATATTTAAGGTAAATAATAAGTAATTGAATCTATAAAATTTCTTTTTGGGATGGGATAAAAAAGAAGTCGACTAATTTACACGATGCTTAACATTGTTAATTTACCTAAGAAGACGATGTTTTAGGAGATAAAATTATTAATTCCATTTAATGATTCTTATTTCTCACCTTCAATCCTTGTTTCACTTAAATTTATAATGCATAAATAAAATTGGAAATACTTTTTTTTTTTTTTATTGCTCCTATTCTATGACCTTTTCCACATTTAGTGACCATTTATTTCTAATACATTTTAAAATGTATTAAATATATTTTCGAATGTATGCTCTTTTTTATGTTTGTCCATGAGGCTTGCCTTACCTTCGAATACCTAAAGTTGCTATGCATGTTGGTCTCACACGTTAGAGATTTTAGCTGAAGTGAATTCAAAAATTTCTCACACGAAATTTCAAGCTGATCTCCAATGTAAATAAAACATAATTAAGTCTTGAGAATTCCCTCTTTCCACCTAAAATATGAGTTTAATAAATATTTTCTAATTAATAATAATAAAAAAATAAAAGCATCTAATTGCTTATTATTTAAAAAATCACTTCTTAAGAATAAGATTACAATATTAACTTTTAGTTTTTGATATATTTTTATAAATCGTAACATCTTATTTTGCAATGTAAAAAACTAAGTTCCTAATAATTATCAAGCTTGTTTTTTTCATTTCATTTCATAATAAAGTTTAGTATGATTTTTTTCCAATTCTAATCAAGTTGCAACATCCCACACTAAAGATATTCCTAAACGTCAGCTGTTCAATTGGACGAAAACAAAAGCCTACCATTCCAAATTTTAGGTTTAAATACAATCATTTGACTACAGACGATGCCATGTTGTCAAACAACTTGAGATAATTAATGCTCTAAATAACCTTTCTGCAAGAATGCTATTTATAATAAAATAGAAAATAAAAACAAAATCATGATTTTTTTAAGGTCAGAGACTTCATTTTGAAATAAAAAGATGTAGATTCACGTTTTTTTTTTTTTTATGTAACTTACCAATTTCATTCAATGATTTGATCTCAACAATAAAATTAAAAATATTAATAAAAAAATAATTTTCATAATTAAAATTCAATCTCAATTTACAATCCTTCATGAAAAAAATAACACCGATAAGGCTGCATATTTTATTTAGGTTTAATTTTTTGAATATTGAAAATGTTCAAAATAACTATTAAAGTGTAGAAACTTGAAAGTTTTAGCTATCGCTAGGCAGTTTTAATTTCTCGGAAGTATAATGCTCTGACCTTTCCCTGATGGTTATGACCTTCATTAATTTGAGAAACCGCTAATTACAAAAATTAATAAAACCCGATTGGCGTTACGAATCAATAATGAATTTATAAGTATCAGCACTTGAATGCAGCATTCGTAAAGATCCGTAGTCATTTTATATGAGCCTTAATAACTGGCATTTCCTCAAAAGATGAAAGTACTAATTGAACGAAAGTTTTTATTAAATGTCGGTAATCGAGTAATACGTAAAGTTTCACCCCAAAAATTTAGAATGTTTGTTAACGCTTAAATCACTTTCCAATACTTTCCCAGTACCTCATATAATAATTGATCTCGAAATGGTTATTTTGATAACCGCAGTTCTAAAATATAAATCCAACTTATTATTGTGTTTCTTCATTGATCACTTTCCGCAAAGAACTCCTTTGATTTAAATATTGATTACTATTAAGTAACACCAATCAGATTTTCCTATCGATTGTTACACTACAACTCTTGCATTGCGACAATATACTTCTAGTTCCTAGCTGATTCAGGCAGCTACCTATTTAATCGGAAATGTGCAACTATCCTCCAGTTCTAAATTCGAAGCAGGGATTCAAGAAACGACCGCTATCCACCACTCGATGCTATGGGCGACCTCCCTGTTGGGTCACAAAAAAAGAACCATTGGGAAGTTTTTGTGGGATCTCATAGGGCTGCATGGATTACTGATGAATGTCGATGACTTTAGGCAAGTCACATCTTTCCAGATTCCATTCTACCATCTGAAATAAAAAATAATAAAAAAATTTATAAGGATTTCATTACAAAAAATTAATGTTTTATATTTATCAACAATTCAAGTTTAAATTCACTTAATTAACTATTACATCTATACCTAAAATATAATAAAACCAGATTCATAAAATAAATAAAAATTGTTGCTATAAAATTATTAAGGCTGATTTGTTTTTACTTATAAATTAAGTATGGTCCATTACAAAATACCAGCCTTCAGACATCTTTTTTGTGTTGCAAAAATGTTTCAAGTTTACTTTGGACAAACATTGTTCATTCGGAAACATAATGAGCAATTCACATTCATTGGACGTATTAATAATGAATTAGGTATTTTTGACAATAATGTGCAGAACGTGCTGTGGTAAGTGTTTACTCAATTGAAAATATCAAACATTGGCAATGAGTAATAAAAACTTGGAATGCTGTCAGGCCCTTTGTTTATAATTAATTATATTTGTATACTTTTACAATAATAATGTTGTCTATACGTGCCCTTCTTTTGTTTTATTTATGTTCCTAATGGGCGATATCATTTTGAGGCAACAGTAAATTAAAATAAACCGCTCTAGTTTCCTGTTCAATTTGGTTCCTTATTATCTCAGTTATCACATCTCTATCATATAAAAAAGTGTTGTATGTATTATTTTATCTGCTGGCTTCTTTAAATCTTTGCAAAAAATATGGATATGGTTTTGGATTTAAATGGAATGCATCGATTTAAAAAGATAAACAAGCTAGGTCTTATTCCGATATTTCGAATTAAAAAATGATATTTCAACACAGATAAACTGTAATATAGTTTTTTAAACTATAAAGAAAACCTAAAATAAAGTTAAAATTTCAACTACACACACACACACACACACACACACACACACACATATATATCCTACTAATATTATAAATGCGAAAGTTTGTATGTTTATCTCTCTTTCACGCAAAAACTACTGAACGGATTTGGCTGAAACATTACAGTAGTATAGGTTAATAATAATAACACATAGGCTACAGCAAGGGCGGATTTAGGTGGGGAGCTCGTGCCTCCGAGACAGTTTTTTAGGTACCTACTCTGGAGAATCCATTATAGTACATAAGTCAAATCACATGATAATAGTTGTTAACATAACAGAAAGAACATGAGTGAAACTATTTGTTTTGATATCCTACTAATCCTATACTACTTAGATTATAAATGCGAAAGTTTGTATGTTGTCTCTCCTTCACGCAAAAACTACTGAACGGATTTGGATGAAACTTTACAGTAATATAGGTTATACATCATAATCACACAAGTATTGGGCAAGTGCAGATTTAGGGGGGAGCACGGGGCACGTGCCCCCGGACAGTTTTTTTGTGTTCTGTGGAGAATCAATTATAGTACATAATTTAAGGCAAATCAGGAACTTAGCATCTTGAAATTTTCATGTAGGTTCTTTGTATAGGTTAAGAAGAAATGTGGATAATTCCACCCACGAGGGTTTCCCCTTTAATATAATAGGGGTTCGAAGATTGTATGGAATCCGTCAGTTTTGAAGTTAGACATCTGAAATTTTGGATGTGCGAGTAACTTATATTTTTTTTAAATAATTTAATTTTTTATTCAAAATGATCTGAAAAACTTATATTTTTTTTAAATAATTTAATTTTTTATTCAAAATGATCTGTCACGAAACTTTATGTGGCAGACCAAATTCCACGCGAGCGAAGCCGCCGGCAAAAACTGGTATATATATATATATATATATATATATATATATATATATATATATATATATATATATTAAAATATTAATGATAATAATATATTAAAAATATATATATATATATTTAATATTTTAATATATATATATATATATATATATATATATATATATATATATTAACTTATTTAAAGATGTTCGGCGCTTGGGTAACAACAAATTAATTAGAATCGGTGAATTTAACCCTAGTAATTTACCCATTGCAACACCTTAAAATACCGAAAGGTAACATAAGGATTTTGTTTATATAGAAGCATTTGCTTGTATTTATTGTTAATTTGTATTATATTATAAATAAAATTTTGGAGGATATAAAAAAAAACCCTAAAGATTAAATGTAAAATATTAGTTGTATCAAACATTTTTTAAGCATTCTCAATTAAAAAATATTGTTATAATGCGGTATATTTTATCAACCAAACATACTTTTTTTCCTTCCTTAAGTTACTTTCTTTTTGAAATGACCGTTTGTTTGTTGGCACATTCCTTTTACTACAGTATAAGTATAAGGAACATAGCTTTGATTACATTTTACATTTTACAGAAATAAATGGAGATTTGAAACAAAAAAAATTTACAGTTATACAATCTGAATAAACAACCTTATAAAATCTGAATATGTGCCATACTCTCTCGTTATATTTTTAAACTAAGCGAGAAATAATCGTTGATCGGTGAGGATAAACTATTAAAGGGGATGGACGTACTTTTGTCGTGTTGTAATTTTTGTAGTTATAAACAAAAGTTAAAATATCTCATTTTGGTTCAACGCAATTATAAAATAAATAACGAACATTAGAAATACCATAGAATAATATGTTACTGTCTGAGCTAGCCAATATATTTCAAAATGTATGTGTTGAGCAGTCTCTATTCTATGGAGTCTTAGGTCTGCTAAGTGTTTATGTAAATATAAGTAATATAATTTGTATAATAAAGAAAGAGAAAAAACATTTTCCAGTCAGTTAAATATTCTTGATCTTTACATCAGTAGAAACGTTTCGACATCATGGTTCCAACAACCAAGCTGAGAAGTACGCGGTCGTAAAAGCGACAGAATTCCTTCTTAACTTTCCAAAGAACATACATACAGACATAGTCATAAACACAGATAACAAAATCTTGATACAATCAGTTCTCAACACAGACATACATGACGAGCTTACCGAAAATATCAGAATGAACTGCACTCTTAGGCTTCTAAATTTTCTGTAAAAATAATATGGGTAAAGGGTCACTCTGGTATCGAGGGCCATGAGATAGCGGATAAATTAGCAAAAGAGGCAGCACAAAGTGATATGTCTCCATCTTTTCAAAAAACACCAATTTCGTTCATAAAATTCAAAATTAGGGAAGAATCAATTATGAGGTGGAATGAACGGTGGACTATTTCAAATAAATCTCCTAGTTTGCATAGGTTCATTCCAAAACTAACAAACAATAACTACAAATTAATAAAATCCACTAACTACAAACTAACTCAGGTTTTAACTGAACATGGACATACCAAATCATACTTACACAGATTTCACATAACCAACGATAGAACTTCCTCAATAGACAAAGAAGAAAAGACATTTAAACACATAATATATGACTGCCAAATGTATGAAGGACAAAGATCAAAATTAATTATCTCCACAATATTAAGAGGGAAAGTTTGGCCAGTTGCTGAACATGACCTATACTATCACTTTCGACCCGAACTCACTAAATTTATTTACAGTATCGATTTTGAAAAGTTGACATCCATTTAAGAATAATCATACTATGCAAAACAAAGATAATCATTATGTAAGTATTGTAATTTTAATTTTTAAAAAATGTTAATTGTTAAATTTGTTAATTTAATATTGTTAATTTTGTTAAGTTGTAACAGCATGTATATAATAATGTCTTTTGCATATATTTTAGTATTATCAAACTGTAGTTAATTATTTGTAAAATGAATTTATAAGGCACATAGTATACTCACGTATGGAATGTGCTAATAAATAAACGTTCCTTTCAAAGGGTTACTTTGAAAGGAAAAAAAAACTAGCTATAATCTAAGTCATCATATCATATCATATTATATGCATTTAAACTTTTTTTTTCCTAAAATTCATGGGGATCGTTTATCCTCCATAGTCAAAATAACATTGCATTAAAAACCAACTTTGATCCCTGAAAGGACTAGATCATTTATCAGTACTCATAATATAGAATATATTAAAATATGTCTAAAGGTAAACATCTATAAAAACACCATAAAAATTCTTTTTAAATTTTATTTTATTAAATCATTTAATTTAATTATGAAATTTTATAAAAATATTATATGGAAAATCTATTTTATAAGATGTATTGGTAGGTAATAGGGTCAGGCTATTTTACTCTATCTGATTTGTTTATAAAGCATAAGGCATCTTATGTTATATTGTTTTTTTAATTTTAAAATAATAGAAGAATATAATTTACTAATTTCTCCTGCCTCCTTTCTATCATTTACTGTATTCTACAATTAATCGTTTATGAACAGAGCCTCTAAATATTTTCGTTTAATAGTGTTATTTTCTCTATGTAAAATTTTAGGCTTATTAAAATTAAAAGTGTGTAATTCTTTTTTACAATGTGCTGATAATGCGGTGCTCGTTTTAGTTTTAGGTTTAAGGTGATGATAAATTCGGTTTTTTAAATGTGTACTTGTTTGTCCAATTTATATTCCTTCACAATTATTACAAGTAAGTTCATATATTAAATTTTTAGTTTATAAAATTGTTATCTTGTCTTTTTGGCTGTTTATTTTGTTTTTGATTGGGTTTCTTGTTTTATGTGCTATCCCTATTTCTGGTTTGTCGTATTTTTTTAAAGGTTGGTTCGATTTTATCTGATAGGCCTCTGATATAGGTTATACTAATATATTTTGTTTTATTATGTTTTAATTCCATATTCTGTGATACTGTTACTTTATGAATTTTGTTATTGTCTATTAGCGGATCTATATTATCGGTTTCTTTTATAAAAAAAGTTAGTTATTTTAGATTGAGACGGTTTAATTTTTACTGCATTCTTTTGGTTACGTATTTTTGAAATATTAATGGGTTCCTTAGTATTTAATTTATTTTTTATATTTATAGGTAAGTGATTGTCTTTTTCATTATTAATTGAAGAGTTTTGTTTATGCCATAAATCTTTTATTAGTTTGATTGGAAAGGTATTGTTCAGAAGGATTTTAAAATTTTGTTTTTTTGTTTCTTTTAAATATTCTACATCTGTTTATTTTATTGATCTCTTAATTAGATTTAAAGCTATATATTTAATTTGATGCCTAGGATGATTTGAGTAATAATTTAGTAGTCTATTTGAGGTGATATCCTTTTTATACCATTTTGTTTTAAGGTTATTGTTATTACGTTTTCTTATGATGGTAACATCTAAGAAATTTAATGAGTAATTATTTTCCAATTCTTGTGTGAATTTTATGTTTTTATTTTGTTCGTTTAGGACTTAGCTAAATTTTTCTAAATTATTTTTATTTGTGATAATTAGAAAGTATTATCTTTCCCAATTATACAAATTATGATGATTGAAGTCCAGTTTAATAAAAAGAATTTTATAAGAATTAATATAATTTTTAAAATGTACGTTGAATTGCATAAATAATTTGTGGAATTTTATCGTTGTATGATTTTAAGTTCAAAAACAACTGATGATTTTTGGTTGTCCTGGTAAATAGACAACAACGATATATTAATTTTATGTCTCCACATTAATAATATATTTATAATGTATCGATATTTCCATTCTTATCACTACCTATATATGTTTTATTTAATAGCATTTGTTCCTTCATTAAGTCTTTAGATAGAGCTTTGAGCTCTTACCGCCTGAAAGATTTATCAAGATACTCCTGAGTCGTCTGAACTCCATAATACGGGATCCGTACAGAACTAGCTTTTTTCTGTAAGAACTAAAGGTTTTGTATTTTGTAAGGTTCTGTAGGGACGAAATATTTTTAAATTTCGAAACGAAATCATGACTTTCGCTTTCATTCATAATTATAAATTTCACTTATATGGCATTTAAATATTTAAAGTTTTGTTCTGATAACTAAGTAGTTAATGCTCATTCACAAAACCCTAACTCCTCACATTACATCTTATGCTAAATAAATCACACTGGTTGGATTGGAAAAAGTACATATTAGAATGTTTGGAGTATGTTTAATCTAAAACGACCGCTCCTCTCATTCTGCCTGCTCTACCTCCTTGTACCTGAGGCAGAGCTCTCTCTCACTGAGACAAAATGGCCAGGTAGGCCAGTGCAGGACAAGTAGTGAACCAGAACAGCACAGTAGTAGAGGAGCAGAAGACAGGAACTCATCAACATCATGGAGTAGATCACTAGCAGGGGGAGGAGGAACCCTCAGCCACAGGAAAGAAGACAAGCCATTCACAGATTATCCATAAACAGTAATATAAAGTTATGTTCTTGTATTCATGTACATTAAAATATATTTATTTCATTCCATCTTTATACAGTCCACTTAAATCACCAGAGGTACCAAATCCCGTATAGGAACCCCCCTCTAACGTAAACAGAGTATGTAAAACATAAGTACATACGAGCTCATTAGTCGTATAATAAGAATTTAAATCTTCTACCAATTTCCAAACTCTAGCCTGAACTGTTTTTTAATAAAAAAAAACCTCTACAGTTTATGAAGATAAACATTTTCGGAGGAAATAAGGTCTTACACTCTAATTTTTATACAAAAATAAGAAAACGAAGTTTTACGATTACGATGTGATCCGACGTTAAATTAATTGTTCTCTTTTGCAATCTGTATCTCAAGAAACTATCATGATTAGGCGGTCTACTTATACTTACGGGTACTCTTTGTATCTACAAGTTTTGTCAAGGTCCATTTCTCATCATTTGAAATATATATTGTACAGAAAAGCAGCTGGAAAAAAAACGAATGATTAAATATCAATTAATCTTAATTTTATACGAATAATTAATCATGGAATAATTCATTTTATAATATTATTCTAATTCAAAGTTATCCGCGAAGTTTTACGATTACGAATAAGAACGTTATGTTAATTGTTCTTTTACAATTGACTCCAGTCAACTTCTTGATACAGTTGACTGGAGCATTGAATTTCAGTCAACTGTAATTTATATATATATGACGATGGGTTTTCCTAAATTAAACCTCATCTATTTTCTTTGAAACTGGAATATGCCGTAGCAAATGAATCAACAAACAGTGGTAGAATCTGATTTAAATGATTTCATTCTGCATGTCTTAGAGGTAAATTAAACTCTCAGTCTTTAAGAAGATACTTATAAAAATGTTTTTAGTTATACAAAAACAACCACGAATTTTCGACTACATAAACGATTTAACAAGACAATATTTTGTGCTATACCAGATATTAAATAAACTTCTAGATATTTGTTATATCAACAAATAATTAAATAAGAGTAAAAACTGCCTTCTAAACTATCCAATATCAAAATATATAACAACACTGCACTTTATGGTATTAAACTAATGTATCTGATACTAAACCACATCCACCGATAAATTTTCACCATAAAACTGCAGCGGCCTCAATGGGGAAAGCAATCTATTCCTAATCAGAAAACCATTAGCTAAACAATAATTACGACTCCCTCCGTATTAGTGAACTTAGCTTCCGTTAACGAACACTCCCTTGGCCAGCAAGGCTCTCCCAGCGCTACGATATCTAAATTAAATCCTTTAATACCTTTGCAACTGGTTTCGAACCCACCTGCTGTATTTAAATACATTACGTCCCCACACCTGAATTTCTAATTTTCAATTACAAGACATAAATCCTCTGAAACTGCTTCCACTCTCAGTCCCAAACAGTTTACCTCCGTTTAACCTCAGAGAGAGAGAGAGAGAGAGAGAGAGAGAGAGAGAGAGAGAGAGAAATATATATGATCAGTTGTATTATATATTTCATGAAAAAAATAAATGAGGTTCGCTAAAACCCATGGAGGTAAATAATTTATTATTAATACGTCCAATAGTTGTGAATTATTTATTATGTTTCAAAATGAATAATATTTACACAAAGTAAATTTTAAGAGTTTTTACATTAAGAAAAAGCTATCTTTTTCCTAATGAACCAATTTTATTAATTAAAAACAACCAATCTTTGTGATATAAATACCGAGTAAAGTTTTTGATGAGGTAATTGGTTTTTTATTGTATTGTAAATATAGAAGTAATCGCTAATAAACAGAAAAATTTGTACCACTACAACAGATCAAGAGTCTGTTCAGTACATGATAGAGACCGCACTGTATCTAGTAGAAAGGTAGGGCAGAGAAGTGATTTGTCCGAGATCAAACTCAACTGCCTGGTTTTTCCTCTAATTTAGGGTACTCACTTTACAGAGATTTGTTGAACTTCTGGAGGGTAGTCAGATCCCACGGAGTCCAAATGCGGCTGCTCACTGATTGAATATTTAATCCGCCAAACATGCGGATTTAATCCCGCAACATGCGACATAGCAACTCAGCACAGAGCGCAGAGCTAACCCGCACCCCTATTTACATTTTATTTGATTGTGTAAAATAATAAAAATACTAGTAAGGCCTAACCTACTCGTACATCACACACTCCAGCAAGTGTAGGCGACTACTTCGGTCTAAGTCGAGAGGAATTTCCAACGATCTTATGAGGCACACAATTGTTTTACATTAATATAGTACATATAATGCTAAATTAGACTATTTCTGTTATGTTCTGATAGAACTTCTTCACCGACCTAAACATCAACCAAATACATATCAATATTAAACTATTTAATGTTCCTCCTATCATCATTGTACTGTGTTTTGCAAAATTTAAAACAATTTTGTAATTGTTTAATTACAAAAAGTCCCACTGTTGTCCGATTAACCATAGCAGGATAAAGTGATGCTAATTGAATAAACAAACTCCTTCGATTTCCACTTGCAACAGAACGTTAGCAATGTTGAGATAGAATCTGCAGGTTTTTAATCGATGGCATGGGCTTTTATTAATGGTAACTAAACAATCCAGAGCTGCCGTCGATGATGATCCAGAAATAGCATCCTATCCCACCTGTGCTAATCTTCAACAACCATACTTAAATGTTAATAAAACACAGAAGAATCAACACATATGAGTCACAGTGGTCCATTGATCTGAGTACTTCTAAAACAGAGCAAATTAGCAAAGTTTATTAATATAATATTAGTCTGTTCAAATATATATAAATAAGGTAATTTATTTATTTTTTTATTCGTTTTCATCAATGTATAAGTATTCCAAACTACTATATATTGAAAAGCAAAAGAATCATCCACCGATAAAGATTTTACTGCTTAACCAAAAAACAAGGAAATGATGAGCCACTGTTAAAATTTTTTATTTTAATATTATAAATAATATTCTTTCTTTAACCTTAACTATGAATTTTTCCCATTGGTGGACCTAGGTTAGTTGCTGATATGTTCTATCCTTTACACGTCCTAGGGTTTTATTTAATTTTTGTTGTTTGTAAATAGGATATGAATGTGTGCATTTTATTTTATTTTATTATTAGTATTATTATTATTATTTATTTTACTTTATTATTTATTTTACTTTAATATTATTATTACCGCATTAATTTCTTTCTGTTACCGCATGTATATATTTTTCCGCATGTATATATTTATTTATTTTATTTTATTTTATTTTGTTTATATTATTGTTTTGTTATGGAATGACTGACTGAGATGTGAACGAGGTATATTCTCACAATTGAAAAAAATAAAGTTCCGATCCCGTAACAGTTATAAATTATCCACTTAGTCTTTCTTTTCATGCAAATCACAATCATACGGACTATGTTGTTTTTGTTGTTGTGTTATTTTATCGCCAAAAAAAACAACTGTTAATGGTAATTATTGCGTTCACAACCAGTCAGTATACAAGCTTAAAACTGATGCATAAGCCGTAATAATAATAAGGCTTAATAAACTCGAAGGCTCGATATCGCCACTACCAATCTCTGCATACAAACTTCTGTCCACCGACAACTACCCAAACTTCAACCGGCCAGATGACTCACCACGCTATCTTCCCACCTACGCCTCGGTCTACCCCTTAGACGCTTCCCAGTCGGCACCGTGCTCATTAACATCTTAAGAATCTTTCGTTACTAAGCCCAGCGACTTTACAGGCCCAACTTATTCTTCGTGACGCTATTATTTGAATAATATTCACTGCATGTTATGTTATGTGGTTCCCTGTATTCCCAAGTGGTCTCATCTTTGTTCGGGCCTACTATTCTACGCACCTTATTTTCGGATAATCAGGGTTCATCCTTCAACATTAGTGATACATATATAACCATTTTTATATTTTTACATTTTCCAATATAAATTGTTTCGTTTTAGTTCCTCTATTCATATAAATAGGCTTGAAAGGGATTATCTTTCTCTCTTTCACTTCCTACGTGACTTTTCTCATAGATTCTAGGAAGATTGTTCAGAGGTGAGTGAAGTTCGT
Organism: Arma custos; assembly: GCA_037127475.1. Taxonomy (NCBI): domain Eukaryota; kingdom Metazoa; phylum Arthropoda; class Insecta; order Hemiptera; family Pentatomidae; genus Arma; species Arma custos. The sequence goes on from CM073759.1 coordinate 119,344,841, forward strand.
TGGTGAAAAGTTTCCAATAATTCGTTTTATTGCATCTTTAATCTAGTGGATGAGATAAAAGCCCATCGGATTACCGACTTTCATCTATAATTGATGAGTGTTTTTATCGATTAGCAAATGATGTGAAATCCGTATCTTTTTACAGCTAGAAGATGAAATAGTCTTAGGAAACTGTATGATATATTTATGAGAATCTTCTGTGGAATACTACTTGTTGTGTATGTTATGTTTCTGTTTAAGGACGAGTTTTCTTTTGCCATGGTATTATTTTTTTGGATACAATTTTATTTATCTTATTATTTATTATATCTTATTTATAACTAGAATCTATAATTTATACGAATCGGCCTTCAATAATTCAAAGACATATTAACTTGTAATTGTTTCAATATTAACGGGGATCAATATTTTACAAAGATGCCTTAGGCTCATATGAACAAGAATTATTAATTTATTTTTTCTTTCACTTGTCTAATAATAATTGTTTCGTTTGTTTTCAGGTAAAAATCATTTATTCACTTCGATATTCCGAAAATCATGGCATTGCAGTTGGTGAGTAAACTACAAATTACATTATTAAAATCCCTGTTTATAAATTAATCATGAACGAGTATGTATTCATTTTCCCTTTGATAACAAAACTGCAAAATTAATTACTTATATATATATATATATATATATATATATATATATATATATATATATATATATATATATACATATATATTAAAAACTATTCCGTTATTGAGGTATTCTATAGCTTAACATTTCCCGTTATAGTTAATTTAAAAATGATACATCAATATTATTTAAAACCTATAAACAATTCAAAAAATGTAAAAAAAAAAAAACAGCTTTTATAATACGCCTATAGTAGAGCGTCAATTATTCAAACATGCTTCCTTTAGAATCAGATACTATGAGGGGTCTAGAAAAAAAGTTTAAATAATATTTTCTCTAAAAGTTATAAGCTATTTTCTATAGCTATTACCTGATGCTTACTACTATACTTGACATAATTAGACATTTAGCTGCCATGAAGTAAAGCTTGAACCAAATTAATATTACAACTTTATTTATTTCTCAACCTTGTAAATATTTTTATTGACGTTTATTTTTTAACTTTGTGCAAACTACAGATTACACAATACAGTAGAGATTTTTATAAAAACCGTGGTAATTGCTTGCCATTTTCGTTTTTTTTTTTAAACGAATCAGGTTTATCCGAACAACACCTAGCCACATTAATTCGATTCATCGACACTCTTCTGTATTTTTGTTAATAATGTTAACAACTAGAAATTTCACTAATAATTTTATTTATTTTATTATATATTTTATTCGTTTTTAAACTTCATTAATACTACAAAAACACTGATGTTTTCTAGAATTTAAAAAAAAATCCAAACTAGATGATTTAAAAAAAAAAAGAAAAAAAAGTAAATTGCCTTCTTTTGATGTTGAGAAACAATGAAATCCTTTTTCAACATCTTCTTAAATCGCTATTATATATAATACTCCGTACATTTTTTTTTATTATTGTCAATAATTATAAAAAGATAATAAGATCGAATTCCTGAGGAAATACTAGCTAAGATACTTGACATATTTCTAGAATTTCTTCCTCCACATCTTTTCAAGCGTCTTATTCCTTGACTCGTGAACTTCAGCACTTAAAAGTAAATCCTTATCCTCTTCACAACTGCCATTATGTCAGCCTCATAGAACTAAGTAGTTTAACAGAACATGAGGTGCTTTTAAGAAGCATTGTTGACTTTGAAAGGAAAAAAAAAAAATATATATATATATATATATATATATATATATATATATATACATATTTTATATAAATTTATAAAAAAAATTTTACATAAATTTTTATATAAATAATCATACACAATGATCGCCGTGTGTGTAAAATGCATATATGGAGATTTCATCAAATATGAATAATTCTTTTAAAAAATGAGCAGTGACAAGGCTTAAAACACAAAACTCCAACCTGGGAGAGACACTATTACTCAGTATAATCTTGATTTTAATTTAACTAATTTGTGGCTATAATAAATATATAGTAATTATTAAATTAATACATCAGTGACCTAAAATAGTTAAAAAGAAGAATATATTCATATTGTTTGAATTTAAATTTAATGTGCAAACTAGGTTCTCTCTACTTATAACTGCAATTCGATAGGGACAGATTTGTACGTCTAAATGCAGTTGTCCCGATGAAGAATTAAGTAGATTCAGATTATTGAAAAGCTTCTGATTAAATTAGTTTAAAAATTAATAAATAAAGAATAAATAAAAGATAAGTAAAATAAAATTGTGTTATCAAACAGTTTATATATAAGAATCATTTTGATTTTTTTTTCTAAAATAAACAATTTTCGTATCGCCTGAAACGTTCTTTCACTTTAACTTTTTGTATATTGTTAGAACGTAAATTAGCAGAGTTGGTCGCCCAAACCTTAGACGGGATGATTCCATCGAATTTTTTATTTTTATTATTTGACCTTATCCAGGTTTCATTATTCATGACAGTGGTCCTGACTTCATATTTTGGGAGCTTAGTGTGTTGAATTGTGTTACTGAGCGGTCCAACTAGTAAGTCATTTTTTCTGCTGACAACCCTGGATGGTTGTGTGAGAATGGATCCAATAAAAATACATTTTATTTTATTTTTTATTAATTATTAATTACATAATTGCTTAAATAATTTATTTTGAAGAGAAAAGATTTGTCCAGGGCCGGGTTTCCAACCAGGGTCTCCCACGTTTCCGTCGTGGTGCTCTCCCACCTGAGCTAGCCTGGCTCGTACCCCGGTCAGATAAATCCATTCTGTTCACCGATCCCATATCCCCGTGTTCTCGCAATTTATCGATGCATAAAATATGTATAAAAGCAATAAAAATATCTAACTAACTCTCCCTAGGGAGTAACTCTCCCTTGAAAACGTTTGCATTACTCGTGATATTGGTCCAACATGAAAAAAAGAAGAGGAATGTAGCATCAATGACACATTTTTAAAAAAGAATATTGGAATTTTAATGGTTACGCTCAGTGAATTTTAATAAATCTATAAGCCTACATCCTACAGCATATATTAGTGAGATTATAATATTCAATTTAGTCTATGGAAATCCGTTCCCCTTATGGAAATCCGTTGTTACAGATGATGCATGCACACAGGTTGATATAGGATACTAAGTAGTTGTAAATAATCAGTTATTTATATATTTGTCCTATATTCTGACTAAATTATGAACATTGAGGTACCAGCCGTACGTATTTGCCGATAACTATAAACGATATTTAATCATTATTAAACTTGAATAGCGATTAATATTTGCATGAAAAAGAAACCATCCTTAACCATATATTCTATATTAGCATAAAATTAGCACTTTTGGTTAGAGCCTGCGCTTACCAGGCTTGGAGGGACCCGTTACAACGGATATGCTCCTAAGTAAAAAGGTCTTCAGGATTAGATTTCCCATTCACAAACAATTTTGAAATATCTCCTAAACGTCCAATCGCTCTATAAGGAAAAGGAATAGCGGATATTACGAATCCAAAACATTATTCTCGGCTGCAATAAATTGTCTCATTGCGAGGATTGCCGATTTCTCTATATTAGCATATCCTTGTGAATACCAGCCGCGGGTTTCCCTACCATGGGGACAATGGAATTGAGAATTCTGTGACGGAAAACAGTTAGGGTTCTCAGCGATTGTCTTTGGCTTGTGTGTGCGAGTGGATGCAGTAGGACAGCTGATTTCCGAAATGGATCAGGGATGGCATTCAGCAGAGCAGAACTCAGAATATCTGTTTATATCAAAAGGAAATTTCCAAAAGTTTATAAGTATAATTAGTATGAGCATATATCGAATATTTGCATATGCGCTAAGATTAAAAATGTGGTGGCACCTTTGTACCACTGTTGAAAATAGTGTAAATTTTTAAATAAATCACAGAGAATTTGTAAAAGCCAGTATATATTTATATAACAAAATGCATACAGATGAATCACTTATGAGTTTATTTATAGTTAAGGTTGCGGATTTGCAGAATGGTAGGTTGCCTTAGTGTTTTTTAAAGTAAGAAAAAACTCCTTGGGTATACAGTTCTTTGAAGGTTAAATAAAATGGTGATTAGGATTTATTTATCATAAAGAAAAACTATAACTTAATTAGTATTTGAATATTGTGAATTTAGTAGAATATTAAAATCAGACAAGGATGAAGCTACCAGCTAATTTAGATGGCTACACAATTTCCAAATGCACTTGGCAAATATATTAGAGATGATAACACGGTGGAAAACGAAATGATCATTTAAACTCTTATTAGCGAATAACGAATAATAGTCCTATGGTTGGCCGAAACATTAACGGGAATATTGTCTCATGTTCGGCCTTGAGGATACGGGACTTAATAATAAATAATAATAAAAATATAATAGTAATACATTAATAATAAAATTCATTGTAGAAAGGTGTTTTTTATAAAGACTTTTATTGTTATCTGTAAAAAATCTCAGGGTCAGCAGAACCATTTTGTTTTTATTGAAGTATACGGTATTTTTCGACGGGCACTTTTATATTTTGCACGGAATTTCAATTTTAAATTTTCCTGTTCGGTGATTTAAATACCATGGGTAATTTAAATACTGTGGGATTATATCGTACGATTTCCATTTGTAACTGATTGATCTGGAACTGATGACCCCGTTCCTCTCCGCCTGATTATGGTAATATTCGCTGTAATACAAACAAAAACTCTACAGTTCAATAGAACAATGGCTACAATGACGTTGAGGAATAGCTGTAGGAGAAGAATGGTAGCTGTCCTGAGGGAAATGTCAAAAGTAATAAATGTAGTGAAGCATAATTTTAAATGATAAATAAAGCCAGTGATATTATTATTAATATGATTTAGACATTGTACTTTACAATAAATTACGTTGAATATTAAGGTATGATTGAAGGAAATTCATCATCGCCTGCCTGAGATCTACTATAATTTTCATAGGTCCATGTCTGAGATTGGCAAAATAAAAATTGATTCAGGATTTTTGAACATTCCATTTATTTGTAATCAATTAAAGGTGGTACGTTAATTCTTACCAATAAATAAAATTTATTTGTAGGAATCTTTTATTTGAATTTTTTTTTTATACTCATACACAATTTAAGAGACTAAATTGATCAAACAATAGATACGTTTATGGAAAAGAGTTGTAGCTTTCAAGGTAAATGATAACCACGTGCATTCACATCTAAGACTAGAAACGCTTTAAAACCGTAGAAAATAGCGATATTCAATTTAGCGGATTTCAGATCATGTGTTTCCTCATATACCTTCAAGATTGTATTTCTCGAAGAATAGTTTTGTGCCGTGATGTGGTTTTATCCCTTCACCATTTGATTATGCGGCATTAATCATAATAAATGCGCTTAAGTGGTCTTGTTATTAAATTTTAATAAAAGTCTCTTATTTAATTAATAATTGTATAACACCTTAAAAGGTAGTTAAAACTTTAGATCATTAATTTGAATGTTAACTCATTTCAGGGTATGATGATGGGATATTTCGAAATGGAGGAGTTGGAATGCCCGTCATTACATAACTGTAATAATTTGATTCCTATATTTATAGCAATCTTAAAGCAAATGGGAGTGGGTTGGTCAGTGTGTAGAGGTCCTGTGTTGCTATGTAGAAGGCTCCGTGTTTAAATTCCCCTTTGGCAGATAAATTATATGATCTGTCAAAAGCCAAGGAGGACCCTATTGGATTTTCAGAATCTCCCAGGCCTCATCCAGCCTTAGTGTGATCTCGAACAAATTGCCTACCCCACAACCCCATCAGACCCTTTATAACTACAGGTGTTGTAATTGTGCCATTTACCATTTTATTAAATCTTAAATGTAATAAATTAAATTCCAAGTGGTAAAAAAATGTATATAAATAAATAAATTGATAATTTTATAGAACTTGATTGTTATGTTTTAGAAGGTCCAACAGAATATTTTAAAAATTGATTATTACTAAAATCCGTCATTTCTAAAGCTGATTTACTACACAAGAATAATAGTTTCCACCATTATTTCATAAATTTCATCATCGCACAATTGCATTTCCGAAATTTCGGATACAGCCAAATAATTTCACATTTCAATTAATAGATATATTGAAGTTATATTTTGGTTATGACAGCATAGCTATTGGTGTGATAATAAGCTGATTGCTTCGAATCCACCCTGTTTTTAAGAATAGCTTCCGAAATTAGGGGAATCTCCGGAGGAGCATTCAAACAGCCATAGACTTGCAAATTGCTTAATGGAAGTCATGCAAGCCTTAACCCTAAGTCCCCAGTTTAGTCGACTAATCCCCCCCTAACCCGGAGCTATGTTTGTCTCGCTTTCTTACCGCCTCTGCTACGTCCGTAGCTCAGGAAGTATCGGTTCTTTCTATCTATTATTGCCTCGTGTAAATATGTTACCACATAATATACAATAGCGTAACGCATTCAATACACATGTACATAAAGAACAAACAAAACTTCCAATCAAAGTACTTTGTGGCATTTTGATCGAATGCTTTTTTATATATAAGGTAATGAACGGAAGTTTCTCTCAAACAAGAATGCATTTTTTCCCTAGCAACAACTACTTTAACTCTGCGGGCGAGAATTCTTTTAGGTTCCAACATCGTTTCCTCATTAAGTGAAGAATCTATCAGAGCGTTGAGGGATCTAGAATGTGGTGGCGATAATACTTCTAGAGAAACCGCCGGTAAGGACAACCATCAGCATTCTTCAGTAAGAAGTAAAAGTGGAATTTTGTTCTTGTCTGTACATAAAAACCTATTTATGTTTACTTATTAGTAAACTTTTTGTTCTCTTTGTTCAAAGTCCTTACATAAACTATGAAGAAAAATGAGTGGATGTTTGAAAACCAAGCAAAATTTCAGTCCAATAAATTTTTTTGTTGTGTTTTGGTTTATTCATAATTAGACAAATATATTGTCTATAGTGTCACTAAGATTTTATTTTGGATTGATTTAGTAATAAAATTTAATATATTAATTTCGCCATTTCAGGCATCCTCAACACTTATTAGACAAACGCCCTAAGCTGTCAATTATTTACTAAATATTTTTATATATGGCTATTATAAAAGACTTATTTGACTTAAGGATTTGATCTTTGTTTTCCACTAAGTTATCGAATTCTTCTTGTATCCAATCCTTGCAACCTAAAACCCTTCCTAAAATCCTCTATTCTTCTTACTTTGTTACGAATTAAGTCATCTATGATCACCTTAATGCCCATCTGTTGCTGCTTTGGCCCAAACCCAAACTCGACATCAATCTTTTCATGACAAACCTTTTATTCACACTAAAACATCTAATATTCAAACCTAGCTATCGGTCTTCAATCGGTAGTTTCTCTTGATGCCTATATCTCATGTCATTAAGTATCATTCTATCCATTTACTTGTTATATTACTATAATGCAGTTATAAATTTCAATTAATTAATTTATATAAATGTATATAATTAACTGAGGTTGGAAAGACAAGTTGAGACCGCAAAATGTACTCTCTAACACGCAAACCTTAAATCTGTGGATAATCCAATGCGGTGGAAGAAAGTTGTGACCTCCAAAGCTCACTTTTCTAATACCAACTCAATTCACCTAGACATTTTCAATCCTTTAATTCAATTTGATTAATCTACTGAGTATCGAACCCAGCTCTCTCTATAACCTTGATTGAATGTATTGTCTACTGCAGATTTTTATTTTTTAGTGGATATATACACTATTAGAGTGTTATTCTTGAATAGTATTTGTCGACCTCTTATGTATACCTCTTATAAAATTGCATGGGTAGGGGTCGAAGGATTAATGCCTTAAAGAGGGGCAAATTATTTATCAAAAGAAAACGTTTCGACGCGCATTGCAGGACTTCTTCAGGTCTGGGTTGACAAGATACAAACAATCTCTTTAATTTAAGGTAAAATAGGGTTTCATTCTAATTATTATTTTATCTCTTTGTATTTTACTTTCGTGCTTGTGACTTTCAATTACAAGGTATTCCGTGTTTTATAATTTTATCAGTTATATTTCTATCTCTCATTATATGTTATAATATTATTCATTCATTTAAAATATTATTTATTAGATTATTTACTTACAATTCTTTTGTTTTAAATTTGCTTACACGGTTTCTCAGCCTTATTGTCAGTAGCAGTATAATGTTTTAGTTCAGAATTTTTAATTAATACTTTTATTTTATAATTTAAATTCTTTCTACTTTAGTGTCTGAATTACTTCAATAGTTTTTATTTAATTTTACATACTATTTTATTTTTTATATTCTTTATTGTTTCAATTATTTCATTTTAATAAGTTAATTTAGCTCTGAATAAGACCTGTGGGTTGAAACCGATCAAATAAATAGTTTTTCTATATTTAAGGAATCATTTCTATGACCTCCACCAGGACCTCTTTCTTCCCTATTATAACTAGGATCTATCACAATATATTTATGGACTTGAAACTAAATTGTCATATAAAAGTCTGTAACGTTTCAGAAAATAGTGAAATAGTTAAGCTGTCTGTATTTTAATATAATCAAAAAAAAAAAATGTATATTATGTTGATAAAACCAGACACAAAATCTGGTATGTCGAAATGAAATCTAAACTGAGTTTCTCTGTAAAATAAGTAAATTTGTTTTTATTATGACAATATTTTTCTTTAACTTATTATACTATCTGTAAAATAAGAAACAAAATTAAAATGTGATATTTACCACACTAATTAGAACACCCCTACGAGTTACAACACTATAGTCGATGACATGAAATTAGGCGGCTCAAAGAAAATGTGGTGCTGCCGCTTGTAACGAGAATGTGGGCGTGGTTTTACTCAAAACTGCCAATATTTGACAACACTGTGCTAGCAATGTTGTCTAGTTCTCCCGGTTTCAGTCATTTGGTTTTTACTCTTTATTTTACTATTTGGCAACACCGCATTTTCTTTGAGCCGCCTAATTTCATGTCGTAAATTATAATTATGAATTACAACGCCATTATCCTCCCTTGACACCATTACAAGCCCTCAACAAAACCTGCAATGTTAGTTGAAACGTTTGGCTTTACAATAAACAGTTCTCCTTGCTAAAGAAAATTTTTTCTGACCACAACCAGGACCATTTTCTTCCTCATATGGTTTTTATATCACAGTTGTTACCATAGTAACCATATTAGCCATATTCAAATGAAAGATGTTTTGCCTACATAGTTTACACACACACACACACACACACGCACACATATATTTTTTAATAGATAAGGAGATTGCTCGAAATCGATTTTAAGGGCAGTGGAATAATTTCGCTTCTTGCTAAACTTTTAAACACCAGATACCAACAGTTCTTATTCCGGGATACTAGGCAAGGTATTTTCCTAAGGCGCTCTGGAAGCACTCTCATCTGTCAGAGCTGCCTTGACCCGATGCATCAGCCTTGTTCCTGGTTGATGCATGGCTATCTAAAGAACTTTCTTCTTAATGATTCCGGCACGTAACCACACATCTTGATAGCGAACATCTGACGCCTTTCTCATCCTATTCAACTCGCCTATTTTCGTCTAAATTAATCGCGATAGATCTCCGTTACTCTTCTCCTGCTAGTATCTATCCTCCTTGAGCCGATCTGTTCCTTGTCAGATGGAATTTAGAGCAGGGCTTACCCCAGATGAGGAATATACAATCGCATTGGTATATCTCTCCTGTGTGCTTTCCTCGAGGTGAAGATTGTATCAGATGCACGTTTCGTCTCGCGTGCTCAACTACTGATTCTGACTTCTATAACTTCTCACATTTCCCGTTGTCTTGTTTTACACGCTTGACATAAATCCTTTTTATTACTAGCACTATGTTATATTTATTGCAACCTTCTGGTAAAGTTAGTGTCAACTTGTTATTTTAGCATTACTCGTAATGATCGCTTGACTTTTGTACATACATTTCTTAACGATATTAGTTGGCCATATATATATGAGGAAGAAAAATAGTCTGAATGGAGGTTAAAAAACTAACTGACAGAAACCAGTTAAACCTCAACCCTTGACCCCATTATAAGCACTGAAGAATACCTGCCATGTGGGTCGAAACGTCGACTTTCCAATAAACAGATCTCCCTATTTAAGAGAATTTATTTTACCTCCATCCGGACCATTTTCTTCCTCATGTACATAATCATTTATCATCCTTCATATTCTTACTAGCTATTGCTCCTTCAAAAGAATATTTTTATAACTCAAAAAGTCTAATTTTTCAATAGATATTATTATCAATATATATTCTTCAATTCTTGAGTTATTTGAAAGTTCCATGTGAGTTCAAAGAATAAAAACTAGGGTATTGGTAAAGCAAAGAATTCCTGCTGTAATGATGGTGTTGAAAGGATTTTATTAAACACTAGGAAATTTTTAAAAGCTTGAAACGTTTTGAGATTTTAACGTAAGTCATAATTTCCATAAAGCTTCAACTTCCATGATACAACTGAAAAGTAACTTCAATAAAAAATAAAATAGAAAAAAACATGTTGAAAATGGAATATCAGATATGTATTACCTATCTTAAAAAGCTTGAAACAATCCAATTGCTACTGAAGGCTTAACTCAAAAATGCTAATTTTTGAGTTATGCCTTTGTTCTTTTAAAGAATCCATATTTATGGCGACCTTCTGGTAGTTTTCTCCGGATCGCCTATTTAATTGATGTACCTGTTTATGTACCCTCCTGCATATATTCACTACTTCATATCATCCAAGATTCAGGATCTTAAGGTTTTACTATCTTTTTTGCCCCGATATTTATTTTCTTCTGGATGTTTTGTTCTCACCTTGCAATAGACACCATCTAAAAAATCGTTCAAAGCTCATTTTGAACTAGTAATTCGGTGGATCGGAATGAGAGGAAGTAAAATATTCAAATTAATTCATTCGTTTAAAATATATTTTAGTTTATTTTTCTTATCCTCTAAAATTCTATTTATTAATAATTTCAATATGTAATACGCGATGAAATTTTTATAAAATTTTAATATCTACTTGTGTCACCATGGGTGTTGAGTCGTAAGTAAGAAATTATACTATTTTGCATACTTGGATAACTGTTATTTACTTGAATTCTAAGATATATTGGTTAGATGTAGTTAAATATTTTGTATGCATAAAATTTGAAATATATTTTTTTTCAAGTAAATAAGAAAAAAAAATCAGCGATGTTGATAATAATTTTCTTTAAATAAAAACAAGCTCGTGAAGCAACTTTTTTTTTAGTAGCCTCCATCCATTGAATTCAATATTGTCCAGGTACAGTACTACTAAATTATGCATGTTTTACTTTATTTTCAAATTGTATATACATTAACAATTTTCTGGTGAAACGTTCTCAGAAGTGTTCTCTTTTTAATATTTTGCATCTTTTTATCTTGATAACCTCACAAAAAAGTAACACCATACAACAATTTTAACTTTTAATTTTGTATGCTATACCTATAAGCTGCATTGGTGTCCAGATTCAATTAAAAATATTTAACATTATGTTTTTGAATTTCTGCCCACTGTAATGTGAAATAGAAACATCTACAAATATATCACTCACTCACAGACTGGCGCTACAGTCCTTGCAGGACCTGGGCCTCCTCCAACAGCCTGCTCCACTACGCTCTATCCGAAGCAAATCTCCTCCATCTCCGCATTCCCATCTTACGCAGATCCTCTTCCACATCTTCCATCCATCTCAATCGGGGTCTCCCGCGTTTTTTCCTTCCTCCCGGATTATCGCACTCCATTTTTCGAGGAAGTCTCTTCGGATCCATGCGTTCAACATGACCCAACCAGCCAAGCCTTCTCTTTCTGATGACCGTGACTAAGTCTGGCTCCGCTAGCAATTCCATCAGTTCTGCATTGCTTCTCATTCTGAATTGCTCGCCATCCTTAATAGGGCCATAAATTGTTCTTAATATTCTTCATTCCCAAATTCTGAGGGAATCTTTGGCTGCTTTTGTTAGGACCCATATCTCGCTGCAGTATGTCACAACGGGGCGTATGACTGTCTTGTAAATTAATACACGTATTTTACTTTTCCGGGATAGATTCCTAAATTTCAAGACCTCCCGTAGAACAAAAAAACACTTGTTGCCCGCTGTAATTCTTGCCTTGACTTCCATTGTCATGTCGTTGTTTCTTGACAACATCCCTCCCAGGTATCTGAAGGACTCGCATCCAGGGAATTCCCGGTCACCGATCTTTACTGGTCCATTCCTATATGTCCCGCTTCTCGTCGTTATCATGTATTTTGTTTTGGCATTATTTACAACAAGGCCAAGTCTCCTTGCTGCCCCCTCAAATTCTTGCAATTCCCCCGATAAAGCTGACATTGTTCTGGCCGATATAAGCACATCGTCGGCATATGCTAGATGCTGCGTCAATCTATTGTAAATTGTGCCATTTGGGCTCGTCTTTATACATCTGATTGCTACTTCCAGAATCAGGTTGAATATCACAGGCGAGAGAGGATCTCCTTGTCTTAGTCCCTTATTTACCTTGAATTCTTCTGAAAACTTTCCCTGGATCTTTACTCTACTCCTAGTATCTTTCAGAGTCATTCTTATGAGCCTAATTAATTTTGACGGCAGTCCCAGATTCTTCAGTCCTTTGTACATTTCATTCCTCTCCACACTATCATATGCCTGACGAAAATCAATGAATAAGTGATGGAGATCCACGTTGAATCCATAGGACTTCTCCAGCATTTGTAGTACAGAGAACATGTGGTCCACTGTTGACCTCCCTGGCCTAAAACCACATTAGTACTCTCTCAGGATTCTTTCCGCCCACTCATTCACTCTTCTGCACAAGGCTATAGATAGAACTTTATACCCTGTACTAAGCAATGATATTGGGCGATAGTTGCTAAAATCTTGCTTACAGCCTTTCTTGCATATTGGGCAGATGACTGATTCTGACCACTCAGGGGGCATATTCTCTTCCATCCAGCACTCCCATATTATCTAGTAAATTTCTTCCCATAGGTTCTCTCCGACATATTTCTGAATTTATATTGTCTGGACCTGGGGATTTGTTATTTTTGAGATTCATGATTATCTCCTTAATTTCTTCCCTATCGGGAGATACCGGGAGATATCTCTTCCTCTTCATCCTCTCTCTCGTCTTCTTCGCACTCCATCCTCTCTTGATATCCCATGTCATTTCTCTCTGTCACATTAAGCTCTTTAGCGAAGAAACTAGCCCATCTTTGTAGTTTCAGGTCAATGTTCCCCACAAGACATCCATTTTCATCTTTTATATACTCAGTTCTTTGGTTATACCACGTTTTGATTTCCTTTAGCCCTTTGTAAAACTTCCTACTCTTCACTCTTATGTGGTTTTCTTCTAGTTTTTCTATTTTTCTTTTCTCCATTTCTCTCTTTTTTTTCCTACATAGGGACTTGGCCATCTTTCGGAGCCTTTTGTATTCCTCAACTGAGTTCCTAGTACTTCTCTGGAGAGTTTTTAATCTTGCTTGGTTTCTTAGGTTTATGGCTTCTTCACATTCTTTATCGTACCATTTGTTTCTCGGTTCCTTCTTCTTTGGCCCCACTACTTTATGGACGACATTATTCATTGCTTCTTTTAAGGATTTCCATTTTTCGTCTACTGAACAATTTCCAGATAGTTTGTTCTTCAAAAATCCCTTTCTCATTTCTTCTCTTGTTCGCTCTTCCGTGGCCAACTTTTCTATATCCACCGGGTCCGCCTGTCTTTCACTAGTCTTTTTTAATCCGCAATTTATCCTCTGTTTTATTTTGCTTAAGACCAAGTAAAGGTCACTGTTACAACTTGCACCTCGGTAGCTTCTGCAGTCTAGAACAGCGGATGAATGCCTCGAGTCAATGAGCACATGATCCATTTGATTCTTTGTAAGACCATCTGGGGAGATCCACGATCTACAGATATATACATTGCTCATAAAAAAACCTGTACCACAACATACCTTGCGATTTTTCCTAGATCACGCTCAACCGCCAAAATTTCCCCTTTATTTTGGTTACCCACTTCATAGAGCCTGGGTGAGCCCCGGGAGGATCCTAGGTCCCATAGGATTGATCTAACAGATTAATAAATCTATAGATGGCTTTAATCGCCATGATGCAATGGAACAACGGAACTCCACTCTACGATTGGTTGTTACTAGCAATCAACTGAAGCAAGGCTGATACATTTCGTCTGTCGTTTGTTTCTGTGGAGCTATGAAAATTTATCTTAAATGGATTCAATCAGTTTTTATCAATAAATTCACATTGATCAAAACAGTTCTTGTTTTGCGATCATAAATATTAATAACATATCCCTTTTTTTTTATTAATTTCCGGAGGAAATTTCGAACTGCCTTCCTGGGTAGGAAAATCGCGAAAGGTCACAGACTATAAGAGAAGATAGTAACTATGTTAGGTCTAATATGGGACAGCACTCTGTTAAATTTGCACAAGCAGACGATGTAACTCGGTTAGTAATTTCGTCAAAACTCCCCGGCAACGAATGAGTTTGAGAACAGGCTATAGTCTGATAATAACTAATTCATCGTTCCCACTAGGTCTAAGTAGTTTGAAACTTATATGGACTGATAAAGTATAATGACTTTCAGATTCCTTTATTAACAACAACAGTTTTAATCCAGAAAGTTACACACTTTATTTAAAAAAAAAAAAAAAACGAATCATACCTACTTTGAACGAATATCTTATGTATGATTTATCATACATTTGATATAATTTAGTTTACCACAACTGACAATAATTCAATTTCGTAGAAAACAAAACCTTCAAATGCCATAATGTCTCATATCATAAGCGTGAGTTATGATAAAAAAAAAAATTTTGATTTCTAATACCGTAATTAAGACGAAATAAATGAAAATTTCTAACCATTTAGTATATCTGTAATTATTGTGAAATGATCCTAAATATAGTGATTTATTTTATTTAATAATTATGCCTTATCGGTTTTTACTCGCATCAAATAGTTTTTTTTTATTTATTTCAATTAATTGTATTCATCTAACTTATTCTCAGTTTATTGTTGACATCTTGTAGAATATAAAATATTAATTAAAAAAAAGTAACACAAATATTTTGAATATATTATGAGGGATAATTATAAATGAAACTATTTATGCTACAATTATTATATTTATCAATTTATCTGTGCTGTAAAAAAGTTAATAAGAATGAGCTTAACATCTTATATCCTTGTTTGTAAATATTAATTTGTGATAAGTTGATCAGCTGTTAGGCCTCGAACTGTGAACTTGCTTAAGTTATCTTTATGTTTTTGAATTAATTGAATTCATTTATTTTTTATGTGTGTTATAGTGAATAATGGTTTTTTGAAGTGACTTATAGTATAATGTAGTGAAAAAGGACACTTTTCTAATGAAAGACAATAAAATTGCCGGAACAAGTAGGAAAGACGATGACGCCGTTATTTCTACTCTTTTGAAGAGAAAGGTAAGGAGTAACTCCAGTATTTCTTTAACTAAAGGTCAAATTGACAAAAAAAGGATGAATACTAAAGATTCTAAAGTGAAAACATTATTTAAAAAACCTAACCTACCCAAAACACGTGGCAATTTAAATAATAATATTAATTCAGAAAATATTGAAATATCAGGTGACAATCTAGTATCTCAATCTACACAACAACCAGTGACTCAACCCACTACTCATAATTCTATGAATATTCCTTCACTAAGCAATGTTCATAATGTTCCTGTTACTAACATGTTTGCTCTACTATCTGGATCAAAATGGAAGAAGAACGCGTCGCAACACCAGTAGTCCATTTACCACCGCCAATAAAAATAAAAGGAATCAACAATTTTCAAAACTTAGGCACAGACATATTAGCTCTTTTTGGGGACAATTTTGAATGTTTTTCCAATAAAGAATTGATCACATTAAAAACTAAAACCAGTGATGCATATAGAGCCTGCATAAAATATTTAGAATCTAAAAACTTTTCTTTTTACACATTTTAACCTAAAGAAGAAAAAGCCTTCTGGTTCGTCATCAGAAATCTTCACTACTCCACACCTCATGATATGATTAAATATGATCTTGAGAGAAAAGGATTCACTGTTCGTCTTATTAATAATGTGATGCACCCAAGGTCAAAATATCCCCCCCACTCTTTTTTGTGGATATTGAGCCAGCTCCAAACAATGCTGAAGTCTTCAATAAAAGCCATCTAGCTTACACTAAAGTAAAAATTGAGGAACCTTATAAAAGAAGGGACATTGTTCAATGTATGAGGTGCCAGGAACAAGGACATACCAGAGCATTCTGTCGACACCAACCAAGATGCGTGAAGTGTGGCCAAGATCATCCTAGTGACAGATGCCAGAAACCGCGTGAAGAGCCGCCAACCTGTGCGCTGTGCGGCGAAGATCATCCAGCGAATTATAGTGGATACACAGTTTATCTCGAACTTCAAAGAAGAAGACTGCACGTCCGAAGACAGGTAACTTCACGTCGTGATTTAACAGATCCCCTACCCCTTGAGACGGACCGTGACCGACTTACTAACCCAACTACTATCCCGCAACAACCACAGGCTTCATTTACTAACACAATATTTGAGTGCAAAACACCACAACAAATAACATCTCAATATACAATACCACAACACACAATGCCCCAATACACAATACCTCAGTACACAACGCCCCAATATAGAACTCATCAAAATATAACTCCTCAAGTTATGAGTATAACACATCATCATTATATCACCATCCTTTACAAATGACGGCCTTGCCCGAAATTCAATTAACAGCGAGTTCAGTTGAAATTAATCACTGCAGTATTTCCATAGCTAGCGCATATTGCCCACCTATGCTGCGAGTTTCCAAGGAGATGTTTACCAACATATTCTACACTTTAGGACCCAAATTTTTATTAACCACACTTAAGATGATTTCAACGCCAAGCATCCCCGATTTGGCAACAGCACACAAAATTCCAGAGGAAATGCTCTTTTTAATACCTGTTTGGATCTTCATTGTGACTGCCTTCTACCATCTGAGCCGACGTACTGGCCAATAGACACCGACAACCAGAACTACTTGACTTCTTTATCGCTTCTAATCTAAGCACTCTTAATCTATAAGTGTTGATAACGATCTTTCATCTGACCATTCCCCAATCGTTCTATCTCTCTCAAGACAAGTACTCAAATCATATACATACGCTAACTCCTGGACCCATAGTGATTTGTGAATTTCATCGTATAATAAATGACAAATTATCCTTAATACAAGCTTGAAGACTGCAGATGACATTTACAACGCTGTTGAGACGCTTACAAAGACTGTACAAACTGCCGCTTTGCAATCATCTCACAGGCATGAGACATTCAGACATAAACAATACTTATCACCCGACATAAGGTCCCTTATTATTGGATAAGGTCCCTTATTATTGGATAAGGTCCCTTATTATTGAAAAGCGACGTGCACTGAACCAATGGAAAAGATCTCGATATCATAGTGAAAAACAACTACTAAACCAACTATCTAATAAATTAAGCAAACGAGTACAGCAATACAAAAATGACATCTACAACACTCATCTGACTAACTTACAGACAAGTAATAATAAATACTCTATGGGAACAAACTAGAAAGATTCTGCACGCCCCTCCGTATATCTGACAACTCATGGGCCAGAAGTGATAAAGAAACCACAGGACGACCTACTTGACCCACAGCACAGCTGTGACGTCCAACAAATTCTGACTTCGCCACTTCCTCTGTCTTTACCACCCCCACCAATCGATCCTTCAGATGTTAAATTTTGTATAAAAAAATTACTGCGCAGAAAATCACCTGGTTCTGATCTTATTACACCTAAAATTGTACGACTTCTTCCTAGGAAAGGCTTTATTTTTCTGACAGCTATCTACAATTCTATTCTTCGACTTACTTATTTTCCTTTAGTATGGAAATTTTCAGTAGTAAAAATGATCCCCAAGCCAAACAAATCATTAAACCTAGTTGCATCCTACAGACCTATTAGTCATTTACCATTATTTTCCAAAACTATTGTTAAAGTGGCTTTATCCATTATTAGAAATAAATAATTTAATTCCAAACCACCAATTCGGGTTCAAACCTGCACATTCTACAACACAACAATGTCATAGAGTGGTTGATAGCATTGCCGTAGCACTAGAAAAGAAGGAATATTGCACAGCAGCGTTCTTGGACGTTTCACAAGCTTTCGATAAAGTTTGGCACGATGATCTGCTGTACAAACTAAAATGAGTTCTACCAAAGGCATATTATCTGATCATAAAATCATATCTAGAAGACAGGTTCTTTATTGTTAATCAGAGTGGTAAACATTCCGACTATTGTCGAATTAATGCAGGAGTACCGCAGGGCAGTATCCTAGGTCCAGTTCTGTACTCTATATACACCTAAGGCATCCCACAGACATCAGAAACACTACTTGCTGACACACATATGTGGACGATACTGTAATACTTTCGACCATTTCTAACCCCAATATAGCTTCTCAGAACCTACAGGCACACTTAAATTCATTAGAAAATTTGCTCCATAAGTGGCGAATAAAAATTAACATACCAAAATCGAACCAAGTAACATTTACACTTAGACATTCAGACTCCCCCTCGCTAACACTTTAGAATACACCATTGCCCAGACAAAATACTTGGGCCTTACCAGGGACAGAAGACTGACTTGGAAATCACACGTAATTAATTTGAAGAAAAAATTGAAAAAATCACCGACTCTCACTTCTAAGACGGCTACTTCACCACCAAAACAAGCTATCACTAACAAACCAAATTGTAATATACAACATGATAATTAAACCAATGTGGACCTACGCCTCGCAAGTGTGGGGGTCATGCAAAAAGTTCCACATACAGACCATTCAAATTTTTCAATCGGAATTCCTTCGTTATATTAGGCATAGCCCTTTTTACATCACTAATAAAACATTACGCAAAGATCTCAACGTGCCACTCGTGGCTGACACAATCAAGAACAACTACAAAAAATTTCATGACTCGCTTACTGGACATCCAAACTTACTGGTACAATCATTACTGACAGAGACATTACCACATAATCCGACAAGGAGATTGAATAGGAGCAGGGATCTGCTACAGTGAGATGAACAAGGCAATCCCTGCAATGCGAGGTTTCTCCATACACGCTTTCAAGAGAATCCCTTAGGGGAGGTTTTCCGACACCAAAAATACAATATGTGCCAAATGGCATTTGTATGATTTCTAAATAAATATTTTTATTATTATTATTATACTTATTTATAATGGTATTAACAGTTTAGGAAATAAAATCGAAATCCATAAGAAATACTCGTATGACAGCTTCAGTTATTGGCCAAAATATTTAGTTGGCTGTCCTATTAAGAAGGCAAATCAATTGAGAAGTAACCGGGTTCCTTCTAATATACACATTAATCAATCGATGCTGTTAAGTGGAATGGAATCCGTTGATTCACTCTCTGGATTATGCGAGTGATGATAATTTAATCGTTCACCAGTTGAATTTCGATCACGAATATCGATTTTTTAATTTTAATTTTCTTAATTTATTGGCTATATTTATCAATATTATGTCTACCGACATTTATTACGGATGTGAGTCGTATCACCCACCATCGTTCGTGATCAAAATTTTCCTATCCCTATGTCTCATGAATGACAAAAATGACACTTATGTCTTTCGCATGCTTAAACCATGTCACGTATTGAGCTTCTCCTATTTTTATCGCAAATCCTCTTACACAACTTCCGTGAAAGTCGATGTTTCGCAACGACGAATATAATAAATTTTCGGAACCGCATTTGCTTCGTCCTTGTCTGGGAAATATATTTCTACGAGTATAGCGTCACATAACAGAGGTTGATGTTCTTCCTGATGTCCTTGTTGACTCCAGTGATCGATTTTACCACTACAACCCATGAAGGTCTGGTACATGGTAGAGACTTTAATGATTCTACAACGGTTGTACAAGTAGGGTTGGGTTATAGTCGATAGTTACTATCGATATACTGATAGGTCATGCCTATCAATATATCACTCAATATGTCACTAATGATAGTGTCGACTATCGATGGATATTTTTTACCCTCAAGTTTTGAAACTCTCGGAATTATGCTGATCTGGCTCTGTCCAGTGTCGAGATCTTTTGAAATTGAACTCAAGGGTTCTCTTCTATATAACTTTGATACCGCACCAGACCTGTCATTATTTAATTCTCCAAAATTACTAATTACATTATGTGGGTAGTACACGTAGTCTCACACTTGTGCAAAGAAACCAAATTCGCGGTATTGAGCATTGGCTCTTCTAGATTTTTATCACCTTAACTTCCTCATTAATTAGGGATCTTTTTCTACAAAAATTCAACTAGAAATACTAGTTTTTCTTTCGGGAAATATGTGGTATACACTTGACTCTTGAAATTAACTATTTCGTTATTTTTCTTTTCTGAAGATTTGATTCGTTCATTGTTATTGTAAATATGTAAATTGTAAATACTTTTTTGAAATTTAAATAAATTACTTTTTTTTCTCATCTCTAGGATATAATCTTATTGTTTATAATCCTGCGAATTTCAAATTGTAGGTAGGTAATTGAATTTAATTAAATTAGTTGAAATTCTTAATTGAATAGGTTTGGAAAAAAGGAAACAGCTATCGAAAAACTATCGATAGCATTCGATAGTTTTCAGCCGATAGTATCGGCCTATCGAATGTGCTAACTATCGACTATTGCCCAACCCTATGTACAAGGAAGTAATTTTTCCGAAATCGAGCTGAACCCCTGAAGGTTTTTCCACCAAGTAAAGGTATCCACTATATATAAAGGCTAGGGGACCACAGGAAGGTAGACCCACTACCAAAAGTCCTTATTTTATTTTAAAACTTTTCTTTTAGTAATTTTAGAATAAAAATCAAAACAATTTTACATTTTACTTAAAATAGTATTAGTAACTATCTTATGTTTCGAAACTTACACATTTCTGAATACATTAACAACCACAATAATTGCTTATATGTTCATTACTCTATTTTATTGTTAATATTACCAAAAATTTAGTGTACGCCAACTGACAAACATTTAAACAGCTGCTTGCAGCTCAGAACATTCAGATATAATGGTGTTTGCATATTATTAGTGTTAGTTGTGATCTTAGGCGTAACGAGGGGGGGTTATTGGGGATGTAACCCTCCCCCTAGCTTAGAAGAAATTTAAAAAATTGTAAGTAACAATTTAAAAGAAATAAAAATTTGAAGGATTTTACTTTATCAAAGTTATTATTGTGGGATTACAGAAGTAAGGGTGAATATTGTCAAAAACACAACAAAGAAATTGCAAACACAGTTATTTTAATGAATTAAAGGTACACTAAAATGACAAACCAAAACGTGATACTGTTTATTTACAATTAACTATATTATAATAGTGGCATCTAGCGGCAACAATAAGATCGCAAATGTGAGAAGAGCAGTTTAGGCAATTCTTAGAATCTAGAAGTAAAGTCTGGATGGGTTACTAGAATAAATAGGGTTACTTGTATTTAAAAGCTACATCCTGATTGCCCTTCCAAAAGTAACATTTATAATGAAAATAACATTTATAACTTCCAAAATAACATTTATAATCTATTTATTTAATTTGAAGCTACATGATTTATAGTATACCATAATATAAATTATACCTATATTACGAGGCATATTTTTTGAAGGGAGTAATATGTTGGAGTGGTTCATTGGTGGTGGTCAACCCCCTCCCCCTCCCATGAGTCAACTCTAGTTACTTAATGGTTGTGACTTAAAAAAATTGAAAGTAAATTTTCATTTATTGAGTTTATCTAACACTAGAGTTCATTGATCTTAATTATAGTTTTTTATCCTACGGATTACGCCATGATTATTCGACATTACTTTTAAGTGGCTTCAATGATTGTTTTCTTTGTGACAATCAGTGGCTGTTGAAATAATTTATCTGCCACGCTCGGAACCTTCAGCATAGCAACTCACCGCCCTAACATACTGAGCTACACCTACACTAAACGGAGCAGTACCAAAAATGTATACATATGGTGCATGCTCAAAATTGTCGATCGATTTATTCCTGCAGGTGTTCATGACGCTCATATGAAACTACGAAATGCGGTTGGATTAAATCTCAACTAGATGGACAAGCTGCGGTGGCATACCATTTGCATCACTGTCTACCGGTTGAACTTCAGGCATCCTCTTGGTGTTATGGTCGGAATTCCAATTACTAACTGGTCAATAACTTAATGCATACAAACTATTTCTTTATTTTTCTACATTTTAGAGTTGTATTAAAGTAAGTTATCTACTTTTTAGTAATTTATTGAAAATTCGTGTACCGCTATAACTCATGAAGAATCTTGGACACCGCCAGGTTTTCCCCTATCTTGGATACCCAATTTGTAGAAGCAGGGTGTGCCCCAGGAGGGTTCAAGATCTCAAAGTATTTATCTCCCAGGATGTTAGCAGATTAACTAAACTCCGGTAGTGCCGGATTTGAATCCGGCATCTTAACTTAGAACCTAGAATTAAACATTAATTTACTAATTTTTCACTAATAGAAAATCGAGATATTTAATACCAATTAACAAATAATATTTAAATTTAGCTTAATGGTAGACTCATTTCTGTCGACTTCTAAGGATTTTTTATTGATATTCTTGTCTTCAATTATTTTCTCGTGAAATTCCAATCAAATTTATCATTGATCTGATTAATTAAAAATTCAATGCGGACTTCTTTACTTTTGCTGTCTTTTATCGAAAGTGATTGGGAAGTATTTTTGTCACTAACTAATTTTATTTATTACGTTTTCCACTTAATAACTTTTAAATTTTCATAATTAGTAAATTCATTATTAATTTTCTCTTGTACAATTATTTTAAAGAAACTTGTCCTAGAATAAATTAATAATTTATTATATCCATGATAACAGACATTTTCGTCAGCAAACAGTATTTTACGTCGTGTAACTTCAATGTCAAAAAGTTTAGGTGTGTGTAGACATGGCTCTAAATGCTTTTAAAAAAATACTATTAAAAAAAATTAACTGTTGGTAAGGTAAAACAAAAATAAAAATAAATTTGTTACATATTTTCAAAGAAATACGAATGGGATATTTTAATCGTGTATTTATTTTTTTTAGTCATTGTAGAAAATAGGAAATTGAGGCTTGGAGATTTCAGAAGTAGTTATACAATGAATAGTTAAAAATATAAAATATTGACGTTACGTGAAAAATGTACTTTAGTTCATTAATACTATACATATTATAGTTATAGGGTAATGTATGATTGGTTTTTTTTTAAGAATAAAACTGATGACTGTTATTTTCTCCTCTCATAACTAGCAGAAACCGATTAATTATTTTATAAATATATTTTGTATTATACTGTATACTTTTATTATATTTTAGCGATGAATTACTTTATTTTTTTTCTTACTATATTTTTTTCTATAAGTTAAAGATGTTTTTGGAGAAACAGTCAAATATTAATTGGCTCAAATTAACTGAAATATCAAAATATTTGTATTTGATTTACTAATCAGTTTAAATTATTTAGTAATTTATCCATTGTTGTCTTTTGAATGTAGCTTAAGAATATTTTCGATTAAATACGACTGTATAAAACTTATTAGTCATTTTTTTTCTTCGAGATTAAAAATCGTATAATTCTTTGGGTTCTGGAAGTTTTGTAGAAATAAAAAATGGTCATCCTGTCCTGTAACTACTATGTCCATAACCGAATAGTATGCATAGCCTAGCTCCGTTCGACAATGATGTATCTGAAAATAGCTCGGGGCGCTATGCACTAGGGAATTCTTCCATAAACACTGTTATCAGTAGAGCCCGCACTAAGTCCAGTCAACACCTGTGGTTAGGGTTGGAATAATTTATGATTGTTTAGAGGGCTAAGCCCCATCGGTAAGCCAGGCTGATGGAATAGGGCAACGAACTCATTTTTTATGAAATTTAAAAGTCCTTTCCCACTTAAATATCTACACCACCGCTGAATAAGTGGAACTTATTGCAAAGGTAGAGAGTTAATTGTATTTATGGAAGTGGAATGATGCCATTCTCGCAGTTTTTGGCATGGAATGGAGTTGTAATAATAAAAGAAATAAATCCTTTTCAAGCCTCCAAAGGCTGTAATATTTTGATATGCATATTCTATTGTTGTGATGTGTTATGTAAATGAAAATAAAGGAAGTTTAAAAAGAAACTTTTTCAAGCCAATGTCTAACTTACCCCCTCGTTCTCTACGAAAAGAACACGATTCCGCTTCTCTAAATACAAGATTCTTTTTTTTGGAAAAACATCGACAACCATTAATTCATCGGGGCTGTAAATATATCCTAAAAGGTTGTGGCATAAGTATCCATCAATACAACCTTTAATTCCAAATCTTATAATTAATAATACTAGAATGTTTTTGTCCCTTCTGTTTATGCCAATTATTACTTTGACTAATTCTTTAATTATTTGTGACTTGAGTCAGTTATGTTGGGTCGTATTCATATTTAAAACGTCCATTCAAAATCTGTTTTCTTTAGAAGCATTAGTAGGAAAGGAGGTATAAGGTATTGGAGTGTCATCTATCGAAATACAGCCACACTTTTGGTCAGGATTTTCTAATAATTGGTATGTGATCGTTGCAGATCAACCAGGTTATCCCTGATGGTACGGTAATGTACTCAAACCTTTATTGTGAACTGCTAGTCAGATTTGAAAGCGAAGTATAATAATGCTTATAAAACTAATTCTTTGAACATAAATGCCTTATGGTATTTCGCTCTTAAAGTTCGGAAGAGTTATCACATCAGTCCACAAACCATGAAGTTGTGTTTAGGTAATACTGTCATTTAGAAATTATTTACAATGAAGTCCATTGCCCCAGGAAGACAATGCTACTTCCGGAAATATTTACCTCTTATCTCTTACATCACTCAATATGTATGTAAGCTCTAGAATTAAGAGAATTTGCTGTTAGGCTGTCATTGGATCACTTATGTTTGTCATACCTAGTTATGCTAAATAACGAATATTGAGAATAACATTTCTACGACTTTGAAATCGAAAATAGCTCTGCGAAGAGTAACCTGTTATTTCGGTTTAACAGGTGTAACAAGAGCAAGCCGACAGCTATTATTAATGCCATCCTAATATGTTCACTAACATGAAGGAGATAGCTAATGATGAGTTTGTTTCCTCAGCCTATAATTGAATAACCTAAGGGTGCATACCCGCTCATCCCCGCTGAGCGCTGATCGTGCAGCGAGGGGTGGGTGGTTCTTCCGCTTCCCTGGCGCAGCGCTGTGATAGCTGGGGCGTGATTTCCGTCTCGTTGCCTTCTTCGTCCTCCTTGACAATATTTAGAACGCTCCCCTTGACCTGTCCGCCGAGGATATCTTCCTACCCCGTTCTGTAAACATTTATTCTGTTGAGGAAGCGTTTCGAAAACGAAAATTAACTTATGAGTACAGTGGAGAGCCTACCAGAAGGCTGACATTCATCGGACATATCTGCAGAATGAATAGGCATAAATAGACCAAGCAAATATTTGACTATTTTTGGAAAAAGAACACTAGGAAAACGTGGACAAATAAGTGCTATGTTTCTACTCTGAAATATATTTTGAATATATATGTAGATATTTGCGATGCCAGAGTCTCATTTAGGATGAGTGCTCAAATTATTATTTACTATTACTTAATCTTAATTGGGTTCCTTTCCAAAGGTCTATTCTTGTGTTTACCAATTTACTTATGTAAGCACCAATAGAATTACAATAAGGATCATTTATTTATTTAATTTCAAACAAGGTTAATGATTCAGATTTTAATATATATATATAAAGGATTGCCATAAAATACATTACAGGAAATAAATTAAACTTATCTGCGGACAGGGGTAGATTGGGTTGCAGGTCGGTCTTCTTCCTTGACATCTCCGCCCGCTTCGTTCGGCCGCTCTTCTCTCTCGGGGCTCCCGTCCTTCTTTCCGGCCTCGTCTCCTGAGTACCTTCCTGCTCTGCCTTCGTCTCAAGAGCACGTTCCTTCTCTGCGTCTATCTCTCCTAGTGCCTTCTTCAGCCGCGTTTTTCAAGAGTTTTCTTCTCTCCCCCTCTCCTTCCTTCTCCTCCATCTTGGACCATAAAACTCCATAAGGGACCCAAAAGGTCTGTTCTTTGTCCCAAACATATTCCCTTTCATGTGTTCCGACATGACACATTTTCCCCGCTCAGCATCCCTTTCATGGTGCCGCTCGCATCAGTACATAGCATAAGGAAAGAATGATTTTTGATAGTTATTAAATAATATTAAAAAACCATGTATGCTAGAAGTATCTGCATTTGGAAGGAGAGTGGAAAATCTGGATGGGTTTAGGAATGAAGAAGAACAAGGCTGGGAGGAGGTGAACAGAGGATCAAAAGGAACGTGCCACTCAAAGCATGAAGGGGTATGTTGAGTATGGAGGGGGGAAGCTCAGTGTGTGTTATTGTGCTGAATATACCTCTTACTAATCCCAGCGTGATAGTTGAGTTATATAATCTGTTAACATTCACAGAAGGACATGGTTTTATCTGCAGATCATCTTGAGGCTTGTTGCTTAGCCTCTATAAAGTTGGTATCCTTAATTTATATAAAAATTCAATTTTGAGAGTGATCCAACTACAACTATTAAGAGTGTACAACTATTACCTTAGAAAAAATACAGTTTCTACCTCCTGTTGAGCCCAAGATCTTTCATTGGCTCTAGTACTATAGGTTTTTTAATTATTGTTATTATTGTTTTGTATAAACCACTTCTGATCACGTTACAATCTTATTTTCCTTTCTTCTGCTGGAGTTTTCTCTGCCTTCAATATTCTTTCAAGCGTTGACTTCCAAGTTTCTATTGATCCTCTGTCCAGCTTCTTCCAGCCTTCCCTGGTCTTTCCTTATCCCGCAAATCTTCCACATTTTCCACTCTGCTTCCAAATTCACTTCCTTCTAGCATATGAGACTCATGCTCAACTGTTAAAAATCTTTCTTCACTTCATTAGTCCTCGTTCTCATTGTCTTTTTCCAAATAAAATCAATTATTGGTTTGTTCATTCTGTAGAGATGTCCGAGGAATATCAGCCTCCTCTACTTCTTTGTTACTTCGCAGATTCCATCCGTCTTTAGTCTTTAGTCCATGATTTTTCTTAGAAAACTTCTTTCTAGGACAGCTTTTTGAGACTATAGTTCATCGAGAGGTACTCCTTTACAATGTCTTATTTTGGCTATCTTCTGTTCTAAAATGCACTTGTTGTCGATATTCTCTGTTTATCATAATCTATTTTAATCATAGATATCTATATATTTCATACTTTTTTTCATTACGAAATCTAATCAATATATTGTCCATTTTTAATAGCTTAATAAAATTTGAATCATTAACTATTATCTCGATAAGTTTTCTATCTTTAGTTCAACGGAATTTTATAGCCATTTCTCTAGTTTTATTTAGCTCAGTACACAAATATGTTTGCTGGAGATAAAAATTAGGAAATTATTAAATTTAAATGTTAGAGGAAAAAGTAGCGTAAGTTAACCTAACAACGTTCCTTTTCAAGGAAAACTGTCCAACTTTATCTTAAAGAATTATAATATCTTAATATTATATTATATAGTATATAATATAAATATTATATTATCTTAATATGTTTAAAGAAAACAATTAAATAAAATTATTCAGAAAAAGTAATTAGAAAAAAGTACTTTTAAGTTATGAATAAAAAAAATTGATAATAGGCATTTGATATATTTTTTAAAATATTTTTATTAGAGGAAGAAAATAAAAAAACAGATCCTGAACCCCAATGTCAATCGATTGCATTGTTTTTATTCAATATATGGAAAGAATAGGTCTGGAAAACATTATGGCTAACAAATTCTAACAGACTTATTTTAAAAATGTAGAGCGAATGAAGTCTAACGACTAAAATGTCTAAGAGAAATGCGAGTTAAGACGAAAAAATCTTGCGTTATGTGAGAGTGACACTCGTTATTCTATATTAGTAAAAGAAATGAAGTATTATTCATCCACTTAGCGTATAGCTTGTACAAAATAGAAATTGTGTGCACTGTACATAACTTGATGCTAGCTCTAGCTTTTATACAAAAAATTCAAAATATTTGGGTGCCCCAATATCATATTTTATTAATATTTATTTTATTTTGTATACATGTTTACCAAAAATAAACTTCAGCAAAATAATTCAGTACAAAGCTGAAAATGCAATAAGTTGTAGAATGAAATAATAAAAAAATTGTAGGGCTATATTTTCAAGTTATTCATTATAAGGGCCGAAATTCAAAGCAAATCTTTTTTTCGATATTCGCATCCTTAATCTATACTATTAGTTCCCACTGACCTTCAGATTACAGTCGGATATGCAAATGTGTTCTTAAACCAAGAAGGTTGTACATTACTATCATATATATAATTAACGATTAATATTTTTAACAAGCATTATTCATTTAAATTATGCAACACTCCATAATAAAACTAAATTTGAACAAATGAGATAATTTTGAATTAATTTTAAATTTATTATTGCTTGATAGTGTTAATGAAATGTGGCTGTTCTTAGATACCAATATAAATGCATGCGTAATTTTATATCTTTCAGAGATTTCCATGTTAGATTTTCCTACCGACATTCAAACATTCTTGTTACATATTTTCCGGTATAAAAAACCTATTTAATCTTCTGAAAAGACCATTTTTTCTATTAATTTATTAGTTAGTTGGTTATAAAATTGGTTTTACGATTATCAGAATACGATAGAAGTTTAAAGCCTACTTTACCTTTTTAGTTATTTGTTCCAGATAGCTGATAGCTAGGTTATGAAATTTTCTGATAAATAAGAAAATCAAGGCTTTAATTTTCTTTTAGTAAAAGGATGCATTTTTTTGTGATTTATTATCCTTATGCATACTTAAAAAACAAATAAATAAAAAAATCAGAACACAAATAAAATTATTACTATTAAGTATTGATAGCTTAATATAATTAATTTTTTTAATACAAATTTTAAAGGTTGTTAATTTTCTCTACGGAAAACATACACGATCCGGAAAACATACGTACTCTTCTCCGATTTCAGATGAATTTCGTGAAAGGTCTCCCCCGTCACGCTCAGTGGATCCCCCTCGCGAAAAAAAATATCTGCATATTCCTCCCTTATACCCGTCCTCCAATCCTTGCCCTGGGTGATTGCACCGACGCACCCCACACCCCTTGCCTCTTTCCCCATCGTTTTAAAGACCTTCCTCCCTATTCTGATTACCCATTGGTCCTTTACATTACGAAGTCTCGCCCCTAATTTTCCGAGGACATCGCACCCCAAAATCTCCTCATAGTCACGCGGCATGATCCCCACCACATGTAAAGTTGCTACTTCGCCCTGTTTGCCCCATCTATCCAACGCCAGGTCAATTTCCCCCGTACAGGGACCACCCAAAGTGATCAACTTACAGAAGCACTTCCTAATTTCTGGTTCCCTATTTGCTTGAAATATAGTTTGTAAGCTATCTCTACCCACTATACTACATGAACTACCTGTGTCCACAAGACACCTCCACCCCTTGCAAAACTCAATAATAGGCAACCGACCGCACTTTTTCACAATATTATTTACACAAAAATGGTTGCCCCGCCATTCACACCATCCTCATTCTTTCCTTACCTCATCGGTTCGTCGCCCTGCTCTCCGTTGCTTACTTCTTCCTCCGGGAGTTCCTCTGCCACCAGGTTCGCTACCCTCCGCCTCGGATCCTGAAGTCTCGGATGCTCTGGAAGATTCGGACGGTATTCTGCTCCTCCGCCATATTCTCTGTGCGTTGACCTCCATTGCCTAGCCATATGTCCCTCGTTGTGGCACTCAAAACAGCGAGTGCGCGGGCATTGAGCCACCAAGTGCCCCGTCTTGCCACATTCGTGGCATCACCTATCCTCTCTCCTGATGTTCTTCCTATCTCCGAATTGCCACTTCTCTCTAACCATCGGCTTCCTCCTAACGAAATCTCCGTCTCTTCTTCTCTCCGGGTCTATTCTTGCTCGATTTCTACCTGCTTCATTCCTGCGGTAGGACACCTTGTTCCACCCTGGTTCGAACACCTCTTTTTCCTCCTCGTCACGGGCACTCGCATCCACCATTTCCTGAGCACATTCTACGAATGTCTTATCTCTGGGTAGACCATCCTTCTTTCCGGTATCTCTGTCCAGTTGAACTTTGAGGACTGTTGTCATGAACAACATCCAGGCTTCCACCGAGCTGGTCTCCATCACTTCCCGCAATTTTTCATTTATCTTATTTAGTTTTGCGAGAAGTCCTGCTGCATATTGGCCGTTCGTCTGACCCGTTCTCTTCACCTCTCTAAACATTTGTAGCATGTCCTCCTCTGGGGCCCATCGCCCTCCTCCGTAGGCTTTTTTTAATCTCTCCTTAATCACCAGCCATGGAGTATCTTCGTCGGCTTGGATCAAGTTTAGGACACTCCTCCTAACCCGACGTGCTAGTGCCACTCGCAGTCTCCTCGCGTCGGTTACTTCCAAAAGATCAGCCGCCTCCTGTGATTGTATGCTCCCCATGATTCCGTCTCCTCCTTTGATGAAGTGATTTAGCTCACCTACATCTCCATTGAACTTCTCTAGATCAGAGATCTCTCTCCTAATGTCATGCGCATTAGCCTTCTTTAGTTTCATCTTTTCCAACTCGTTTGTCTCTTGCGCTATTCGGTTTGCTTCCTGTGCGGCTAAGTCCGCCCGCGCCATGGCTAGAGTTGTCGATGTATACGGCGGGAACTCGGGGTTTTCCTGTTCCGGCTGTGGTGGGTCTAAATTTAATGTTGCCGGCCTGAGAATACTTTGACCGTGTTCGTTCATGCTGGTACTTGTTGACATATAAAATTTAAAAAAAAAATACTTCGAATGTAATAAAGAAGAGAGAAAAAAAAAAGAAAAAACTTTATGAACTGTTTTTCTGTAAAAAAAAATCTTCACTATGAACTGTTAACGAATTCCCGGGTTTCGGCACCACTTATGAGCTTCGGCACAAACACATTAAAAAAAAAAGAGATACTAGGGAGAATAACATACACGTGAAGTCTAATTAAACACTGATTTATTCAAGTTACATTCCTCTATTTATACTATTTACATTGTTGACATTCACTGTTTAGGATTAGTGTCTATACTGGTGTATGTCTTATCTTAACTTATATATATATATATATATATATATATATATATATATATATATATATATAACATTTATATGAGACAATCAGTTTTTTTTTCTTTACTCACTCAAAAAATATTTTTTTTAATGAATATTGTAACGTGGGACCTGTTTTAAATTTTTTTCTGAAAGTGTCTTACAATTTACAGCATCATTAATGATTTATAATATTTTCATTATAGATATGTTTATTAAAACCATTTAATTATAGAATTATGTTTGAATAATTAATTATCTCATTCTGAGCAATAAAGAAAAAATATAATTTTATTTAAAATTATTTATAAGTATTCCTAACGTATTTTTATTTCTATTTTTCAGGTAAGATTCCTTTGTACTATTCGTTTTAGTGGTGAGTTTTTAAAATCATATGTCAATTATATCTTATACGTCTATTTTTGAAGCAGATTATTTAAGTAAAAAGTAAGTGCACGTTAATAAAGATAATTACTCGTAAATTAGATAAATTATTTTACACTTCTAATAACTTTTTTTAAAAAAAATTATTTTTTCTTTTATAATATTGCCAAACATAAGAAAAGTTTTAAAATATTCTAATTAGTGGTGTTAGTCGGATCATTCATTTCAGGGTGGTCGCTGCCTGTTTTTTTTAGTATCTCTTCTCGTTTTTTCCTCTCGTACCTCAACCTTATTACTAATTGGCGGTCTGCTATATTTTCCCCTGTTTTTTTATTTTATTTTTCCGTTTTGAAGTATCAATTAATCTTATTTATCTGCTCTCTCCTACTATTAGTGGTTATATTCTTCAGCCATGCACGAAAGCTAGACATAATTGCTACTGTTCTATCATTTATATACATAACTATATATATTTACACATATTTGAAATTTAAATATCCATATGGATCTAAAAAAAACCTTTGATATTTTAAATGATTTTAATCATCATTATTACATAATAAAATTTAAAAGGTGTTAAAGGGTAGGTAAATTTGTATCTTGAAGTAGAATTCTGATTATTTATTTTAATTATTTTATCCTCAAGTCCCTCAGTTTAGAATTATCTATTTTAATACGATGTATCATATTTATAACAAATAATATTCGACCGATTAACCATAGCAGCATAAAGAGGAGGCATTAAATAAACAAATCAACAAACAAATAAAGTTCTGCCTTTAATCCCCCAAATCGAATTCGCACCTTAGAAACCTGGCAATTAACAAATGTGGTGTTATGTATAAACATCCCGCACAAGACACGAGGATTTCATTTATATTATTATTTCATTTATGAAATAATTTTCTTAGAACTGATACTGGATTCTTAAATATAATATCTGACTCCAAAATATTTTCCCAGATGATTATATATAATAGGGCTAAACCTCTATAATAAAACAAAATAAAAATATCTTGGAACCAAAAAGTACGGAAGATAAAAAAATTGACAAATATAAAATAAATAAATAGTATTTTCAATCATAATCCGCATTATTCAACACTGATATGTATTAATGATATAAATGAAAACTTTAGAATATTGATTTATTATTTAGACATGAGAACCACAATACTATAACTCTAAACCAGATATATGTTGATGCGATCTATCCATTCTTCAGAAGCGTTTTACTTCATATAGTTCCATACATGGTAGTTCGATAGGTATTTTCACATTTTTACGAATTGGATGCTTATTAACTTCTAAAGTTTTCTTGTGACTTTTGTTACTGGGTGTTAAGAACTGACAAATGAAGGTGAGCACTTATGAACATGAGCATAATACTGGTGTCATAATAATCGAGTTGCGGAAATGTGTGAAAGGGGATTGATATGATTGGCCGAGACAAGTAGGCCTTGCAAGGTCGCATTCCAGA
Organism: Arma custos; assembly: GCA_037127475.1. Lineage (NCBI taxonomy): Eukaryota > Metazoa > Arthropoda > Insecta > Hemiptera > Pentatomidae > Arma > Arma custos. Next base: position 119,378,160 of record CM073759.1, read on the forward strand.
ACCATTCTATTCCTCCACAGACGTGTACTGTTCCCGACAGCTCTTTGGAGAAATAAGCCCTGTGTTTTGAGCCAGTGTCTTTGTGTGAATCTGAGGTGTATTTTTGCAAAACATCTACGTTTGATGAGTATGCTGATGGACGAAAATTTCTTTAAAAGACACTTGTCTACGTGAATATTGAATGGAAGTTTTAATCATTGCTTTCACTGCGTAACTCAAACTTCTAGTTAGGGTAACATTATTATTTCCAGATATGTTTATCCCTAGATTATAATATTCTTACATCATTCTTTGTTCTACAGTTGCTATGCTAAAGATCCCAGTTTCTACGACTGTGGTAAATACATTATTTAGCCGGTTAACTGTTAATACGGGCCCCTTATAACCTGTAGGTCTTCCTAGGGCTCAGCCAACCTCCGTAAAGTTAATACATAATACATAATTAAGGGAAAGACCTGGCGGTTAAGCGTGATCTCGGTCAATTTACCTCGGCCTTAAGCCGCGTTTACACCAAAGTTGACAACACATTGTTTGTAGAATACTAAAAGTTGTCAAACAAAAGTTGCTGTTCAGCCGCGTTTACACCAGTCTTATACTAAGTTTTCCATAAGTTGCGGCAATTTGTTGCTATTTATAGAAAATACAGCAACTTTTTCTGTCTTCCACTTGTGGAGAGACAAATCTTCTACTAAACTTTGGTTTCCCGCGGAGTGTCGGTAAAGAAATTTAACTTCTAAAAGTGGTTTGTTACTCCTTCTAAAAAAGATTTGTTACTCCTTAAGGAACGATTTTCATATTTAGGCCGTGGTATGAAAATTTTATGAGGTGTAAAATCGAATTTTAGCTAATTTTAAATTTTAGTGGTACGTTACTTTCCTTTTTCGATAATACTGTATTATTTGTTTTCCATAATAGATAGAAATTCAAAGTCAATTTTGGCCAAAAATGGACATGAGGTGTTCCTCAAATGACTGATTCAAATATTTTATACATAAAAAAATTGTAGGATGCTAGCGCCCGACGTCACGTCCGAGAGCGTGGTGGAGGGAACATTTCTCCGCTAATTTCTTACAAGTTGCTAGTGCAAAGTGCGCAGCAACAAATCTTCCACTTTTAGTTGTCCACTCCGCGGGAAACCGAAATTTAGTGGAGGATCTGTCTCTCCACAAGTGGAAGACAAAAAAAGTTGCTGTATTTTGAAAAAAAAAAACAACAAATTGCCGCGACTTGTGGAAGACTTTGGTCTTCCTTTCATTCCTTTGCTTTTCCGGTCGGCTTAAGGTTTCTCTCGTCTATTGCCTAGCAAAGGTCTAATAGTGTCTATGTCCACACTATTAGACATTTGGATCACGTCTCTGAGACCTGGTCTAAGCAACGGTCTGGTAGTGTGGGCTTAGCTTAACAGTCTACGTACTGGACCCAAGACCCTTCATGGATTATAGCGGTTCTATTTATTCATTTTTTATGCATTTATGCATTCACCCCAAATCTATCATGATGATCATTTTTAATTATCGAGGTGAGCAATTTAGTTATCGATATTTGAACCCACAACTATTATCCCTGTAAGTTTTTTGGTATTTCGTTTAAGGCAGGCCTCTTTCCTCGGTTTTATTTAAGTTAATATTAAAATATGGTGGGTATTTCATCAGAATCCGTAACAGAGTTTGATTTTGGGATGGGTTACAATGTGCTCTCTCGAGAATGCTGAACTAGTGCTGTTAGATGAAAAAAAAGGAAATAATTAAATTAAAATGCTAAAGGAAACTGGCAAGTTTCCTCCCTAAAATTAATATAGTCTATAGAGTGCCATCCCACAACTAAGATATCTTGTTCAAGCTAACTGATCGTGGGCCCCTAGGCAAAGAGCAACACGGGCACCCTGATTGGAAACACCTATGAGAGCAAATATTTGCCCGACACTTTTGATGATATAGCCAGTCCCTAGCAGCTCTATAGTGTAGGGCTTGGGTTTCCTTACCTAGGTCGCTAACCCCCGCCTTCGCCCACGCACAACATTTGGGATTATGAGTCTTTTCACAGATCAGGCCCTTTTCTTCTACAATGTTCTCGGGGATTTTCAATATTGCGCCTGTGAGAATGAGTTCTTAAAATAAATTTAAAGGGGTAAACTGTCGCCTTTGTTGCAGGTTGACTTTTGACTTTTAATCTTCAGTTTGTTCTTGAGTTGAGATAAAAAATATCAATAAATAGTTACAGTTTTGATTCGAGTAACTGTTTTATCAAATATTGGTCTCGGCTTATGTAAAAATTTAAATGATTCGTAAATTAGGTTATTATAATCTTAATTATTTGAAAAGTATTTAATTTTTTTATTAATATTAAGAGTTTCATCAGAATGAGTTCACCCTATCCCATGCATATTTGTCAACTAAAAATTTCTTTTAGTTCCTTTTCCCATTTGTTGCATACTTTATATCTTACTCTCTCAGACTATGACTACGTATGCTTTCCTCAATCCTTTCTATCCACCTTATCCTAGCTCTTTATTCGTCGTTTTTTCCCTTCAGCATTTCAATTAAAAATTGAGCACATGAAGAGTATTGGATCCACTACATCGTAGAGACCGAAATGTTACTAAGCCAATGGTTTGCATTAAATCAAGCTGAACCGCCAGGTTTTTCTTTCAAATAAGGGTACTCACTTTACAGATGCTGGGTCAACTCCAGGAGGGTGTCCAGATCAACATAGTAGATTCAAATATATATTGGTATCCATTTTTCTCGACTGTTAATACAATAAGATTTTTCTTTCAGCTCTTGAGATTTAGACGTATACTTGTTGTTGAATTGTAGAACTTGGTTAGAATTTATAATCTACTATATATATTTTTTGTTGTAACAGATGATGGACGTTTATTGAATCCATTAGATATTATGCATACATCGTATTGCTAAATCGTTGCTGTACTGCTTGCTATATTTACTCTTAGTTTTTGTTGCCTACTTATCGTTAGAATTTCTTCTTGATAATTGACTTTTTATTTATTTCCAAAACAATCGTTAAACTCTCTTTTAGCGACGCACAGTGGGGCAGAATACCCTGAAACCTGGCATTAAATATTTAGGCATTTGTTTAGTTTAAAAATACAATATATTATTTTCTTTATATATTAATTTGTATAAATAAAAGGCATTTTCGATTCTACAATTATTTTTAACATCTAAATTGAAATAATGTAATCACACTAATAATGTAAACACATCATAACACATATGTTTCTCTTTTGGATGATGATTTCGATTAATTATTCGGATAAATCGGAATCACTGGAATATTCTGATAACTCCAAGTTCTCTTCTTCCTTATCCAATGCACCTGATGAACACCGCTGAATCATTAGCGTCAGGTCCATGGAATGCATGTTTGGAGGAGCTATGGCCTGAGAAGCCGTCAAAACCCCGTTTTGTTAATAGACATAGTTGGTCTAGGTCTGCATCTTGAAGTGTTAATATTACAGATTGAAGTGACTGGATCAACCGTTGTGTTGTGTGGTCAATTAAATCCTGTCGTGGGACGCTAGCAACAGTTTTTGTAACATGTATTATTTGGATAGCAGAGGTTCTATGCTGCTTGGACAGTCTTTTAGGAAGAGAATATTTGTGGAGCACTATCCCTCACAGCTCCATATTGATGTCGAGATAACTTTGCTGTTATCAAAAGAGCTAGAGCATCTTCTCCAGACATAGAATTTGGTTGTGAGTACAGCGAAGATTTATATGCGTTTCTGCATTTAGTGGCCCGTTTTTGAGACGTAGAAGTTATTTCATTAAGAATTTTTGATGCAGGTACTTGCCCTTCTGACCTTAAACTCATCTTTGTTGCATATGACAATACAGATACCTGAATCATATCGCTAAGTTCTTTAGTTTTTAACCGTTTTGTTCTCTCTGAGCTGTCATCAAAACTAACTTCCTGACGACCATGCCATTTCTCAGTTTTACTAGGAAACGAAACCGACCCCTCCAGCCATTGTTTATTGTAATTTTGGAAACATACTTCCATTCTTCGTACTTTTGTGTAACGAGACTTATCCTCTGTCTTCAAATATGAATTTTTTTCAGAACCTCCTCTTGCTGTGCATTACATTTCGTACATTTTTTTTTATTTCTTCGTACAAATAATCAAATTTTATCCAATTTCACTGTTTCCGCAACCCCTCATTAAGTCTATGAGCTCTTCTCTTTTAAAAAGCATTGAGCTCGAAGTTACTAAAACAGAAATTAATTACATACTGAATACTGAATTACATATTGAATGATAATTGTTGACCTTGATAATATATGTGGAAAAAAGTGGTCCGGGTAAAGGTCACAATGAATTTCTCGTAGAATTGGAGAAAAACTTTATTGATTAGTCTAGAAGAAGACCTACAAAGTAGGTCGAAACGTTGGCTAATCAATAATGTTTTTCTCCAAATCTACGAGAAATTCATTGTGACCTCTACCCGGACCAATTTCTTCCACATAAATTACATTACACTTTCAATAAATTTTAAAGAAATAATTGATTATAAATTAGTGCCCACCTCGCTGTCAAAAATTGATTTTTCTGAAAAAAAATAGAATATGGGCAGCTTATCTACATGATTCTGAGATAAGTATTGATCAAGCTTCGCAGAACTGTAAAAATCACAGTTTAGCCTTGGAACATAACTGAAAGCCTCCATGATTCTGAGAATACGATAAAAACTTAAAGATTCAATCATATACATCAACAGGAATTAAATATCATTAAATGTAAGTTTTTATTTATCCAAAGTTCTTAAATTATCTACACATACCTTAACTCAAAGCTGACCTCAAAAAAACTCGTAGCAATTGTGATCTGTTGACAGAATGACGTTGCAAAACTACTACAATTATCTAAACAATTCGCAGGCGTCTTGACTCGGTCAAAAACTGGCTACAAATAAAAGCGGTCGGGAGCGCAGTGGGGATCAGGAAGGGTTAGCAGTGTGCTTTTTTGTCGCTTACAATAGTTTCCTGTTGTTTCAATAGATGGCGGTAACGAAATATGCATTTTTAATTTATTGCCAGGTTTCTAGCTACCCTGTCCCACTGTGCGACGTTTTATATAAACATTGTATAAATAAACATTCATGCACTTATAGTGAAAAACAGGCTTTTATTACTATTAAATTACGCACTAGTCAAAATATAAAATTGACTAGGAAAAACGGTTAACATATAAGTTGCATTTACGAATTGATGACTAAAAGTTCATCGCGACATCACTCATTTTTGATAAATGAGCTGTTATTTTTGGAAGTGGTGTAATCCCATTTTTTTATATTCGCGATATCTAAAGTAATTCAAATGGGCATTACTTTAAAAATACGGGCAAAAGTTTTTATCACTTAGCACTTAGTAAAGTGTGATGCTATAAACCCTATATACCTTTTAAATTTTATTATGAAATAATAATATTAGGTTACCATATCGGCCAATTAGTGGTTGACACGACTGTGAGTCTAGTGTCAACTCCTTATCCCACAAGCCCTGAAAAAGGCCTGCGATTTAGGTCGAAACGTTGTATTTTCAATTAACAGATTTTCCTATTACAGACAATTGTTTTACCAATCGTTTCTTCCTCATAAATATATTATAGTTAATACCTAGCAGTATCGTAGTCCAAAAGCCTTCTATACTGTTAATTCTTTTTAACGTTCCTAAGTCGGCTACTCTGAGCAGTTCATTTCCTCGAATAGCTATATGCTCGATAGTTAGAGTTCTTCTTGGTGAAGGAAGACGGAGATATTTCAGCAGTATTCCGCCCCATCTGGACCCCCTTACTGAGTGTTCCCTAGGAATTGGAACAGATCTCACAGGAGTGGCTTTGTGGTGGCTGGTGTCAATGGCTCTCCTGTCCCGAGATAAGGAGCTCCAACAAATTAGTCCCAGATGAGCCTCTGTTCCAGACTGCTTGGCTTCCGATCATCTTACTCAGCACTGTAAGGCCATTACATTCAAGCTGTGTTAGGATTTTCTTGAAATCGTTATATTTAATGACGAATTGATAAAACATGGCATATATTATATTTTGCCGAGGTTTATAGGTTTTAGATCCAAGGTCCAAATGAAGAAATAAAAAGTCTGTAGTAATTAAGTTGTATTTCATCAATGTATCGTAGCATAGCCAGGCTTAACACCATTGCATAGCATAACACAAACTAAAAATTAATTAGGAAAAAATGAATCTTAAGAAAAACTCCAAAAAATATATTTAATAAAATTCTCTAATTAGCATATGATGCTTACCGCTGAGCCAGAAAGAAAAAGTTAAGATAAAGGAAAATTTTGGCTATTTCTTGGTCAAATAAATTAATATGTAACTATAATAATACACTTATAATAAGCTCACAGATGGTGGGTGGGCTTCAAATTCTTTCGGTCTACACCGGTAGATAGCAGCACCGGACGGACGAAATAAGCTATTAAAAAAATGAAAGTCGTTATAATATATCTTTTGTTTCTAATTACGGGTACATTCCCTAAAAGCCGCACATCTGGTTGAATTTATACTTCTCTACCATGGACTTTATCACATATGAATCTTTAATCATTTATAATATTTAATAAATTTGACTGTTTTATATTATTACTGCTACATTACATTTAAAAGATACAATCAACAATCAATATGGAGATGTTTTGTAGGCGTATCAACTTCAAAACGAAACAAACATATTTCTTTAATAAATAAAGTAGAACATTTTTAAAGGAATATTAAAAGAATTCTTCTCCTATGGGATTTACTAGATTTTTTTTAATGATTTCAAAATTATTATTATTAAATAATAATTGATATTGAGATGGTAATAGAATTTCCAAGTTTCATTGATCAAAACACTTATTTACCAATTAATAAATTAAGATTAACTGGGAAAATAAACAAACAAATAAATTATATTTTATTTATTTTTATTTGATGGTGATAATTATTAATTGAGGAAATAGGATCGGTGAAGAGAAAGGATTTGTCTGGACTGGTTACGACCCCTGGCAGCTCATTTGGAAGAGTGCCGCACTAAAGGTGCGTACTTATTCTTTTAGATGTGACAATAAACATTGAAATAATTCCGAAGCTGCTCATAAAATGTTTAAAATCATTTCATATATCAATTTTACATGGTTATAATCTCTGTAAAGAAAAAAAAACTAGAGTTAGTGATTAAGATAATTTTAGAGAAAATAAAAATTTATTAAAGGAAATAATTTTAGATATTTTTATATTGAAGAGAAAACATTTTTACCGGCCGGGATTCGAACACGGGTCGTCCGTCTCTCCGAAACGGCACTCTACCAATTGAGCTACCGAAGTCGCCTCTCAGTCGGGACAAATCCGTTCTCTTATCTGATCCCATGTCCCCGTGTTCTCGCAATTTTCGTGGTATATACAAGAGGACGAATGTTTTTTGAACATTACTTTAATTTTAGGATTTTGTTGACTTACGTCATGTAACTATTTATATTTTTTTGTTTATTGTTTTAATTTTTAAATATTTTTATTTTGAAGAGAAAATATTTGCCCAGGCCGGAATTCGAACCCCGGTCGTCCGTCTCTCCGTGACAGCACTCTACGAATTGAGCTACCATAGTCGCCTTTCAGTCAACAATTACCAAAAAATAATAAATAAAAAATTAGAAATAATTTTGAGGTAAAGATAAAGATAGTGGGGGTATTTCATTTGACTGCACCCCCAACTGTCTCTATCCTTATATTAGAAGTTCCAGTCAACTAATTTCTTCTCTAACAGGTATAATTTTAGTTTTAATTCCATAAAGTAGATATTACTACAGTAATATCTAAAATATATATTTGATGAGGCAACAAGAATCATTTATAATTTGTTACTCTAACTATGAATGATTATTATTATTAACTCCTTCGTAAGTAATAATAATTTAAGTAACGAAAATAATGAACGTTACCGTCAACTGCCGTTCATGACTTTAAATACTTTTACCCATATCTAATGCACTATAAAATATTTTCACGTATATGCCGAAGTCCGGAGGCAAAATGTTTCCTACACAGAAATAGACCATAATTGCAAGAATCCTTGAACCAGTGGATACATTTCTTAGGAAACTATGCGTTGGAAACGTATTCAAATCTGGCAGACGAGAATCCATCTTCCGCTTCTTCTATGTTATTACGTTAATAATTTGTCTAAGGCTATGTCTGGAGGGATACATCAAACCAACATGAAGAAACAGCTGCAAGCGGTTATTAATAGTCTACAAAATTCATGAGATATATACATAATTTCACCATCGCTTTCGTTAAAGATTTCTTGGAATATATAAAATAAATTAATGATTAATATATAATTAAAGTTAAGCAACTGTTTTTTAGGCGTTTTCAGGGTCTTTAACTAATCTCAGCTATGAGATCTAATTGCTCTGGTATAATTACTATTGTTTATTAGTGATATGAATGTATTTTTCGTATTTTTTTTATCATGAAATCTCTAGTAATATCTCTATATCAGTATTAATTGATTTTTTTTCTCACGAAGTTGTCTTAAAATAACAAAAAATGTTTTTAAGAAAAGAGCACTAAAACCGTGTATTTTTTGTTGAAAAACTGTATCAGATTTTATTTTGAACATTTTACTAACAACTTCGCAATTATTAATATTTTTATTATTGGTATTTCTAAAAGATATAGTGCAAATTTAACAAAGTAAAATCCATTTTTTTATTTTATCCATTCGATTAAATATTTCTCTATTCTCCATTTTAATATATTTATTTATGAAGAATTTGTTTTTAAATTTTTTTATCTTGATGTCTCTGTATTAATTATTAAATGAATCTTTTAAATATTATTGAACGTAATACAAATGAAAACAGTAATATCTAGATCTAGTAAATTTTATAGTCGAGGATTTGTGACTATGTAAAAAATGTCCTGCTTTGAAGCAATATATCCCAGTGGATTATCGTTGAGATAAATTTGCTCTCAATCGGTTAATACAAAACACTAAAATCTAAACATTTGTGAATACCAAAATAGTTTAAATTTTACAAAATCAATACTAGAGGATTTCCCTTTCCCCTGCTCTTGTATAGCAGCAATCACCAGGTCATGCTAATTTATACGTATGTTCAGTTTTTTTTGTTTTGTTTTTTTGTAAACTAATAATTGTTAACAATAAGTGTCAGATCTAAATATTATGCTTGTCAATGATTGTGACTTATAATGCATGCAATATCATTCCTCCATAGTGTCTCCTTCTATAGCAGAAAACATGTAGTCATATTCAGTTTTTTTTTAAATATCATTTTAACCAAAATTTACTGCAAACAAACAATTTTCGACTGTAAGATGATAAAATATTGTGATTGTCCTTTATTGTGACTTATATGATGCATGTAATGTGCCAATTAGATAGGAAAATCAGGGGGACGTCAATTGTATTGAAGAGTGCCATTAAAGTACCATGTTAGACAAGGGTGTGCATTTTTATTCATGTTACGCCATAAATCTTGAAGCTCGTATACTAAAGGCAGTGCACTCAGCGGGCTTATTATAATCATACATTCCGTTCAAGTTTACATACAGAAAGCAACTGATGTATTTAGAGACATTAAATTTGGTTTATGTTTAAGGCAACAGAAAATTACGCCATGAATGTTGAAATATGTTTATATTAAAAGATTATTTCATTAATTTTTACATAGATTAATAAGTCGCATCCCGAAAATTGTTGACTTTCTGATTTAAATGGATCTATCAGTAAAATCTTTTATACAAAATCAACATCATCATCAATCAATCTTTGATTATAGTATGAAATGCAGTAGTAGTAAATGATTTCACAAAATAAGAATGACTTATTTTATTGTGCCAACTGGTCGGCCTAAGATTTAGGCCGTCTTCAGGGCTGGGAAATAGAAACAGAATATAGCTATATAAAACATTGCAGAACCTAGGAACTTTAAATAACATTTTGTATGAACAGAATCGATAAAAATGGAGTAATGGAGAGATATATGATAGAAATTTTGAAGAGTAAGGTGCATCATAAAATAACTGATGAGAAATAATAAGAATGGTAAACATAGTAAAATTACAAGTAACCATTTATAAAAATTATGTAAATAAAGTTATGATTTTAATGATTAACACGTTATTAATAAAATTATAATGTATTATAAAAAAAATTTAAATAACAAAAATTATGATTTTTTTCTTTCCACTTAAATAAAAATCAATCTTTGGGTTATTTTGCTTATATTGGGTTATATTTTGACCCTGTTTTGTCTACGACTTTAGGCATAGTAGGCTCACAACCAAATCATGTTTACTTGGTTCTAATAAAATACTGGACGGTATTCACAAGATAGGTGAGAGAAACTATGTGGAATCAAGTGGCTGGTTGCAATCAAGCATCATTGTACGACCTGATGTTCTGTTACCAAAATTGGATTTATTTGATTACTACTAGACTGAACGATAAGAAACAGCTCGCCGTTTTAGAATACTTCAACATAAATATGACGAATACAGTTTCCCATTAATTACAAAAGACTCGTATGCATGACTATTATAAGAACTATTTGGACTTAATGAGAAGAGCTTAGGATTTCCCCTATGCCATCGAATTCCTCTCGTAAGGAATCCTTACGATCCAAAATGCTTCCTTAAATCCTCAATGCTCGTTACTTTGTTTTGCATAAAGTAATCCATAATGACCTTAATGTCCCATTTGTTACTGATTTGGGCCGAATCCTTTTGCAATATTTTCATGACAAACGTTATTCCCACTCAAACTAACTCGTTTCAAACCTAGCAACCTCTTGATAAGAAGATGGCCTCGGGACTTTTTCAGTTGAATTTTTTATTTGACTTCTACCAATAGGTAGTTTCTCTACTTGTGTTTATTCCTGCCACGATGTATCATTGCATCCTGCCATTTTATTCTTGTATTCCTGTAATGCATTTATAAATTTCAATGAATAAATTAATATAAAAAATGTATTACTAGACTTATTCTTGAAGTCCGCTACTTACTACTTAAACCCACTACCACATTATCATTACTATTTAAAATGTAACGGCTGAAGATGGGCCGTTATAATAGCCAACATTAAAAGGGATGATTTACTTTAAGGAGAAGATTCTTGAAGTTGGTTTTTTTGATTCTATATATTCTCCCACCGAAATCTTTCTGCAGTGTCTGTTAGTGTAGGCTTTCACTTTATAAGGCTCTGTATAACGTGCCCTGGATTTTCGCCTAGGATGACAGACTCGAGGCTGAAAAAATACGCACTAGGAAACACTAGACAGAAGCAGGCGAGGCTCTATAAGAAGATAAGAGGCCCTTGCGGCCGCATTAGCGATAGGACTTAGGCAACCCGCAGCACTTGGCCTAAATAGTTTAGTTTTGGATTGAGCGAAGGAGAGCGAACGGTTGTCCTCGCCATATCCGAGCACCGTTGGGTCCATTGTGTCTTAGCTCTTTCATCCTGGAGTCTCCAGTGCCCGCTGCCCAGGCGGCAAGCGGTCAACCGAAGTATACTAGCTGGGAAAATTAGAAATACCTTCCTTGTTTCAATAGTCCTGTCTGGTTTAGTAATTAATTATGAGGATAAAGTTGTCAAAGTCTTTGTTACTAATGCAGTATCAATATAATTTACATGGAATAATTACAAATGAATTCATCAGGGGAAAATTAGGTTAGGAAAACTCGATGTTTTTCCAAAAAATTGGTAACAGCGGTTATTGATAGATTTTTTGGTGGCCCACACTGCTATATTGTCTTCACTGCCCAAACAATGATCTCAAGGAAAAGACAGATCCTTCGATCTGAATAATATTTAAATAATAAAACGGTATGGCACCCTTAGATCGTTATACTTGAAATATAGTAATTCTATATCATTAATGAATAAGAGACATATCCCTCTCTTCTCCAAAGGTTGACTGACAATGATTTGTTCAGTAAACAATATCCTTTTTCATCTAATTCATAATAATTAAGGTCATTTTTCATCTAGTGCTGATGATAGTTACAAGTTAAATTATAAATCTACTTACAAAGAAAGATAAGGGGGGTTTGGTCCTTAACGGGGGGGTCCTTTGGCTATGTCTACATGTTGAGTTGCTCTCATTTTTCCATCGACTGCCCTATCCTGTCTTATAAGGGTAAAGGTACCAATCCTAAGGGACATTTAAGCTCACTGCACAATGCATTGATAGTGTCACATAAAGTAATAGTGTAGTAAAAAAAAACGGGGTATAACGAGTTCATCCGAAAAGCACTGTGAAAGACGACCTCTTTGCTGTCAGATTGACAGAACCAGCAATCTGCATGGACTTACAAAACTAAATTATCAACAATAATGAAGAGTGTAAAATGGTCAGAGGGTGCAGTCGATAAATTATATAAGATAAGACTTATTTTATTTATGCCTACATCTCAACCTAATTTTTAGGCCTTCTTCAGGGCTGAGAATAAAAGAAAACAGAAAAATCTTTATAAACATTGCAATGGAAATGAAGATATAATAGTTATATAGCCAGAAATGATAGCAATGAAAAGAAATTACTAAGAGTAAAATATAAATTATGAAATAACTTATGAGAAATAATAAGAATGGAAAGAAATCTAGAAGGTTATAAACTAGTTAATGAAGATAAAAAATTAAAATCACAAGAGTATGATTTGCTTATAAAATATAATGATTTATTTGTTATTGGAAAATTACAAATATTTGTTTTTAACGATATTTTATAACTTGGTTGTTTTACGTCTCTAAAAGGTCTCGCCACAGATCTAGATTCAGCCAGCCTCCTTCTCTACCCCCTGCCATGCTCTCCTCCACATCCTGCAACCAACTGTTTTTTGGTCGTTCTCTTTTCCTCCTTTCCTTAGGGCAATATTCAAAGATTATTTTTGGGCATCGTTCCTCTGCCATTCTTTTTAAGTGGCCATATCATTTCAATCTTCTTGTTTCTGCTGCGAAGAGGATCTTTGTTTCCTAGTCAACCAGTTGCCTAATTGTTCTATTAGGAACGTGCTGAATTCTGGAAATAGCAGAACAGCGTCTCCAGAAGTCCATCTCCACGGCCAGCAACTTCCTTTCTTCCTTTTTCGTAATTGCTCACGTTTCGGATCAGTAGTGGATAACATTTTCAACCAACGAGTGGAACATATTTTTTTTTAGGTAACCTGTTTACTCCACATAACAGGGTTAAGACACCCAAACAACTAATAAGAAAAAAAATTATAAAATGCTAGAGGGATGAAGAGTCCAAATGCTACTGACAGCAAGATGTTATCAAAATCATCCTCTTGTGGTTTTACTGTTTTATTACCTTCATTAAGTAGTTTTATTATCTTCTAGAACTCTTTCCATTCTTATAATTTCTCATCAGTTATTTCATGATTTATCTTTCACTTTTTGTTTTCGTTCCTATAATTTCTGCCTATATAACTGTGTTTCTTCATTGGTTCTGTTTTCTTTTATTTTCACTTTCACCAATAAAAACTAAGCTTGAATTTTTAAGAAGTATCACTCACTCACTCACAGTCTGGCGCTACAGCCCTTGCAGGACCTGGGCCTCCTCCAATAGCTTGCTCCACTCCGCTCTATCCGAAGCTAACCTCCTCCATCTCCGCACTCCCATCCTATGCAGGTCCTCTTCCACATCTTCCATCCATCTCAATCGGGGTCTTCCGCGTTTTCTCCTTCCTCCCGGATTATCGCACACCATTTTTCGAGGAAGTCTCTTCGACATGACCCAGCCAGCCAAGCCTTCTCTTTCTAATGACCGTGACTAAGTCTGGCTCTGCTAGCAATTCCATCAGTTCTGCATTGCTTATCATTCTGAATTGCTCGCCATCCTTAATAGGGCCATATATTGTTCTTAATATTCTTCTCTCCCAAATTCTGGGGAAATCTTTGGCTGCTTTTGTTAGGACCCATGTCTCGCTGCAATATGTCACAACGGGGCGTATGACTGTCTTGTAAATTAATATTTTACTTTTCCGGGATAGATTCCTAAATTTCAAGACCTCCCGTAGAGCATAAAAACACTTGTTGCCCGCTGTAATTCTTGCCTTGACTTCCATTGTCATGTCTTTGTTTCTTGGCAACATCCCTTTAAGAAGTATACATACAGTTTTTGCTTGAAACAATGCTGAGTGAATGTACACATAAATTTATATGTGTAAAGAGTATACATAAATTTATAAATTCTGTCAACCACTACAAAGAATGGTAGAGAGTGCAATACATCTTAGGTTCAGTATTTCAAAAGTTAACAAAAGAAGTGATTCGGCTGAGATTACCCTCAATCCCCTGGTTTCCCCCGAATTAAACGTACCCACTTTATAGACTGGGTGAGACAAGAAAGTGTCACCTCATCTCAGAGAATTGATCCACGACTAATAAAAGAATAACTCCATTATATGCCACAGAAATAGAATATAGATTAATAACACTATGATCTCAGCCTCTATTTGATTTGTTAAATACTTTTTTAAAAAACATACTGCTATAAACTGGAGAATAGATTAATTGGAAAAAAATTAATCCAATAAACAATTCGTATATATAGAGCGCACTTGTATGAATATTCATAAAAAAGTTTCAGACAAGAAGATTAAAACAGGCTTGTCTCCCTTGTATACAGGCTTGGCTCGTCAGTGTATACAGGTTATTACACCATGTTTATAACATCAAATCGACAGCGTCATTAAGATAAAATAAAAACTAAACATTTTTTATAATATATGAGCCTTATATCTTAAGAAGTTATTGCCAATAAAAAATTTTACAGGCAATTTATTATTTTTAAGTTGAACTGTAGAAAAGAGAGGTTGCAAAATCAGAAATTATTACGTACACGTTGATAGCGAAAACAGCTGATTTTTTTATTTAGTCAAAAAAAATTGCAATTTATTATTAAGTATACATTTTTAATAAGGTGTACATATTTAGCGATCTGTCAATGAGCATCACTGATTGTGGATAAATAATTATTTGCGACCTAAAATTTTATGATAATGTTTTTCTTACAACTGCAATCAATATTAGCATCATTTAAACAATACCGTACTCCTATGGTTAAGTAAGGAAGTAACTATGCCATGATCATACTGAACCACCGGTTTATCCCCCCTGATAAAAGCCAGAGAGGCTAGATGAGCCCCAGGAATATCTCCAGACAACAAGTAGTCGATTCACGGCTGTTAATAAAATAAATAATTAATCTGTCAAAGCAACTCTTTAACTTGGGAATCGAAGATTGGTAAAATATATTTGTATGGATACCCAATTCTGTGAGGGTAGATACATAGTGCTCAATAATTTATAAATAATTGAATACAATCACAGGTTTAATTTACAAACAATATCTGTTTGTAACAAATATGTTTATATAGATTATTACTTATGCATGTGTATATATATATATATATATATATATATATATATATATATATATATACGAATTCGTTTCCCGCCTGAGGCATTATAATGTTTTATTTATTTATTTATTTTTTATTACAATGAATTTAACAAGTTACAATTTTGTAACATAGTATTTAATACATGTTTTTAATAAAACAATTTACACTGCAAGTTGAATTAACATAATAAATAAAAAGCAGTATACATTTATAACATTAGGAAAAAGGAAAGAAAAAACATACACAAAATAGAAAAAGTAAAATAAAATAAATAAATTAAAATAAGTATAATTTTTGTTAGTAAAATAACCGAATTTAGTAAAATAACCGAATTTAGTCAAATAACAGAATTTAGTAAAATAAACGAATTTATATTTATTGCACAGCATATCCGGTTTTCTAACCAAAATTTAGAATTCTGAAAATCCACTAGTCTTCCAATTATTTTTTTTTACTTTACCAGGGGAAAAATCATTAGTTAAAATATGCAGTAATATATAAAATTCTCGTACATTTATTAAGTATAATATTGCACGGGTGAAACACCCGTCAGATCAAATCAGAACACAGATCAAACTAAGAATTGTCTCATCTACACAATAATTTACAATGTAAGATAGTCTTATAAATAAGATGAAAACATACCGCGATTATTACAGACTAAGCGACCTTAGCAAATGTAAATGAAAATAATATATTTATATAAATAATCTATTCGTTTATCTAATTTTAAAATGTTCTAAAAGGCCAGTTGCTATATTTACCAATTTTATGAATTATTTTTCAATCATTTGTTTTTCAGAAATTAGTCATTACTCCTTTATTAAAAAACTTAAAACATACTGCCCATATCCAAATCCACCCTGAGTCGTTAACTGTTCCACATCGTGAATGAATGACCCCCCCCCCTGTCATTTTGTATCTGTACTATATTTACAAATTATTAAAAATATCAAAATAACAAAGTATAAAGTGAATCCCCCCCCCCCAAAAAGCATTTAAACATGCACTGAAATTAATATGATTCTACATAAATAGAATTTCTTTTGAACCTAATATTTACGTGGTTTGTCTGTCCCTTGAGAGAAATATATTGAAATATTGATACTTCATTTAAACCCTTCTTTCTGTTACAGGAAGTATTTTACTGATACTTAATTTGATTACTTTCAGTTTAGGTTATTCATTATGAATATCTGAATCTATAAACTTAAAAAAAACGAATTAAAACTGCTTTAAACATTTAATGAAACTGACCGAAGAATGACTGAAAATACACTGTATTCCGAACACGAGTTTTGATCATTTCCTCTTAAGGCTCATAGTTTTTTTAAAGTTGGTAATCTTGGGGGATACGGTTGGGTATTATCTCTGACCAATGTTCTCCCTGCACAACTGTTATCTGAAATAGTGCAGCCTCTACTGTTTACTGAACCCAAGACCTTTCGTATGTATTGTTACATTTTTTTTTAAATATTCATATTCCTCCTTCCACAACCGTTGACGTACAATTTACAGTATCGACCATGTTCAGAACATATATGTGGTTTGTGTTGGTAAATATTTATTAACCTGTATTTTATTAATGAAACTGTTTTCCTTTGGGTTAATAAAATACTCTTTTATATTTAATTGAATCATCGAATTAAAGTATTACAAATAGTTATTAAAATAGAGGACTTATCTTCATTTCCACACTGGCTTTATCTGAGAAGAAAATATAATAGTACCCTAGAGGACTAAGCTACCCCCCGGATAATATCTTATTTTCATTGTAAGACCCTTGTGTCGCTCCGAGTGAATGTAATCAGGTTTACTAAACCCATCCTCTCTTCTTTGCTCCTCCTGAGGTAGAGAAGATATCCTCCTCAAGTGCTCCTTTTGTGCTCCTGATGGAATTCCTTATTTCGCTCCTTGGTCTAATCTCAATGAGAACAGGAGCTAACACCTGAATATGATAATTCTCTGCGATAGTGTCGGTCATGATCCTAGTCTAAGGGCTACTTTCTTGCGTGGCATTTCTCATAGGGTTGCGAGATCCCTATCTTAATACATGAAAATAAATTTTGTTTGTACGGAGCAATAACCATTCAGGGTAATCACTATCGCTGCGTGTTGATTATATTATTATATAACACGGCTTTTACTTCAGCTGTAATAACGATCTGGGAATTCATACGTGCCTACGAGGCCTACATAAAATAAACACACTTAATTTTCTATATTTCGGTATTTTCTTTTCATCGTGGATATTTACAGATGTATTAACGTTTTATAAAGTAGTATGGTTTGATATAGGTCAGTAAACCTCCCTGATGATGAGTTTAACAATTTTAAATTAAATTAAGCCTTTTATAAAATGAGTAATTTTAAAATATTCCTTATTTTATAAAAGGTTTACAATGACGTTAATGTTCGCGTTTATCGACTTAAGTAGTTCTTCTTCTCATATAAACCTGAGAACATATTTTATAATATTTACATCTGTTATAAATTCAAAACTAAATCACCCCATTTAGCCCGTAGCGATTTGGAGTAGAGTGATTGTGATGTAGTTTAAGAAAGTATCAAATTTCGGTATTCCACGAATTTCTAGAACACCTGATACAGTATTTGTTCTTATAAGATCTCAGTCAGGAAAAATCAGGAAATGACGGAATTTGGTAGTTATTTATTTGCATTGCGTATATGAATGTAGTGAATGTTATTAGTTATATATTTAATGATATCAATTGGTGTTTAGCGAGTTTATAAAATATTATATATATATATATATATATATATATATATATATATATATATACATATATATATATATTAGAATGTTAAAAAATTTAGATTCCAACACAATTATTATATTATGGCGTTTGCATCTCTTTTAATTGAAAAATCAAAATAACAGATCTGTCACACTCAAATAAGTATCAGTGAGGATACACTCCCTCTGCCAATTCACAATAAACATATACATATATATAAACATATATATGTATATATATATATATATATATATATATATATATATATATATATATATAATAAATAAAAATAATAAATAAAAAAAGACATATAATAATAAAATTAAAACGAAATAAATAATTTAAAATAATTAATAAGAAAATAACAATAAAAAGTATGTTATTTTAAATTAAATCATAGTAATTGTGTTAAAAAAAAAAGAAGTTATTTAAACGAATTGATCACACTATTACTGTTTTAAAATACTAACAATATGATAAATAAAAAAAAATAAATAAAAAAGTCATATAATAATAAAATTTAAACGAAATAAATAATTTAAAATAATTAATAAGAAAATAACAATAAAAAGTATGTTATTTTAAATTAAATCATAGTAATTGTGTTAAAAAAAAAGAAGTTATTTAAACGAATTGATCACACTATTACTGTTTTAAAATACTAACAATATAATAAATAAAAATAATAAATAAAAAAGACATATAATAATAAAATTTAAACGAAATAAATAATTTAAAATAATTAATAAGAAAATAACAATAAAAAGTATGTTATTTTAAATTAAATCATAGTAATTGTGTTAAAAAAAAAGAAGTTATTTAAACGAATTGATCACACTATTACTGTTTTAAAATACTAACAATATAATAAATAAAAATAATAAATAAAAAAGACATATAATAATAAAATTTAAACGAAATAAATAATTTAAAATAATTAATAAGAAAATAACAATAAAAAGTATGTTATTTTAAATTAAATCATAGTAATTGTGTTAAAAAAAAAGAAGTTATTTAAACGAATTGATCACACTATTACTGTTTTAAAATACTAACATATGAACTTATAACCAATTCTGTATGTATAGAGCAGGACTCCAGGAGATTCCAGTGCCTCTTTCAAGGCGTCTTAATGCAAAATGTTATGTATCTTATGTATAACTGTAAAAAATAAATTAATAATTTGTTATTAGTAGAAAGTTTAGTTGACCTATATAGCTGAACAAATTTCTATAGTTGTATTGTAAGTTTATTTTGAGGGTTCTATGTGTCTGAAAAAGGTTGTGTTGACTGAAAATAATCCTGAATGAAATGAGTGACTGGACCTATTTTTGGCGTGAAAGTCATATGCTTATATTTTGATTTATCGATTTATTATTCAATATAAGCCTTTGTAGGTTAATGGATACAAAACAGGATTTGAATGGGATATCAGAATATCATAATCATCGTCTATGCTCTAAAAATAGGCATAAAAAGGAATGTCAGCTGTTAATAAGGAATGATAAGAATTGAAGCAAATGATTTAGAGGTTGCGAAGCAACCCATTGTGACACCCCTGATCGACAGCTAACGATGCTCAACTACACTAAGACCTTGTTAACCTCTGATGTTTCGTAAGTGGACACCAAACTCGTATAGTTGAGGTAAGGAATACATTCGCTTTTTTGGGGGGGCGGGAATTGTCGAAGGATCTGGGATGAAACAAGATCGTATCCAGCGGAATTTTTGTGGTTTTAGATAAATATATCAGAAATTTGACCTCAGGGGGGTCAACAGTTTTTGGAAGAGGTGAACCAGGCATCGCTGAATTTAGGAATCCCTTAACTTTTGCATATTGAGTTGTGGTGTGTTAATGTGTTTTAGAGAATTCTGAAAAATTCTTTTACCCTATTCTCACCTGAAAAAGTCCAAGAACCATTTTAGTAATAATTATTTCGTCTTGCAACCTAAGCCATGCTGAAATGTTCAAACTTATTTTATAAAATTATATTAATAAAATAGTTACTAAATCAGTTTTTCATTTGTTCTGTACAATCAAGCTTTCATTCGTAGAAGGTTTTAACCTGAGAAGCATTAACAAGACTTGAATAAGTAACGTCTGTGTCCTCTGTTTTAGATCAACATGTTACCGAAACATATTTTGAGATGAATATAATTAAAAAGTTATTTATAGTTCATTAATAACCGCTAATAAACAAGCCTAATAAATTAAAACCAAAATTTAAAATTAAAAAGTAACTTTTAGCTAGGTTTAGTATACTTCAAGCGTATCTGAAAAGACCCTCTATTATAAACATAGCGAACCATATTGTTCTATATTTAGTGAGTTAAATTAGTTACGTGGTACTGTTTGCTCTTGAAAAAATATAAGTAATATATAGGCCTGTTTAGATATCCCTGAAGATAAAAATGAGGGCAAAAATAATTAAAATTTTGACGAAATTAATAAAGTCATATTTATTAATTATTACTATGGTAATGTTTATTGTTCTGTGTCAAAGCTTAAAGTAATAAAAAATATAAACGAAAATCGAATGCTTCTATTGTCATATTCGATGGAATATTAAACAATACCCATTCCATTATGTTGTTAGTAAGTATGTTGTATATATATATATATATATATATATATATATATATATATATATATATATACATATATTTAATGTTATAAACATATGGAACAACCAAATACATTTAAATTAAAAAACTGAGTTGTATTTTTCTAACGGAAGTCAGACTTTATTATTTGTCTGTATAAGAAATATTTATAATTCGAGGACGAAACAAGAGTCAACAAAAAGTAGATCTCTGTTACAAGGCAACACAGATAATATGTTACATAAAAACAGTTTTATTTAATGGAGGGATTGATTTTATTTATTTATTATTATTTTTATATTTATGAATTGTTATCACTATTTCACCGTAATCAGTAAACATATCCTACTTCCTACTAATATTATAAATGCGAAAGTTTGTATGTATGCTGCCGCACGACAAGTGAAAGCGTTATCCTTTCCAATAAATTCAATAACATTACATACTAATCCTTTACTGACACGAACAACAGTAAACTTCTTGCAGGTAGTGTATGTAAGCTTTGATGTCACTAATTTATTGGTGGCCTTTCAAGGCTTATCATTAAATATCCATAAAAGCCGCTTCAATGCCTTTTTATTATCCGTATCTATAATACCAATTAATTAGTAATTATCTCTTTGCTACGCGATAATTCCAAATAAAAGTACTAATTCAGGCCACTTGTAATTAGTGCACAATTATATCGTCGATACAAATGCAAAGTATCGAGTGTGAAAAAAAATCGTATTCAATTTATAGCAATTGCTTTTAGGATTGATAGTTGATATAGAACCATCAAAAGGGGACAAAATAAATGTATAATGACATAATAAACTAAGTTTGACGATATACACTGATTTTGAATAAACCTTGAAACATTTTTTTTCACTCTGCTGTAACAGTTTTTCCCTTTCGATGCTTTGCATTTGCATCAACGATATCTTCAGAAGAAATCCTCTATTTATTTCAATAATTATAATATGTTTATGGTATAATTTCTTGTTATTGGTCTGTTATTAGTACATTTTTATTATTTATTTTTTTAATATCAAGACACTTTTCAAAATATGAGTCTAGCTGTTATCTCATAGACGATTTTTACGCGCTTGTCTGAGGTATAGGACTCTTTTTTGCGTTTCTTAAACTTTATTGAAGTTAAAATATTTTTTCAATACGAATGTGGGTAATGGAAAAGAATCCGTTAATCTTATCGTAAGAAAGAAAACTTTTTTTTCTGTTTACCAAAATTCAACTATAAGTTATTTTTTTGTTTGTTTAAACATTTAGGTTGGTTTCAGATACCATCAATCAAGTAACCTTATTCTTTAATTTATTGCAATAACAATAAATCAAACTTATTGTTACGCGCATGCGCTCTAAAATGCTTAGAAAGAATAAACGACCGAGTCAGTCCGCTGCCAAGGACTAATGCATTCTATGTGTAACATTTTTGTAATATTATAAATTATACCTATTTAATTTTATAATAATACACAATAAGCTACAATAATTAAAATTTTAAGCAATTTTATAATAAGTATTACTAGGTTATCTATTTTTAGAAGATGATTAAAAAAGCTTTTAATCGCAAATCGGAGTTAATCGGTGTAAAAGGTTTGATTACTTATTTATTAACTGTTTTCTAGAGACTGGAGCCTTTGCTTGAAATTTTTAATTATAACCTTGTTAAATTATTTTAATCAGAGTGTCGTCGTTACAGTCCAGTTCAATTTATATCCAATATTTTAAACATTTATTATTATTTTTTAATACTTATGTTAAAAAAGATATTTAAAAAATTGTGATAGATGATATTAACCATAAGTTATGATAGAAGAATTTCGTAAAAAAATATTGTTAGCCTTTTGCTATTCTCACATGAAAAGATTATTTGAAATATAAATTTTCTAAAATACAAAAAAATTTCGGATTAAAAAGAAATCAAGCAGTCGTTAAAATTAATATCAATCTAATGCAAACAAGAGAGACATTATTTAGTTTATGAAATAATTATTGGAAAAGTGTCTTGTAACTATTTCAAAATATTGGTAATACCTTTGTAAATATTTTCAATGAATTAAGATATAAAAAGGGATCAAAGTACGTTTGTTAAAAAAATTATAGTTATTAGGAACCGATAATTAGAAAAGTGTATTGTGAGAATACTAAAATATATCTGTTTTCTATAAATTATGTATTGCTATCAAAGTGGTCCGGTATGTGTTATTAAGAAAGGCTACATAAATAAACTTTGAAATGTAATATAAAACATATAAATATAGCATTGCAGAATGGTTGTTAATATCAATAAATGAATAAGGCGCTATAAGAATAAGAATATCATAATGATCCTCTCTGAGTAAAAAAATAAGGTCATAAAAATAAACAAATTAATTACGAAATAATTATTAGAAAAGTATACCAAGACTTTCCACTAGTTTTGAAAAAAATTGTTGAACTATTTAGTAATTTATTGGTGTAATAAATTAAAATTTCTTCAAGGTGTACGTACATACGTAGTTGTATTTTCAAAATAACTAGAGTAATGTAAAATTTACTAAATTTGTAATTACTTATTTAATCTTCTCCTCTTCTACCGCCAATGGTGTGAGGATCCTTACTATAGAGTCTGGTCCATGAATCCCTCTCCTGTACCAATCGTCTTCTCCTTCTCCATTCCAAACCTCTTCTGTCAAAGGCCTCCTGGATTGCGCCTTCCCAAGTCTTCCTTGGTCTTCCTTTCGATCTCATACCTTTCCACCTTTGTCTCATGTACGGCCTTCGTTACTCTGTTTTCCGCCATTCTGGAAACATGGTCGAACTATCTCAGCTGATGCTCTTCGACAATTTCCCCAGCTGGCCGAAGTCCCACATTTGACCGTATCGTTACGTTTCGCACTCGGTCTCTTCTGGTCTTCCCTTCCATTCTTCTTAGATATCGTATCTCCATGGCTAGAAGTTGGCTCTTATGTTTTTTGGATAGAGTCCAAGATTCACTTGAATAGGTTAGAAGCGGTAAGAAAGTGTTTTCATAAACAACTTTTTTTGTGTTTTTGTCTCTTCTTTTTTCCTAATGAATCCTTTCGTGAGAAAATTAAAACACCTGCTGGCAGCTTTTATTCGTTCATTCGTCCATCTATCCAGCCGTGTTCATTGAGGTGTGCACCGAGATATTTAAAATCACTTACTTGCTCTAACCTCGTGTTGTTTAGTCTTACGACTCGGTCCCCATGCTCACTTTTTCTTCCTATTCTTTTGATTTTGGTTTTCCCTGTATTTGTATGAATTTTTAAATACCAAAAAGTTCGTACTAGTAGAAGCATTTTTTTTTTAATATTTTTATTTTGAAGAGAAAAGATTTGGCCTGGTCGGGATTCGAACCTGGGTCGTCGGCCTTTCCGTTGCAGTTCTCTAACGTATTGCGATACCAGGGGTCGCCTCCCAGTCTTTTTCTGTTCAAAATAAAAGTATTTAAAAATTAAAACAGTTAATAAAAATTATAAATAATATCTTGACGTAAGTCGACAAGATCCTAATTAAAGTAATGTTCAATGAACATTCTTTCTAGTGCAAACATCGCAAAATTGCGAGAACACGGGGTTATAGGATCGGTGAAGAGAACGGATTTGCCTGACAGGGAGACGACCCCTGGTAGCTCAATTGGTTATAGCACTGCCACGGTTCGAATCCCAACCAGGGCAAATCTTTTCTCTTCAAAATAAAAATATTAAAAATTAAAACAATTAAAAATATTATTAAAATTTTTTTGTTGACTTGAAATAAGATATATTAATATATCTTATTAATGTTATAGTCATAACATGCAGAATTGTCAGCAATATAAGTAAATGAAGAAGGCACCATGAAATAAGAATATCTAGTACGGTCACCTGTGGTCTAGTAGTTAGCGTAACAAACTACTAAACCCAAGATCGCGGGTTCGTAGCCCGGCAGGTGGCCATAGGATTTTTTTAAGGGAGTAAAAAATCCTTAGTTACGCCGTCCTTCGGAAGGGACGTTAAACGGGGGTCCCGAGCCTGTACGATGTCAGGTACTCGTTAAAAATCCCTATCCTAATTAAACCTGGATAGGCAAAATTTAGAGCTCCCACTGTAGCATCGTCCGATTAGCCATAGCAGCATAAAGTGACGTTAAATGAACAAAC
Source organism: Arma custos (assembly GCA_037127475.1). Classification (NCBI taxonomy): domain Eukaryota; kingdom Metazoa; phylum Arthropoda; class Insecta; order Hemiptera; family Pentatomidae; genus Arma; species Arma custos. Next base: position 119,403,121 of record CM073759.1, read on the forward strand.
AAACAAACAGAATATCTAGTTCTGAAACATAAAAAACAAATATTTAATAAATAAAAAGAAATGTTATAGTAACAAGATGTAAATAGAGCGCTTTGTTCTCGATACAAATAAATGTATTCTGTATAAATTCAGTTCAACAATACTTGACACCAAATCTATCATAGAGAGAAGTAGAATTCAAAGCCAAATTAGAGCTTCTCCCATCCAGCAAATATTTTTTTACAGCAACAAAAGAACCCACAGAGTTAATACTGAAGACATTTAATTGTCCTCTGTGTCTAAATAATTCACTTGATAATCTAAATCACATATTTACTGTAAATTGTATGTAGAACCTAGAATTAAATATTGAAGCTCATACGATCAGGATATTTGTATTGTATAGAATCCTAAGCACAATCATATTGTCAAACTCTATTATTATCTATCTAAAGTTTTAAGTATTAGAATAGCACTGAATAAGTGACACATAACGTATGTGGTTGTTTATCCCCATAATACTTCCTTTGATTTAAATAATTTTTCATTTTCTTACATACTTTTTTTGCTGCTTCAATTTCCCATAGTTTGATTTGGAACTAACTCATAGCTATAATTCTAATGTTTATAGCTAATAATAACCTCTATGTTCAGTGTTACTATTTTCAATTAAGTTAATAATAAGTTCAATTCTAAGTTTTTTCCTGTAAGTTTACTTTTTCTTATGTACTTTTATTTTTTAATTTTCAAACCAAACTCTCCAAATTTTAATTATTATGTAAAAATCATAAATAAATAAATTATTAAATAAAAATCAGATATAATTTTTTAAAAAATAGAGTATCATAGTGGCCCTCTTTGAGTAAATAAATAAAGTTGTAAAATAATCAAATTAATTATGAAATAATTATTACCAAAAAGTACTGTACATATGTTTAAATAAATAACATATTTTCTATAAAATTATTGATATCATATCATTAACAGTAATTGCTATGGCTATATTAGGAAGAGATCGATACACCCTAAGCTCTCGAGAGAGGCTGCTTTGATGCTGGCCCAAACCTGCCTGTCAAAACTATCCTTATTAAGCTCATAAATTCCAAACACGTGCTGATTTGTTTTAGTAATTGTTCCTTTGTTATCCACCAAGCTCTTTCCTCCACTTCGTTCATTATCAATCGTTTCTTTGATAATATATAATAGGTATATAACCCAGGTAGTTGATGAAGCATTGCCTAATCAATTTATCTGAATTTCAATAATTAAAATTTGAACATTAATGTGCTACATGTGAGGATGGTAGTGGGCCCGGGCCAGGTAGAGTAAAATGAACTTTAGGGTTTATTACCTGTATTTTGAAGAGAGGTAGTTGTCGAGAAGGAGCGGGCAAGGCAAGAGGCAAGAAACAGGATGAAGAACGGCAGAGAAACAGCGAGTCACATATGGCATCCCCCACATATAGCATTTCCTTGTAAGTAGTTTTATAAGTTAATTGTAAACCACGATCAGTACAAATAAATATCATTTTATCCAATAATTATTATTATTTAATCGTCAGCCACGTCATCCTTTGGAAAGGAATAAGAAGGATTTGTCTCTTAGCTATTAATGTTATAGGCTTAATATATATTAAATATAATGATCTCAAGGTGGCATCCCATTTTATTATTTAAATCTAACTCAGATCAAAGGATCTGACTTTTTCTTGAGAACATAGCTTGGGCAGTAACGCTAGAATATAGCAATTGTCACGTTCATTACAAGGAAAAGTGCATAATGTACGGATTTATAGAAATCTTTGCTAATCCTACGCCAACATTATTTTTTTTAAATGGAAATAATTCTGATTTCACCGATTGTTTCAACTTATCTTTACGAATCTGATGTACTTAGATTGCTAGGTTAGACGTATTCTGGAAAAAAAAGGTCTTTTTTCTTTGTCAAACGCGTACTAGCCGTCTCAAAATAAACTTCTTAAACAAATATACTACAAGAAATAAAGAAATACTACATACCATTCATTTGGATTAAATTTTTATTTTGTTTGTTGCTTTATAAAACTACCAAAACAAAATGTATGTCACAATAAAAAATTATTAGTTTGTAAGATTGGAAAAAAAGGCTCAACTTGATATTTTATCACTTAATTCGATGATGGGGTTGGACGTAAATTGGCAAACTTCAAACTTAAATATTCAAGTTTACAACCCTTCCTCCGAACGTATGATGTAGTATGTAAATTTCACTTCTTATGTTATGGCGGAAATGGAAGACAAACAAACAATGTTATTCTTGTTTAAAATTGCTTAATATGAAATGAGGTTTTTTTTATACCTTAGTTGATAAACCTTTAGAAACAAAGCTTTGGAAAAACAAACTTGCGAAGTTAAATTTTTTCCTAGTTTTATGTGTTCTATATTATGTTGCAGTTATTTTAATTTTCATTAATTGGGTCCTGTCATGTTTATAAGATTTATTTGAAATGAGTTTTACATCTTATATAAACAACCTAATGTGAGATTGTCGACAAGGTTTGGGCTGTATGTGTATGTATGTATATATATATATATATATATATATATATATATATATATATATATATATATATATAACATGTATGAATATGCATATATTATGTGGCCGAGAGGATTAACATGCTTGCAGAACTGTATCTGTTTCCAAAATACAAAGATTGTAAGTTCGAATCCCATTTTCGGGGTCCCTCGAGTATCCCTTCCCTCAGGTATGTTAGGCCCATAAGACTAAATGGCACCTACTCACCACGTAGGGATGATGACATTGCCCCGTATACCACAATCGGGAATCGTGTTTACATGGATGCCCGCAGGTTTGGTCTGCAAAGAAATATGGGTCCTCAAGTCCTCATGCAACCATAATCCATAGATCTAGAGCAACTTGCCACTGTCATTGAACCCGATGGTATCCCAGTGAGGACACTGGTGAATCGGTCCACTGATTATGAAGCTATGTGCAACTTGCCGCTTCACCATTCAAGCCATGCTTCACAGATATATATATATATCAATTGAAATAATGTATTCTCATGACCATAGTTCATAATCTATTCGAGATACATAGGTAATGCAATCTTAAATAAACGAAATATTACAATTATAATATTATAATTATTAAATTATAAGAATAACAATTAATTTCAAAATCGTGATTTATTGCATTCATTTCCCAAGTCCTTTATGATTATCGAAATAACAGACCACAGACTAGACGTTTTTACTCTGTTATAGATTTATTACTATTAAATTTTAATATTTAGTTGAGTTCCTATTGTTAGGTTATCCTCAATTATGTAATTTGATTAGTAATAAAATAAAAGGAACGTTTTATTAATAATAATAACGAATATTTAATATACTAGTAATAAAAATAAATATAATATAATATTTAACATTTCATTGAATAGGTTCGTATGTTTGACCTTTCTCGTAAACTTAAGTTTAATTACTAATAATGTAAATTAAAATATTAATTATCTCTTTCCCTTTAATTGAATCGCAAGTAATCCTTATTAATTGCCTAAACAAATTACCTCATCAATGTTCATTAATTATACTAACGAGATACTTTACTACAGGACCAATCAGATGACATTACAGTCTTACCAACCGCAGAAGGAAATAATCAACTTAATTGTTCCCTAATCCTATCTTCTAATTATAGCACTTCGTACTAAGGTATAATTGTAAACAACTTGTAAGGCTTTGTTGTTAAGGCGGAGAATATCTTAGCACACCATGAAATTTATGGCAACACTTATGTTTAAATTTATGTTCAAATTGATTAGCTATATCAGTCAAAAGAAAAAGACATAACTCAAAAATTAGAATTTTTTTTAGTTAAGCTTTTAGTAGCGATTGTATTGATTGAAAGGTTATTTTAATTCAGGAACGACATAGCTAAGGTTCTATTTCCAACATATATATATATATATATATATATTATTCCATTCCTACCGGTGATAAAAAGTTTCTTATAAATCTTACCTTGATTGGATTAATTGCTTTTATCAACTATTAATAAATCTTTTATCATTTATTTGAATTTAAATATGGATCAACATCAGGAAATCAATAAATAAGGCAAAGTACACTTCACTAACATTGATTTATCATTAACTCCAATTGACAGCAATAAAATAAACAACTTCATTTCAATTTAAAAACAATATAATGAACAAATAAAAGAAATCGATCTAGAAATTCACATGTATCAAATATTAAATATATCTAGCAATTTATTACTATTAAATCTCCTTATAATTAAAATATAACCAACTAACTCATTGTATCTATATAGCGCTTTGAATTTATTGAATTTAATTTTAATGAGCTGTAAGAAAAAATTGTATTTATCGGTGTTATTCTACAGAATATTGAAATCTAGTACTTGCATTTAATAGAAGAGGGGATCCTTTCGCTGCGATGTTCCTTGTTCGAAGGTTTGATATAGAGAGCGATGATTATTCTTGATCGAAGGTTTGAAATAGAGTGACTTGTTTTTTATCTGAAAGGGATAGGTGAGAATGGCGACCTTTAGTGGCATTATATCTAAACTCTTCAATGATGTAAGATTTCGACATTGAATTCTCCTTACTCTCCGGAAATAAGTGTATCCTCCGGTTTTTGTTTCAAGATTTATTATTAAGGAATGATTATATTCTTTTTTTGATTATATTCGATGATGATGATTATATTAGAAAAATGATTCCTTTATTAGACGATATTTGCGTCATGTATCAATATATTTTTAATAAGGTCATATTTTGAGTTGAAACATGTTTGAACTTGAAGTTTTATGGGAAAAAAAAGTTAAAATCATTAAAGATTCAAGATTTTAAAAATGTTATAATGGTTAGTAAAACAATTTCAATACCATCAACAAATAATTTCAATAGGAATATTCACCTTTACCAGTACTTAATTTTTTATTTTTTTTATTTACTTAAAGACTTTCAAATATCACTATTGGAAAATATGTTTTTTCGAGGTATGACATTGTTCTTTATTGACTCTTAATTAAGGTAAAAACAATATTTAAAAAATAGTTAAGAAAAATTAATTAAAAATTTCATGAACTGAAAGTCGTATTTGCTTACATTTTAAAGATAATTATCAATTCTATTTATTATTATAAAAATTGTTAATTGGTTCTACTTGTGTGTAGTTGGTAATTTTATTTTTATTTTTTTAATCACATGGAACTTTCAAATACTTGCATTGAAGAATTAGATTTTTTGAGTAATACGCATTGTTTTTTTGAATGAGCGATAATCGGTTGAACCCTATTTAATGTAAAAAATAAAATAAAATCAATCCCAATAGCTCAAAAAAAACTATTGAATTTTATCAATTGAAAATCGTATTTTCTTTTTCAATTTTAAGAGAGGTATTAATTGAAGCGTTTGGTTTCAAAACCGGTTACATTTATTATCAAAAAATTGTAAGGAACTGATCAAAAAAGATTCAATTTTAAAAAATAATCAAATTAACATTTTTTTAAAATTATTTTACGTTACTTCGCTAATAATTCACTTCAAACAATAATTACTGACAATTGTTTATCGACTACTCTTATTTTTAGATCTCATTTAATATCAAATATGTGGTGGATATACCTTTGTTCTGATGACTTTGATCTGAAAATACCGATACCTGGTTAGCTTATGGTTGATTAAAAGTAAATAAATATATAAAATAGAAATTAAAAAAAACAGATTAATTTAATCCATACAATTAAACATTATGTATACTTAGTTTTGATTTTTCAAACACCAAATATTTTGATTTTAAAGAGAAATGCATCATTTCTGGCATTAATAACTTATAAAAAAAGAAGAAGCATTTTTGGAAAAAAATGGATGTACCTGATTTTGAAACCAAACGCCTCGATTCTATTTAACAATTAGGACTATAAAGTTGTTAGTTGGTCCAATTTGTGTATACCTGGTATTTGTGAGCTGTGAATATAAAGTGACCTCCGGACTAAAACCATGAGAGTAATCTTCATTTTATCCTGACCACCTTATATATTTTCTTTATCTTTATACTCGTATCTATCAACTATAGAATATTTGTATATGCTTTATATTCTATAACTAAATTTAGGTCAACAATAAACACTTAAATCTTTTACTAATTCTTGCGTAACCTATACTGTACACCCTACATGTAAGACATTTTATAAATATTAAAAAAAAAAAAATCGAAAATCGTGTTCATAGATTCCGTGGAAATAGGCGAAGCTAATATAAGCTTGTTAAAAAAGTGCACTAAAATCACGACTTTTGCTAGTAAAAAGTTTGTGAGGTAGGTTTTTTTTATTTTGTTTTTTCTTGATTTCTTTGCCAGTTCCATTTCTACGATAGAAAGGTGAAATATGAAAGTGTCTTCTAACAAATCATCACGTCGAGGAACGTTATTCAGTCCCGTATTTAGTCGATTTTGAGTTATACAATTCGCTAAAGGCTTCTCCCATGAGATTTTTTCTTTCATGGTCCGTTTACCTTTAGAAAGAAAAATGAAGAGAACGGTAACATTTGTTCGAATTATATTGGAACGAAATGAAGCATTGCCTGGAATCATATTTCTCCAGCTCCAGCAACCCACAATCAACCTTTCTTGTCTTCACGCTTGAAAAGTCACCCCTTAGGACGGCCATCGAGGTTCGAGTAGTTGTGGGCGATATCGACTCTCTACCTCTTTCTCTTGGCATAATTTATGGAGAAATTATAAATTACTATTGGCATTTATACTGACCGGACATTCGAGAAGGATTTGTTCCGTCGACCAACGAAGGATGACGACGTATCTCTTTATGCATGGGAGAAATTTAATATTAAATTTGTATCTAAAAATTTTCAATACTATTTTTTACTTAAATATATTTATTTAAACAATAAACAATATTTTCTTATTCCTTCATCTCCTATCTTTCCACCCTCTTTATCTTACAATAAATGATAACTTTACTACACCCCGGATGTTTCCAATATTTCTTCATTATCACATTAGCAAGTTGAAAATGTAATAATTTTTGTTAATTTTGATTTATTCTAATTAACCTATTTCGTATTTATTTCAATTTAATTCAAGTTGTAATTGTAATTTTTAAAAAAAATACCCCACAATTTCACAAAGTAATTCATTAAGATCTATGTATCATTAATTTGAAACTTTTCAACCTTAGATCATCGACATTACATACAATTACCTAACGACAAACGACATACGGTGAATGATTCTCATAAAAACTTCACAATGATATACTCAAACAAGACATATATTTAGCAAGCCAGATAATATATGTTGGAGGATGAAAAGAAGCAGACGTGAGACCTCATTGACTAAAAACTCTAAAAAAATGTTATTTACAACTTCAGACTTGAAGTTGAAAGTCACCTATTAATCTTTCTTAAGCCCCTCATTTCGTTTCATTTACATTTATATTTTCTCTATTATTTCAACATATCAATAATTTTTGCTGTGAATCGTCCATACTCTAAAGAAATCTAATCCTCTGTGTTGTCAGAGGTGGTTTAATTGAGGTATCGAGAAGTTGTACAGTTACCAAAAAGTGCCACTTAGCGTTTAATTTTCAGTACTAAATCAGGTAAAATTCTGTGATTATAAAGAAGTTAGATTATGCTTATTATAAAATTATATGATTCTAAATTGGTTTTAATATATTTATGTTTCTTGTTTCAGGTAAGAATAAATCTGATTCCCGCACCTCGAATCAGTGAGTAACCATTTATACATAATTATTTTATAATAATAATTATTTATATAATTTAAAGTTTTATCTATTATATATTTGTTTAATTCGGAGCTCCTACTGAGATAGGTGGACATTAACGTCTGTAGAATGAAAATGAGAAAACTAGAAACATAGATATTCCTCGGTTTCTTCTTAATGGCATTTGTTTAAAGCAAAATATTACTACTTACTCTCAACAAACGCCAAAAAGTTTTAAAAAATACCATTAGAGAAACAAAAGTCTTTCTTTCCTTGTTTATTTTACATGGCACGTACTTAAATAAATTGTTACAATTCAATAATTGTGATAATAATTAGGTACACTCAAAATATATCTGAGAAATATATCTGTTTTTTAATTTGGTTTTTATACTAATGAAGTATTCACTATAATGCCGTAATTACATTATTGATTGAACTAGGTTTATTATGTGTACTTAAAAATTACATCATTAACTCGTTGGTACAATTGAAATATGTGAATATAACAACAATAATTTTTTTCCGTACCCTCCAGTCTTTTTATTTTTCTCCTAAAGGTAATTCTTTTTTAAGGACAATTTCTTTAGTGAATTTTTATACAATTGTAGTGTTCATTTAGTGTAGCTAATATTTATTTGGTTTTATTTAAAATTAGTTTGTTAATTTAGTATCCTCGATTGATTTGTTTAGAAAAATACTAATATAATATAAATACAATAATTATAAAAGAAAAAGAAAAGGTCTAGTAGATAGCATCCTGGAATGTTCCGGTACAAATACCACACGGCATTAGATTAGAGCTCAGGAACACAAGGAATTCTCAAATACAGTAACAACTGTTGTCCCTTTTTATCTCTCGAGAGGCGAGGTTTACAAGATAAGGTTCACTGCACTTCCTTTAAACTCCTTGACGAATTATTTAGAGTTTTTTTGGTACCATCGTTTCATTATTTTCCCTTTCTCTGCTCTCTCCTCCAAATGGAAGAAAGGATTGGGTAAAAACCTTTGAACTTGGGAGTCGTGTGTCTAAAAAAGATGCTAAATGCTGGTAGAAAGTCGGACATAATGACGGAGGTATTGGTTAGTATTGTACGAATGTTCTTATGATCGGTGTAAGATAATGATGCGGGATTACAAAGGCTTCGTATAGCTGTGAAAATATAGGCAGGGAAATTGCCAGCGTCAGTAGTTATGGTGCATCGTAATATCTAGCTGCTGAGTATGCTTGAGGCTGTGTGCAAGGACGGTGGGTGACCCCCAAGGTCTGCACTTCACCAGTATGCAGATCTACAGCTCTTGGAAGCAACGGTAAATAAATACTTTTTGGTATTAAATTATTACAGTAAATTAAATTATTGCAAAATGTAAAATTATTTTTCTGGGCCTTATTTTGATTCGTTGATTGTCCATTATCATCTATCTAACTCATTAAGGGAGTTCAGAAATTCACATCTTTCTTAAGCTATGATTAAAACCTTAACCGACCCCTTCAAACCTAAATGTAACTTTCATTAACATGCATTTCTATAGCTTAAGCTTGAAAACATTAAAAGCTAATAATATTTATTTTTATTGATCTTCTCTTCCCCGATGAACAGATATTGAATGTTAAATGCATGAACTTTGGTTGTTGAGACCTTATGGGATTTCGCTTGGTTTAAGTATGGAGATTTTAAAGTTAAGGCCTAATCAGTTTGTAATTGATAAGGAAATAGAACTTATTTCATTTCATCTTTTATCGTCACTCATAATGCAATTTGAAATAAAAATTGTTAACTTTTCTGAGTTTCTATTTCTTTTGCTTATTTTTGTTACAATCTATTAGTCTGAAGATTTGAAATTTGAAACTATTCTTTATGTTTTATTTTTTCGTTGTTATTTTCTTATAATAACCTCTCTCACCCTTCGTCGCAAGTAGAGTGCTATTTTCCTTATTTTTCAATTCAAATTTCAAGTTCAAAAGTATTTTCATTAAAAGAATTAAAACATAATAATGTCATACCTTCTATCTTCCGTGCTAGCAACCTTTTATGATAGTGCCTAAGATGTAATGAAAATCAATTTAAAAATTTATAATATCAATTGTGTACTGTTTAATGAGGAACGGTATATGAAACGGTCATAACCACAACTTAAATGATTTTCTGTTTTAAATATATGAAAGGTATAAATAAGACATATAAAAAGATCAATAGCTTAAAATATTATAGGACCGTATAATCTCACCTTCTTCACTACGCCACACACGTAGTACTTAAAGACCGACACCGCATTACTCAAACACCCACTATTGATCTATGAGTCTCGAAAAAAGCAAAAAGAGTTCGAAAAAATATAGAAAGGAATACATTAATGCCTTTGTTTTGTATAATTAGATATCGGTGGGCGTGTGAGGTACAGTTTTTTATCGGACCTGTTAGAGCAGGTAGCCCAGAGCGCAGAAGATGGTGCGAGGGATCCTGGGCAGATACGTGACACTACTGATAGCTTATCGCTCGGGCAAAGGTTGTCACTCGCGGAGTCCTCTTTTGTTACTTCTTCTGTCAGGACTCGAATGCATCTCTTTCTCAGTAGCCAATATCTGTCAGTTCAACAGGAACTGGACTCTTCAGTATGTTCAGTCCTGTTTCTGTTAGCCTGAAAAACTTCAATTTATATCTATACAACAAGTGTGAGTTAAAAAAATTCCTTGATTCCACGTCTTTTCAAATCAAATCGAGAATATGACTTCTTGAAACCAATATTTCTTTCTCTCTTCATGCATTTTGCCACACCTATCATGTACAGTAAATTTAAAATCTGCAGATTGTCATATAGGTTAAAGAACAGTACCTCTCCCACAGCTTGATATAATTTTCTTACATTAACAGATCCCCCATCCACGTTCTTTTTAGGGTCCTTATTGTGTCCTCAAACATGAGAGTCGTGGCTATTTATTCAAATAAGTGGGTTTTGGCTTCAGTGTAATTTTTCTTGAAAACGATTTTAAGTCGACTGTTGGTAGTTTAAAGTCAGAACGCAAAGTTTTGTTATTAACACACTATGGTATTTTAGAACCAACATAAATCGATCAAAAAAACTTCACCATATCCACTTTGGTATATTGAATGATAGGGAAATCATTTTTTTCTCGTTTTTTTCACCCCAAGCTTCAAAGTTGCTATTATTCAGAATTATATGTGAAAAATGTAAGACATTCGATAGTCGTAGAACAACAACTTATTATTCAGAATAGATATTTTAAGCTTTTTAAATATAAATTACAAAAAATCTCAATTCTTGAGATATCCTGTCTTGTTATTGATTTTTTATAATTTACACAGCAATTTTTTTATAACTTACAGAGAATTGTATTTCAATGGAATCGTTAGATGATATGATATTCATCTACTAATACTTTCTGTTTTATTATAAATATATTGTGTTATTGAACATGAAATAACAAATTAACATACATGCATCCTATAACAGTAAAAAGGTTTACGTAAAATTACGAGCAACAACTATCATTTTATTTTATCTATTATTTTAGATTTAACTTATAGTAATTGTAGATTTTTTGTAATTCAACGGAATTTTTTTTTAATGTAAGTTCAGTCGTAAATCATTGTACTTTCAAAATTGGCTTTCTTTTTTGTGGCCTTTCTCTGCTGTGGCCAACCTATGGAATAAATACTGAAATACCTATCCATCTTCCTTCAAATCAGGGATTTTCGCTTGCATACAGCATTCTTTATTAGGAAGAAATAGATACCGGAATAGCAACTGAAAAAATTAGTGCATTAATTATTCCAACACGAGATAAAAAGTTAGAGTTAACAATACTTGCTTGACAAATTTTCAGGCTCTAGGCTTATAATTCCTACAATACTTTTCATACCATTCTCTAATGAATTGTTTCCAATGCTAAATACTGAAAATAATATTTTTCTTTTTCATTTTCTTCGCTCAAATAAAATAAAAATCATAGTTACAAAAACGATGTAAACAGTTGATCGTTAGAATAGAACAGAATAATAATAGAATTGAAAAGTTACCTCCTTCTGGGACAGGTCCCTTTAAATTAAAAAGATGAACCGAAAAAGGAACATAATATATATATATATATATATATATATATATATATATATATATATATATATATATATATATATATATATATATATCTGGGGCTAAGGCTGTATAATACAATCTATATATAGAATACCTATAAGTAATTTAATACATACAGTATTCATAAAGGTGCCAACAAATTAAATAATAACAGGGAAAAAAACTACATTTCGTGACAGAATACTAATGTAAGAACGCAGAATATTAACACTGAGCAACGTTATGATCCTTACTGGGTCTATGATTAAATTCACCCTCGTTACTCTATGTACTGAAGTATGTAAATATCAACTATAACATTAAGTAATAAATAGAATAGATCAGTTTTGAAGATACTTGCAGCATTCTGCTGACTACGCTAGCGGCACTTCTAGCCCGTGACGATATTGAGATATGCTAAATATAGAGGTATAGAAGCCAACTCCAGATGTTCCGTAACGTCATGAATAGTCCCGATCCAAACAGACGGGTTTCGGACCCTCCGGCCCCTGTGTTCATCTTCGACTCCACCTGGTGCCAAAAATCCATCCGCTCCGGCCATAAAGCGGTACCACTTTCACTAACATAAACCTTCTATTTCCGTCTAGCGGCTTCTAAACCTCCGATAATTTATAGATTTAGAGAGCAAGAGATATCCCTCATGAATCATTTGATGAAAAGGTGTGTGTGTTGGAGCCCTTTATAGCAGTGATGGAGACATTACGCCACGACTGGGGTGGGTTGGGCTTCGAGTAACTTACTGCGACTGAGTGGGAGGAGAGAACCACTCTTACTACTCTATTTGTAATAAACTATAACAAAAATAAATGCACATAATAACAGTAAAATCAAATATGAATCATGAAATTTATGCTTGTTTTGTAATGAGTAACAATAAATATCAGAACTTTTTCTATTTTATTTACTATTGCGTAATACTTAGTATGTTTATTTAATGTCACTTTTATGCAATTGCGGCTAGTCTATGCTATTTAAGCCTATCCAAGTTTAATGGAAAACCAAGATTTATATTTTTAATTAAAAATAAATGAATGTTTAGATTCACCGTAACGTAACTTTCACAAAAATATTTATTTTATTTTTAAAAGATAATTTTTCATCGAAAAAATCGTATTCCAAATATGAAAAAATTCACGCAGGAAATGAAAACTTTTAAACGCTTTATTTACGCTTGGTGACGTCATCAGGCTTGTTCATATTTTTGTGATAAGAAATTCATATGAAGTTTTTGCATTTTCTTATAGAATATTGTGTTCATCTCGAGAAATAAAACAATTGCTTATTAATTAAATTAACTTATTTCCAGTAAAGAGTCCTTTTTTGCATCTTTTTATTCAATAACTATTAGTTTTATCAGTGTAACCTATTTATAACAAAGATTTCTTTATGATCTTTTTTTGAGTGTGCTTAAAACTTTGTAATGCAGAAATACTTTCTATATCATAATCACTTGGTTCACTCAAAGACAAAGTAGAAAATCTTTGTCTGTTTTATCATCAACATATGATGAAATGTTAATTGACTCACTGGAGTCATCACCACAAATATCACTGGCAAGAAGTTTTGGTGCCTTCATGGGTGATGTTTGCATATTTTTTACCATTAGAATAGGCGATGATGTCCTACCTTTCAAACATACCTTTGTTTGGATAGCTTTGCTTCTGAGATGAACTTTTTTAGCATTGTGTTTTTCTGATGTCCATGATACTTATGTTTCTGCATTCACTTTTAATGAACATGTAGGAATTTCATTATTGGTCCTGAGACATTCAATCCCCTGTTTTCTATGTTTTCATTATTCCATATTAGTGGTTGCAAAACATCACTGATCAGTGATTGTCTCATTCTTTTGACACCAAAAGGTCTTGGTAGTGATGAATGTACTAGGATCCTCTTTGTTTAGCTATTGCGTTTGGTTGGTACTGCTTCTTTTTTAAAAAAAATTGGACCCCCTACTAATCTAATTTTAATGATATTTTCTATTTCTGCTACTATCTAGAACAGACGAGGAAAAAACAGATCAAACTCACTGATCTGAAATTGGTGTTTGCTTATGAAAGAGTTTACATGCACTATACACTCACTAGTTATTGCTCAAATTATTCTAACTTTACACTATATTCAATGTAGAAGATCTATAATAAGAAGCCATAAGAATCTTTTAAGGATGATTTGTACATATAATTAGAATGATAACATCATGACAATCATCTTATTTAAACATAGGGAAAGACTCATTTAGAGTGATGGAGAGTGAAGTAAAGAGTACACAGCTTAAACTTACATTAAAATTGATCTTCAGGTGCCAGAGTTTATTCAACAGTTTGTAGAAGGAGCCAGGTTATCTTTCGTTCTCATCAGAGAAAACCACTTTTTTTCTTCTTATTGGATCCATGGGAACTTTAAGGAACAGTCTATCTAGGGGTGATTTTGTGGTGTTTTCACACAATGTCACACAACATGATAAGTGATTTGAGTTAAATACTTTTCAAAAATTACAAGGAAAAGTAGCGAGATAAATTGACAACAAGCCTGATGACGTCACATTATATCTTATCAAAACTAACCGTTTTGGCGCGCAATTCGAACAAAAAATTTTCCAAGTCAAAAATTTCATGTTTAAAAAATTATTTTTCCATTAAAATTAGCGGTAGCCCATTATTTAAGAATGATAGATTTCATTGAAACGATTGTTGAAAATCACTTTGGTTGTACATTAAGGGATCTTCAACGAGTACCTGACACCGCAAAGTTTACATCCCCACCGAAATAAGGCAAACCAAGGATTTTTGTATTCCCTTTAAAACATCCAAAGGCCACCTGCCGGTCTACAAGCCCGCAACGTTGGGCAGCGAAGGTTTTTATGATAACCACTGCCCAACAAGTGACCCCTGTAAAACGACTATATCTAAGTCATATAATGAAATATTGTTAAAATGAGTTACTACCATCCGGCAAACATATCCATGGCTTAGAAAAAATTTGTAATATATGTGAAGTCAAAAAAAGAAGATTAAAAATTAAAAGTTTGTTTTTGAAAGATTATATGTTTTACGATCATAGGTAAAATATATATGTTTCTTTAAATTTATTTACATTAGAATCCGAAATAAAGCTGACTGGAAAACATGCAGAGTATATAATGGTAATATTCTTTTAAACTTTCCAAAAACAAATGCTGTTTAATAACACTATATTCAAGTACAGTGAATATTATGTTTTTCTTTTTCTTCTTTCCTTCCCTCCATATACCTTTCAATGTAAATTTTATTGTGCTCAAATTTTCAGAAATGAATAACAATATTAAAATTTGAAAACATATGAGTTGAACACTTTTTCAAATGTACTACCCCACATTTATGTGTAAATTTGTTAATCTTTTAATGAAATTGACATGAGATGTTTTAAACTTTGTATGCCCTTTTATATTTATTTGTCTTATTAATTTTTGAATTGACGAAACAATGACTTATTTGTTGTTTAAAACAGTTCTAGAGACTCAAAGTAGGCTTTAAAATCTTCAATAAAAATACAACTCATGAGTCCTTCCTACCTTTAATCAATTTATTAACTGTAATTGTATGCTCTTTATAATGTGCGGTGTGAAAAAATAGTTATTTATGCACCTAGGGACTAAAAAAGATCATTATTCCCTCAGCTGTAAGTTTATACCCGAGCGAATGCGAGGGTACAATTCGAGTTTGTTCCCGATTGAATGCGAGTAAAGTATTGCTGATAATAGTGATTAATTTAGTCCCGAGGGGCATACAAGATTTTATCTCCGAATGGGTTGTAAAAATTCAAATTTCAAATCTTGTACAATATGTGGTGGATCCATAACTTACACAACCTGAACACAAATCAACTTCTGTTTATCAGTTTTGGTGTTTTGAAACAACAGCTGATTTTAATGGCCGGTGTGACAGGTGTATCAACCTAACCCTGAACTTTTTCAGTACAAAACCTACATTATTTAGATGAATTAAGTTGTCATCTTTTTACTTTATTCCCTAGGGAATAAAGTTAACTTTTTGACTTAATTTATAATACACAGGGAGAAAAGACGTACTTTAGTTCTAATTAATTGAGCCAAAAACACACGTTTTTGTACCAGCAGCAGATAAAAAGTGTTTGTGGCTTTTTCGTTTTTTCTACAACCTGTATAGTTAAAATTATTGATAATAATTGTTAAATATCTCTTGTAACTTTACTTGACAAAATCCGATCGCTAGTCCCCAGAACGCGAAGGGGAGTCTACTTAGTGGACTCAACTATAATTGCGGTTAATTTATAGTAAGTGAAAAGTAAGTTCATATGCGTTCGCTCCATTTGAGAATTCGTGCAAAGATATCTTGGCGAATGTTTATTTCCCGCCTTCGGCTATTAAAATATTATTTGACCTAAAACTGAAAAAAATTTCTGAACGACACTTCGTGTTTACAGCGATAATAAACCATTTTACTACTAAATTGGCTATAAAAACGTATATTACCCCCTGACTCAGGTCCATGTAGCCTGGTACAAACATCTGATCCTGTCTTCTATATTAAAGTGATGGAATATTTGGAGAACTATATGCATGGAATATTGGAACAGTAAAATATATGTTAACAATAAGTTATTTCATACTGCCATAATGTTTCGTTATATTAATACTGCCTAGTTTAAACCTGAATCCTTGGAAAACAGGGGTAATTGCAAACTAAAAATTAATAATAAATTAGTAACTAAAAGTTAAACTGAGCTAAAAATCATTCTTATAATATAAATAAGAGAACTAAAACCTTTAATTATCATCAGCTACAACAAAATTCTGTTATATTATTTTCTTTTAATCTAAACTGAAGATAAAATGTAATAAAAAAAATAAAATAAAAAAAAACCTGCCCCCCATGAATCCATCAACCCATGAAACGGCTGGGGTTCAGTACATGGTAGAGACTGTACTGTTTCTTGAATGACGGAAGTGAAAGGAGGTGAATTGACCCAGATCACACTCAACCGCCAGATTTTCACCCAAAAAAAGCTTGTTGAGCCCTAGGTGGGCCCTACAATATCTGGCAGCTATAAGATAAAATAAAATCTGCCAGATTTGAACCCGGGACCTTCACTCAGCACTCAACCACTGACCCACTCCTCTTACAAAGTATAATACTAAAATAATAAATTCTATTAATACAATACATACCAAAGCTACGGAAGTTATATTAGTAGGAATTAAATTTTGTTCTGTTAAAATATAAGTTAATAATTGTTTGAATGCAATAATTTGTTCTCACATAGCTAACTTGGATATCCAATAAAAAGAACCATCTGATATAATAATAATTAAATATCTATATTTTCATTTATAGAGAAAATTTATCTTTAGAAAAAATGAAAATTGGGTCAGATATCGATTTTGAAGACGATGTTCATTAGTATAGAATAGGATAGCGGACGATGTATCCATGTTCTTGCTTCATGTTCCTCCAAGAACATTAAATCAAATCTCCTCTAGTTTTGCCTGGCAAATATCCAATATGTTAAATTTATTTTTCTTTTAAGGAAAATATAAATAATTTAAGTAATAAAGAGAACTCGCAAAATAGTACTTGTGCTTTAATTCATTTACAATATCTAAATTGATCGGAAAAAATCGTAAAAACATGTATTATTGCAACTGTATGAAGTTTCATTAGTGAATTTTCGATTTTAAACCGTATAAGTAAAACTAATAAATTAAAAAGAACGGTATAGATAAAAGAGCCATAGAAACCATGAGACAAAAACTGGAACAATTAGCCTTATACACGAAAAAAAACAAGCTGTACCACTACAACCCGTGAACGGGTCTGTGGTTCAGTACATGGTAGAGACTGTACTGTTTCATATACAACGGTTCTGCAAGGAAGTGACTTATCCCAGGTCACGCTCAACCGCCAGATTTTCCCCCTTATTTTGGGTACCCTATTTGAATTTTTATTTTATAGAGGCTGGGTGAGCCCGAGGAGGCTTCAAACAGACTTAATAAAAGTCTTGCAAGCAGCGGAATTTGTGACAGGATTTCCGGCATGGCAACTCGGTGCTCTACCACTGAGCTACTCCGCTCCCCACGAAAAAGAATATATCAAATTCAAAATCAAGACATTACAGTACTGTGATAATGCCACCCATTTAGTATGGCATGGAGGCTTCCAGTACAGCTGAAATGGAGAACTTACTCAATATACAGAGAAGAATGGTGTGAAGAAGTTATGTTCCAAGAAAATTCAGAAAGGCTCTAAAAGTCAAAGATATGAAAACTATCAAAGAAATATATGTTAAAATTGAGGACATCGAAATTCAGTTATATGGCAAATATTGAGTTTCTAAGGGCTTATTGTCCAATTGTTAATTCGAATTCCCGGAAGATTGTCCAAGACTAATTCAACAGATTATTGTTAAATATGGCATGATAAGATTCATGGTGGATATGTTCGAAGGATGAAGGAGGAGACACGGAAATATAATATCAAAGGAGGATCGCGTGGATCGGGAGAATTACAAAAATAAAATATCTAAACTAACGATTCCCTTGTGGGATCCTATTGGAAGGGGATTGGCTGAGGAGAGGAGGGAGAAGCAATCGGAAGGGATGAAGAGGGTTGCCACATGTTGTTTGTAGTGGTCCAAGACCGCAATTTTCTAGAAAAAATAAAATAAAACTAATATCGAATAGCTTTGAATCATAAATATTATAATAGACTTAAGAAAATGTAAAATCGACTGGGACTATTAAAATTAATTAACTGAGTTTTATATTTTCATCATAAAATTAATTTTGTAATAAGCCAAAACGACTATAAAAATTATCTAAAGTTAATTAAAGTGTTAACTCGAAGGAAAGAATTCTACTCACTACTGTGACGAGCCTTAATATATCATATCTGTATCATCTTCTTTATCAACGAATATAAATATATAAATACATGGTTTTTTTATTTATTTTATCAAATGGAAATCCAACTATACATAAAATTATTAATATAGATTAATATTATAGTATAGTAATTCAATACAAAGTATAATTTTGAAACACATTTGAAAACTCGGGAGTAACCGGCATTGTCAATGGATAATTATCCAGCAAGTTTAATAATTTGGATAATTTGACGGAAAAAACAAGTCTCTTCGAAATTAATATTTGACCTATAGAAAGCCTAAATCAATGGAGAATCAGAAGTTCAAACAAGGTTAAATTAAGGAACATTAATGAGGATGGCATAAGCATGATATCAAATTAATAGCTAATAACCTACTTATTGGTAAAACCAGGTAGATTGGGTAATCGTATCTGGACGGCCTTCATGTGTTTTGATGAGGATTAGTGGACGATATAATATCATATGAGGAGTTCGTGACCAAAACCGTATAACTCAAAATTTCAAAAGTTTTGGACCCTTCGCTTATTTTTTCAACAATTTTGTAAAACACGACACTTAGCCGCCTTATTTGTCATGGTTTTAGTCCGGTTCTGAACAAGAAATTTCGGTAGTATAGAATTGCACAACTAAACCAGTGGAAAAGTATTGAATTGTTAGAACTATTCAATTTTGATCCTGAACGCCTCAAGTAGAATAAAAAAAATCTACCGTTAGTTACGTGGTTGTTTAGAAACCGTTTATACTTTTGTTTATACAATTATTCCTTTATAATTTGGTGATATAACTAGAAATAGATTTAAAAACCATAATGCTATTAATTACAAGTTTAAATAAAACCCATTGTTGTTTTTTTCGTGAATATTTTATTACACAGATAAATTCCCTATTATTTAGTTTAGAATTGGTACGATTTAAGTAAGCTGATATTTTATGCAATATACATATTTTCTCTGATACTAATTCTTGTTTATTAGATTCATTTAGTGTTTAAATAAACACAATGCCTTCTTCCTGGAAGATAAAATTGCATTAGAACATTTCCTAAACCAAAAAATATAGTTGGTAAAGAAAGTAACCTAATTGAAAATCACTGATATCACGTATGTAGCTAGGGAAAGAAAATGCGAACAAATTATACTATATGGCCAGGAAAACTACTTAACAATTTGGTAGGAGTAGTTAATTATTGTGAAAGACAGCTTTTTTAATTTGCAGTTTAATATCCAGTCGGTAGCGCGGGTTCTTTGTATATTTCCCGCCTTATAAAAACTAGAAATATAGAAATATTGCTTTATGAAATGTAACGAAGCCGGTAGTGCTAGATAAAAATAGGCAGCCCTAGGCAACATAAATAGAAATCCTTCTCCAGCCGAGATCGACTTGGGTCAGGAGGCAGTGGTCGAAGGAGAGTGTATTGGTTAGGTGCTACCTCAAATTGGATGTTGGAGGCCATTTCCTTACTTTAATAATGCTTCGTTCAATATCGATTTTTCTCGGATTTCACTTTCCGATCCATTAATATTGTTTATATTGTTACTTCCTGTAACTGGTATTTATATTCTCAAAAATATAATTTCACTTTTAAATTAGTAGATTTGACTTCGACCATTAATAAGCTTGGTATTGGGGCAACTTTAGTTATTTTATTTTGTTTATTTGAATATATAGTTAGAGTTCTCGGTCGCAATTTTGAAAGCTCTGGGTTCTTTGATTTAATCTGTGGCAGATAAATTATTGAATGTGTTAACAGCCACAGAGAGCCCCTTTGGAGTCCACCGAGCCTCCTGGGGCTCACTAAGCTTTTATAAAGTGGGTACCCTAAAGTGGGAAAAACATGACGATTAAGCGTGGCCTCGGAAAAATCACATTCCTCCACAATGGTTCTCCTGGAAACAGTAAAGTCTTTATGATGTACTGAACCCCAGATTCTTCATGGGTTCTCGCAGTATATGTATTTATTTAAATACTCAAATAAGTATAAATGTTATATATTATTATTGAGAAGTGATATTTTAGAGAGAATTCCGATGCCTTAGTAGGCATATGTGTTAAGTGCCGAAAACAAGATTTTACAGAAGTCAATTTCAATAATAATTATACAGTTCAAGTTTAAGCACACAATATATTTTTATAATCTTCACAGCTTCTCTATTAATTTTATATCAACATATGATCTATGACTTCCTGATCACAATCTTACAATATTATTTATATAACAAAACCTATTTTTGAAAATTTTGCACTTAAGAAATAGATGTGCAAGTTCATCTCACCTCAGGAATTTAACATACCCTTCTTCAACAATTCATTGGGTCATATTCAGTTTGGTGTGGTTGAAATTCATTTGTTTTTCTATAGAATAGTAGAACAGCCGTAATTTACTAAATATATGCTGTTATGTTAGTTATACATTGTTACCATCTATGCATGAATCAGAATGTCATGCTATGGTTGTTTACAGTAAAATTGGTTTGAAACTAGATGGTTTGTCTTGATATCGGGTTCGAACCAAATCTGCAACAAATGGGGCTTTAAGGTCATTCATTATGTATGATTTTATTGGATTGTAAGGATTAGATATGAGAGAAATTCGATGGCTTAGTTTAGCCACAAAGCTCTACTCGGTAAGTCCTAACAGGTCTTATGTATATGAGTCGTTTGTAATTTACTAAAGTTCAGGATGTTGGCCTATGGTTTGTATGGTTTGAAGTATGAAACGGCTATGTATGTTCTATTTTTCAGATATACTGAAAATACGTAACTAAACAAATTTAGCCAAACCGAAGGCTCGA
Source organism: Arma custos (assembly GCA_037127475.1). Taxonomy (NCBI): domain Eukaryota; kingdom Metazoa; phylum Arthropoda; class Insecta; order Hemiptera; family Pentatomidae; genus Arma; species Arma custos. Next base: position 119,424,689 of record CM073759.1, read on the forward strand.
TGCCGATATCACCATTCTCTGGTTAAAACCCTCTGTCCACGGACCACTGTCCTAATTCAAATCCTTCAGATCTCTCCTAACGCCATCTTCCCACCACTTCCCAGTCGGCCCAGCATTTTTTTTCAGATTTACACAGCATTTTCTCTCAGATTTACCGTACTTAAATTAATATTAACATGATTAAAGTTAATTATATCATTAATTTTCTTTAACTGTCAAATTACCATTATGTCTTACTTCATAAAATTTATTTTTATTTTTTAAAGAGAAAAGATAGGCCCTCGCCCGGGATTCGAACCCAGAACCTTTGTCTTTCCGTTACAGCCCTCTACCATTTGAGCTACCAAGGGCACCTGCCGGCAGAGGACAAATCTTTTCTCTTATCCGATCCCATGTCCTCGTGTTCTCGCAATATTTGCGATGAATACACTAGAACGAAGTTCTTTGAACATTTTGAATGAAATGAATTTTAGGATCTTATTGACTTACGTCATATTACTATTTATAATTATTGGTCAATTTTTTTATATTTAAGAGAAAAGATAGGCCCTCGGCCGGGATTCGAACCCGGCAGACGGCCTTCTGCCGGCAGGCGCCCTTGGTGGCTATAAAAAAGAGCGCTGTCACGGAAAGACAAAGGTTCCGGGTTCGAATCCCGGCCGGGGGCCTATCTTTTCTCTTTAAAAAATAAAAATATTTAAACATAAAAAAAATGGCCAATAATTATAAAAAAATATAAATAGTAATATGACGTAAGTCAATAAAATCCTATAATTAATTAATGTTCAAAGAACTTCGTTCTAGTGTATTCATCGCAAAAATTGCGAGAACTCGAGGACATGGGATCGGACAAGAGAAAAGATTTGTCCTCTGCCGGCAGGCGGCCTTGGTGGCTCAAATGGTAGAGCGCTGTCACGGAAAGACAAATGTTCCAGGTTCGAATCCCGGCCGAGGGCCTATCTTTTATCTTTAAAAAATAAAAATAATTAAACATAAACAAATTGACCAATAATTATAAAAAATTCATAAAATTTAATTCGTTTCTGCCTGTAAGTTGATATAATAACGTCTCCTAAGCGTTAGGTTTTTGACCCGTATATTTCTAGCCTTGACCTTTCACCTTTATATCAAGTCCTTATTGGAAGTTCGTGCGTTGGCTTCAGTGAAACGGAAAGCTGTGACTTCATTATTGAATGTTCCGTCGCCCTATTGTGTATTCGTGCGTAACCGATAGTTTATTTCTCTGTGTAGTACGAATTAATTCTTAATAAATTAATATTATTGGAGGAATAAAGCAAATAAATCCTGCAATTACGAATAAAAGTTCAGTTTTTCAGTCAATCAAGGAATTTATTTTTATTTCCTTTTATAGTTAAATATTTAAAAATATTTGATATATATTATTGATTAACTTAATTATTCATAAAGGGTACAATGAAAAGCCTCAAACAGTTCTTTAAATTGGAAACATAATTGGGAATTCACTTATAACACTAAAATTTATGTATCTAATTTTTTAATTACAAATTTATTTTATCATCCTTATAACTTTATGGTTATGAAGTATTTAGCGATCACGCTTGAAGGACGAATAACGTCTTAAGGTCTCGGGAAATAAGTTAAACGGAATAATCGAAAAAGTATAAGTCCACTGGAAATTTTAGGAGATTATGCGAACCGGAATTGTGGAGCTTGTTAAACCTTGTTGATAAAATTGAAGTGATTGTATCGCGTTGACCTAAAAAGGTAAAGTAATGGCGAATTTCCGAGGGTAAATCAAGACATAGGTGGGAGGATCGCGTTATGATTGATCTCACGAATTTAGATAAGGACGGTAATCCGTGGACTGAGATTTATAAACAGCGATTCTGTTCTGTTGAGTTACACGGTTCACCCAGCCACCTCTCCTATTAGCCCTGAAGATCACTTACAAAGTAGGTCGAAACATCGGCACAAATAAATAAATAAGTCTTGACTTATTTGCTTTTTTTTTTACTGCACCCTCCAACTATCTCCATCCAGTCAACTATTTTCCTCTAACATGATTCAGTTCTTCGTGTTCACTAAGTTTTTGATTATTATTATTTATATTGGAGAAGAAAATCGTCCAGGGGGTGTTAAAAAAAATATCTCTTCCTAAACAATGATGATATAGTTATTAGAAACCAACAAGATGAATAAACCAGATACGAAAATAATTAAAACTGAAATAATAGTTTCATTTTAATCTAAGGATAGAGGTAGTTGTATTAGAAGTACCAGTCAACTAATTTCTTCTCTAACACGTTTCATTTTAATATATTTCGTTGTTTATTCGAATTATTTCAGCTTTAAATATTTTTGTATCTTCTTTATTCAGCCCTGAAGAAGATCTGCAACGCTTGTCGAAGCGCCGTTTTTTTAATCAACAGTTTACAATACTTTTTGCCCTCCACCTGGGCCATTTTCTTCTCCATATTTATTCGTTAATTAATAGTCATTCAATATTATTATTATTACTTATATCCTTATTGAGCCAGTCCATCTACAGATTTTTAATAATGTGCAAAAATAAATACACAGAAATACTCACTGCTAACGACTATGTTAAGTATTATTGATATCTGTTCTCATAATTATCAATTTATTATTATTAAATTCTATTCTTTACTTAAACAGTCAATTAAGTTTTTCAATGAATATCCATCAGTATTCTAAAAGTTTCGGGGCCCGTTGAATTGCTTACAAAGCTTCAAAATACATACTTGATAGTTTATTTTATTTTTCTATCAATTTCAAGTGACATTGTTAAACGCTGGTAATTTTTTTTTACAAACTCATATTTTCAAGATTAGTTTAACTCAACTCAAATTTTTTGTATTAGTTTATTCAAGTTAATCCGTGAGTAGCTGTAAATTGCGTTATTATTTTTTTATGGTTTTACTGTGTACAGTTGTACTACAGCCAGGCATGTCCAGCTTTCATCCTTCTCAATGATTTATTTCTTGAAACAGCGATAGATTTTTTTTTAATTTGATTTGATTATTTTATTGAGTTATACAACTGTAATACATACATCTAGTACAATTGCTATAAGAGTAAATAATACATGATAGGACATGTAGAGACACTACCCACTGGCAGCACTCTAATAAAGTTCTATAATAGAAGGTCCCGAGGCCATCTTCTCTTCAGACGCCTAGGAGGATTGTCCGGGATGGAATTGGATGAAAGGATGGAAACTAGTGGGTTTGAATGGGTTTAAAGTTTATTGTGGAATGATAGGTATCTGGAATGGGCTAAATCGGTAACATATGGAACGTTAAGGTCATTATGGATGGTTACAGCGATAGAAAATAATTAAACATCTGCATCCGGATTTCTGCACCTACAATACATCGGCTATAGCTTAAATATGAGCGGTTTTACAAACATGTTAGTATTTATTTATTATTTACGTTATTTACATGGTTGCTATTTTTCTTGAGGGTAATACGAAAATAAAATTATCTTATTAATGAAATTTCTAAAAAGGTACGTACAAATAAATTTTCAAATATTTTTTTTAAATACTAAAAATATTATGTGCTATCAACTGATTAAGCTTTTAGTCGGCATGTTTGAAAATCCGCTTATATAAGTTTCATTGTAATATTCAAATTTTTCTTAATTTATTATTTATGTGTATTATATGTTTATCTTCCTAAATATATGATCATATTTAATCTAACTCTTTAATTATAAAGACCACCTAATTATAAATAATACCTAATTATTCAATTTTAATAAATATAATATCAGAGTAAATATCCTTAGGCTGGATGTTTAGATGGTATACGTTAGTATTAATACGTTTTAATGAGCGTTTTTTTGTTGTTACGCCTCTTGAGAGGTGTAGGCGTTTAGATCTTATCTTAGCGTTTAGAAAAATATTCGCAAGTCTACAGACTTCTAAGAGTTTGAAGGTTGTGTCTTCGAGAGTAATGGCCAGTGTAAACATTATCTTTCTCTCTCTCTTTTGCATTATTTTCAGGAATGTTCAGGAAAGGTAAAATCTAATTTGAAATGGTCAAATCAACTCTCAGAAAGAGCGAGTGAACGTTCACGCCTGCTATGAAATGACAAAACAACTCTTGGAGACAACCGAGATCCATCTAATCCCTTTTCCTACACCTGCACGTATTACTATCGAGAGTATCCACTCTTAAGGAAGAAAGATCGCTCTTGCAAAAACGTATCTTTGAAAACATAAACTAATCTCCTATATACAATTAAAACAAATAACTATGAGATCTTACTAAAAAACAGGAATCGTTAAGAATGGTCAGGACAAATACTGCTTGAAAGTAATCAGGAGTTCTTCCTCCGGCAGCTGATGGCTCACCTGGTTCAGCATCTGCCGTCCTGACCTTTCCTCTTTACCCATCATTGGATTTTGAACAATTTGTTTGAGGTCAACTTCCATCCAGGCCACATCTCTTGTTCTTAGAAGTACAAGCCTTCGCATTTACTTAATACAATGCACATATTTGCTGTTTAGATATATTGACATTAAACATTGCATATCGTTTCCGGATCCTAAAGTCGTTTAGATTGATGTATTTTTGTTTCTACCTTATTTATTTAATTATTTGTTATACGGACAATATCTGTGTTCATAAAAAAAAAAAAAAAAGGGTTCTATCGAGAATTTTTTTTATTAGACGTAATTATTATTTTAATGATTCTATCGAATTCTGGCAGGTTTTGGGTGATAGGCTAGGTTTAATATCGGGCATAAAGTATTCTCACTTCTCGCAAATGTCTGTGTAATATCCGGATTAATTAAGGTCCTAAATGAAATGACCCTCGTTTGTTTTCTAATTGTGTAATATTATTGTCTCTGCTTTAATAATTGCCTACAGAAGCAGATTTAAAATAATTTTATATATATATATATGTATAAATATATTTTTTTTTTTTTTTTTATTGGCTATAAATCTCCTTACTAAGATTTGTTTAGATTCAATGCACATGACAGCGCACCAGTATTAAGAAAAAAAAACCTAAGTGTCAGTCTGTGATAGGAGTGTCATCTACGCTTGAAGTCTTTTGTTCCTCTCTTTTGTTATGGTAAACTTGTTATTTGTGCAACTATGTTATTGGTAATTTATTGAAGACAATTTAAGTAATTTCTTAGCTCAAGAAACTCTCTTACTTTTAAGCAGATTGATTACCTTGGGAATAGTTAATATCCGTGTTTTCTGGAATTCCGTGAGTGTGGAATCAGAAATGTAAAAAGATCATAAGAAAGGTATTATCATATAGAGACCCAAAGATAACTGTAAAATGTATGAATATTCTCTCCAATTTTCGGTCCTTAATTTTGGAAAACATCAGAATTTCATAAATATATATTTTTCAAGAATAAGTTACTTCAATATTTACTTAGTTTCAAAATATATGTTGAGACAATAAAAAAATATAGGTAACAATGAGAAATAGTTCTGTCTTGATTACAACCTGCGTGTTCCATCTTTCTTTAATGATTGACATCTCCTGTTGGAAAAGAACGAATGTTGTAGCAGCATTGTGGTCTTGGTAACATCTCATACCAATTTCAAATAAATATTTGTTGATTCAGTATGTTTAATTTACTGATTATCTTGAGCACAGTTCTAAATCTGATTCTGGAAATGGTGGTGATGTGGTACTTTAAATATTTCATTTTATTTCTCCACTGATAAGCATTAATAAACAACCTACAATAACTGAAGTATAAGATGTAAGTTAAGAGTAAGACAAATATTAAGGTTACTTAGTGCTGGTACTTCTTATTAAGTTTTTTTTTTTATTGCACTTTATTGCATTTTAAGGCATTTGGGCGTGAGTTATATCACAGCTGATATTAACTAACTTTGTGTTGAAACTTGAGGCCCACCGAATTTTTAGACAGGATTATGGTACTGTAGTATAATTTTATAAATTATGGTTGGCCAATGCATTCTGAAGTGGCGATTGTAATAATAAACAAATATGCAGGTCATTTTTTAAAAATACTATTGGATATACTATGAAATTAAGACGGTACATGTCCAATTTTTGTATGTCATTAAACTTGAATGGGGAGGGGGGGATTTTCACGGCTAAAGAGGATTATTTCAAAAAGGATTAACATCAGAGGTGTAATCGTTTTTTTAACGAAGTTACTTTCGCATTTTTTTTAAAGACCATTTTAATGCTCTTTTAAGATTATCCCAGATTATGAGTATCAACGTTTTTAAAAGAGATTTTGAACTTTTATATACGATACTTTTTAAAATTTTTTTAGTCTAATCAGTAATCCAGGTGAATGAATCTATCAGTTTAAATTACCCATCGCGATTATTCGATATTAAAAAGTACAGCGCTGGGTTGACGCGCCGAAGGCCCCGAGTCAAATTATCAAATCCTGCTGTGGCTGATAATTTTTTTATTATGTTAACAGCCGGGAATGAGTCCTGTGGGGGACTGGAAACCCTTCTTGGGATCGCCCAGTGTGCTCCGGTGATGGGTACTCTTAATTGGGAGAAATTCTGGCGGTTGAGCTTGATTTATCTCCAGTTTATTTTATTAAATTTACTATTTTTACTGATTGAACATTTATAGAAAATCTAGTTAATAAAATTATAAATATTTCTTACTGAATACAAATTTTATTTAGTGACGTTTTAAAACAATATTCAAATAAAATGATAAAAGATGAGTCTTTTAAAAGATTCTGTAGATTATATATATTACATGTAAATTATAGGTTATATATTGAAATTAAACATTAAATTATATAAAATCATTTTATTTTGACATGAAATCATTCATAAAGTTTTTTTGTTGATTATTTTTATTAGCCTAATAAGTATCACCTAATTTCAACTGTCCTCTTTTAGCCACGATCTTTCCCCTGTACTTCTTGACACCTTACAGTGAGTCTGGCATACGGGCTTGCTCTACAAACTCCGTAAATTCCTATCCCCTACATACTTTCTCATCCTTCAATCCTATCTCACAAATAGAACTTTCCAAGTAAACCATAATAATTTCTATTCATCCCTCTTTTCCCAATCTGCTGGTGTTCCTCAAGGTAGTATCCTTGGCCCAATCCTTTATACAGTTTATACAGCTGGCATCCCAACTCATCCTAATACTATCCTTACCACGTATGCTGATGATACATGTGTATTATCAGTCAACACCAATCCAGTTATTGCATCCCAAAGCCTCCATATCACTGATCCTGAAGAATGGTGCCAAAACTGGAGAATTAAAATAAATTCTCAAAAATCACATCAAATCACTTTTACCGTTTCAGGCTATCATACTTACATCAGGATTCAATACTTACTAGACAAACTCTCTAAGCTCCCAATTAACTACAAAAGACTCATCTACATGACCATCACACGACCTATTTGGACTTACGGAGTAGAGCTATGGAGCTCCACTAAGCCATCGAATTCCTCTCGTATCCAATCCCTACAATCCAAAATCCTTCGTAAAATCCTCAATGCTCCTTTGTTAAGAATAAAATCATCCATAACGACCTTAATGTCCCTTTTGTTGCTGATTTGGCCCGAACCCGGTATCTATCCTTTCATAGCAAACTTCATTCCCACTCAAACCCTCTAGTTTCAAACCTAGCTTCCTCTTCAATTCCTGATAATCCTCCGAGGCGCCTGAAAAGAAGATGGCCACGTGACCTTCTTATTTGAACTTTGATTTGAGTACTACCAGTGGGTAGTTTCTCTACTTGTCATTCTCATGTCATTATGTAACACGCATTCCATTTACTTGTTGTATAATTGTAATACAGTTGTAAATATCAATAAATAAATTTTAAAAAAAAATTTCTTAATGCGATTATGATATTTATATATTTTGACATTGGATTTTAAATTTATTATTACCCTCTCTCCCCTTTGGTGAGTTATTAAGTAATGTTACAAAATGAAACTAGCAATGCGTAAGTGCAATATCGCAATACGATAACCGACAGGGTTACAAATAAACCGGACGGTTGGATAAGGAATTAAGGTGAGCTATGTGGGCTGAATTGCTAATCAGTTGGAAATGACTCTCCAATGCTCACAGTCCATTTGACAGCCCTCTGTGCCCGGTTTCAATTTCATTTGAATAATGGTCTCTTTTAGTGGTTACGCAGATTCCCGAGCGCAACTTTCTAATCAAATAGCACCGGGACAAATACACCCTCTGCTACGGATATGGTCAGCCGTGGAACTCGATACACAGGGACTAGGTGACACTATTTGCTTCGTTCGAGCGCCATTTATTAGACTTAGTCGAAGACGAGCAGATCGGGTAGATGCTACTGGACTAATATTCGCATGGCTAACGGTACCCTGGTATTCCTTAGGATAGCCGTTGCGCGACCTGCCGAAACCCGACACCTCAGGGTTTTGTTCCTCTTTTCCGCCAAGGACGTACTTTTTTCGCTAGTCTCCATGTCGTGTCGCCGGTAGATTGTAATCCCTAGATTACATGCCTTAATATCATATTTCGCCATTTTTTATCCTCTTAGTGCAGGTAGCCATGTAAATAGGTATTACAGACGGATTAGTATTTAACAAGCTTTGGTCACATTCCTGTTTGCAATTATTTTTCTCTGTTATTCTTAACTTTTCCAACGTTTGATTTAACGTTGGAAAAGTTAAAAATAAACTCTGTCTGAAAATCCTACTAATATTATAAATGCGAAAGTTTGTATGTTTGTCTCTCTTTCACGCAAAAACTACTGAACGGATTTGGATGAAACTTTACAGTAATATAGGTTATACATCAGAATAACACATAGGCTATAGCTAGGGCGGATATAGGGGGAGGCACGGGGACATGGGCGCCCCTCAGACAATTTTTAAGGTACTGTGGAGAATCCACTATAGTACATAATTAAAGGCAAATCTCATGATAATAGTTGTTAAAATAATAGAAATAACATGAGTGAAACTATTGTTTTGATATTCTACGACCATTGGTTTGTTGAGGATTATTGGACACTAATATATTCCCAGTAAAAGATCTTTTAAAAAAAATTAATAATAAAAAACAGTACCACTACAACCAATAAAGCGTATTGGATTCAGTACATAGTAGACACTACACTGTTTCTAGATCACAAGTTGTGCAGGGAGGTGATTTTTTACTAGATCAGGCTCAACCGCCAAGTTTTTCCCCAATTAAGGATACTCTCTTTAAAGAGGTTGAGAGAGCCCCAATGGGACATCATTTACCACAGGTTCCAACTATAAGGGATCTTCTTTAAGCCTTTTATTTATCATAAAAATTTGTTTAAAGGTTTTGTCAGTGATGTGTGGTATTCACACAGTGGATTATTCTATTGTTTTGTATGACTTGTGAATTTTTTTTATTGTTATAATAAAGAATGTTTTAAAAGTTGACAAGAAGACTGAGATGGGAGAAGCGACCAGCCTGGAGAAGATTTAAAAGGTAGAAGTTGCAAGTTCTTTGTAGTTCTGATCGGAATGCAGGAGCGGCTCAGCCGGCCTCAGGATGGTCATGCTCCCGACAACCAGTCCTGTCTGTCCACCTGCTCCTCTCCACTCGCATGGCATTCTGCATTGCGCTTCAATGTCCTTTTCTTAGATATAAATGAAGCTCTTCTAGCTGAAGGAAGTTTGTCTGGTATCAGGATTGAGGAAATCTAGTGGACAAAAATGTTAAATCTGAAAGAATATGTGTACAACAAAACGCTTGTTTCGTGGCTATAAATTATATTTAAGTATGAAAAAAAAAATTCACCACTACAACTCATTGGGTCAGTCTTGGGTTTCATGGTAGATACTGTACTGATCCGATAATGACACTCAACTTCCTTAAAAAATTAGGTTTTAAACCTAATTAAAGGTAAAAACTCAATAAAGGCTGGGTGAGCTCCAAGAGGGTTTAGTGGTTTCATGTGGTCCGCCTATAGTTAAAAAATATTAAATAATTTATCTTTCACATTCAGATTCGAATCCGAGAACTTCAGCACAGCGACTCAGTGCTCTATAAACCTACTTAATATCTATATTCTTAACCGTTGTCCCCCAATTGTTTTAACTATTTCTGCCTAAGTGCTGGTAAACCGGTTCTAGGGACCCTACAATCTTGAGGGTTATCACCTCTAAGATCGAAGTGAACTTATCAGAGGAGTGTGTATCAGTATTTATTTTGTTGTCATATTATTTATTAGGGGGTTCCATTTTGCCCCTAAGCGGATCTTAAAAATATCTGCCACTGAAGTCTTGAATGTTGATATATGCAACCGATGAACAGAGTGAAGCTATTTCTCCTACTTCTGCTTTATTTTCCTCCCTTGCCGCTTCTAGCCCCGACGATACTCTATCCTGCTCAGCGATTCCTCGGTCTCAGGTTAACCGTTTCATTTGGTTGAGTGATTTTCCTTTTCTTCTTCCAATACCCTATATGATGTCCTGATATGAAACTCTGGGACGTCCACGTGGACTCTTCCCATCTGGGTCGAGTTTCTAGTTGCTTTATAGGATCCAAGTCCACGTTCATGCGGCAGACATGCTCGAACCTCTTGAGTTGTCTGTTCTTCAAAGTGGTTCAGGTTCTTCCAGCAGCTCTCTTATACAATTGTTTCTAATTCGATCCCTCCTACTTTTCCCGAGAGCAAGCACGAAAACAATTCTTCCTCCGTGTCAGTTAATTCAAACTCTTACATCAACCCTCTATGCTTAATTCCGAATCTATCAATTGGAACACAGATGCCAAAAAATTGTTTGATATCATAGAGGGTTCTTCACGACAGCATGAAAAAATGCAAAGTTTCCAATATTTACTTGTTGATGCATAATCCTTTTTATTTTTTATTTCTATAATTATTGACGAGCAATAAACTCGAATTTTTATTGCTCTCATTGATGCGATTGCATTCCTCGCCCGAGGCAATTTCCTTTTAGAGATTAGCGCTTGCTTAATTATAGTATCGAGAGGAGCCGTGAGCATGGATTATCCCTTATACCCCCAGAGCAGGGTTCTGCACTTTGATATCCTTTGTAATTTCAAGGGAAAATGATTATAACCTCGGCAGAGAGGCTGCATTTGTCAGTATTACAACGAACTGAGGGCCTCAATTCACTATTATGTTATCTATTGATTTTTCTTAGTTTTTCGAATAACAATTAAAATTAATGATGCACCATATTATATTAATATAATAAAAAAATAATTTGAATAGTTCTTAATTAATTTATTTTGATTTAATAATCATTTACACTGAACTGCGTTTCTACTAGAATTATGTTATTAGTAACTAGTTGTTCGTCCGTAGACCATGCGAAAAATACTAATATATAAATTTTGCTAATAATATGTTAAATTATTAATAACGTTTAATAACTTTGATAATATAATAACAGGATTGAAATAGACAGTGGGTGCAGTCAAAGATACCACAAAATAAGCAAAACTTGCCGTTGCAAAACAATGCCTTTCAGTCGTTAGGTTATATTCTACGGACTCACATTGTCCCCCCTCCCCTCAGGCAGATCTGAAGATGGCCAAAATCTTAGGCCGAAACGTTGGTACAATAAAATAAGTTTTGATTATTTTGAGTTATCCTTGACTGAACCCCCTGACCAATTCAATCCGTTCCTGTATAAGTGGAAAACAAATAACGGACTGACAGGACTTAAATGATTCAAATTATATATTATTATTTATATTCGGAGTTCAGGATTAAAAATGGATGAGGAGGAATTTTAAAAACTTGAATTTTCCACTGTTTTAGTTTGTTTAGTTAAGCAATGCATTATGCTCCCGAAATTTCAGATTCAACTAGAATCAAGAGGAATCACTGCCGCCTTATTTCCAACTTTATTCCAAAACAATTTTTAAATTTAGTTCAATGTTTCTGTTCATCTTTAAACTTTCGAAGTGGCTCATACGTTTACATTATTTTTTGATTTTTGCGACTTTAAGGAACTAAGCAGTATGTTCGTTTTAGACATAAGATCCATCGATTGTCATGACGGTGACTGCCACTCGAGAGCTACTGTTGCCTCCGACTCCAGCCCCAGCCGATGATCCCCTGGAAGGAGTTATGCAAGGCATGCCCCCTCCAGTAGTGGATCGTAGTGGGGACTCCTCCGTCCGTTCAGTACCATCGGTGCTTCCGAATAGTGTGTAAGTTCTTTGTCTCCTATCGTTTTTTTTTTTTTTTTTTACTTCAGCATTTTGGAATCTTCGCATAAATGGTACGTAATTTTTTGTCTCCATAATTTTTACATCCTCAACAAATAATAAAATTAAAATATTTAAAAAGGTTTTTTTTTTAATATTGGTCTAAAAAGTTAATATACTATCTACCAGTGATAGTCAGATTAGATTACCATTCTGATTATTTCCGAAAATATATTTTACACTCTGAGTATATAATTAAGCATAATTTAGTGCTAATCATTAAAAGTAAATACAAATATTACGACATTAAAATAGTCATTAGAAATAGATTTAAAAAAAAGGCATCTGTTCCGCAGGTTTGTCACTTTCGCGTTGAGTTACAAGCAGTTTTAACTATTTATTCGCTTAGTATTATTTATTTAGCTTCATTATAGAAAAGAGACTGTTATTATGGGTAATCATACCACAATGGTAATAATGCCATATATTGATGATAATAATTACTCTAATGATATTATAAGTTCTAATGATAAAATAAATATCATGTTTGTTTGTTTGTGGTAATTATTCCGCTGGTTGTCGCTTCAAGTTGAGTCACAAGTTCTAACTATTCATTCGTTTCCCTTTTACATTTTCCAAAAACAGTATGGAACTATTATGGAAAAGAGAATATATTATGGGAAATGTGTATACTTCGGTAATCTTTTGGTGTAGAAATGAACATTTCAACAAACATATATCATCTATTTTTCGAAATGTTAGTAGAAACTTTTGGTATCAGTTCCGCAGTTGGTCGCTTCTAGTCAACACAACTTTTCATTCGTTTCCTTTTTAATATTATCGATAATAAATATAATTTTATTGCCGACTATAAAGAGATTAAAGGACCTAGTTACACCTACTGTCTACGTTATATCATCGAAATGTTTGTTGATACGTTCATTTCTCGATTAAATGATTACCGAATTATACACATTTCCCATAATTCCACTCTATTTTTCATACTAAAACTCACGATTATTTTTATTTTTTGGAATATTAAAAGGAAACGAACGAAAATTTAAAACGTGTTGGCTTAACACGAAGCGACAACATGCGGAATCGATACCAAAATTATTTTATTTTCTTCCTAAATTCAGGAATTATAAACACCACCTTATCATTCAAGGTGATGTTTTCGTCCCATTTTGGCCGCACAACCTATTTTCGTTTATTGATCTCTGATAAAGATATTTTCCAAAATGCGAAAAATGAAATAAAGTCTACTACTTGGCAGTTAGTAAATTCGCGATGACCGATTGAGACCGTTGTTAAAAGTCGAAAAAATGTTACCGTGCCACAATTAGTAGTTTGCATCTGGAATTCAAACGATATTTTATCAACGTGGATTAATTATTAGCTATGTCAATTAAAACTATAAATATATGTTTGTTATTATACCATTGTAAAATTATCCCATTACCATTGTATCCAACTTACAATGATTTTCTAGTGTGTAATGTATTATTGACATGGGTACAAATCATATGATAACTCTTCTTTTTTTTTTAATTTAAATTATTAATAATTCAATAAATAATTTTATCTCTTAATTTAATAATTGTACTAATTAATATGTAGAAGCTTCCTTGGATTTATACGATAAATCTTCCTTATAAAAGTTTAAACATGCATAAAAAAACCATGATTGCCTCTACATCTATACCAGAATTATGATATCTAATTATATTAATCTGGATAAAACATGTTGAAAAATTGCAATTCCAAAAATATAATTATGTAAATTAAAAATATTAAAGTGTTTATTATCTTCTTACTTTGTATTTCTGAATGGGGCATTTTAAGTGGAGTAACTTTATGGCTATTAGTGTTTGCTTGCTGTTAACATGTATCTTTATTATTAATAACGTCTCATTTCTCAACTGCTTAGTTATATCTCATTTTACTAATGGAATCAAATATTAATTTATTTTATCGGCATATTCAAGATAAATTAATATGTATTACTTTTAAATTTTAAAAGAGAAAAACACCGAGTGTTAGTGTCCTTCTTCTAAGGGGTTGTATTGGTTGAATCCATATCAGATATTCCAGGTACTTCAAGTTGAATTGAAAATAACGGTGTATGTTGCCAACATTACATAATATATTTTTATCTTAATGTTCTAAGCGGTATTATTAAAAATCATTGTTATATGATGAATATTTACTTAATTAATGCTTAGTGGCTATAGCTGAAAGCATTGCAAAACTTCGTTTTCCGAATGTTTTAGTAAATTATTATCTCGAAAAATATACATGGAGACAAAATAAAATCTTTCAAAATAATATAAGATAAAAGTTAGCATGGTAAATGGAACTAATAATATGTTAGGCAAAGATTTTCATTTTAATTTTGGGTTGATTTTTTTGAAAAGGAATGATTCTCGTATGGTTTTATTCATTTCATTTTTTTAATATGGTTTATAATTGGACTTTGTTATTTTTTGAAGCATTTTACTCATATTTTTTATAACTAAGTCTAGCATGAATTGAATTCGTAAATATCATATCTCATATCCTATCCTCTTTTCCCGCCTAAGCAGTATGAAGAATTGTTTGTCTTCTAATATTTGAAGTTTTGGATGTGCAAGGAATCGGTCTGTCTCATCATACTTCATTCAATGGCTACCCCTGAAAGGGAACTGACCACTCCCTTCAATATCTGCCCGAGAGCAGAAAGTGCACTCCTCGGGAAAGGTAGCCCTAAGGTGTGTACTATTCATGCCTTTGTCTGTCTGTGAGTGGGTGTGTGCGTTCGTTTTTATCTCTAGTCTGAGATTATGAGTCTGTTTTGGAGATTGTATTGTGCTCAGTAACTCGTAGGGATGCTACTCCTCAGGCAACTGTAAGCAATAGTTACCCCTTGCAGCTCTCATATATATTAATTGAATTATATTATTTTAGTTCTTATATATTTGATATGTGATTCGTTTAATAAAAATTTATTTTGTGCCGCATTTGTACTATAACGTGTTTTATCTCAGGGAAAACGAAGATTCATTTCAGTAATTATCAGAGCAGAAAGAATATAAGTCTTCATTTCCGTACTGGGTTTTGAGATTTTCCATTTTGCCGTACATTTCCTCATCCGATCTTAAGCTAGGTCACCTTGTTACCTAGTACCTTTTTATTTCCACATCAGTTAAATTTTTGTATTAATAGTATCTGAGTATTTGTGCGATTTGAGTAAAACATTTTCGACTACGCTCATTATATTTTCAGTATAAAAAATTAACTTTCATGCAATAATTATACTTGCGATTTCCACCAACATTTTATTATTATAAACTTATGATAAATGATCACTATTTATTCTTATTTAAAATGTTTTTATTGTTAATAAAAAATATTTGTCCAGGACGGGGATTCAAACCCGGGTTTCCCACGCATTTGTCGTTGTACTCTGCCACTTGAGCTATCCTGGCACGTACCCCGGTCAGACAAATCCTCTATCTTCACAGATCCCATATCCCCGTGTTATCGCAATTTGCGATGTATACAATGGGAAGAATGTTAATTGAACATTACTTTAATTAGGTACTGCATGCGTTACTATATTACTGTGGATCTTGTTGTCTTACGCCATTATATTATTTTCAATTTATTTTATTTTATTTTTTTATTATTATTATAATTTTTAAATATTTTTATTTTGAAGAGAAAAGATTTGTCCAGGACCGGGATTCAAACCCGGGTTTCTTCTTGTTTGAAAATATGATCCCATATGAGTTTTTAAATTGATTTATCTCCGTGAAAGACTTGTTAAATTTATTTATTAATGACACCCTGTTCATCATCAATCATCAACGAAAATGTTTTCTTCATATCTCTTCGTCTTGTCAAAATCCTAATCATCAAGATGTATTGATATGGATTTGACCTCAATATTCCTTTGAAGTTTGTAGTTTATTTCTAGAATGATTTTATTTTCCCTTGCTCAAAGGATATGAGCACAACACATAATGGTGTAACTAATTTTAATTTCGTTATTTGTTTGTATAGTTTGCGGATCAGTTTTGGAAAACACATGCAGATTATTTTTTATATATATGCTATTTATGCTATTAAATAAAATACTCATAACAAAACTTGTGTTCATTTATACATAACATCAAAACAAAACAAGTGCAATTCCTAAATTTGTGGATAAAAATTAGCAATGTTTTCTAAAATCTTAGTTAACAAACATTCTTATTCGTTCCAAATTATTTTTTGTTTCTTCGTTTGATTGAAGCCCAAAGTGATTCCACCCTCTGGGTATGATCACCTGTTTTTAAGTCAACGAAATTTTTTGAATAGTTTATACTCATGCCTTCAATTTGCTTTATTCCCTTATAAGCCTTCCAGCAATCAGAATATATTGTTGTCCCAGGCCGTATTGCAGCTTTAATGTAAGAAGTCAGCATTTCAGCTGTTCTACATGGCTGTCCCTGCATACTCCTCCGAACACCGATTGTTGCGGGTACATATATCTTCCCCACATTATATTTTCTTTTGGAGAAGCAGGACTCATCGATTTCAACACTAAGACCTTATAAGAGTTTGCTCTTATAAAACTTGAATATAGAGTTTTGAAAATAGTTTTTCGTTCAATAGGTAGATATTGATATTGATCAATCGTGATAAAATATGAAACATAACAATATAAGCTCTTCTAAATTACATCTGTATATAATGATGCAGTTACAGACAAACTATCGAAAAATTATACGGTTTCGCCATTTCTAAACTTTTTTACTAGATAAAGGTAACATGACATTATTTGTGATAAAACAATAAACGTTACACACTGTATTGTTAAATTATTAAGATAAGAGAAATAAAAAAACATTGTAAAAACAACAAACAATGTATATTCTTGAATTCTCAAATTATTCAAGACGTTTCGACGCTATGGTTTCATTTTCAATCTTTTTCTCTCTTCATCCTTAAAAAAATGTTAAATTAAAAAAAACTGATCGAGTAATAATGTAAAAATTAATTGGAGAGGCTAGAAAGAATATCCAGTGTGTTTTAATTTGAATATATTATTAATTGTAACTCACATAAAGACTAAAAAACCTATATTTCCAATTTCCGCAGAAGATTTATTCTTCTTTCAAATTGACCACTCCCATTGCTAATTCAGAATTATAAACGTTCGACGGTTGTCATAGGAATAAAAATAGAAAAATACCATTAAATAATACCAAGTTATTATGAATCATGATTCAATGAGTGAGCAAGTGAAAAATTAAATGTGAAAACAATTGTACGGAGATAAGCTCATTAATATTTGAATTTTCAATTATAAATAAAGCATCCATCCAAGAATAATCATTCATATTGTCATCATTCAATACCACATGATCTTATTTTCTTGTTACCTAAGACCGGATACATTGCTCTAAACTACAAGTGACGTGTTTATACCTCGTACAGCATAACAACATCCTTGAATAACAGACGACCACTTAGCACGTGTGAAATTCCTGAAGATCATTCGGGTCCTCAAAGCTTCTCATTCCGCCTCCCTCAAAATGCAATCTGTTGCGTTGACAGTTATATTCGTTCATGAGTAGCTTAAGAGCTTGGTGCTTGTTTCGGCAACGGGCTGAATTTACTCGAATAGATCCACTTCGAAATTTATAATCTTCTTGCGGTAAACAGCTTACCAGTGTTACTTTCTCTGCTGATATTACTTAATGGATACTGAAAAATTTCAAGAATCAATGTAATTGTTATGTGGTTAAGAATAATAAAATTAAAAATAAAAGGATCATTTTTTTAATCACCCTTAAGATTATGCTTACTACGCTCAGTTCCTCTAACTTATTCCTAACTCAAATATTTAATAACTAAAAGTTGAATAATTAATTAAATATAATAGGCTAAATTTAGTAGGCTCTCTAGGTATCTTTGGTTCAAACAATGTCTGAATCCGCAATGAAATTTGGTTGCATTTTATGCCTTACAGTTAAAGAATGCAGAATTTTTTAAAGTTATTAAAACAAGATCATAGGATGCTGCTTATAGAAGCTATCCCCTTTCCAGGACATGTTCGACGACCAACACGAGATCGAAAAAGTTAAAAAGAACAAAAACGATATTAGTTTTAGTAGATATAAGAGGATATGTTAGATTGAGAAACTTTTAGTTTCAGGTAAGCTTTTTGGTGTAGGAACTATCTTAAACTATACTAGCTGTGAAAAATGAAAGAAGATCTATCTATCTCAGCTACCTTATACATCTATTTTATTTTACCTACCTTATAATAACCAATTAAGTATATTTGTATTTTAGTACTAGAATAAAATATATTTGATACTTTTTGAAGCATGTAGCGCGATCATTACCTTCATAATATAATGACCAGAGGGAAACTCTTTTTTTTTTTTTAATTTATTTATTGATATTTACCACTGTATTACAATAATACAACAAGTAAATAGGATAAGTGATACATGACATGAGAATGACAAGTAGTGAAACTACCCACTGGTAGTGCTCAAATCAAAGTTCAACTAAGAAGGTCACGTGGCCATCTTCTTTTCAGACACCTCGGAGGATTATCGGGAATTGAAGAGGAAGCTAGGTTTGAAACTAGAGGGTTTGAGTTTGCTATGAAAGGATAGATACCGGGTTCGGGCCAAATCAGCAAAAAAAGGGACATTAAGGTCGTTATGGATGGCTTTATTCTTAACAAAGTAAGGAGCATTTAGGATTTTACGATTGTAAGGATTTTGGATTGTAGAGATTGGATACGAGAGGAATTCGATGGCTTAGTGGAGCCCAAAAGCTCTACTCCGTAAGTCCAAATAGGTCGGGTCGTATGATGGTCATGTAGATGATTCTTTTGTAGTTAATTGGAAGCTTAGAGCGTATGTCTAGTAAGTGTTGAAGTAGCCTGTAACGTCGTGGGGTTTCTTGTCTTTTCAGTCTTGTATGAGGATTCCAGGTTAATCGTTTGTCAAGGTGCAACCCTAAGTATCGGATCTGTTCTACAGGCACCAGAGGGATATTATTAAAGGATACTGAAGAGCAGGAAGTCATTGGTTTACGACGTAAGGTAAAAGTGATTTGATGCGATTTTTGAGAATTTATTTTAATTCTCCAGTTTTGACACCATTCTTCAAGATCAATGATGTGGGATTGGAGGCTTTAGAGGGAAACTCAACATGAAAAATTTCAACATGCTTACTTTAATTTAATATTAATATTAAATCCTGATTAGGATTTTCATTGATACTCTTATTATCATCATATTTAAAACCTCGAACATAATTATTTGGAGTAAGAAGAAAGACCATAAGATTCCTGTGAATGATTGTTTATTATGTGAACTGCGTTGGAGTTCAACTATTTCTAATTGTTTCTTCATTTTATCCTCTACCGGAGTAAGTTGTGCAATCTCTGGTATGTATGTATGTAATCTCTTTTCCTGTCCTTATCATGACTCAACGTTCAGTTGTTATTTCTTTACTTGTAGTCCTGATGATATATTAAATATTATTGTGAGGTTTTCTGATTAACTCACGAGAACAACCATTGGTGACAAAATTAAGTTGAGCCTACGTTTGTGTTTTAAATAGCAGAGCCAGAAACAAAAGTCTAATCAACAAGCGACCTACATTTTGAATTTAATCGAAGTTTCAAACTGTTCCTGAGAAAAGTTGGAAAGTCGGATTTTCCTACTTCTAACTCACTTCTGGTAGTTATTTATAATTTAATTTAATATCATTCTTCCCTAAAAACGGTAAAGTAAAATTTATTTTATTTATTTTTTCAATTACATTTTGAAAACTTAAGTAAAGAATATCCTCGTATACATATATATAGGGAGATCAAAAACTTTTAAGTATTTATACGAAATAGAAATGTACATTTATTTCTATTGTAAATATGAATATAGGGAATAAAAAAGTACCATAGGTATAATTTTAGTATCTACTTAAAAAGTACAATATAAGATTATCAATAATGAACAATCTCAACTTAAACGACTTTTAAATCGTATGATAGACGTTCATACATCAAATATTTTGTATTCAAATATGTATGATGCGGATTAAATATTTAATGAGGATATTTAGATCACCTCAATTATATATCTATAATCTCTAATGCTTTAGTAAAATGCTTATTGTTAACTGTATAATTTAAAAATGTAGTTACTAATTCATATATTTTTTTTTATTTTTGTTTGTTTTGAATGCAGATAGCTGAATAAATTTGCCTTTATAACGTTATATAACCCAGTTATAACCATAAACAAATACCCTTTACATTTTTAATTTTAGTTCTTAGCATGCAGGTAATTTTTTACTATTATATTTAAGTTTTAAACCACATAAAAGTTTTATAAATAACCAAGTTTTATAAAATCCATGAGGTTAACATTCCTATTTTATGACTTTTTACAAATTTCAAAGAACATTATTTCTATTAGTAATTTATATTATTTTAAACATATTTTATCTTTTTCTTTTAGATAGAAATCAAAACCCATTTTGTATATATATGTTTAAAAGACTACTTATTTATTTTTAGACTTGCAGTTTTTATTAATTCTTTAAATAAATTTAATTAATTCTTTTTTAACATAAATCGGTGAAATGAAAATCTTAATTTGTCAGAATTATAACTAAATGAAGAAGCATAATACATTCAAAATACATTGTACATACGTATTGACACTTTTTAAGTATTCTCTAATGAATTTATTCGCTGTTATAATTTATTTTACATAGTGCGAGAATCCATGAAACAGTTAAATATTAAACTACAAGCTTTTAAAATTTATTTATTTAATTATTTTAATTTTTTCTTTCATCAAGTAAGTAACTCTCATAATGCATTTACTTTCAAATGTATAAATTTTAGAGGAAAGAAATACTTTTTTAAAACTAATTGAACAATAAAATTTATACCGGTATTGTTTATTATAATATATAAGACAATTTTATATTACAATTAAATGCGGCCTTCAAAAAAAATTAACAAGACGTATTTTTCTTCCACAGTTATTGTTTAGCCTAGAAATGAGAAGCCAAAGAACATACAAAGAGTGCCATTAATAGATTAATTGATCTTGCGTCAAAAGTTTCTATTAGTATAGCCCCAGCCTTTAGTGACCTACTTGCATCATTCATCTCCTCCAGAACCAATGCAATCGGATGTATCGCTGTATGTATAATAAAATATATTTATTATTATACTATTCTAAGATCCCTGATTGGAAAACATAGGAAAATACCAACATGTACAGGGCCTGAAATGTTCACAGAGTGGTTGTTATTGTAACAGATTGATTTCCACACGCCAAGGTGACGGATACCTATTCTGGAAAGGTGAACCACATGGCGTTCTCCAGTCTCAATATGTCATCAAACCATTCAACAATCTGCATTCAGTTATGTCCTCTGTAAATAGTCATTTTCTAATGTAATTAAGTATCAATAAATACTTATATTGATATCAATATTAGTGCACACAATGTCCAGAGGAAATAATAGTTAATTTCAAGATTCTAAATTGATGAAATTAACTATAACAGTATCAGATGACCATTAAAGATTTATAAGGTATACTTATCAATAATAAAATATGAAAAGTTTGTTCGTGGCATTTATATGATGCCATGAAAAATCGTAAACATATTTTTTATTTCGAAAAAATATTTTTTCATCAGAACCTTGAGAACTTTTTTTTTTATTTGAAATTTTAATAATAAATTAAATATTTTCTGATTTTAAGTGACTTTTCCGTACAAAATCTTAAAACTTGAAAGATCAAATATCTACTTTATTACTTCGGAAAGACTGATTTTGATTTTTGAGAAATCTGAAAGAGAAGTGATTCGAGTTAGTAAAAAAATAGAATTATGTTTTGTACCACTATAAATAACGAAGAAAGAATAATTTTAAAATAATCTAAAGCTGCATAGTCAAAAAAAAAACCAGAAAAACATCTAGAAAATAATTTTTTGGTGACATCAAATTTAAGTGATAAATAGATTAAGACTAAAATCTTTTTTTTTTGTTATTTTTAAATTTATTTATTGATATCTACAACTGTATTGCAATAATACAACAAGTAAATAGACTAAGTGATATATAATGAAATGTAGAGAAACTACCCACTGGTAGTACTCAAATCAAAGTTCAAGTAAGGAGGTCACGTGGCCATCTTCTTTTCAGACGCCTCGGAGGATTATCGGGAATTGAAGAGGAAGCTAGGTTTGAAACTAGAGGGTTTGAGTGGTAATGAAGTTTGTTATGAAAGGATAGATACCGGGTTCGGGCCAAATCAGCAACAAAAGGGACTTCAAGTCGTTATGGATGAGTTTATTCTTAACAAAATAAGGAGCATTGAGGATTTTACGAAGGATTTTGGACTGTAAGGATTGGATACGAGAGAAATTCGATGGCTTAGTGGAGCCTCAAAGCTCTACTCCGTAAGTCCATATAGGTCGTATGATGGTCATGTAGATGAGTCTTTTGTAGTTAATTGGGAGCTTAGAGCGTTTGTCTAGTAAGTGTTGAAGTAGCCTGAAACGTCGTGCAGTTTCTTGTCTTTTCAGTCTTGTATGAGGATTCCAGGTTAATCGTTTGTCAAGGTGCAACCCTAAGTATCGGATCTGTTTTACAGGCACCAGAGGGATATTATTAAAGGATACTGTAGGGCAGGAAGTCATTGGTTTACGACGTAAGGTAAAAGTGATTTGATGCGATTTTTGAGAATTTATTTTAATTCTTCAGTTATGACACCATTCTTCAAGATCAGTGATATGGGATTGGAGGCTTTGGGATGCAATAACTGGATTGGTGTTGACTGATAATACACATGTATCATCAGCATACGTGGTAAGGATAGTATTAGGATGAGTTGGGATGTCAGCTGTATAAACTGTATATAGGATTGGACCAAGGATACTACCTTGAGGAACACCAGCAGATTGGGAAAAGAGGGACGAATAGACATTGCTATGGTTTACTTGGAAAGTTCTATTTGTGAGATAGGATTGTAGGATGAGAAAGTATGTAGAGGGTAGGAATTTGCGGAGTTAGTAGAGCAAGCCCGGATACCAGACTCGGTTAAGACTAAAATCGTAGAAATATAATCATTACAAACAGTTTTACAAAATCGTTAGAACAATATAAATATATGAAGGACTAAACATTTCTACAAAAACGGCTACACTTAAACAAAAATTTTTAGTTTTTAGTGTTCTGTGGCATTTCACTTGATGTATATTCAATATAAATTCTGTTTTCCTATCAGTTGTTATTATGACCTAAAAGACTGCTTATTGCCTTTAGGATCTAACAAATGGTTGTTGTTTGTTCGTAACGTCACTTAATGCTGCTATGGCTAATCGGACGATGCTACAGTGGGAGCTGTAAATTTTGCCTATCCAGGTTTAATTAGGATAGGGATTTTTAACGAGTACCTGACATCGTACAGGCTCGGGACCCCCGTTTAGCGTCCCTTCCGAAGGACGGCGTAACTAAGGATTTTTTACTCCCTTAAAAAAATCCTAGGGCCACCTGCCTGGCTACGAACCCGCGATCTTGGGCTTAGAAGTGATATCAAATGGTTATATTTGATAATAAATAAATTTTAAAAAATAAGAATAAGAAAATATTCTGGGTGGAGGTGAAAAAGTTCTCATAAATAGGGAGAACTGTTTATTGGAAATCCAACGTTTCGACCCACATTGGAGGTCTTCTTTAGAGCTTATAATGAGGTCAAGGGTTGAGGTTTATGCGCAGTTTATTAACGCACTAGCGGTTAAATATCTCCCTATTTAAGAGAATTTGTTTTTACCTCCACCCGGACCATTTTCATTCTCACATATAGAAGTTCAACTAATATTATTCAAGAAGAAAGAAAATAAGTTTCTTTTAGTGAAATTAACGGACGTATTATAAATATATTTTAATATTAACTATTTTCCTCCATTATAATTATATATGTATATAGTTGGTTAATATTCTATCCATATCGATACTCTGGAAGCGGTCCCTTTAAGGGCGGCTGGGCTACTGAGCTAAAGTGCAGTGGATGATAGACTGCCGGGAAAGAATGGACTGCGGCGGCAATTCGCTGCTTACTGAGTGACAGCAACGTGCTGCCTTTCTTGGCGGTATCTTATAGGAGCCCCCTGACGTATGGAGGCGTTTCTCTACGTGTCTCGTATATTAAATACTTCTTATCCCGACCAATATCTTAGAGGGTTTTTTTTCTTTATTACAATAGAATCCACCACGCACAGAAAATAGAATGGAAAGAAAATATTTATGTATACACTTATGAAAATAAAATTTCGCGAATGAAGTCGATAATGGAAAAAGTTGTATCTGTTCCGCAGGTTGTCGCTTCGAGTCGAGTTACAAGTTTTAACTGTTTGTTCGTTTCATTTTTTAATATTTTCCACTAATACAAGTGATCGTGAGCTTTAGTTTGGGAATGAGAATGTACTTATGGGTATTGAGTAGATTCCTGTAATGATTTCATCAAGAAATAAAAGTTTCAACTACCATTTTGAATTATAGATGGCATATGTTTGTTGAAACATTCATTTCTAGATCAAATGATTGCCGAAGAATACACATTCCCCATAATGTTCATTTTTTCCCATACTAAAGCTCATAATAGCTTTTATTTTTTGAAAATATTAACAGGGAGACAAATGAAAAGTTAAAACTTGTAGTGACAACCTCAGGAATAAAAATCGAAAAAATCAGTAACATCTTTAAATCGATTTTCCTATAATTTTAAACTTCCTGTAAGCAGTATAAGAAAGTAACGATTAACATTTAAAAAGGGGAAAATAAAATTAAATTTAAAAAATCATCATAAGAGTGATTACAGAAATTAAGGCTTAGCAATAGTTTTTTATATAGGTCAAATTTTATATATATGTTGTGTCTGTAGAACAATTTTTTGTGAAAAAATATCCATTTAAAGTGAATCAACATCAAGGAAATTGCTGATTTATCTTACAAACTAATAATAATAAAATGATGATCAAATTTAACTCGGAATTTTCCTTTTAATAATAAGTTCTTAATTTATATCTTATTATCATTTCCCTGTTTTTGTCAAAATTAAAAACTCATTATTGGAATACGATGTGCATCGCCTATCCTCGAAGTTAGTTTGGGTTTGAGGGAACTCTGGGAAAACTCCAACAGGAATGCTGTATTATGACGTCACATCGGTGACGTCTTATTGGTGGCGTCATCCTGTCCATGCCTCTTCCTCGGAATCAGCATAAGCCTATCCGCGCTCTGCAAGATAGTTTCTTTATCGATTCCTAATCAAAGTTGTAAATACTAGAGGATTTGGTAGGTAGTTCTTCTCTGTTGTAAGACTATTTTCTGGATTGCATACGTTATCTTAAGTATAGCCTCTATAAAATATTATAAAAATAGGGTACCCAAAATAAGGGGGGAAAATCTGGCGGTTGAGCGTGACCTAGGACAAGTCACCTCCTTGCAGAACCGTGGTCTATATATATATATATATATATATATATATATATATATATATATATATATATATATATATATATATATATATAGAGAGAGAGAGAGAGAGAGAGAGAGAGAGAGAGAGAGAGAGAGTGAGTGAGTGAGAGAGAAGAAAGAGAATGGAAAATAATTTTATTCTAGGAATATATATGGCCAAGGTCTACATAATAAGAATCATATATAGTTATTTCATTATTTTATTTTTTCCTATGATGGATTCTTAGTAGTTTTTATACTATTGATTTTTATTTATCAATCTCAAGCTACAACCTTTTTTTCAATACAATGTTCGGAACATTTTGATGGTCTTATTTTTATATTCTTTAGCCAACACATCTTTAATTATCTACATATTTGACCATTACACAACAATCTTATTATATTATTTTTATAGTTTACTGTCACATAATTGTTTTTCTCTCTCTTTAGTAGGAAGGGCGTGGGTGTAACCCTACAGGTTACTGACCTAGTCAAAATGAAAAGGTCGAGGTTTATTCCTTAGGTCCTTCACGAAATAAATGTCAATCCTCCGAGGCCATGTTTGAATAGCTGTTGGACAAAATTATATTCTTCGCCAAAATATCAATAATTGTTGTGTAAACTATGAAATTCGAAAAAAAAGTTAAAAGATAAAATGCATCTCCTCTCTTAAATATCTTATAAACTGAAAGGTTTAAAATATGAAAAAGTCAATTTATTTTTTCGATATTTTTAAATATTTTATTTCAAAAGAAAAGATATGACCAGGACTTTCCTTTCAAAACATCTTTTATATTGTTATATATTTATACACTATAAAAATATTGCCCAATAACTTCCATACATTGAACAGGCATGTTGTTTTAGCCGAAAATGTTTTTGTTGATTTGAATGGAACGGGAAAGTACTAAAATTGTTACAGTCATTAATACTCGATGCTTATACATTTCAACTTTTATATATTTACCATAATTCAATAATTTTTTATCATTTAGTAATTTTCATTTGTCTATATTTTACATATTTTTTAGCCCTGAAGAAGACCTGCAAAGTGGGTCGAAACGTCGGCTTTTGAATAAACATTTCTCCGCAATTTTGAGAAATTTATTGACCTCCACCCGGATCATCGTATAAATACAAGGTCAACTATTATCATTCAAGATAAAATTGTTACGCCTTAACTCTTATTCCTTGCAATAATTATGATTTTTCAAATGTTTCCCTGTTTCTACATTAATATTTAATTATCAAATATACATTATTGAGCTCAGCTGAGAGTTACCTTGTCCTGAATTATTCTTCAATTCTTTCCTTTCAATCTGACCTTGTTGTTGGTAATCGTTAAAAATCATTCTTCCTTGCTTACCCTATTATTTATACCCATACTACTGTTAGTCCTCTTACCACAGACTGTATTGTGGTGCGGTGATCTACTCGATTGTATTGCCTGCTCCTACAAGTGGTGGTGCGGTGCCTACAGAGGTAGAAGGTCCAGGTAGGGAACATTCTTCGACGACTAATTTCAATAGCCAGGCGGGCCCAACCTTTGTCCTCTGTGTCAGCGTCTTCGGCCATCTTCAACTTAACTACTTCTAACTTAAATTATTATTGCCTGATGGGAATAATAATTTACGTTAGAAGTGCTAGTATCTATCATGGCTCTTTGAAGATGAATTAGTGCTGTCCATTTAAATACTAGTATAGTATTATAGTAATTATTAGTAAGTATACATTCATTTTAAACTACCCATTAGTAATACTCAAATAAAAGATTATAGGTTAAAAGATAAGTAGGCCATCTTTCAGACACTTCGTAGGATTATCGGGAATCGAAGAGTTAACTAGGTTTGAAACTAGTGAGTTTGAGAATATAGTATTTGAGACACCTACAGTTTTTTATGAAGGGTTTGTTACCGGGTTTGGGATCAGCAAATCAGCAGCAAATGAGACATTTAGGTCATAGTGGATGATTTTATTCCTTTCAAAGTAACGAGCGTTAGAGATTTTATGAAGGATTTGGAATTGCAAAGATTAAATCCTTAAGGAATTCGATGGTTCAGTGTAGTCCCAAAGCTCTACTCCATGAGTCCATATCGGTCTTATATCAGTCATGTATAGTAACATTTTTTAACGCTTACAGCGTTCGTTTTGTAGGTGTTGAAGTAGTCTGAAATGACGAGCGGTTTCTTATCGTTTAAATCTGGTATAAAGATTCCATGTTAACATTTGAGCCACCGGAGTCACCTGCCGGCAGGGGACAAATCTTTTCGCTTATCTGATCCCATGCCCCCATCCCATGCTCGCAATTTTTTGCGATGCATACACGAAACGAATGTTCTTTGAACATTACTATAATTTTAGGAATACTCTAGTTGGACAGTGGTAGTTTTAAAACTTGTAATCCTATATTATCTATTTATTTTTTTTAACAGTAAAATAAATTTGCTGAAAGGCTGGAATAACGTGGAATAACTGGAATAATTTTCGGACATCTTTATTGAATAAATAATAAAAACAGTTTTCGTTTTTTAGGCGTATACAAAAAAAATTAAATTCTGGCTCGTTTTTCTCAATCAGTTCTTGAATGTATTCATTCGTCTTGTTGGATAGGCTCTCACTTACTGAATTAGGATTTAACATGTTTAATATTAATTTTAAATAATAATTTAATATAAACCTTATCATAGCCAGATATAAATTCCCTATTAAAGAAATTACTTACCCAATCCAACAGTAGGCCCGGTAGGTTAGGCCTCAACTGCATATTAATTTCATCGAATATTATTGAATATTAAAAAGATTGGATTTAGTATTCAGTCCTTAACAACATTCCTTATGCAGATTTATGGTAATTGTAGTTTACCTTAAACGAGTGTCAGGAACCGTTATATCCAAAATTTTATGTTTTTATATCATCGTATTTATTTATAATAAACGCTTCATTTTTTAAAAGTGCAATTTTTCAATTAATATCTATTGTTATGCTATAGTTAGCTGCATCGATGACTACGCACTTATATGTATGTATGCTTATGCATGTAGATTCATGTGTATATATACATACTTGACCTGAACATGAAATTGGGTAGGGTCAGGTATTGATTGTGTAGTGGTTTATACAATAACTCCAGTATAATACAATCCTACATTAGAGTAATATTTATTATCAAAACATTTAAGTATTTTCTAAAAACAAATACTACCGTACACCAAATCAAATTGGTCGAAGACTTCTCTCACCCACACCTCGACACAAGAATTAAGTTACAATAGGTAATTTTTATGGTTTAGTTCTTAGTTTTATTTTCTGGATAAGCGCCCACTTTTTGAATTATACTTTCCCTCTTTGACTGGGATACACCCTACTATAAAACATCTTGAATGACGTTTTTAATCGTTGTTTATTGGGTTTAACGCCCTTATGGGCTCTCAGTAGAGCTGGAAGGGTAGGTTATTCTATAGGTTAGTTGATAGCCCAACCAGTGTGGAAGTGAAGATTTATTACTTTGAGAATACGAGCGTACTCTTTCTGGGCTGACTATGAAGCTACAAAGTCGCCGACTATAAATTTTTCATTTATACAAATTTCTGAAATAACTCGTTAAAATGTGTTAGTATATTGTTTAAAGTATCGTTTAGAACGAATTTATAACTATTCACCAGTCATACATTTTAAATATTCAATATAAGTGAATCATATTTAGTGATACTCGCTGGGATCTCTGGATTCCTTCCCTGACTCACGGTGAAAAAAAGAAGATCGATTGCAATTATGGCTCTGTTTTGTATAAGCTTTACATTTTTCTTTTTAATTCTCGGTTTGGTATATGTATTAATTTTTAATTGGGAGAGAAGCTGGTCAGTAGTAGAGCGCTGAGTTGCCATGCAGATGCCTGGTTCGAATCCCGTTCGCTGGCAGACTTTTATTTAATGTTAGCGGCCGCAGATGGATCCAGGGACCCCCTTGCTCACCCAGGATGTATGTAGTGGTTACACAAAATAAGGGGAAAAAATCTGGCGGTTGATCATGACTTAGGACATATCACTTCCTTGCACCACCGTTGCCCAAGAAACAGTACTGAATCCAATAACCGTGTAGTGGTACAGTTTTTGTAAGTGATTGTTTTGAAATTGGGGGTCCGAGCCTTTAAGATGCCTAGTACTCCTTAATCATCCCTATCTTAATTAAACCTAAATAATTAATGACTGCAACTATAGCATCACAAAGTAAGATTAAATGGATGAAAAACTTATTATAATTGTGATTCTGAAATATTTCTTCTTTAGCAGGTTGAAAACTAATGATGCTAACTTTTATTCATATTATTCTCATTTCCAAAGCATACTTGAAGTTGTACTATATGAATATATCTATTGTGATTGGAGTGCTACTGTTACTGTCCTGATGTTAGCCTGAGTGGTAGTGGCCAGGAGCAACGACCCGGCACTCCCACATATCCTCATCGTCGGCTCCTCGTGAAGGTCTAAGGTCCGTATTAAAATATCGTGAGTCTCTGTTCCAGCTACGATAAATAAAATTTTTTTTTTAAATATTTCGTTTTGTGCTGCATATTTTATTGTCCTTTAACGCTCCCTTTTAAAGTTGCTGCGATGCGAAGTCTTTGTAACGTTAGAGAAAATCTTTACGTCAATTCTCGTAATCGGCAGTTAGTACACGGTGAATCTTACTCCCTTTACCTGAGTGTCATTTTCATGTCTGACCGTTAATCGTCTTGATGACGAACAGGAGTCTGCACGCGATGATCTGGTTTCACTGCAAGATACACTGGACCATTAGATTATTGCTCGAATTTTTATTAAGTATCGGTTTATATTGGATAGTGTACGTTCTTTGTAGTGTGCAAGTACATTTGTAAATAAAGTTTTGATATTTTACTATTTAGAGGCGGAACACTGTTACCTCTGGTAGCAGTGCTTATAAACTATCATTCATTAATTAATGCTCGTATTGAATTGTTACATATTATGAGAGTTCTTTAAAAGGGTAAATAAAAATACATTTATAGATAAATTTCCACTTGTTTAATAAATAATTTATTGTTTACTCGATTAATAAATAATCTTGTTTTATAAATTTTATGGATTTATATTAATTTGACTCCTTTAAAACAGAAAAAAATCAACTCTCTTTAAAAATGGTGTAGTAGAGACGAGACTTACAAATAACTTTTTCATTTGCATCAAATCTTATTTTATTCTTCAAAGTCAAAAACATAGTACTTTGTCAAACTGGAAATCTATAGATTTGATATTGAACTATTATTGGATCATTATTTTCCCAATTTTATCGATCTATGTTAATTTGACTGCATTGAAATAGAAAAGAATCAACTCTAATTAAAAATGCTGTTTGTACCAACTCGAGTTAAAATTAACTGATCTTGGCCAATTTAGAGACTTTCAAATAATTTGTTTCTCAATATATCTAATTTTATTCTTCAATATCGAAAATATTGTAATTTGTGAAACTAGAAATTTATAACTAGTTTGGTCCTTTTACAGCTAAAAGGAATGGTGCATTATGTTTACAGATTTTTTTTTTCAGATCGCAAATGAAAAAATGCATATGCATATACCTCACATGGATCCTAACATTTTATGATCTAAAATTTATTATTTTTTATCACTGTTTCATCCAAAAATCCAATTCACCGATTGCTGACAACTTGGGGTTTTACTAGGAAAAAAAGTCTTTTATGAATACATAAATACAATAAAATGAAAAAAATTTTATTCTGGGACCAGGTCCCTTAAGAATAACAATTAATAGAAATATTTCTGGCCAAACTGCTACATTATTGGGATACTACAATTAAATATGTAACTAAAACGTATGTTCTCATAGAGAAAAAAAAAATATATATATACATAAGACAAAAATAAAATAATAGAATAAAAAATTACAATAAACAGAAATTGGCTAATGGAAAAAATAAAAAAATAGATAAGAGAATCTAATAATATGAATTATAGTATCATAATGAGTGTGTCATATTTTCACACATACATTCATAAAACATTCACATATTAATTATTTACTTTTTAGAAATAAAAAAATATGTATTTATTATCTTATTATTATTTATTGGCCATTTTATAAATTTTATCTTTTGATAATGAACCATAGATAGATAGGTACTGTCTAGTGAATCAGTAATAACTTTAGGTTGAAATTTGGCATAAACACGTTAGATAATCTCAATAATTTCAACTACATAACATTTTATGGAAGAAACTATATCGTAACAATAATGCATTTATTTCTTATAAATTCTAGTTAACGGATGCATTATGTTATGTTTTCAGTATATTCGTGGTTAAACAAATATTTATGAAGATATCAGAATAAAGTGCTAGTCATTTTCTTTTAAAATAGTAGGAGCTATTTCTCTTGCATATTTTATGGATTGATTTCTTTCTGCGAAATGTTGTTCAATACTTAATTTCATCATATTTAATATGTTTCTTAATAGTTCTATTGTTATTTATAGTAATCTCCTATTCTATTGAAGGAAAACAAGGAAGGTTATTTCTGAAGAATACCAACATACTAAGGGAGGGGCAAGATTCATTCCGTCTATAAATTTCAACCCGCCAAGGCCGGATTCGAACCGGAACGGATTTACCTCGTTTCACATCTTGACTGGAGTGTATCTTCGACGCAATTTAATTAATCAGTTGAGAGAACAATGTTTATATTTATAATAATCTATATATATATGATTGAATTATTAAAACTCTGCGATAATGTTTTATAGAGTTACAAAGCTTGTTATAGTTTAAACCTCTGTTGTGTAATGAAGCTGGCAAAGTTTAAAATATAGAAAATGCTTTTTTACCCAATTTTATTTTCACATACGTACATCAGAAAAATGTTTCCTTAATTTCAGATATGATAAGATTACTGCATGATTTACAGTACTAAAATAAGTTTATTAATTTTTTTTTCATCTTTGAGATTATAGAAATTTTACTTACTTATGAAGGTCGTCGTACTATGTGTGGACCAACTATTGTGCAAGGAAGTGATTCGGCCGAGATCTAGACTGGGTGAGCCACAGGTCATAACCTAATTTAAAAATAAATCCATTACTTACCGTAGCCTGCTTAGAACCTCGGAAAGTAGGGATTAGTAACAGTGGACCCTCCCCTTTGAATATAAGTGGGACCGTATCTAATATACGAAGCAACCTAAAACAGAAATTGACTTGGATAAACCGAGAAAAACTTAATAGGATAATAATAAGTCTAATAAACAATTTGAATATCAAGAGCTAACTTTTATGAATATTCATAAAAAAATTCCAAACAAGATGATTAAAACAGGTATTGCTTGTCTACTTCCTGTCAGTGTATACACGTTATTACACCATATTTATAGACATTTTAATTTCTTTTAATCTTAAGTATCTACGCAACCCCTATGGGTGGTATAAATCGTTATAAAATAAATGTCAAGAAATATATAACTTGGCCTCTTTAATAAAATTATATGTTACCGATAAAACTTCTTTATGGTAATGATATATGCACTCTAAGAAGAATAAGTAGTTACAAACCATAACTTACAAAGCACTACAAGGCGAAATAAGACTTAACTAAATAATTGTAAAAAAAAAATACTAGATGTCATTAATCCTAAGTTTTAATAAGCGCATCGTTATTCTTAAAACATAAATCTTCAATGACTATTCTAGTTAATAAGTAAAAAATTATCTGTTATCTATTATTTAAACTTTGCTGGCTTCATTATAGTATAGAGAGTTAAATAAATCGATACTGAGAATAGAACTCTCTTGAATGCTGAAGAAATCAAATGAAAGACCGATCAGTGCGTCCCAGAAGAAGACGTTAAGGACAATGGGAGAGTGGATCAAGCTAAGGGTTTAGATATTCAAAGAGGAATCGAGTACTAGGAGAGCTTTTTATTTTTCTATGTAATGTATTGTACTTTTTGGTCTTGTGTATAACAATAAGTATGCACAATATTCTTTTTTAGGGGTTCCATATACTGTATGAGGGTTTCGTAATAATTTTTTGTACTCAAGATATAACCTATGAATGTCAGTTTTTTATGCAGTAACAATTCAAACATTGCATCACTTTCTATGGCTTAGGAAAAAACATCTAAAAAATTATATTTTATTTTCACAAACAAACAGAAGCAAAAGTGTTCCTTAATTTCAGATATGATAAAATTGCTGCATTTTGTAGAGCAGGAAAATAAATGTTCTTATTACTAAAATAAAATAAAAGTTATTATTAAAAATGAAACTAGATTAACCACGTTATGTTAAAGAGCTTTATGTTTCAACCTCAGGACTCATTTATTAATTTTTTTCATATTCATTAATTGTAGTAAGAAATTGTACATGATATTTGGTATGTTTTTCTACTTAAAATTTTGAGAACAGTGCAAGCATTTAATACTTATGGGTTTTAAAGACAATAATTCTTAAATCAACAGGTAATCATACATCTGAGGTACCCCTCACTGGCCATCCTAAGATATTCCATTCTATAGAATATTCGTGTTTAATTGAAATGTGAAGCACGCTATGCGAATACTTTCACCCTTATTCTTCTTTTTTTCTAATTTGATTTTGCTTAATTATGCCTGAAGCGATGAAAGTTTAAGCCGAAGTTGTTAAGCCGAATTCGAAAGTCGTTCCTAATGTGATCTATCGAAGAAAATAACGAGAATCTGATGTTCCACACTCCTGCATTTCCCATTCAATTATCGTCCCCTTTACGCCTAGTGAACTGAATTCTCACCAAGTTCCTTTCTTAAAAAATGAAACCCTCCAAGAGGGAACCGGTTCCTAAGAAGATCAGGAGGCTAACTGTTACATGTAACCTGTTAAAAAGGAACCTGTTAAAGATGCCTTGCCTAGAACAGGTTCACTTCGTTATTTATCTGCTCGTATTAGAGATAGCGTAGAGGTGGGACAATGGCTAAGTGCTCGCTATTACTTGTTCGCGTCTAGCCGAGGCATTCGCTGATTATTTATTGCTACGGTATACTTAATGCTCCTTGAAAATCAAAACTTGCTCACCCACTGCTTCGGAATAATGTAACATGGAAGTTGTTGAGGATTTATGTTTACACTGGACATACCCAACCATTAATTATAAAAAAAGAAATAAAAACTGTACCACTACAATCCTTGAAGGGTCTTGGGTTCAGAGGTAGGGACTGTACTGTTTCTTGAACAACGGTTTTGCAGATGATCTGTCCTAGATCAAACTCAACCGCCAGATTTTCCCCCTTATTTTGTGTATACACTAAAAAAGAGGCTGGGCGAGCCCTAGAATCCATAGGATCTATCCCCACCTGCTAACAGATGAAATAAAATTCTTGCCAGGCGCGGGATCTCAACCCTGGACCTTCGGCAATGCAATGCCACTGTACAGGCAATAGCGCTCTACCACTGAGTCACTCCGCTCCCCTAACCATTAATTATGATAAGTAAAATATTTTTAGTGAAGTTATTTACCGGATAAGAAACTCTTTATGCCATATAAACATAAAAAATGTCATGGTCAAACATAAAAAATAAATTGGAAAATGTGTTCCTATTGATTTCCTACTAAATTTTGTATCATTCCTGTCTTTTGTATTGACGGTCTACAACATTTTTAATACTAATACTATTAACAAACAAGTTTTGATTTTTTTTAAACATTTTAAATTCAATATTTTAAAAATTAATTGTAATTTTCTCTGTTACAGGTGAGTGGAAATCCACTAAAATGACGCATGAGTAGTAAGTAGTAATCACTCTTAACTGCCTATCATTATCTTTATTTATAGATTTATTAATAATTTATTTGACCATTACAATAATGATTTTTAGTGTTCAGGAACTAAAATCAGAAATTATCGATCAATAAACAATTGGAATTGTGACAATTATTGACAACTTCTAATTATATATTATATATAAACTATATATTAAGAATAATAATTTATCACTTTTATTGATGGATATTATTTATATTTGTATTAAAGTCATACACATAGATAATAAATAGTCCTATTTTATTTAGATTAGTAAAATAGTTCTTTTATACTTACCTCTTCAACCCGGTATCTTGCTGATGCATACTGAAGTAATTTACAATCAAATGATTCAGCCAAAAAGTAAACAATTCACTTCGTTATCTGCCTGAGATCAAATAAAATATCTTTATTATACATTGTCGCTAGTTATTACGATGCATTGCGGTTCATCTGTGACGTCGTGGTTAGCACAACTAGCATCAAAGCCGAGATAGCGGGTGAGCAGCAAGGCATGGGCGCGTAGAAATTTCTATGAAAGGGCGTAAAAAATCCTAGGTTATGCCGTCTTTCGAAATTAACGTAAAATGGCGGTCCTTTGCATGTGCAGTGCCAGATATTCATTAAAAATCCTTATCCTAATTATATAAGGATAGGCAAAGTTTAGGACTTTCCGATTAGCCATAGCAGTGTAAACTGGCGTTGAGGGAGTAAACAACAAAATATTACATGAGCATACGGAACCGGCTCGAGAAGTGGACTCTTGGATAGGTTTGAAAGGAAGCTTCAAGAATTTCAAAATTAGGAGAAAGTTAGCAGGGCAGGGAGATACCTTTATAGTCACATCGCCTGGCTACTTAGTATTTTCACTTTCCAGGATAATGCCATTGAGGAAAAGAAGAAAAAAAAAAAAAGCACTTCGGTTGTTTGTTAGGCTAGAGTAATTCTCATTTGGGTTCCTTTCTCCTTTAACTTCGCTAGTAAAAAAAAAGTATCTGTTACGCAGGTTGTCACTTCGAAATGAGTTACAAGTTCTAACTGTTTATTCGTTTCATTTGCAATATTTTCCAAAAAAAAAATAATACAAGTTAACGTTAGTTTTAGTATGGAAAAAAGAATGCAATTATGGGTAATGAGTAGATTCCGGCAATCATTTCATAACAAAATAATAGGTTTAACTAACATTTCTAAGTATAGATGATATATGTTTTTTGAAACGTTCATTTCTAGATGAAATGATTACCGAACTATAGCCATTTTCCATAGTTAAATTATTTTTCCCAACCAAAGCTCCATGATAGCTTGTATTTTTGGAAAATATTAAAGAGAAAACGAATGAAAAGTTAAAATTTGTGACTGCGGAATAATTACACCAAAAAAATGTATTAGCCTGCATCACGCAGGGGTTCTAATTCTCTTTGATCTAAAATTTCTTATTTCTTTTTTTTTTCTACCTCTGCTTCACCCAAAGATTCAGTTCAACGATTTTATTTAATGGGAAAAAGTCTTTAACGAATACGAATAATTATTTATTGAACATTTTAAAAATTATTTGAACAACAAACATAATCACTTCTTTATGTGTCTTTGAAGAAATTATATTTTAATTTACATATGAATTGTTATTCATTCATGTTTTCGTTTTACTAAGTAATAAATAAATGCACACTTTCATACAAACGGTGTTGTTATTCTCGTAAAAAAAATCTTGCGAACTCTACATATTCAGAATTAATTGCTAATATTTTCAAGACACGCAATCGCATGAATATCGAGGGTATATTAAATTATCACCCGACTGACAAGAAATCAGAATAATAATGCATCAATTAAGGAGGGAGAACACTTTCTTTCCATATACAGCTTCGTTTTCGAAATATTCTGAAAGCTGGTTCGTAGAAATCGTGTGACTAAGTGAAAATAGTACCACAACATGGAAGTATATTTTGAAATATGACAATTTTTTTTTTAAATTAATGTTTAAAATTTGATTAGCTGTGGTGGATTATGCCACTTATTTATCAACGAACATTTAAACAAATAAAATACAATTTCAGAAATGGGCATGCCCCAATTTACCAGAAATTAGGTGTTTAAATTACAAACAATAATTTTCCATCAAAGAATCAGCTGAATTTATTTTAAAATAATTGATTTTCTCGATTCAGTTCAGGGGATAGGAGAAAATAATAATAGATCTTGATAATGTATATATATATATATATATATATATATATATATATATATATATATATATATATATGTATATATAGTGTCATGGTGTGGCAACTTATATTTCCTTTCGACATGAAATAAGTATGTATCTTTAAACTATGACTGATAGGTTCCTCTAGATACTCCATGGATCCACTCGACTATAAAATAAATGAGTATATATATATATATATATATATATATATATATATATATACATATATATATATATATCATGTCGAAAGGAAATATAAGTTGCCACACCATGACACTAATCCGATTCTAACACTATTTCTAACAAACAATACTGTTAAGTAAATTCTGGTAAACATTTTTTGCCAATCCAATCCAAATGAAATGAAAATAATTTTCACTTTTCTTAATATGCCAGATGTATTTGACATTATATTTTTGCTTGATTCTAAAGAATAATAAATAAACAAAAACAAATTTTAAAATTAGATGTTCTGGATTCTAGGTGTAGTATCAAATATTTTTTTAACAGTCTGTAGTCTGAATAACATAATATGTTATAATAACATAATATATATTATATATTCAATAATTTTAGGAGAAATTGAGAAATGAAATATCCGTATGGAGGTAAAGGACACTATGTCCTAAAACTAGGTAATATTTTCGGTAAATTGTCGTAAATAAATACTACCATTCTTCCTGTAACTGGCCTACGTGAACAATTTTCTTTAAGCTGTTTCTGTAAGTAACGAAAAAACAAATTTTAATACCTCAAATTTATGGAAAATTGGTTCCTTTGAACAAATACAAAAATGTGACAAGGTGTCTTTGCCTGCGGGGTAGAGATATCGATATTTTAGAAATATTTTTTTCATAAGTTGCTGTTTATTTAAATAATAATAATTTTTATATTAAGTGATTTGATACATGCTTGTTATTTAATTAATTATTAACTAATCTTTATTAGTGTGATATAAGGTCCGATACCCTGAAAAAGTATTGTTGAATTCAAATGGGAAAGGGGAAACCTAAAACCTTGACTTAAATTTACTGCTTCAGATAAATCCTCTTTTTTTCCGGGAGTCTTTTTTTTTCTCGTACAATTCAATTCCGTATTGAGTTCGTGCTTTCGTCATCGCGTGATATTATTTATATATATAATATTATTATGTCTTTTAAAAAAGGAAGAGAGGTTGAAGAAAGCAGTATTTTATTTTTTAATAATATTTCCGATATTGAAATTTATGAGATTTATAATTTTTTTTTTTTTTTGGGGGGAGGGGGTTATTAGTAGAATTTAATTTTATTAACCAAGTCAAGTAGAAATAAATATTTGCTTTAAATTCAATTTACCATCGATTCCTGAAGAACAGGTCCGGTACTTAGGACTAAACCTTGACAAACGTTTAACTTGGAATCCTCATACTGGACTGAAAGGACAAGAAATAGCTCGCGTTTCAGGCTACTTCAAACTTTGCTAAACAAACGCTCTAAGCTCCCAATAATTACAAAAGACTCAGACAATCATAAGACCCATCTTGACTAACGGAGTAGAGCTTGGGAGCTCGAATTCCACTCGTATCCCAATACTTACAATCTAAAATCCTTTGTAAAGCCCTCAATGCTCCTTATTTTCTTACAAGCAAAGTAATCTTTAATGACCTTATTGTCCCATTAGTTACTGATTTGGCCCAAATAAGATATCAGTTTTTTCATGACAAACTTTATTCCTACTCAAACCCACTAGTTTCAAAACTAGTAACCTCTTCGATTCCTGATAAAATCCTCCAAGGCATCCGAAAAGAAGATGGACTCGTGGCCTTCTAAGTTGATTTTGTCTAGTCCCATTATTTATCTTTCATTCCATTCCATACTGATGTATTATATTATACAGTTTTATATTTCAATAAATAACTTATAAAAAGAAATTCAACTTTAATATAGAGTATAAAGTAAAATTGAAAGATGTTTTAAGAGATTAAAGCGCATGTACAAAGTAACGTGATACAGCGAACACCTCAGTGCAACACCGTTAATTATTTCGTCGCACGACTTTCATTTGCATCGTTATTGGTTAATTGTAAAGGCTTTGTAGCGTTAAAGCATTCGGCCGGCGAGCCTTGTCATGGCGTCTCTTAATTGTAAAGCGATTGTGTTAGCCACGGTTCTAGATCAGAGATATGCTCCGTCCAGTCATTAATTTTATTACTTATATATAATTACATGGTTTCAGTGCTTATTATTAGAAGGGGTCATTAAAGAAGAATTTTAAAGATCGGTTATTAAAAGATAGTACATTTATCAAAAGGAGAGATTTTAAGATAAGAAACAGCTACTTGTAACTGCAACGATTTGACAGATTTTTTTTTTTTTATTTCTGGCCTCATGGAACGGAATAAAAATATAAAAAATATTACTCAAAATTCAATAATTAGTATCAATATATAGAAGGCGAATTCAAGCTACTCGATACGGCGACCAGTAAAACAGCAGAAATGTATAAAACTGTCAATTAAATTTAATTTTTGAAAAGAGCATCATATTTTATTTATATTAAAATTACTAATTTTAAAGAACATCGGATAAAATTATCAATCAATGCTAAGTAAAATAACAGCTAAATAAAATAACAAACCGAGACCGTGACATTGGTTAAGAAAATGTTAGCTTCTAAATTAATTTAAACGGTAAAAAATTAGAAATTATTGCAGGATTTTAATATTGATGGAGACTAAACATTTATATTGCTTATTTAGTGTCCTTTATATGTAATATAGCTCATTATTTTTCCAGGATAACATATATTACAATTGAAAAAAGTGGAAAATAAAACACCACTCTTCAACGTTCTTATCCGAACCTCTTACTAAATATAACTTTATGATTTAGATGATCAATTAAGCATCTACAAAGTGTTTACGACATGTTTATTTTATTCTGAGCGTAACAAGTAAGCACCGCATGTAGAGCCGGTTTTAGTGTAAAAATAACTCATTAACACAAATAAACGCTCCTGAGACGAGTTTTCCAGGATTATTTTTAGACAATTTCTTTTATTTATGTTCACTTTGTTGCATTCTACCATTTCTCAATCTAAACCTAAACTACGACTTCATAAATTTATTTATTTTTTATGTCTCGGATCTCGCATTGTACCAACGGAATGATCGACAGATCTATTTCTACTGTCTTCACTTCCTCAACGATGATACAGATTTATTTGTAAACATAATGTCTGATTTTTGATGCAGCTTCATCATCTAGTAGCTATTTCATAAAGATTACTAAGAAATCGGTACATCTCACAACCTTTCCTTACCTTATCATTATAATCTGAAATAGTTCACTTAAACACTACCCACTTGAGTAATTTTCAACAGCATACCTAGAGTAGATTTTAGGTTTCCTTCATTTAGAGTAGATTTTAGGTTTCCTACATCTAGTACATTTCTAAGTATATCATAAAATAATAATAGGCCCGGTGCCGACACCACGAATCTCATCATACAATCCGCGGGTTACCATCCAAAGCCGTAAGGACACCCTTTGCGCTATCTTCTCAGCTACGCCTCGTTTTCTGAATGAAAATAAGACAAATAATAAATGATAAGTTGTATAAATTTATGACGTAATGCAAATCAATATGTAATAATATTATTCATCATTAAGACGAGCCAAGACTCAATGAGTGTTTGATATTGATATTGGCTATTGTAGGAACAGGAAATAAAAAATATAACAATAATAAACAAAAACTTCTCTAATAAGATGAAAAAATGTATACAATAAAAATATTTTTTTGTGAAACGTGTTTACAAAGCCTTAAGTCCCTGAGATACTGAAAAATAACTAACGCGTCAATTTATTCGGTATTTTATAAATATTACATTAGACAAATGTTTCATCATGTTGTTATTCCTCCCTCTAAATGTTTTTCAAAATAACTGATTCTTTAAAAAATAAATTATGCTGTTCTTTAGAAAAGAAGTTCTGTAGTTTTTAGTTCAACTGAATCCAAGGCTTTTTTTATCGACAAAATCAGAGGAAGTTAATTCAATTTTATCTGGTAGCTGACTTAAAAATGTGCCTTCTCATGATGACACATTAATCGCCGAGAATAATGGTCGTTCTCAAGACATGTGCTTCGGCAGTGGGTCGTCTCTTGCCTCGGCGGTCGCATATTTGCACGAGACCTCTCCTTCTCATGAATATTCCATCGCTTCGGAATGTATTTAGCGGGATCGTAAGGAGGCTGCCGTACCGGAAAATTGGGCAATCATTTGCTAACATGGTATAACTCGTAGCAACTCCTTGGGATTAGCCATGGTTCGCTGATGATTGGAAATCGGATTGAAGTCTCGGCATTTAGGTTTGCTTCTGTTTGGTTATTGCGGTCTATGCATAATGATACCACTAGCATAGTAATATACGTCGGTTCGCTATGCTCGTTTAGAACAACGTTTCAAAATATCCTTAATGACTAAAATTTTGAACTTTAAGCTATTTCCACATTTTTTATTCATGATACAAGAAATCGGGTATAGCTTAGTATTAGAGCGCTGAGTTGCCGTCCCAAAAGTCCTGGGTTCAAATCTAGCTCTGGTATGTTATTTACTTGATCTTTTAATAGCCAGAGATGGACCTTGTGGGATCTGGAGACCGTCCTACGGCTCACCCAGCATCATTAAAGTGGGTACCCTTAATAGGCTGAGAACGTGGCGGTTAAGCGTGGCCTCAGACAAATTATCTCTCTGCACAGCCTTATAAATAGTACAGTCTTTATCACGTAATGAACCCGAGATCATGGGTTGAATTTTTTTTTTTTTATAAAATAAAATTTCGATTTTAAGTTAGCCCCTAACAATGCTAGAGTTTGACGCTTCGCTAAACCAGAATCGCTGAACCTTTTTCCTTATTTCATCCTGATATATTTAACTTCCAAAACATTAGAGGTTGTGACTCGCAGGAGGCCTGCAGCCATTGCATCACGAGTTCATGCTATACTAACCAATAAAACATTTATTTATGAGCGTTTCGCTATCAAGCTGTCCTGTGGTCACAGAACTAGCTCTTGTGAAATAGTTCTGTTACTGCCTGGTAGGTTGGTCACTATTGCTGTTTTTGCGTTTCACTATATTTTTTTTTGGATCGGTCGTAACAGAAAAATAATATTTTAACATACATTATGCATTTTTCAATATTCTTGCTGTAAATCTTATCGGCTTCCAGGAAATTAAACAGGGTCAATAGCGTATGGTTTATTTATTTTCACATTCATAGAATAATTTATTTTAAAATT
This sequence comes from Arma custos, assembly GCA_037127475.1. Lineage (NCBI taxonomy): Eukaryota > Metazoa > Arthropoda > Insecta > Hemiptera > Pentatomidae > Arma > Arma custos. Next base: position 119,467,677 of record CM073759.1, read on the forward strand.
GAATTTAACGACGGATTTAAAATTAATTATACACAAATAATGAATAGAAATTAAGAGTCTTTGATTTTAAAATATGAGAGACATTTATAATGAAAACAAAAAATAAAACATCTAGTTTTGATTGTTTAAAAATCATTTATAACTAAAGAAAATATTTTTTTATTTTATTTTATTGATATTTACAACTGTAATAACATTACATCAAGTAAATTGGCTGTATGAACAAAGGACATGAACAAAAAAATCACTTGTGGAGAAACTATCCATTGATAGCACTCCAATAAAGAAAATATAATTTTATTCCCTAAAAACTTACGGCATGCTGTTGATTTTGGAACAGGAGTTACTCATAAATTGCATCACAATAACTATTGATGAATTTAATGTAGATAAAATAAAATATAATGATGGGTAATAAATAAAAGTGGGTATTCTTAATTGGGAAATAAACCTCGTGATTGAGCGTGATTTCGGGCTAATTACCTCCCTGTACAATCGTAGTCTTAGATACAGTACAGGCTCTACCATGTACTGAATCCAAGGACCTCATTTATTGTTTATACATATAACAGGTTTTTTGGGGGGTTTTTTTATAGAGCATTCTCAGGAAATTAATTAAATACTGTGTGTTTATGTAAGGCCGTAGTTTTTTAAAAATTTTATTATTTAAAAAGATCTCTTTCTGGTGTGAAATCTTTATGGTATAAATAAAAAATATAATTAAAATTTTATTATCTTATATTTCATTAAGAAAAACTATTTTTTATTACGATCGCCTTTTTGCTGTACTAAATTAATTTCTAAAGTGGCAGGTTATTATGTTTATACGGAGTAGAATATAGGTTAATATCCTTGTGTAATTAAGCAGCGAACATGTGTCTTATCTTTATATGTTTTCATTTGCATAAAATATGGTATACTGTTATTGTTTAATTAAGTTTCGACTTTTCCTCAACCAATGAAAGATTAACTTTTAAGAAATAAGGTCACCCTGCCGCTTATGGTAGTACATACTAAACAGTTATACAATAAACACGACCTATCTCGGTTGACGAATAACTGTTGTTGAGGAGAGAATGCGAACTATATTTGGTTTCTTGGCATAATTATTACCTGGGCAATTTGTTACACTTGCTCGTTATAGGGCGCAAATTTATTCGACTTCCGTCGTTCCGCATTCCGCTACCCCGCGGTGCAAGAATGTCATCAATGGCTGTGCAAGAATATCATTGGCGCTGCATTAATCGGATTCTGATCGGAAGGATCACTGCAAGAAGTGAACGAGGCATTCAGATTTTTTAAATATATCAATCGCAATAGTCAACGTTCTAACTAATAATTTCAAATGAGAAGGTGATTTCTTCTTTTTTGGAGGAACGACCAATGACATTATTTAGAATGGAAATATTCTTTATTGTACTGCTGCATAGACGCGTTTTGAACTAAATTTTAAGTGGTTTGCAGAGGTTACTGCGACCTTGACGGTTACATGTAAAATTACTATTTGAAGAATTGATTAATCACGATTATGTTGCGCGAACTAAAGATTCGAGTCGAGAGATGGATGGACGTTTCGACACGCAAACAAACGATAAATTTCCTTTTTCGGAGATTCACGCTTCTCCTTTTTCCAAAGCCGTTTGACCCCGAACAGGAGAGTAATAATGTTCGATTCAATCCTTGTACGAGAGAAACCTATTTTTGACACCTCCAAAAGGCTTAGGTTTTCTCTTCGAGATGAAGGCTCTACGCTTCCGATGCTCGAGGCAAGTGGCTGAGGTCCGAACTGGCAACGAAGTGCCTCGTCATGTGGTCTTTGTGTGAGGTTGCCAATCACAAGCACTTTATTGTGCAGGCAGTCAGTGTGCTGCTACGGTTTTCAGCGCATTCAAAAAATCCTAAGGGATCACAAGGATTTTAATAATTTAAATAATCTGGTACTAGTATATCTAAAATAACACAACACAAAATTCGATATTTTTTTGGTGGTTTAGTTATTACCATGAAGGACATAGGTAAATATCTCTTCATCACTCATCAAAACTGCATCAACCTTGCTTCAGATCTTGGCTGCGAGAAGGTACTTGTGTCACTCTTAGTGTCCTAATGCTATTCCAAGCTTTACTAATAGTTTCTCCCGTTTTCCAGTAATGCATTTATGAATAATGGAAAGCTAGAAAGCTTAGCCAAAAGAGCATTCTAAATTTTCTAAATTTAGAAAAATTTAGAATGCTCTAGCCCTGGACATAATGTTCTTTGTTTACTTCTTTATCGAGCAAAAGAGTTCGCACTGAGGAACACAATAATTCCCACGAGATTAGATGACCTGAATAGGAGGTTTTTATAGACGTTTGATGCAGGCTGAATTTTCGCGAAACTGGGACGAGGGCTCTAGTTCTAAAGACTCTTCGGGAAAACAAACTTGCTTTGTGTTGACGAGATTAGATGCTGGACTAAACAGCTCCCTGGACCTCGGCCGACCTCCGCTGTCTCTTGTGTTTATTTCCCCACAGCTGGTGGAGTATATTATGGCAAGCGCTTATCTGCACCGATTGCAGCCTCACTATATCTCTCTCCATGGCTGTGGGAAATTTATATCTGTGCTACTAGCTCACGCTCCTGAAATAACCTTCATACAAGTTGTTGCTAGACCATTTCCACCATTTATACGCATATTTAAAAAAAAAAAGGGGAGTGTCGAATTGTAATTTGAAGACACACCCATCAAATAAACTAAAAAAAATTGTTTCTTCTGTGGTGATTACCATCTTATACAGAATAAAAAGAATATAAATAAAAAATTGATTATGGGTCCAGGCACATTAGGAATAAGTAATGTGTATAAAAATAATAGGATATAAATTTGGCCAATAAGCTGCATAATAAGAATCATATAGAATTTCCATAAGTATTTGAAAATAATTATAAATTAAAATTTATGTTCTCATAAAGAACAACTAAAATAACACAAGAATTTATAAAAAAAAAATTAAACGCACATAAAATAAACAAAATGTAATATCCAGACCGTGGAAAAAATTCCAACGAAAATCCCTTAAGTCTCCAAACTAAAACAGAAATTGAAATTATCTGTCCAAAAAAGTGCTTACAAAAAATAATATCCTTATATGTCATGAAAATTAATAGCAAGTCATTAACTACTTCTGATCTTTATGAGCTATTAATTATAACTGATTAGAGAACATCTGTTTGGGAATTTGTGTTATTAGGTTATATAAAACAAACACTAGTCATTAACTAATAAATTTTTTAATAAATAATAATAACTTCAATCTTAAAAAATAATCCCTGATTATCCTTTACTATAGTATAGGTACATAATGTTCAATAAATGTTAATGTTCAAGAAAAATAAATACATAAATATTTTAATATTTCGAAGTTATATGAGAAAAGAAAGTAGATTGTTCGCCAATATTTGCACCTACAGAACTCTGTACTATGGATCTTTTATCTTGCGCCAATATCAGAGTTAAACGTATGCACAAATGGTTCCCAAATATCTATATTTTTCAAATATAGATGTCTTATAAAAATATATTTATTGAAATTTACAACTGTATTGTAGGCAGTAGAGAAACTACCCAGTGGTAGTACTCAAATAATAATTCAACTTTAGTCACAAGGCCGTCTTCATTTCAGACACCTCGGAGGATTATCGGGAATTGGAGAACTGGACAGGTTTGAAACTAGTGGGTTTGAGTGGGAATGAAGTTTGCATTGAAAGGATTGGCATCGGGGTCGATCCAAATCAGTAACAAATTATTTGTAACAAAAAAATGAACATCCAGGATTTCACGAATGATTTTGGATTGTAAGGTCTATGCGTCTACCTGATCACTTTGATAAATAACTGGCTGTGAAAGAGAAGATTTTTCGAACTGTGCGGAGCCTGGAATCTCTGTTGACCCCCTAGAAAGAAGAGTCAAATATTTTAATATTAATTGTTCAAACAATTGTGAAGGATCTAATGGTCGCTTTGGTATCTTGTTGCTTTTTAATCATTGCGACGATTGCTTCCGTTTATTTGTTTGTTTCGACGGAAGACAATTACTGCTGATGAATTAGGAGAAATATGACGCTCTGTTAAGTCATTTTCTTTTTCTTTCTCGGTTCTTTATTTTTGGCATTATTGTGAATATTATCAATAACCAAATTCTATATTTATTTTTTGCAGATAAGTCAGATAAGTTAGTTTCTCCATTTAAAGCATGAAGTTATATAGTACTGATACATATTCAGCACTATTCAAAGTATAAAAATGAACAATCGAAATTATGTTGAGTGATTGTTTTAGCTATTTGAAACAGTTCGTTCTTTATTGAGAATTTGAAAGAGTTTAGTTTCTCGTTAATTTTGAGTTCATTATTTTTATCAAAATTAATAAACCAAAAGTATTCATCAATTTTATAAAGAGCTTAATATACTGACTCTAAAACACATTTTTCGATATGTCAAGTACTGAGTAATTTTTGAATAACCTATGGTAGTAAAATACTAAATGAATAAATTTTATTTGTTAAATATTTTAGTACTAAATCTTTCAAAAGTAAAACTTCAAATTTTGAGGGAAAGGTGATAAAATTGCTGCTTACCTTTACTACACATTTCAGAAAAAACGAAACAGTAATTTAAATTTTACATCCTTAAATCAATATACCATGAACATAATAGTTTCAAACATTAAAACTCGCGCTGTAAACAAAAATTCGGATATACATGGTATAAATTCTTGTTATTCAAATTTAACAATATATTAATAATAATAACTAATAAATCGATAGTAATGACCAAACAATCAAATAAAAAAGACTGATCACAATTCACACTCCCTGAAATAGAACGATACAACATTACACATTTCAGCAATCATCACTCTTAAACAATATTTACGTAAATACATGGCAATATTGAAGGGGTATTTTGCTTGACTGATGTGGTAATGACATTTCGTCATCAATTTCTACGTACAATGGTACCTAGATGGTGATTGTATTAATTGTATTGTACTTATGTTAAAGGGATGGAATACATAATTATGCCGTCCTTCGGAAGGGACGTTAAATGGGCGTCCCAAGCGCCTCAATGAGTATTTGACACCGGTATAGTGTCAAATACTCATTGAAGTTCCCTATCATAATTATACCTGAATGGAAAAAAATTATAACTCTGACTGTAGCATCGTCCGATTAGCCATAGCGTGGCGTAAAATGAATAAACGACCTGTGTCAATTCTTTATTTAGGCTGTTATGTTGTTTAATGTAATTCACTAAAATCCTATTTCTTCGCTGTTAGGGTATGAAGATGAGAACAACATAGTCTCGAAAAGTTGTCCAAAGAATTTTTATATAAAACTAATTTATATTATATTTACATGAATACAATATAATAATGTGTTTGTGTGTGTGTGTGGATCCTACTACCCTCTTCTCCCCTCTATTTCGGCCTTTCCTGCTGTCACCCTCTCTGGAATAGGATAGACACGGAGACAAGGCGATTACGGTGTAACGGAAAACACTCAATTATTGGATTAACTGGAGCTGTGAAGCTGAAAGTACTCGACATCGGAGGCTAAGGAATCCCAACTTAACGAGGCCTCGGATAACTGTCTAGGGATGTTTGTTAAGGACCTTCTCGTCCTAAATACCTTCCGTTGTCCTCCAGAAATCATAATAACTAGCTTTGTACCTCCCTATCTCCACATCTACGTCTCAGCTTCTCGGCTTTCAATAGTCCTGTCCGCTTAATTAAGGTTTTTATTTTTTTTATTACCGATCGGAGGTAGAGAGAGTTGTACATCTTCCCTTCATGTTTATAATAGCAGTTGTTTTTTTCAATCGCATTTATAAACCTTAAGGTTAAAAGGTTTCTTCCGTTATAATAACTATGGTAGTTTAAATATTTTTTTAAAAAACATCACTGAATTAAATTGTGATATATACATTTATAAAATGATTTAACAATATTTTATGATACAAATAATTTTGGATATGAGTATATTACATTTATATCCTGTTTTATTAATTTCAGACTTTCGCAACTATATAAACCTTTGATACTATATAAACCTAAATGTTCATATCATTTTATTAGTAATTTTCAATACTGTTTATTAATGTTTACTTTACACAAAAATGTTCGAAACAGATATTGAATGTGAATTATTAATTGAACAGTAACGATGATTAAAAGAACTTATCGTTTTATGAATGAAAGATATTCTTGAACACTACATTACATCTTTCTTCAAATATCTGTCTTAGCTATACTCCAAAAGAATTTAAGTATAATTAGGAAAAATATGTATACTCTAAAAGAATTTAAGTATAACTCGAAAAAATAGGAGTATATAACGGTGATTTAATATATATTTAATATTATCAACCACTTACTGTTTCTGGTAATCGTAGATGAAGATTTTATTATTTAATTCAATTTTTCTAGGTTGAATTAAAAATAAGTAAGCATTATAAAATACATTTTTTCTGCTAAAGGTTTTGATAGCGATATATAAAATAAAAAATAAGCTTAGTTTTAAATTAATTACTTATTTTATTTAACCTAATGAACAAGGACTAATTAAACTTTTTTTTTTCATCTTCTCAACATATACCTTTTAAAAAACTTATAGGAATTTTTCTTATGTTACTTAAAAACTTGTCATTTGTTTTTATATAAAAAAGAACTAATTAGCATACATCATATGGTAGTTCAACCGCTTCTATACACATTTTGGAAATCATTTTCCCAAACTTTAAACTTCTTTAAGCCTCTAAACTAGCCAACGCATAAGACTATAATTTCATTGGCAGTAGTTTGGAAATGAGAGTAAAATAATGACAGGAACAAAAGGAAAAAAAATGTTAGTGGGGGCCAACATTTTTTTTCAAATATATTAAATTATACCCCTACTATTTATTTAGATTACTTTTAATGTTTTAGTTTTTTATAAGATAATAATATTAACGCCTCTCCAGTTTATTGTTAAATAAAACATTATTTATTTTATATAAGGTTGTATTGTCCCACTATTTTACGCCTAAACAGAATTGACTATACCCCTGTTGAGCTTTTAGTATAAAATATTTTAGAGCACTTGTAGAAGTTGAAACGGTCGGAATTGAAGAGCGGTTTCGTGTTTCAGTCTTTTATGAGGAATCTACCTGAGTCACTTATAAAGATCAAAAGGCTAAATTAGAAATATTTTCTTAAGAGAAAACGTTATATTATTAAAACTTCTCAAAGTTATAGTTTATACAATCACAGGATAAAAATATGTTTTATTATTTTAAAAAATAATTTAGTTAATATTGTATTGAGTTAAAATAAATTCGGTTGTAAATGGATGAAATAATCTTTTTAAAACTTCTAGTCTTAAAATATATGTTTCAAAATATTTTTATTTTATTAAGGCAACCTATTGGTTTCCAGTTTGAAATTTCAGTAGGTTTTTTTACTGAAGAAAAAAATTGTTTGGTATTGATATATCATGATAAAAAAATCCTACTGGTTCTTTTCGACAGACATATATTTTTAAATAGCTTTTAAATTTGAATATTATTTAAAGTGAATTGGACATTCTGCATCTGTTCACGCCATTCGGCGTTCTTTGAGTAAGTAAGTTAATGCCATACATGAGAAATAGGTAAAATCTTCAAATAGCACAATACACCCGATCTAGCGGTTATTGGTATTAGCTAACACTTTAATTAATATACATAATCATAGCCAGAGTGCATACTCGTCACTTTTTGCTTTTTTGAATCTCGTCTGGTGTCTTCAGCGTGCAGCCACAAAGTAGTCACATATGTTCATCGCTTATGCCTCCAGCTATCCAGCTCAAGTCGCGAGTCTTTCATATCCAAAATCCTTGCCTTCCATTTGTATTCATTTAAGTTCTATACCAGTTTAACGCCCGGTTCATTTGGAAAAAAGTGTAAATTCAACAGGAAGATTTCCAGACTATTGGAACCACAAGCTTTACGAACCTCTTTTCACCATTCAGGTGCACTTGCCTGGCCAGACAGTTCTTATTACCGAAGCTGTCGGAATTGCGTCTTTGGTGAGTATATTTTATTGTAATAGTTTAGATTTCTTCCTATTATTTCACTCTATTGTTGCGAATTCTTTTCAAATTACACCATACAGTCCTCACCCAGAGCGAGATTTAATTTAGACGAAACCTATGCTTCCTTTTAAGAAATTTAAAATTGAACATACTAGCTTTGTCTCAACAGTATCTAATAATATGTTTACGTGTTAGTTAAGTATATTTTTACCTAGTATTGTCTATACCTAGAAACAGTACTGTCTCTATCGTTTACTAAACCCTACGTGGGTTATATCTATTGACGAATATATCTACATTCCATTTTACCCCCGGATAGAAGAAGCATTTATATATATATATAAATGCTTCGAAAAAATTTATGTTGTATATATATATATATATATATATATATATATATACATATATATATATATATATATATATATATATATATATATATATATATATATATATATATACAACATAAATTTTTTCGTTTCAAAAACTCCATTTTTGAAAAAAAAAATACATCCCATTGACTGAGAGGTTAAGTCGAATGTTGTCCAAAATGATTTTTTTGATCTTAGAGAAGTGTAATCGCGTTACATGTGTATTACATTAGCTATAATGTCATACGTTGCCTTGAAATGAGTTTATGTTTATTTTACAACTCCATTTCGAGCTAAAAAACTACAAGAATGTTACTATCCCGCTTTCCCCAGTACAGTTAACTCATTATGGACAAAATTCGACTATTTAATCACAGGTGCTGCATGTATTTAAACAAAACATCAAATATCTTGATACTAGTTTCAATGCATTTTTCTTAATAGCGTGGTTACCCTTCATTATTATTCGAGCAACGTCGGCCTATACGTTATTTCCTCCAACGCCTTCCTTCAGTTGGGAGGTATAACTAATGGGGTTTTTATCCCGGTAATTGTTTTCCAATCCCGCCGATCTCGTTCTTCGGCACATTCATCATCTTTGTCACTTCCATCGGTCTGCCTAAGAGCTCTATCAGGGCACAATCCGTCCGATTCGGCGAAATAAGCAGATGCATTCTTGAAGCTTTGTAATTATTACGAATGGCAGGGGGACGTCATCGGAGATAAAAATGACTTATGATCTTTTACAAGGGAGAGTCGCAATGGATTACGCGAAACCTTTTAGCACATTTAAGACTTGGGGACGTGAAATCCATTGTCTTGCTATATCGCAATGATTTGAAAGATAGATAAGTTTTTTCTAGGTTGTTTTATTTTTGTTATTTAGTTTTATTTTATATCTTGAACATCTGTTAAATAAAGATTAACAAAAATAAACCTGCACCAGTATAATCCTGTATCAGTAAATTGATTCACGCTCAATCGCTTGTTCAGGGAACCCACTTTTTTATCTAGCGTCGCCTTGCATTGCTTTGGCTAATCGGACGACTCAACAGTGGGAGTACTAAATTGTTCTTATCCAGACATAATTAGGACAGGGATCTTTAGCGAGTACCTGATACTGACAACCACAGACTTGGGGCTTCCATTTCATGTTCCATCCGAACGAAGGAAATACATAGGATTTTTTAATTCTTCTAAGAATCCTCGAATTTTAATAAACCTCAAGTTTCTCATCTCATTAGTTACATTGAATGCAGATTTGCGGTTTGAAATTAGACAGTATTTTCCATTCTTCTTAGTAATCAAATCGCCCAAACATTTCTCGTTTGACTTTTTGCAGATTTGATTTGCTATCTACGTTATTTTTATTATTAATATAATTTTTGTGATGCACTCGTTCTCTTGAGACTATTTGATATCATCCACGATCTACATTTGCGTCGACAACGTATATTTTATATAACTGAAGCATAGCTAATTAAACAATTAAAATTAAGGGACAAAGAAATCATTGCGCTTCTAAATGAGAAAGAGAGAGATGGAGAGAGAAAGATGATATCTGACTGTAGATATATTTGTCTAGTTATAATTTTCATCAAATATTTTTAGGCTAACATCTTAATAGTATGATTGCTGCTCTGTTTAAAATGAAATAAATGATAGTATAAGAATTATTAGTATTCATCAGAAGCTAAGCACGATAAGAATGAATATAGCCTGGCATGCCTGTATGAATCAGAGAGGTATTCCAGTTTTTTTCCTTGCTAACGTTCCGTTCAGCATAATTAACTATAATACTGTCCACTGGTTCACCAATTGTCCTTCGCATTGCGTTGATATTAAACAATATTTTTAATTGCACAACATGTTTTCCAATAGAATATTGCAAAACTAGTTCGAAAATCCTGAAATGCCTCTTAAATTTAGCTATATTTTTGTACTGTACCATATCATTCCTGTTCTTCATTTCTTATTTACTTAGTGTTATAACTTTTTGCACAAAAATCCCAAAAAATACATTATTGGATTCCAACGAATGTTAGCTCGTACTTCAAAAGAGATTTCACGTCCCTTTGTCAGTGTTCCCTCGAATGGAACAGAAACAAACTCTACTGGATTAACTTCCCTTCATATGTAATATCATTTACAGTGCAACAGGAAAGTGCTAGTGTAAGAGCATTGATCTCATTTCTCCAAAATTACCTAATTTCCATTGCATTATGATCATTATGACCGAAAGATGAAACACAATACAATTAGAATTTATTCTCCTTTTTAATGTCTTTCTAAATGCACAGTTGTTTTTTATTAAACCGAAATTGATTGCTTCCGATTTATAATATTATAATAAACATTTGTGGATGTTATTCATGTCTTGTAATAAATTATGATACAGTAATACTTTTGGACATTTATATTTCAGTTTATTTGGTGCAAAGAGCACTGTTTTAATGCCTATTTTTACCAGAAAAGCATATTATTAAACGGACCAAAGTTACATCCTCATTTTTGTCCGGTGGTAACTGATATAGTGCAAATGTTTGGGAAAAACAATACTCTAAATTAATGAAAACAATTCGCTTTTAGATCGCAAAATAGCAAAGCAAATCAGATTTTGGCTGTTATGTTTTTAATAGTTATCTAAAATGAATAAAGGAAAAATATTGTGATCACGATTACCTGTTTTGTTATGAGTTAATGTTTTTTTTTCATATAAATTATCATATTAATTAACACCGGTTTTGCCGGTCAGTTAAATTTAACAGGAATTTCTCGTATGGTTCTGCTTTTATTATTATCAGTAGCGATAATTTTAGTATTTTATTACTTAATTATATTTTGGTTGTTTTAATTCATGCAAACCACAGATTAGCGTAAATGACTAAGATTAGCATAGATTAGCGTAAAAGTCGGGCACGATATTTAACAGGATGGTGCTGATTCTCGCTTTTGCTGACGACCTTTATATGATTCGACGCTCTCGACAGGCGGTAACTGAATCCTTTTTGAAACTGGAGGCTGAGTAGGTAGAGGTAAGGAAAAGGATTTTGATGGCTATCCGTTGTTACAATGGGTTGAAACAGCACTCAGTAACCAAGCGTACCAAATTCATCCTATATAAAACTCATCCGACCAGATCTGACTTATGGATACGAGACATGGACAACAGCAAAGTCTGTCTTCGAATATTATACGCTAGATATTAAGAGGGATTTCTGGTCCAGTACTTGTAGATGGAGAATGGAAACGGAAGAAAAATCAGGATATCTGCAAGAAGTTCGATGCTCCTGATGTCGTTAAATTTATAAAAGCAGGCTCAGATGGGCAGGCCATGTTGCCAGAATGGGAAATGATATGATCCCAAAGAAGCTTCTGACTGATATCCTTCATGGTGGACGATGCGTCGATAGACCCAAGTTGCGATGGAGGGGCTGTGTGGACACCGATGCAAAGAAGTTTGGACTGGATGGTAGCAGCAAAAAATAGAGACGCCTGTCGGTTGCTGTTGGCGGAGGCCATGACTCGCTAGCGGGTTCTAGTGCCAAGAAAGAAGAAGAAGAAGAAGAAAAATTATCTAAGATAATAATACTACAAATAAAAAAAAAAAGGTCATAAAGTTATAAACAATATAACTATGTACTCGTTATTATTTCGATTAAGTAATTGATTTCGTGTTGAGCTTGTGCAGTTCAACATACGTTTTGATTAATAAATAAATAACTTGAAAATGATGTATATGATCATTGTTCGGAGTGTCAGCATATGTGAAAACCACAATGACAAATCACAACTCTGCACAATTCTTGTTCATGAAACAGTACATTCCCTACCATGTACTCAACTCCAGACCATTCACGTGTTTTAGTGGTATAGGTTACGTATGTATTTATTTCTTATTAGAGTAGTTGTATTAATCAAGACTGTTGGTGTTCTTTAATTTATAACAGCAAATCCGGAATCGCTTGCTTTTTTTGCTGGAGGAGATTAGATTTACTTGTAACATTACTTTTTATTCTAGCGTTTCTTCGTATTACATTAAAATTTATCACACCATTAATCGCTAAACAGATGTCGTAGCGACCTTGAGCTATAAATCGCATCAATCAAATGCCTCAGCTCGGTTTATCACCGACGACTCTTTGCTTGTTAGCGACGAATGCCATTTTCTCTTGGACGATCGACTGCCGACTGGAGTACACTGCCCAGGCCAGCCAGGGAACAGATGGTCATCACTCGGCCTTTACATACAATCGCAATTGTGCATTCAGCGGCCGCCCCCTACGCTAATATGGGATATGTCCCTAATCGGCTGTGCTAACGGAACCCTGGCAGGCTGTGGACAGTCTGCGATCGTCGGCGAAGAAGATTTTGATAAGGAGAGAGTTGCAGTTGGAGGTATATGAGCTGTTATAGTGGAAAGTAGTATATCTAAAAAAACCCAGATCTAATTGTTTGGATCTAAAAAAATTCCCTCATTATAAAATGTCCTTACATTTTATAATAACTGATAATTTATTAGGAAGAAAATGGTCCGGGTAGAGATCAGAAAAAAATCTTTAGTAAGAAGAACGAAAGAATTTTTAAAGCAAACGTTTCGACCCACATTGCAGGTCTTCTTCAGAGCTAAATATACATTATACTTGTATATAAATACGTAATAATGCATATAAAATATATGTAGTATATTGACAAGAATAATAATAGATGTAGTAAAGAATAACAGAATATATAATCATCTATTATTAGGTTGATCTAACCGAAAGGGTTTCCAATTTTCGTTATATATTTTTTATCACTCATACCCTGACAGTTTTTTTTATCTTGTATAAAGTGTTTCTTTTGAGGATATGATGTATAGCGCATATTAAAAACAAACATAAATTCAGTAATGAATAACGCATCTCTACTAAGCGTCCTGAGCCATTTCTGGGGACTCTGCTTCATTCAGATAAATGTGTTGTTTTCTCTATTTTATTTTTATTTTTGGCGTATCTAGGTTGTGTCGCAACGATGTTCTGGTGTCATTCCTTTTTTCTTTTTTTCCTTTTGGTGTTGTAAATCAGAAGTGACAGAGAGAATCGATACCGTTATACGTCCCAACATCTCTGTAGTCTTATGAATAAATAGATACCCGTTGAATTACACGACCAGTTCTGAACCTTATGAATCTAAACTAGGACTGTGCTAAGAATTTATAGCTTCGAAAATTAACATCGTTTTCTTAACTTCGTGATATATCAGTGGGTAGGGAACGACGCATTGTGGCTTCCATTACCATATATATTCATTTCAGTAATTTTCCTAGCGAACTGTGTCAAGGAGAACATCCTTAAGCACGAAAAGGGTGCATTCGTTAGAGTGCTTGCTTAAGTATAGTTTTAACTCTTATGAATCCATTCCGCCAATTTTTCAGTCTTATATTTTTGCCAACAGGAAGGGAATGAAGTTTTAAATTTGTTTTTGTAGTTTTCAGTCAACTAGGTCACTTTTGCTATACATTATTATCATTTAACAACTAAGAAATTTCCTAATTAGTTTAAATATTGATCCTGATTATTTAAATAATAATGGATATTTCGATGTGTTATACTTTTTCTTATTAATCTGGTTAATTCACACTAGACAGAATTTTTTTTTTACTATTATTGCGAATATGTAAGAGTAGTAGTTTTCCTATCACTAATTTGTTTCTAATAATGAACCTTGATCACAGATTATTTATACACTTTTCATATCATATGAATGACCAAATGCAGAAAGGCAATTAGCGCAACTTTTGAGGTTTTTGTTTTGAAAAGTTTTAACTTTTACAAGAAGCAGAATGCATTGTTAACTACTGAAATGTCAATTGTCTGCAAGATAGCACAGCCTTGAAAATACTCACAATATTTTGTCTACTGAAGATACAGTAGTCCAGGACTATAACTTCTTTTTTTGTTATTTTTATAAAATTCATATGCCAACTATAAGTGCAGTAGGGTATTTTTTACAGTCATTTAAGTTATTGACAGCTCTGGGAAATTATAGAAAGACACCTTGTACAATTTACATAATTAATTAGATAAACAAGTTCACCATGAATGAACCTAAGGGCATTTATCTCTCTTATCTAATACGGAATAAGTTACTATTCAGAATAATTCTACAATAAAATACTTTTTCTTCTTAATCAAATTCATAGAATGATAACAGAATCACACTAATGTGCAGTTTATGTTATACAATTTTGTTTTTTTCCGTTTTTTAAATTGTTTTTATTTTTATTTGTCAGTCGATTGCGGATCGAAGTAAGTAATTAAGTTGGTAATAAACACCATTTAATATAATTTAATAAATTATATTAAAATTATTTTAGTTGAAATTATATTAAAATAACATTTTGTTGTGCTGCATCTCTTCAATAAAACAAAATGTTTTAAATCGAGTTAAGTGTGTCATTTCTCTGTTACTTCCTTACGCCGTGTTATAAAAAACTTGAAAGTTTTAAATTATTTTTTTCCTGAAAATTATGATAGAATGAATCACTTTACATATAAAAGAAGTGTTTAATTAATAAACCATTAGTTGTTTTATTAATTATAAATGTATTATAATTATAATTATAAACGTATTGCATCTACATATGGCATCTTCAGGCACCTCACATTAAATATATATGCATAAAAGATGTCCATTACAAAACATCTACTTCTTGTTTCTAAACATATTCTACTTCGTATTTAAGTCAAAACTGGACCAATTCAATGACCGATCCTTGCTATTTATAAAAATAATTTTTAGAAACCCTTTGTGCTTCATATTAGGCATTTGTATTCATACTGATTAATTATTATTATTATTATCATCACATTATTAGTGGAGTTGCTCAATGTGTAAAATGGTGGGTTGCTGTGCCAAAATTCGTCACTGCCGAATAATCAAAGGTAGATTATTTTATGTGTTAGCAGTTTGATATAGACTTTGTGGGATCTTACATATCCTTCTGGAGCTTTATAAATTGGGTACCATCCCTTGCGGGAAAAGCCTTACGGTTTAGCTTGATTTTGGACAAGGCACTCCCTGAACAATCGTTGACTTAGAAACCGTACAGTCTCTGCCATGTTTTTTAATGAATATATGTTACAGATTTTGTGCGTTGAAATTACTCCTTGAATTTATATGTTCGGTGCAGGGAAAATATAAAAACACAGTTTTCTTAAATCTGGAAGTTAATGTTAGGTATTAATTAGTATTTAATGTATTATATATTATACTATTATAGCATGATAGTAAAAATATCATTTTTTATCACAGTTATCTTAATTGGAATAGGGAAATAACAACTAATGAATTCAAAACTTTAATTAAGAGTTTAATGCATTCTTATATTAAGGGTCTATGGTATTTAATATATAAATGATACTATCGGTCCATTCTCTCGTCCCCGCCCTCCATCAGCTAGCACGTGCTTCAACTCAAGCTCCTGATGGCCCGGCCTTCAGCAGAGAACGCCCTCATTCATCTCCTTGTTAATCTCCGCGGGCGACCAGACACTGCTCCCATTCAAGTAGCTAGAGGAAGTCGCTTTGCAAATATCCTATCAGAGTGCTATTTTTAACTTGTAGCAGATTGGTGAGATCGATTCCTGGTTCTCGAGAACTCCCTAGCCAGGAAGGAAACGTCGTATCTTCGTGTAAACAGTAATTTACAGTGATAACTAAGAGTACATTTACGCTTAGTTTACAATTTATTTAAAAAAATAATTAATTTTAAATAGATATTAACGAATCAGATTACTGAATAGCTAGAATTAAATTGCTATGTTCACTTGATATATTTCCAGGCTTCGTCAATAACTGGATTTTAACCTACTGTTGCTGGAAAAAAATCGTCCATTTCTGTTTTTATTATAGTTTATCCAGGCCTCCATGTATCATCCCTGTTATTAACTTGTTATATTGTTATAATGCAGTTTAAATTTCAATGGATAAATTAATACTAATAAAAGTATAGTCTTAATCCATTGTAACTGACCTAAATAGCTATATCGTCGCTATCAAAACAATACCACCTATCTAAACTTTGGGTGATTATCTTATGTATATCGGTTTTCTTTTAATTGCTAATGACAGCACTCCCTTGCATTGAACCTTGAAAACTTTGTTTAATAATGTGTAATTCGACCTGTAGAATGTGTTACTGTTACTAACTCATTTTCACCAAAAGTTGTAGATAGGCGGTATTGTTTTGACAGCGACGATATCTAAATAGAAAAAGTTTGAATGGGGTGTGGATTTAAACCAAATCTATATTGTGCTTCTGTTACCTCTCATGACGTTTCATATTTCAAAGCTTCTGATTTTTTTCTCTTTTTATTTCTATCCACACCTGTCTTATTAAAAACAAATGCCAATCAGCAGATTGAGTAAAATAAAACAAAATGGCCATGAAAGGAATGAAGAACAGTAGCCAGCGGTATCTCCCCTCGTGGCTTGATTTAATTCCCTATGATAATAGATCCATCATCCCTTTCGAGTCTCCTTCTAGTGTTCTCAGGCATGAGAATCGTGGCGATTTCTTCTATCGCTGGTTTTAGATGTCCGTGTATTTTTTCTTAACATCGTTTGTAGTGTGTTCGCTTGTGCTGTTGTGACAAGTCTAAGTATTTTTTATTCTCATCTTTGTTGTAGTTTTCTGTGAGTTTGTTAAGCAATACAGTGCATTTATATATGTTAATATTATAAAGCGATTTTCACAATTTTTTTTTTCATTTTGACGTGAATACCTCTTTGAAACTGCAGAGATCGTATACGGTTGAAAAGAGCTTCTCAAGAGCGATCGAATGGTAACAATAAAACAGCTTATGACATCATATGAGTCAAACAGACCGATAATTAATATGTTATATGTAATACAGTAATTATTTGTTAACTTGATTTTCCCTGAATACATGAACAATATATTTTATATAAAAAATGTTTCACGTTACGTCAACATTTTCACGTACAACACTCGGCCGTATCCAAGACACAGCCACACCCCATTTTTTGGTCCAGTTTTGTTCTTCCGTTTAAGCGCGTGGTTTCCTTAAGGGTGAGTCATGAACGGTTTTTAAGCTGAGTGAGATTAGTATTGACGATTGTAGGACTTATTAAAATTTCTCCTTCATGTCTCTCTATTCCATATTACGATTGCTTTAGGACTACTTTCTATACTGCCTATGGAAAAGTAAAGCATTCGTGTAAACAGCTATTAGTTCCAATAATTCAATTTGCATGTTGTTTTCACTGAAAAATATCTGCAAAGTTGCTTAATAAACACTTTGGAAAGTCGTGGTAACTTAGTTTTTTCCATCGCCATATCAAAGACTTCCACGTACATTAAAGGTCGGTCATAAGAAATCAACTCATCGTAAGGAAAGTGAAACTAATTATATTTTATAATTTTTTGTTAATTGTTTAATTTTTAAATATTTTTATTTTAAAGAGAAAAGATTTACCCCAGCTCGGATTCGAACCTGGGGTCATCTGTCTCTCCGTGACAGTACTCTACCAATTGAGGTACTGGAGTCGCCTCTCAGCCAGGACAAATCTGTTCTCTTATCTGATCCCATGTCCCCGTGTTCTCGCAATTTTTTGCGATGTATACACGAGATCTGGGATCTTAAATGAGTACCTTACACCGCAATCTTGGGCATTGTAGGTTGTTAAGGTAACCACTACTCCACAGTAGACAACGTTGGTAAAAACAATTTTTGTATTATGCACAAGCGGAGTAGGATGTTTCTACTGACGTTTATATTAACGAGAACAACGATCTAATAAACAACAGATGTTATACCTGTTAGGCAATGTAGCATAGGCATTATGCCATTTAGAGGATTTTAATAGCGTTCTTGCGTGTATAAGTACCTTGTTTCGAATGAAGCCTTGATTTAATTTACAATATTATTATTTCTCACAATACCATAATTACTATTACAAAATATTTAGTAGCTATTATCATTTCACTTACATTACAATTTTTAAGAAATGCTAAGGAAACCTAATAGGTTTCCTGTTATTATTTTTTCTTTTTACTGCATCTCTACTACGCATCAACTATCTTTGGGCTCAGTGCATGGTAGACTGTACTGCTTCTTGGACAATGGTTCTATGGTTCTTGATCACTCTCAACCACTAGGATCTTCCCCTAATAAGTGCACCAACTTTATAGAGCCTGGGTGAGCCCCAGAAGGGTTTGTAGATCCTCCAATCAATACATCTTTTATCAGCCAGACCCGGATTTGAACCCACGACCTTCAGCATAGCAACTCATCGCTTCACACTAGTTACTCCACTCCCGTAATTCCTTATTGCTATCAATTACGGTAGATTGTGGTATCGAATTCTATTGATCAGAAGCATTTTTCGCCGCGATGTTGTGGGTTCTGTCCCCAACCATTGCTAACATTCAGATTACAATAATGATATGCAAAGTAGCAGCGTGTAAAATGGCTCGTGTCATATCCTCCTGCCTTTCTTCTTATTAACATATTGCATGTGGGTACTGTTTGTCTTAGCAGTTTGCTATTATATAATAACCGTATTCCCTACGTTAAATAGGCCTATTTTACTTTGTAATAAGACTCCCACTGTCGGATAGATGAATTTCTAGTATAGCATGTTCTCTATTAAACTTGTATTCACTATTGACTATTTAGTAAACAATGGAGTTCCTCTTAGGATACGTTTTGCTTTCGCATTCCGGATTAATAAAGGACAAAACGATATTTGATTTCTCATTTATTTTTACTTTCACTTACTCCTGTATCAAATGTATTGCTATCCAGAAAATTTATAGTCTAAGGTTGTCTTTGTTCCAAATAAATGTGTCTGAACTGTGTCTAAACGACTTCTAGTATTATATTAAAAAGTACTTTGGAAAAAGAATCACCTTGTTCAACGCCTTCTCTTATATAAAAGTCCAGAACTATATATCTGAGTAATATGATTATTATTTCTACAACATTTATGGATGCTATCATAAAAGGTTTAAGAGTTTATATTTCAGGAGCTTGTACCTACTCTAATTTTTATACTAATTATATAAGCAGTTGAAATGTTTAATATTTTTATTCAAATTTAGAAATATAAAAAAAAACCTTTACCACTACAGCACATGAAGAGTTTTGGGTTAAGTACGTGATAGAGATTGTACAGGTTCTTGGACAACGGTTGTGCAGTGAGGTGATATGTCCAACATCACGCTCAACATCTAGATTTTCCTTCTTATTTTGAGTAACCACTTTATAGAGGCTGGATGAGCCCCAGGAGGGTCCTAGATCCCATACGATCCATCTTCGGCCGCTAACATACTAAATATAAGTCTGCCAGAAAAGCAGGATTTGAACCCAGGACATTCGACATGGCAGCTCAGCGCTCTTCCACTGAGCCACTCCGCTCCCGTATTACAAGTAAAACATTTTGAATTATTGAATAATTTTTTTACATCCGTTTTCGCATTTGGATTTTAAATATGCATATTTCATTTACAAAATCCATTTTTATACTGTCTATACATGCATCCAACTATGCTTCACTAATACTCGCTGGTAGTGTTTGTTGAGAAATAAATCAGTATATTATTGTAGTACTTTCGAATAAATTATTGGTGTGTTATTTTTTTATTTATATCTTTTTTTAACGAACGCGATAATTTTACTTTTCTGAAAACAAATATTAAACGGAATACTTTACTTTGGAGAGCAGCATGTTGTCGTCACAAGTGGAAAAGAGACCGACAATTTCTCTGAAGTCTCTCCTTTCCAAATCGCAATTCCTTGTACGTACTGGTTCCGTGGATAACTCACCAAAATGGTGAGGAGAGTGAACCAGGAATCATCCACTAAAGAGGAACAGTGAAATCACGACCAGATGTCTTCCAAGGAAATGGGCCATGACTCAGAGGACGTTCGAAGAAGCTAAGATGGTGGCTCCAAGTATCGGACGGAGGATGATCGATTATGCGCATATCATCTTCAAGTTGGCCTGGCTATTAAGAACCATTTATCTGTAATCGAAGCCTATTATTTAACGTAATTCGCCTGCCAAGGCTAGGTTGCGATCAGGTGTGTATGATTCACACCTTTCTGTTCGACCCTAACCATGATATATTTTGTGTACTACCAGTTTATACAAGTATTAGATCTGTAATTTTATAGAATATAATAAATGTTTTTATTGTAATAGCCCAATATAGTTGTCTTCTTAAAACTTTAAAACTTTATGGTCTTAAAGACCATTTAAAATTAAAACTCACGTTTTTTATTTTACTTCAAAAACAGTTTAATATATATCGGAAGGGTTTCTTATGCCTAAAATTTATTGAAATCTGTTAACTTCTACAAGCATTACTTTTATCTTTTGTAAATAAGAATAAGCATTACACATAAGAATTCGATGTTTAGTGGTAGTATGTCTTCAAGTTTATAATCTGAAGGGTTATGAGATTGTCACATATTTCTTTTTGACATTGGTTGGAAATTCGGAAATTCCAGCTCCTTCAAAAAAAACGACATAACTCAAAAATTGGCCACGGCCAATGATTTGATTCCTTTCATCGCTTGTTTCTTCTTGTTTCGACCGCGTCGTCAAATTCTTTACCGACGTTTCACTGGCCATGCTGCAACCTTCCTCTGGGCTTAATCTTAGACTGAAAATGTTTTTCCTCTGTTTCGTTATTTATACTTAATACTATGCTTTACCGTTATTTATACTTAATACTACATTTATACCTTAATATTATCCTCCTACCGAACTCAGGAAGGTATAATTACCGAAGCAGAGGAAAACATTTTCAGTCTCAAGTTAAGCCCTGAGAAAGCTCGCCTTGAAGAATTTGACGACGATAGATTTATAACGTTCACACGTTGTAATTGACATTTATTTACATGTCCATGCTTATTTTGTTCACACATTTGTTACATTTTATCTAATATATTAAACTGATTAGTACATGAATATCATTCTTACAACTAGGAATTCAACGTTTCGTGTCAATCATTCCGAAGTTTGGAAATTAGTTATTGTGATAAAGGAACTTCATGTAGCTCAAAACTTTTATTTGTTTAGATATTTATTCTTAAATTAATCAAACATTATTTTTCGATTTTTCAACAAAATTAGCATTAATTTAAGTTAACTGTGCCTTAATTCTAATTAACAAAAATTATATATTTTCATAATCAGAATAGTTATGTTTTCTGTAAAAGTCTATGCGGTAGAAATCGTTATTTATTTTTCTTAAAAAAACACATTGCTGTATTTCATTATATACACAGGATTCCTAACACGGTTAAAAAATCGAGTACAGAAATCATACCTTTTGTGGAGAATTTAATGTGCTTTCGAAAATTTAATTCGTTCATTCTTTAATTCTGGATGTAGTGTAAACAAAATTAGATGTAGTTAGATTTTTTACTTAAATAAGATTTTTGTTCTAGTTATTTTCTCATTTCAATAGTGGTTTTATTAAATTGTACTTTGGCGTGGGAAGCGGTTTTAAACCAGAATATTGTTTTTCAAATGGTGTTATTGAACCGATTAAAACTGATGGCAAGAAAGAATAGAAGTTATCTGATGTGATTTATCTTTTATTACAATCGTTCGGCGAGATCTCGCGATGTATTGCATTTGCTCTCCTTATCTCCTTCGCATTTATCGGGTGCTTTTTTCCCACCTAATCTCGATCCCGAAATCAGGATCCTTCTGATCGTAACAGAAGTGATCATAAACTTGTCTGTCGATCAATCAATGTTTTATCTCAGATATCTATCGCTTGCGATGTTTTCGTCTTTCGAAAAAATAAGTTGGTCCAATTACTCGTGGTCGACTGTGCTACTTCTTGTTCAGAAACTCGGCCGTATCATTTGAATTATTTATTTTCTCAAATAAATATGACCATTATTATTTTTAATGTTCATTGAACTGATCATGATCTGTCACGAGACCTTGTAATACTATTGACAATGCTACACCATCCTGATTCGCATTCCTATTGTAGTAAACTTTTAACTCTAAGTTAGGTATTAATAATAGGTATACAAAAAAATGTCCGTCTACTGGCCATTTTCACCTTCCCCATGGAGAGAAGTTGGTGACGAACAATATCTTTCGACACACCACACTCCCTTACTAGTTCGCGAGTACTTTTGGACGGATTTGGCTCAACAGGTTCCTTCAGAACCTCATCAATATCCATTAATGGTCGCCCGGAGCCCTTCTCCCTTTTCAACGTCGTGCCTTCACTGCAAAATTATTCAAACCTACGCCGCGCAGTGCACTGGTCAAAGACACCTTCCCATTCATATTTAATAATTTCACGAGTTGCTTCAGCGGAAATTCTGAATTTTTTTTCCAGTAATGTCTTAAAATTACGAAAATTTCGTAGGACACTGTCATGTTTCTTCTTTGAAATAAATAACTAAACTTGAAGAATCAAGTGTTAGTAAACTAGCTTAGATAATGCTCTAAAGGGATTATTAAGTGTTGGTAAATAATAAATAGCATTAAAATATTTAAAGACTTTTGAACTCAAGAATTTGATAAAACGGTCTTTTTTTTTATACACCCTATTATTTAATAGGAAGAAAATGGTCCCGGTTGAGGTTTAAAATTCCCTTAGTAAGAAGAACTGTTTAGTTGTAAAGGCAACGTTTCGACCCACATTGCAGGTTTTTTTCAGAGATAGCTACAATATTAAATGTTATAACAGGTTGACATTAAATATTACATGTTAATAGATGCATTCCACTGGACTGGAAGATTACCATCTTCTATTTACACAATGATGTATTTTGCCATTACATGAATTTGTCCTTAATGAAGTATCTTTACAAAATATTAAAAAAATGTAGTATCCTATCAAATTCAAGTATCCTTTAAAAATTATAACATTGAATCAATGAATAAAATAGGCAAAAGGAAAATAATGTATAATTATTTTTGTTCTGAGAAGTCTCATATCGCTCCTTCAAAAAAAAACGACATAACTCAAAAATTGGCATTTTTGAGTTAAGCCTTCAGTAGCAGTTGTATTGGTTGAAGCTTTTTAGTTCAGGAACGGTAAATATATTCCATTTCCGACATTTTCTTTTTAATTAAGTAATATTTTGACATTTATCAAGTTTGAGCCTGGAGTTTTATGGGAATAATGGTTTAAGTTAATATAAAAAAGTTTCAAGATTTAAATATGTTATGATAGTTAACAAAAGAATCTCCATACCATTATTACAGTAGGAATGCTTTGCTTAATTTATATTATATTAAAAAATTTATATTTTTTTAGCTTACATAGAAATTTCAAATCCCTCTATTGAAATTTGTTTTTTCTGTAGTTATGACTTTGTTTGGTTGAAGAAGCGATATTTCGCTGACATTTTAATGTTTTTTTACCTAAAAAGTATTTCTTGTTGGACCGTGATCTTGTTCTAAGACCTTCGAAGGCTTATGTTATAGGCAGGCTTTGGTGAATGCCCTGGAAGCAGACGATCAGTGTGAAGGCAACCACTGGGCCGTGTCTCCAGTGCTCAGCTGTACTCAAGGATTGCCTACAACAATCGATTCAAAGCACCTAGCTTGTGAATCTGTATATATATATACACATATATTTATATCTTTTACTTTTTTTATCCGTGTTTCAATATAAATTGTTTTCGCATAATAAGTAACATTTCAGTCTGGAAAAGGTACTTTTCTCTCGATTCGGTTATTACAATTATAGTTCAACGGTAGCTTTAGAGCAAAAGGAATTGAATTCTCTTTATCTCATTAAAATTTTTGGGCTTCAGTCGTTAGCAATGATCGTTCGACTTGAATAGCCATTTTGGGAGAATGTAATCGCCAGTCATAAACGTTTGTTTTTTTTTTCTGCGAGAGATGGTCGTTTTTTATTGTGTTTTTTTTTTAAAGAAAATTATGATTGCGCGAAAGGGAGTCTTGAGAAGAATTTGTTCTTGCCACAGGCTCATTCTGATTGAGTCAGTTGATTCATCAAGGTAAAGTGTAGTTCATTGTAAGGTTTAGTTTTTGCAATGTAAGCATTTTTGTTGTATGCATGTATGTGCTTGTAGTTTGGAAATGGTCTGCAGTTTTTGAGGGTAAATCCATTGGAACATAGAAAAGCAAGCGGTCTATAAGCCCGACTGCCGAAACCCTCGACATAATAAAATTTTAAAACAAATTAATATGTTTAGACAGTCCAAAATACAAAAAGAAAAAGAAAGTATCGCATATGGAAAAATTATGACTTCCTTGGATCGTTAACACGTTGACTACCAACTTCTTTTCTATTTTGTTCTTTTCCAAGACGCCATCTACGAGTAATCTCGGCCTGTGTTTACTTGTCATTTGCTACAGGTAAAACTCGATGCACTAGAATTAGAGTTTTTAATAATATAATGTGTTTAAATCAAATTTTAGGCCAGATTTATAAAAATTGCCGTGGCAGTCAACGTGTTAATAAACTATAAAACAAATGCCATCTTAAATCAGTAAGTAATGCTAAACAATCATTCATAGGTGTTATCTTATAAAGGCAATATTACAGATTACATCAATCTCTGTAAACAAAAGATACGATTACTGATTAATTTATTTGTATTTATTGTACTTTTGATGGTGATTTTTTAAAATGTTTTTATTTTGAAGAGAAAAGATTTGTCCTAGCCGGGATACGAACGCGTCGTCTTGACAGGAAAAATAGAAAATATAGTTATGTGAACCTAATATGAAAATATAGTTATATGGATATAGTTATATTAACCTTTATAAATGTATTCATTGTATATAAACACTTGGTTTAATTTATCTTAAATAAATTAAAAATATTGATTAATTAAAAATAACTAAGACTTTTTTATTTGTTTCAGGTAAGGATGAATTTATTGCTTTTCCATTTTTCTAATATGTAAGTAATAAAAACATTAATATATCTTATAAAACTTAATAATTTCAATATGTAATGCTTATGTTAAACCAATTTTGATTCCTCTCTATAAACTACTTTAGAATAGTTTTAAACACTTAAAATAAAAGTTATCAAACACTTAAATTTACAAAAAAATGTTTAAAATCGAAAAAATGATCATTATTAATTAGTTTAAAAATAAAATGCTTTAAAAATATTTCCCTGAAATATTTTTCTTATTGCATCTAATTACAAATGCAAATATTAATTATTGTCATGTTTAACAATTGCCTGATATTATAGTGTTTATAGTAAAACTTAATTAGGTTTGTTCTCAAATCAATCCCAACATTAAGTTTGTGAACTGTAGCTTAGTAAACATACGCTGGAAATTCTTTAGTCATAACAATAACATAAATTTTATGTTATTTATTATATATACTTAATTTATATATTTATTTATTAAAAATAATATATCAAATGGTACCTGGATATTATAATGTGCATACTGAAGATTTACGAATCGTACGCCGATTTCACAGCTGATTGTGCAGCCATTTACGATCAATTGTAAATCGTAAGACCTTTCGTGTTTATCATTCATCGTTGGCTATTACAGTTTCATAAAATTTCTGAAAGATTGGCTTAAGATAGCGGGTCGTATCTCGAGAGGTGGCCCTAGGATTTTTTAAAGGGAGTAAAATCCTTAGTTATGCCGTCCTTCGGCAACCCCCTTTAAACGAGGGTTTCGAGCCTGTACAATGTTAGGTCATTGTTAAAAATCCCTATCCTAATTACAACTGGATAGGCAAAATTCAGAGCTCTCAATCAATGTAGTATCGTCCGATTAGCCATAGCAGCACAAAAGTGGCGTTAATTAAACAAACGAACCACGTTTTTAAACGAACGATTTTAATATTTAGAAATTAAATATTAAGTAATAACTCATAAAAAAGTAATAACAAGTAAATATAATGGCACGATGCGAAAAATAATGAATGAACGTACTGATGTTTCTTAAAATAATGTGAGTTATTATATATTAAACTATATTAAAATGAGCGGTAATTATTCCACAGGTTGTCGTTTCGAGTTGAGTCACAACAAGTTTTACTGTTTATTTGTTTCATTTTTAATATTTTTCAAAAATTCAAGTTATCGTGAGCTGTAATATAGGTAATGAGTAGATTTCGGTAATTATTGCATAAATAAATAAAAGTTAAGACACTCTTTCAGAAATTTTATGAGACTGTAATAGCCAACGATGGATGACAAGCACGTTCATTTCTAGATGAAATGATTACCAAAGTATACACTTTTTCCATAATTGCATTCTCTTTTCCATGGTAAAGCTCACGATAACTTGTATTTTAGGTAAATATTAAAAGGAATCGATTGATTTTTAAAACTCTTTGTGGCTCAACTCGAAGCGACAGCTTGCGGAATAATTACCGAACGAACAAAATAAAAATATTTAATATTATAATGCAACTTGAGAGGAATATTTTCTTTAGTACATCATCAGCAGTTACATTTACGTCATCAAAATAAATAGTTGGTGTTTGGAAAACAAGTTACGAGCCACTAACCGAAACTGCGAGTGCGGCAAATGAAAAATGATAGCCTGGTGTAATATAAAGTTGGGTGTTATTTATTTCGAGCACTTTGGTAATATATGTTGGCTCTTCTGCTGGTTGAATGTAAGTTCACCGTTTCAGTTGAGTACTACTAGATTTATGATTTAGCAATAGAATGATTGCCGTGTTATTAGTAAAATTACAAATGTTAACGCATATTAAAATAAATTGCGTGATTAAAAAAATGTAAAATAACAACAATTATGGCCATATTGATTTTTATTTCCAAAAAATTAGAAAAAAAAACGAAGCTTAAAAATTAGATAACTAAGTTAGATTTGAATTCTTTTTTGTTGATATTTCATCCCCTGTTTATATAATGATGCTCGTTTTTCTACTTTTTATATTGTTTATTATTATCTGCCTAAAATACCTACTATTTTTAAGACATGTACGAGAGGAAAATAGTTGACTGGATGATCTTATGTAAAGGAGATAGTTGGGGGTTATTGCAGTCAATAAGTACACAGAATAAGTGATGAACTTATATTATGTGCCGACGTTTCGACCTACAGTGTAGGTCATCTTCAGGGCTAACAGAGAAACAAACAGAACAAAAAAATATAAAAAATGTACAGTAACAATAATATGGTGACAAGTAATGTAGAAAAATAAAATAGTGGCAGATATGAAGATAGAAAAAGAGCCAGATTATAATAAAATAAAGATATAGACAGATTTAAAAAATTAATGATAATGAAAAAATTAAAATAGTGAAAGTAATGAATTAAAAAAGTTACAGAAATAATAAAATTAAGATAAAGCCAAATATAACAATAGTGAAAATAATGAATTAAAATAGTGACAGATATAATAAAATTAAGATAAAGCCAATATAACAAAATTATTGAAATAGTGACAGATATAATTATAGAAATAGTGACAGATATAATGAAATTAAGATAAAGACAGATATGACAAATTATTGATAATGAGAAGCAAATGAAAATAATGACAGATATAATAAAGTAAGACAGATTTAATAAAATAAAGAAAATGAGCAGAGATGATAAATTATAAATAACGCATATAAAATAAAAAATAGAAAATAAATGTACAGAAAGGATAGTACAGTACAAAATACTAATATAAAGGAAAATCAAAAGGAGGAGTTAAACAAAAGAAACCAAAATGAGGATATTTACATATACATAAAGGTTGGAATATGAAGAATAAAGAAAAACTAGTAAAATAAAGGTATAAAATGTATGAAAAACGGACTTGATGATGTTACATGTTACAGAAAAGTATGGAACTATATGTACAATAACAGATGTGAATAATAGAAATACTATTGTACAGTAACTACAGTGTACAAAGACAGTTTTGAAAAAAAGTGGATAGGATTAATGAATTTGAAAAGTTAAAATAAGTGAAAACTCTTGTACAATAACAATAGTGTACAATGTCTGTTTGAAAAAAAGTAGATAGGATAAATGAATTTGAAAGATTAAAATTGGTGCTTAAAAATATGAACTCTAGATTACCAACAAATGATGGATGCCAAAATGATATGGGGGAAATAATAGGAAAAAAGAAAATTGGAGAAAGGATAAGGAGAAAAGTTTAAAATAAAAGACGAGACATACCGATTATGGATAGCGTGGCTTAACGGCCGATTTAACGGCCTAGCAGGTACTGAATACACGACCGTTAAGAAAGGGGGAAGGGATAGGAGCGATCTCTAGTGGCCAAAAAGTTAACTATAGAAGGTAACCATACTGGAGTATAGGAAAAAATGGGGAAGTGAATAAATCGATAAAATTAATATAAATAAAAAGAAACAATGAAAGAAATGTCAATAGAGTGATAACAAAAGAAACATCAATGGCGAAGTAACGGAATTTAAGGTCTTTTGAGTAAATTAAAGACTTGGGAGTAGGTAGAGGAAAGGTGATGTGAGTCTGACTTAAGATTGATAGAGGAGGAATCTAAATTTATGTGGATAGTTTCAGAGAGGATGCGTTTATCATGGTTAGGAGCTGTAGCTAGGATAGACGTTTTTTCAAAATCAAAGGTGTGGTTTAAAGAAAGGGCATGTTCGGAAAGTTTAGAGGAGGTATGATTATGGGAGGAAATGGCATATTTATGTTGAGTAATACGGTCTTTAAGGAAGTTTTTGGTTTCACCTATATAGGAAGAGTTACAATTAGTAGTGGAACAAGGGACTCTATAAACGTTACACTACTATTTTTAAATTCGATTTGATTTTGTTTTAAATACTGATTTCCTAAGCTGTGTAAAATATAGTGGACCTAACTTATTGATTTCATGTTCCATCCCAAATCAATATTCAAGGCGATGATACATATTTTCAGACGCGATAATAAAATAAAAATCTTAATAATTTTAACTAATCATTATCAAAGATAAAAATCGACCCACATCCCAGATTTTCATTTGGACTAAATGAAAAACAAAAGCATAAC
The DNA here is from genome assembly GCA_037127475.1 of Arma custos. NCBI lineage: Eukaryota > Metazoa > Arthropoda > Insecta > Hemiptera > Pentatomidae > Arma > Arma custos. Next base: position 119,497,132 of record CM073759.1, read on the forward strand.
AATTAATCTTGGGGGGCGACATAGCCTTAGCAGCAAGACGTGGCGTTAAATGAACAAACAAACAATTTAAAAAGTAAGTTGAATACAATAATAAATAAAAAATTAAAATAACAAACCATCAAGTATAATGTGAGAGAATATAATGATAGTGCAAGAAAATAATTCTTTATCATCATTTTCTTCAAAGCCACTCGAACAAGTTACCCTTAATTAAAATATTATTACTCTATGAGTATAATTATATTTTAATAACTCACAAAATTTTAGACGAATCAATTTTTTCTTCTTATTCACCGTATTTAACATTTTCTTTTAGCTATTTATTTAATTGCTCAGCTACTCTAACACGCACACTCGTATTTGTTTTTTAAAATAATTCTGAGCCCATTTAGTATTTGTTAACTGTTTTTCTTTTGTTGTAAGAATGTATCATAAGGTACAGCTGAGAAATTAAGCGGTCCCTCAGAGCTGCTTTCTAACCATCATCATATATCTGTCTTCGGGTTTCGGAATATATTTCTTAGCTTGATTTATCGCCCGAGTTTGTTAGGCATGTTTTGTATTATTTTTTCTATTGGGCCATTAAAAAGATTCGTCCGTAATTGATATTGAAAAGTTATAAATTCAAGGTGTTAGTTTGATTAATGTGCTCGCATTAGTTGTTGAGATGACCCGAGGGCATAATGAGGTATTAATGACTTACAAGTGCATCTTTTGACCGCTAGACCCTGGGGTAGGGCCTTTCGTCATGTTTCAAAATGTATACATAATGGCTCTGTAATTTACTTTTAAACAAAGGTTTTGTAAATCAACGAGGGAAAATTATTTTATAATTTTTCATTTTTATCTCATTATGTATTAAAGTAATAAATTAAAAAAATAGGGAGGATGCCGTTAGAAAGCATTGTCGGATATTTGATGTTTTTAAAGACATGAGTGGAAAATTCTAAACAACAGCCTTCAGACTCTAGGAAAAAAATAGAAATGCCTGTTGATATGTATTTTTGTTTCCTGTTAATTTATTAGAGACTTAAAGTATTGGACTAGTATTTTTCTTTCCTGTTTATTTTAGATTTAAAAAGAGAGTTTTAAGGCATTTTGTTTGGAATTTTGCCCACTCATACCTAACATTTATTTTATTTCTTTTTTTGAGCATTTGTTCTCTTATATTCATATGGTTTTTATTTATATTATTTGTTAGTATTTTAATCTGCACACCACAAAATTAAATTAAAATATACAAAATTTGCTTTAAGCCTTTTAAAATCTCTTATACAAACTGAATTCCAAATAAAATGATTCAGTGACTTTTTTCCAAATCTCATATTTTATTTTGTCAGAAATAAATTATAGAAAATAATTTAACTTTATTTCACGTGTCTTCACCTTTTAGAAATAGTTCCAAAACATTTACTGTATGTAATAACTGAAACTTAAAATGTATTTTATTTATTTCCTGGGAATCCTGAATTATAACAAACAGTCATGAACAATGAAATTTTTAAATTTTTGTCTTTTTAGTTTAATAGAACTTATTAATACGGCAATTAAGTTTGAAACAAACTAATTTCGGTGACAATTGCCATCATGTTTTCATTTCCAACTTGCTGATCGCTATTATAAACAAAACTGTATATATATATATTTAAATGCTTAAAACGTATTAAATTTAATAAACAAACAATTCAGGAATAATAGAAGAACTAAACAGATAACTCATAATCAGAAAACAAATTAATAGTTTTCTCATTACGATTTTAAATTTAACCGCGGAATAATTTTTGTGTTGTCAAAAATAGTACGAACAGTTTCTAATGAAACAAGCTAATGCGTGTCTGGAAAATTAAAAATTTAAACAGAAAGAAAACCAGCCATTAAAAAAATATTATAGTTGCCTTTTAGGCGTAAATATTACAATATGAACTAATTGAATATTATGAAGGCGGAATCCATATCAAAAACATCTTAGAATCTGAGGCCTAATTTGGTAGAAGCCGTACTGTTCATTTTAATGATTATTTATTAATTAATCATTGAATTTATTATTAGCAAACCGTTAAATCAGCTGTTAATTATAAATTAAGCTATTTACTTCCCATGACGAAGCGTGGCGTGATGAATCGCTAAGGTTCCGTCGTGCAGACGTCGATCAGAGAAAACAATGCTACTTAGGCAGCGTCACTGAATTAGGCAGCTGATTTTACAATCAGGTACTAATGAATCAAAAGCAAATATTGTTTCAGCTATCTTCAAACCGAATAACAATATCTTAAATGTAAATGTTCCTATAGCGAAATTCATTCAAGGCGCCGAATTACATCTGGAAGGTAAAATAAAAAGGTAATCTTTTTCATCCTGCTATAATGTAATTTCTCGGGTGATGAAAATTTTATACGTTTCAAAAGAGAAAACTGTAATTTACTTCAGTAATATAAAGAAAACAGCGCTTAAAAGCAAACATCATTAAATTTTTATTGAATCCTATCCACTTTTCCGATAATTTGATTACCTTATATTTATATATAGAGTGATAAGAAAGAATAAAAAAATGTATTTTGTGCAATTTCTGCTACATAAATTTATATTTAAAAAAGCACTATATTTTTATTAAAAACATTTAATGATCATTATTTTTAATTTAGATGGAAGAAAAAATTCACTCATAGTTCATCATCATTTTTAATGATTATTTTCCAGAGCCTAAAGATACATACTACGCATTATTTAAGAATAATGGATATTATTTTGTAACTTAATGAATACAGTTCTCTACACAAAGAAAAATGAGGGAACGGAGTGGTAGAGTACTGAGTTGCCATGCCGAAGGTCTTGGGTTCAAATTGGCACGCTTTTATTTAATATGTAAGCAGCCGGAGATGGATCCTATTAGATCTTGGACCCTCCTTGGGTTCACTCAGCCTCTATAAAATGGGTACCAAAATAAGAGGGAAAATCTGGCAGCTGCTTTATGACAAATAACCTCTCTGCACAATCGTTGTACTCAACCCCGGACCCTTCACGGGTTTTAGTGATGCAGGTTATATATTACTTCAGTAATGTAAAGAAAACAGCGCTTAAAAGCAAACGTCAATAATTTTTTATTGAATCCTATCCACTTTTCCGATAAAAAAGGAATTCATGGAACAGTATTTATATATTGTTCATGAATCATCGGATTTTTTTTATTGTTCTATTGAACCTAAAATGGTTTCTATTTATTACTTTCAGAAATGTGCAGTTAAAGAATGTGGCCGTTTGCAATGAATCTAGTAGTAATGTTCGAGGATAGTTTATCATATTCAAGGCAAAATTAATGGGACCTAAAAGATCTTGTACAGAGCGAGCTACCGCTTTCTCTAGCCAGTCCAATATTGCTATCTGGTTTCTGTTTTCGAATCGATAATTAGATTTGCTACCGCAATAAATTAGTGAATTGCAGATCCGTTGGGGCTGACTCAGGCCGAGCTTTCTCTGTCCGAACGAGGAACCATTTTTTTTTCAGGCAGTTAGCATTCCGCCTTCCTGCTCGATGGATGAGATCTTATCGCGCCAGATGACTGCATTTGTCAGTCCGAGGTTCTGATCAAGATGTTGGAACAGTGTTTTCTTATGTCCTTGCTGAATTTGAATTAATACCAGAGCTTCAAGTGCTTTAGCAGTGTCAGTTCCGCCATTGAGGATGACAATATAAGCTACTTCAACTAGTGTTGCGTCATTGGCTCATGTTGGACCAATTTCTCTTGTAGTTGGCTCATAACTAATAACATTAAACAAATACAAATAAAAGCGTTATAATATAAATTTATAAATGAATAATTCTGAAAACAAGAGTGCATTAAAAACAAAACTAAAAAAAAAACCTAATATTTAATAGCCTTAGAGAACTATAGTTGAGGTATTGAACTGGTGAATGGTTCTACCCCAACGACCGAGATTTTGATATTAACTCTTAATTAATAATCAACCCATTTAAATTAATTTAAAACAGTGTTTAAATTGTGAGTTCTTACATTTTTGTAATTTTCGATCCTTAATGATACATATTTTTTTTATCTCTCATGAACTTCTTTATTTAATATCAATGACAATTAAACATACTTTAAGGTTTTAAAAGAAATACAACTTTCACACGTCCTACGTTGAATGATTCTTGTTTTGCATATCAAATTTTCTCGAAAGTAAAAACTAATGACATAAACTACTGGTAGCCCTGAATGGAATGTTGGATGTAGTCAGAAGATATCTGAAATACATTGTAAACATTTGGAGAGCACAGACCGGAAAACATTTCCAAAGGTACGTTTTCTTGGTTTCAGTAATTAATGAAATGTTTGATTTTAACAAAAATACTTATTTACTGCTTATTAATAAATCTTAATGAGATATTTATCTTCAATTATTTTACTTATCCTCGTCAGTGAGGTATCAGTCAGCAGAAGTGTAGTGGTCAGCCTACGCCATAGAACGCGAGTTTCCAGCCCAGGAGGTAGCACATTAGAACATCGTCCGATTAATCATAGAGTATTTAGAGCATGAAATGAAAGAAAAACTTTATCACCAGATGACCAAATCGTAGCCTCTTTTTTGTTTACTGCAAAGCTAGGAAAACACATTTTTTAGATTTGAAGGAATTTACTTTACTTTCAACAAAGGATTAAAACAGCTCAATTAAGCCATATTAAGATAACAATTATCTCTAATAATATTCTAATTATAAATTAATAACTATTTAAAGTACGATTGCATGTAAACACAGTATTTTTTTAATATTAATTAAAATATAATATTAATTTTAATTTCTTATACAATAACAATGGTAATTTCTACACAAATTTATATACGTTTAAATTTCTATTGTTAATACATATTGAATGTTCTCGATGAATTGTTGACCATATAGTTAATTATTTTGAAGAAATATATAAAAGCGTCAATTGGCATTATAAAATGAGGGGTCTGGACACTCTAGTCCAATCACCCACTTCCTTTTCTTCCTTCCTCTTCCCCTTTCTTCTTTCTTCCTATCTCCTACCCCGAAAAGCGGTCTCTCGCCGATTTTGAACTTTATCGAGCCAGCGGCCTAGTGCCGGTTTAGAGAAAACGCCTTAAGCGGTCTCATACCTTGTAAATACTTACAATACCTCCGGGTGAATGAAGTACCTATGATGTCTGCATATATATTGATTTGTAAATAAAATGTATATATTGTAAATTCATGTAAATTATGAAAATAAATGAGTTTTGAAACAAAAAAATAATATGAGATGTTATTTTTGAAAATGGTATTAGTCTAGTAGATAAAAAAAAAATCATTTATTATTTTTAATGATATTATTTCATAATAAAATTTAGAAAGTGTATAGTGTTAGAAACTAAAAATTAGCCCATATTTTTACATTAATTTAAATGCCATGCACTTAAGCAACTTGAAAAGTAGCTCTTATTTTTTATTAATTGTTATAATTTTTAAATATGTTTGTTTTGAAGTGGAAACACATACCCTGGCCGGGATTCGAACCCGAGTAGCATGCGTCTCCGTCGCAGTGCTCTAAACCATTGAGCTACCAGTGGTCGCATTCCAGTCAGGCAAATCCGTTCTCTTCACCGATCCTATACCCCCTGTTCTCGCAATTTTTGCGATGTATATCCGAGGAAGAATATTCATTGAATATTACTTTAATTAGGATCTTGTTGACTTACGTCTTTGTATTGTTTATAATTTTATTTTTTTTATTAATTGTTATATTTTTTAAATATTTTTGTTTTGAACAGAAATGACTTGCCCTGACCGGGATTCGAACCCGGGTCGTCTGCGTCTCCGTTGCAGTGCTCTGAACCACTGAGCTACCAGGGGTCGCATCCCAGTCAGGCAAATCCGTTCTCTTCACCGATCCTATATCCCCTTGTTCTCGCAATTTTTGGGAAGTATACACGAGGAAGAATGTTCATTGAAGATTACTTACTTTAATAAGACCGGTGAGGAGAACGGATTTGTCCAGTTTGGATGCTACCCCTGGTAGCTCAGTGGTTTAGAGCACTGCGACGGAGACGCAGAAGATCCGGGTTCGAATCCCGGCCAGGATATATATATATAAAGTAGCTCATATTTTCTTGTTTTAAAGGGATTAAAATATTTAGTTTTTTAGATAGCTAAGCGTTTTTAGTTTGTATTATTTGATTAATTTATGTAAAATTAATTAATTCCTACAAACACAAATTTACCTTGGGACACTGAATTCATCTCTCTCTTGTAATTTGAATCCGTGGATCGTTTATTGGTTTTCACAGCCAATTCAAGCCACCCACTTCGTTGTTTTTTATTTTGTTTTCTGGGAGAACACTAATTGCTACGTACTCTTTATTGTCAATGGGTTTTTGAAGTAAATTTGAAAAAAAAAAAAAAAAGTATTCGTTATTTCAAACCACAAAATTACTCCAGCGGTTCGTAAAACTTACTTTTGGGCATATTGAGTATATCATTTACTTGTTGAAAAAATGCTATTGAATATCTGGAAAATGTGGAAAGTCTCATTTCATAAAAATAATTACTTCTCTTTAATGCTTTTGGAAAACTTATGATAACTTAATTGTCTGAACAACTTTTATGTAATTTCGTCATCCCATTAAGCTAATAACCGTTTTAATTATATTGTTTGCTTAAGAAAAGCATATTATTAGGTGGGAAAAGAAAGAAGCCTGTTATGCAAAGAGCAAATAAATTGTCCATGGTTGTGTGAATATGTGATAATGCATTCTTTATTTCGTTTTGTTTTGTTGATTTTGCGAATTAACAGATGGATCAGGTAGATTATTAAATACCGTTATTTAAAATTTACACCTGCATAAACTCATTGGTAGAAAAAACTATATTATTTGAACTGTTTTTAGAGTAAAATTGAGGTTATTTTTTTTTTTTTCCCAAATGTTATTCCAAAACATAAATAATTTATTCTCTTTGAATGCAATAGTAGTTTTGTAACATAAAATCATTTTTATAAAAATTCTATTGTATAGAGATATGAAATTGATATTGCAGCGTGGAATTTTAAATTATATCAGGCCAATAATAGGATCATCCCTAAAAATAAATTAAAAAAAAATCAGATTAAATTTTAAAATGTCTATCTTGCCAAATTATATTCAAAATATGTATTAAAAGAAAATGTTCTTTTATTGTCATTATAAAAAAATAATAATACCAGTATTATTAGTGTCTACGAACCTCCCTTCGCAAATTAAATTAAATTTAAATACACAAATTTATTAAATTAAAAAAAAATTGCAAATTTTACACGAGTATACTTTTCGCGGAGATAGGGGCATCGGTGCCTGCGAATAAGAACTTTCGTAATTATAACTCAATATTAATTAATTGGGGAATCAATAAGAAATATAATACAATGAAATAAAATTTAACAAATTATCGAGTAAGCATTTCACGTTTTCTCTTAAGCTTTAGGCTTTAGGTTTCCGTCGGATGGGATTGGCAGTGATTGCGAAAGATTGTTGGTAGGAAAACTGGATTGGGGACTGGACTTACAGAAATGGCAATGCCTGGTTAGCCGAGGATTGCAGTGGTTTCAGCTTTTCAAGATTTCATAGAAATAGTTTCTTCACATCTTATACTGAACCGGTCATATGTTTAATGGTTACATATTTTAATATCCATATATATAGTTCGGACGGCACACTGGGTAAACTTCTGTGAGGGTGACTGCTTCTAGAAATAAAGTATGCATACCGATACCTTTCCAAGTACTTGATTTTAATAATGGGGAACGGAGTGGCTCATGTGGGCTAAATCCCGCTCGCTGGAAGGCTTTTCAATAATCCACTAATTGCCAGAGATGGAACATGGGATCTATGGCCCTCCTGGAGCTCAACCAGCCTCTATAAAGCGGTTGCCCAAAATAAGGGGGAGAAATCTTGGGGTTGAGCGTGATCTATGACAAATCAGTTCCCTCCACAACCATTGCCCAAGAAACAGTACAGCCTTTCCCATGTCCTTCACGGGTTGTAATGGTGCAGATAAAGGATTTTAATAATCGATTCCACCTGTTCATTGGAGGCGTCGATAGTAAAATTAGATATTAATAACGTGCAAAACTATTTATTATAGTAAAGTTTACTGACTGATGACATTCACTAAATACTATGCATTTTACTTAAATAATGGATTGCTGAGTACATCAGTAACTTTTCACTTCACAATTGACGAGTGCAAAGTGTACTCAGTTACCTCCTCTTGTGTACTTCCAGTACATAGCCATCGAGTTTAAAAATTCTTATTTAAAAATTTTATAAAAAAATTAAATACGGCGTAAGTTCTGTAGGTTGTCAGTTCGAGTTAATGCACTGTTTTTTGCGTTTTATTGGTTTCCTTTTTAATATTCACGAAAATAAGAATAATCGTTTATTATGTGTAATTTAGCTTAAACGATGGTTTCGAAGTATAGAAAGATGATTTGTTATTTTTGAAACGTTCATTTCCTGAACTAATGATTACCAAAATGTACACATTCCCCACAATTACATACTTTTTTCAATTAAAAACTGACGATTAGATATATTTTCAAGAAAATTAAAAAGGAATCTAATGAAAAGTAAAAACTTGTGACTTAAATCGGAGGGACAACCAGCGGAAGTGATACCTTAAATATATATTATCCTTAAACTATTGATATTAGACTGCCAAATTGCGTGAGATAAATAAAGGCGAAAATAATTAATACAGTTTTAAGATTATACATAACTTAAAGATTCGTAATCAGGTAAGAAGATACTTTTAAATATCGAAGAACTTTTATTTGAATATAAAAATAATAAACGTATTTTATTGAAAATTGTTCATATGAAATAGTAAAATAGTAATAGGACTTATCGAACCAGAAGGCCCGACGCCAATACCACCGATCTCTGCTAACAAACTTCTGTCCACGGACCACCACCGAAACACAAATCTGTCAGATCATTCTAAGGCCATCTTCCCACCTACGCCTCGGTCTACCTCTCAGACGCTTCTCATTCGGGACAGGAAATATTAACATCTTAGGAATTGGTTCGTTACTTATCCCGGTCACTTTAAAATCCCATCGTATCCTTCGTGACATTATCACTTGAATAATATTAACCGGGTGCATGGTTCGCAATTCCACGTTATGTAATCTCCTTTATTCTCCAGCGGTATCATCCTTTTTTGGACCGAATATTCTACGAAATACCTTATTTTCAAATACCTTAAGAAGTTGTTCAGGCTTCGGCGTTAGCGGACAAGTTTCACATCGGTATAGATGAGTTGGAAGGATTATGGTTCTGTAAATTCTGATTTTTAGATTTCGGGACAAAATACGCGAGCTTAATAATGTCGAGACAGAATAATAAAAGCATTTACCTTTTTCAATCGCGCCTTTGTTTCTTCTTGAATTTCATTTTTTTTTAGTTATCATAGACCCTAAGTACTTAAACTTCTTCTCATGTTCGACCTTGTTCCCTCCTATAATGAAATAGTGTAGGATTATGAAATTGTTAATCCCAAGTAGGAATATACAATCTCTAAAAAACTTTTGAAGAATTTCATGTTCCCAAACCGCTGTGTAGTCAAAAAGTTTTCTAAGAGTGTTTTATTATTATTTTTGTTGCCCATAAATAAAGGAAGCAGATCTAGTAAGTTTCTCCTGGGCCAACGCCTTATCTTTGGGATGTCGATGGATAGCAGAGAAAGAAGAAAGTAAATTGACTATTTTATGAAATATTAAGCGCTTATTAGTCTTATCTGCGGAGCGAATCTCGACGGGCAGTAACAGACACGAATCGATTTCCATTTCGAGATTCTTCGAGCGGTCGACTATTACGAGGTTCGGACAACACGACTCTCAGCTGGTCGAATAAAATTTCTTTTATTTATTTCCTCTTGTGGTAACTGTTCGCAAGGTTGTCGGTCTGAGTTGAGTTACAAGTTTTAACTGTTTATTCATTTCATTTTTCATATTTTACAAAAATACAAGTTGTGAACTTTAGTATGGAAACGATTATATAATTATGAATAATGAGTACATTACATCAAGAAATGAAATTTCAACTTCAGTTCAAAAATTTAGAAGTATAGAGGATACATGTTTATTGAAACGTTCATTTCTAGATGAAATGATTACCGAAATATACACACTCCCCATAATTGCTTTCTTATTTTCATTCTAAAGCTCCTGATAACTTGTGTTTTGGGAAAATATTGAAAAGAAAACGAATGAAAAGTGAAAACTCGTTGTGACTCAACTCGAAGTGACAACCCCCTTTAGTTCTTAAACCTTCATGAATCAAATCAGAGGAGGATAATTATTATTTAAATTTTAAAACTATTCGTTGGATTATGTATATACTGAAGGTTTGAAAATACATAAATTTGACTCCTTTTATTAATTTCGGGAGCAGGATAGTTCAGTGTGAAAAATGGTATTGTACAAATTGTATATAATAGCACTAATATTAAGATTAGCCTCATTCTGAATCCTGCTTCATAGTTAAATTATTTAATATTTTAACAGACTTTTGGAATATACAGACTCTCCTGAGGCTCGCCCATCCCCTAGTGGGGCTTTGTTTGGAGAAAACAGAGGTTAAGCGAGATCTCGCAAAAATCATCTCCTTGCACAACAATACAGTACCGTCTAGACATTCTATGGATTTTAGTAGTAAAGTTATTTTTTTCATTTACTCTAGTTTATCAATTTATAAATCCATAATTTTTTGGAAGTACTCTTATTTTTCTTTTTAAAGCTGCCTAACTTTTAAGAAAGTTTATTTTCACCTTTCTAATGTCACTTTATTACCTAGATCTCCCAATTTAATAGTTCCGATTCGTATCACTGGCAGTAAATTAACTGTTTCTAGCTTTCATCCAGAATTTCTCGAGAGATATAAGCTATAAAATATGTGCCTGTTTTTTCTCCAAACCATTCCAGAAATCCTAATAACCATTAAAGTTATTAATTCCAAATATCTGTCATCAATATCATATCGCTAAGTTGCGTCTCCTATTCTTGTATTACATATTCAATTGAACAATGGCCTTTCTTTCCATTGCAATTAACCAGAGATCTATCATCACCAGTGGATTTGTCAAGTCCTTATCTCAATCTGGGACTAAACTGTGATAGTTAACTAGGGCGTTCTATGTCGCATTCCCTTCTTGTAATCTGATGACAGATGCCAGACATCCGTTGAGCGTTTCTTGCTATACTTTGTTGAGCGAGTCCAGATTGAAATAAGTTGTTATCTGTTGGAATCGTAACTGAATTTCTTTCTTTTTTCTATAAAATATTTATATGATACTATATATGCTATACTGATAATATATACTATATTGATACTAAACAAAAACTTAATTTCATTCTTTAATGATTATAATGACACAGAAACTTCTTCTTAACCTGTTTTCTGGACGAACTTGAAATAGAATTTAAAAATACATAAAATATAGTATAAATACATGTCTTTTCTTCTAAGACATGTCAACAATAGATAAAATGTCAATTATTTTTATCTGTTGCCTAACTTACAATATTTTCAGGTTTTTATTGAACTTCTACTTCCAAAGACTTGGAATCGGTTTTAAAATAACGTTAAAAAACATTCGTTCTAGTGTATTCATCGTAAAATTGCGAAAACACGAGGACATGGGATCGGATAAGAGCAAAGATTTGTCCTCTGCCGGCAGGCGTCCTTGGTGGCTCAAATGGTAGGGCTCTGTCACGGAAAGCCAGAGGATCCGGGTTCGAATCCCGGCCGAGGGCCTGTCTTTTCTCTTTGAAAATCAAAGTGATTTAATTTTTTTTCGGAATTACCCGAATCTTCTAAAACGGATCAATTAAAGAGTTTACAATATTGGTTTGGTTCTTGAAATCTTAAAAAATAGTTATCAATCAGTCTTTCCGGTTTCTACCTTTAATAATCAATCAACCTTCCAGCGCTAGTTGGCGTGGCGTTATTTATTTACGAAGATTCCATGGTTAATTATCCGACATTAATTTTGTATAATAAACTTCTATGTTGGTCCCCGTTAGCTCTTATTGTCGTTCTAACTAGAAATTATTAAAAGCGCAGACTAAGTTATTACAGCCTTGACGTAACAAGAGTTTATGAGCGCACGTTCATTTTTCTCAGTAAGGTCATAGACCAGTCTCAAAGGAATTTATAATCTTAACAACTGGACATCTTCACTTAAATAAAGTTTTATCTTTTCTTGGTATTTATAATTTTAGGCATAATATTTTTTTCTTTTACAAAAGTGTGTTTACACGTTTTTTTAATATTATATATTTATTGGAATGGACCTAGGAGGATCACGCAAAGCATTCTTTTCTTCCATACTTTCTTTATCTTTCCCCTCCCCCTTGCTTTTTATAGCTTTTTCTCTCCACTGTCCATTTTGTTCCTGGTTTCTTCAATGCTTCCTGTTCTGACATTACTATCTACTTTTCTATCCTGTTTCCTAGAACATTTCTGAATATATCGCATAACATTTATTGAGCACCTTCTGGTTCTATTTTTGATTTTTATATTAATCTATTTTAACTTTGCTAATCCATTTTGACTTGACTTTTTGTATGTAAGTAAAGATTCTATTGTTCATTCTTGTTCGGGGGAGCCTTCTAATTTGTCCACAAAATTTAATCGTTGTTTTCTTACGCTAAGTTGGGGACATTTCAGGGTTTTCTTGATTGCGATCGGTGTCCTTTTTCTTTTAATTTCGTACCTAAAATATTTCTGGTTAGTTTTTCATTGTTCATATTGTATTCTTTTCATGTCATATTTTGTGTGGAGTGAGTGTTCCACTTGCATATAGTGCTGATGGTTTAATTGCTATGAAATAGTGCCATATATTTGCGTTAGGGGTTATTTTAGGAGTGATTATAAATTATGTGATATAAACTCCCCGTCAAAAGTATTGCAACACCCATAATTCTCGAGATTTTCTTGGTTTTGACCTGAATCGGTACTTTGTTTATATTTACAGTAATATTATTTACTAAATGAGATACATTAGTGACTAGACACTTCATTCTTAGTCCCTGTTTACCAACAAACGATAAGATTTTGGATTATTCATTTCAAATTGCCTTTCAGTCCAAGTTTATCTTTCGTGTGACTCAAGTCTGTTTCCTCTTTTCTCTTTAGTCTAGTTGAAACAATTACTTTTATCCACAATGAATCGTTTAAGCCGCGATGATTCGGTCAAAATCATCACTCCCTCTGAAGAAGGCAAATCATTGCGTTACATCGCTAATCGCCTTGGGATTCACTATTCTTCCGTTTCAGGGACCATAAGAAGGTACAGGGAGACTGGTAGTCAATCGAGGCGACCAACGTCAGGGCGTCCTAGGATTGCTAACCCCATAGATGACCGCTTCATTAAAATTCAAGCTCTTCGGAAGCGTAATTCTAAACCTTCTTCCATTAAAAACTTGATCGCTGATGTTTGAGGGATATCAATCTCGGATTCTACGGTCATTAGAAGACTGAGGGAGCCAAACCTCAGCTCAAGAAGGCCAGTGAAAGATCCTCTTCTCACCGCAGAACACCGTGTAAAGAGATTGAGATTTGCAATCTTGGACTGTGGAGGAGTGGAAAAAGTTGTATTCACTGATGAGACGAGAATGACCCTTAACAGACAAGATGGACGTGAAAAAGTTTGGAGAAGGCCTGGAGAACGGTTTAGTCAATGCTGCACGTTAGAAACTGAGACATTCGGAGGAGGGTCTATCATGTTCTGGGGCAGCATATTTTAGGAGGCACGTACCGAGTTAGTGCCAATCCTAGGAGGGGCCTTGAATGCTTTGAGGTATGTAGAAATGATTCTTCAAGATCATGTAGTGCCTTTTATGTCGTTCATAGGCTCTGAATCGTTGCTCATGCATGACAATGCCCGCCCTCACAAGGCAAGATGTGTTTCTGAGTACCTGAACACCACAAATATCCACACCATTGATTGGCCAGCAAGATGTCCTGACCTTAACCCAATCGAGCACGTTTGGGATTATCTCAAAAGAAAGTTTCGGTCACGAGATTCACCCCCTACTACCCTTCAAATGCTAAAGGCAGCTGTTTTGGAAGAGTGGGACAATATACCCCAAGATTTTCTTCAAAACCTTTTTACAAGTGTGCCAAGACGAGTGGAAGCAGTCATTCAAGCCAGAGGCAATACGTCTTATTAAATGTAAATTAAAAATTTAGTTTGTGATTTAAAAGTTAAAATTGTCAGAAATTAAAAGTTTAGAAAGTAATTTGTCTAACTTTTTTGTTTATTGGAAGAGATATTGTAATTTATTTTAATAAAACTTGTTTATGTCCAGTTTAAAAATGCTTAATACAGACTTCAGAACCTTTCTTTACTATGAAAAAACAGACGTTTTTGTAAAATTCCAATATTTCAAAGTGTTGCGATACTTTTGACGGGGATTATATATTTATATTTTATAGGCAATTATGAAATTCCTATTCTATTGGTGGCTACTATTTTTAAACAAAAATTGTAAATTAATACAATATATTCGATTTGCTATACAGTTGAGGCTAAGGAAGTTCATGAGATTATCTCTATTACTCTATCACCACTATTTGGTACATTATTCTTATTTTATAATAATTCAGGTCAGATAACTACAATACATACACTTTATTATTACTCAACCACTATAGAAGCCAGTATACAAAGCCAAAATAGTAGTTTTTGGTGAAAAGCTTTAAATATATTTTTATCATATTTTATTAGTTTTATGTTATTTCTTAACTAAACCATCAAGAGATTTCAGCGATCAATAAAACGTTGAGGCGTTCAGGATTAAAAGCGGATAACCCCAAATTAAAAAAAAAAGACTTTTTCATATTTTTCGTTGGTGTAGTTATAAAAATCCTGTACCACTACAACCCCTGAAGGATCCTGGGTTCAGTACATGGTAAAGACCCTACTGTTTCTTGGACAACTGTTTTGCAGGGAGTTGATTAGTCATAGATCACTCCCAACCCCCTTATATTGGGTATCCACTTTTTAGAGGCTGGGTGAAACCCAGAAGGGTCCTAGATCCAATAGGATCCTTCTCCGTCCGCTAACAGAGTAAATAAATGTCTACCAGTGAGCGGGATTTGAACCCAGGACCTTCGTCATGTCTACTCAGTGCTCTACCACAGCTCGCTTGTGTCGTTATAAAGGAATGCTTAATGCTCCTGAAACTTCAGATTAGGAACCGGACTAAAATCAATAGAAATCAGGTATAAAATAGCCGTGTCGTTACACGCGCACAGTAACCCACTCTCGACCAAACCCCGAAGAAAACATCCACAGAAAAATATTCTTACAAAAGGTAGAAACGACTATTAGTAGAAAAGAAAAAGGGAAACTCGAGTGGAAAGTGAAGGTAGCCATCGACGCCGGATCAAGATAAGACATACTAGTCAGTTGTCTGCTAGTAATTGCTAATTTGAATTTTAACCGTGTGAAAGTAAAAGTTTAGAAAATGGTCGGATGTGCCTGCTTCGGGAGCGGTATCGGGAGTAATGTATGCCTTTGTTTTGAAGGAGCAGGTTGTCACTTAAAGCATTACATTATTCATACAAGGAAAGTGATTATAGTTTCTGTTATCAGTTATCTCTCTCGATATGCAGGGTTTTGGAGTTCTTTATATACACAGCGAAAGTTGGTCTCGCTAAAAATACGCTCGTCGCCTTCTAAATCCGGATCAGCGGTGAATAAATAGTACCCTAATAGCGAGCCACTAATTTCGTTTATTCGCAGCTCGTAAATCATCCGATTCAAGTATCGATGGCAGTAGCTACTCCTGTTATTAACGGTTTTCATTACAGCGCCATCTACATTTTAGCATAAGTGTTGGAATGATTTATGAGGCATCAGACATAAGCGACGGAGTGGACAGCTTCATGGCATTTTGATGGCTTTGCTTCGAGAGATCTGAAGCAATTTATTCCGTCCGTACACGGCTGTATCGGATTACGTTTATTGGATTAGAAATTGGGCGATGGCGAATGAATAATTTTATATCTTCATTTCACGCCGAGAATAAAAAATTCCCGAAGCGAAAGGCAAGCGATGTTTTATGGCATGTTTTATCACGTGTTTACAAGATTACTAAGGGTAATAAAATAAAATTAAAAATATTAAAAAGTAAATAAATAAATCTACACCAGCACTTAATGCCGGAAGTGGCATAACTCTCAACTACCTGCTTTTCACTGAGCTCAATAAGGGACATGTTAATAATAATAAATAAACTTAGATGGAGTTCCTGAGTGAGTAGTGAAATATTACATTTTTTACAAATTTTTTAATTAATTTATTTTATAACATTTTTTATAATGTATATTTAAATTTATAGCAATAAAAATAAAGCATAAGGTAATAACAATAAAAATAATGTAACATGGATAAAGAAGGTATTACAAATAAATCTAATAGAGATGGCGAAATATAAATAGGCAATAGTGGACCTGAAGAATTGATATACCAATAAATCTGATTGAGGTGGAGAAACACAATTAAGCAATAAAGGGGACAATAATATATACAAATTGTTGATGAAATACTGTAAAGTGTAATTGTAAGGTACATTATGTTAGTAAGACATAATAATATTGGAGAACATAATTAATTACAGGTTCATTTTACATGACATCAGTAAGATTGCAATTGTTAATGTGTTCATTACTTATTTATATTACCCTCTTTATCACTTAGTTATTAAATTTATAGCATTTTTAACTATCTCAAAATTTACTATATTTTTTCCTAGATACACTTACTAAAAGGATCGAATTATATCTACAGCACCGCCGAATGCGTGGTTAAGTTTATTTTTATCCAAAATGATTTTCTTGTAATTAATATGGGTTCTCTCAGGCATTGGGTTGAAAATAAGTTATTGTTTATAATACAACACCATTTCATGCAAAAAACTACTTTTATTATTATTTGAGAATGACTTCATTCATTAGAATTAACTCACGCTGGACAAAATTCGACTTAGCCTTTTATATACCGGGATTGCAGATATGAGTTTCGAAAATGTTTTTGTTAGTTGGTTTTTGAAGATATTAGAAAAGGAAGAGATATAGTGTCCTGCAATTTAATTTTAAATTTAACACTTAAAATTTTAATTGATTCTTACGGGAGAAATACAGGCAAATAACAAGGATGTACGGAAAATATTTTTTTTTTTATGTGCCAATCATACCACTAGCAGATGTACTCGTTTTTTGTACTGCGAGTGTTCCTCTAAAACAGCCTTATCGATAAAAAAACTTTCTAAAATTTTAATTAGGAAGCCTTCTAAAAATATATCTGCCTATTTTTGACTGCAACTTTTTGACACGAATCCAGGATCTGGGGCGCTACGTGATCGGAGTCAGGCTCTAACGCCTTTGCTAGATTGTATTTCGTCATCAGTTTGATATCTCTGACTCAGACGGGGGAAGATGTGTTATCATCCCGTTTGTGGTAGAGCTCTGAATAATTATCCCATTCATCTTCTACATAAGAGCAACTTTCATGATAGTTCAGGATTCATTAGCCTTAAAATACTATCTAATTAGCCGTATCACGTGACTAATTACTTGTCTAAATATAGATTCCTACCATTTCTTTTTCTATGAAAAAAATAGTAACAATAATAATAACAAAAATCTGACACATACACTTTATAAGACTATTTATTTGTTAAGGTATAAATTTGTTTAAGGTATACCTATCCTTAAAGTCCTTGGCCCAATCCTTTATACAGTTTATACAGCTTACATCCCAACTCATCCTAATACTATCCTTGCTACGTAAGCTGATGATACATGTGTATTATCAGTCAACACCAATCCTGTTATTGCATCCCAAAGCCTCCAATTCCATATCACTGATCTTGAAGAATGGTGTCAAAACTGGAGAATTGAAATAAATTCTCAAAAATCGCATCAAATAACTTTTACCTTGCGTCGTAAACCAATAACTTCCTGCCCTTCAGTATCCTTTAATAATATCCCACTGGTGCCTATAGAACAGATCCGATACTTAGGGTTGCATCTCGACAAACGATTAACCTGGAATCCTCATACAAGACTGAAAAGACAAGAAAACGCACGACGTTTCAGGCTACTTCAATACTTACTCGACAAACTTTGGACTTACGGAGTAGAGCTTTGGGGCTCCACTAAGCCATCGAATTCCTCTTGTATCCAATCCCTACAATCCAAAATCCTTCGTAAAATCCTCAATGCTCCTTATTTTGTTAAGAACAATGTCATCCATAACGACCTTAATGTCCAATTTTTTGCTGTTTTGGCCCGAACCCGCTATCTATCCTTTCATAACAAACTTAATTCATATTCTAACCCTCTAGTTTTTAACCTAGCTTCCTCTTCAATTCCCGATAATCCTCCTAGGCGTCTGTAAAGAAGATGGTCACATGACCTTAGCTGAACTTTTTATTTGAGTACTACCACTGGGTAGTTTCTCTACTTGTCATTAGTTCATGTCATTATGTGTCACTTAGCCCATTTACGTGTTGTATTATTGTAATACAGTTGTAAATATCAATAAATAAATTTTTAAAAAATTAAAAAAAAGTTATAGCTTAATTAAATAAATTTACTCAAATCTAAATTACGGGTATCAATTCATTTTTAAAATGTAACTTTATCCATTATTTTTCGATTAACGTTTTAATCAAAGCATTACATAATTTCAATAAAATATTTGAAGTTTGTTTGCTCACGTTATACAGAATAGTATTCGTTTTCAATTTCATGTTCTATATTTAATTTGATACGAAATATAATGGGCACGAAAAACTTTTCCCAAGTTCTGGCTTCTTATTTATTTCATTCTAACCTTCTAATTTATAAATATATTTTTTATGGATTTAATCATTTGAATAACTTATGTTTTGAGCATTATTGATTATTTGCATGTGTTATAATGTAATAAAAAAATAAAAAAAAGCCCTTGAAGGGTATTTGGCTAAGTAGATGGTACAGACAGTACTGTTTTCAGGACAATAGTTGTGGAGGGAGTTAACTTGTCCGAAATGACGCTCAACCGCCTGATTTTCTTCAATAATGTGTACCCGATTTCCTGGATGAGCCCAAGGAGTATCGGTCCATGGTTGTTAATTGACTAAATATTTTGAACTCGCAACCTGAGCGCTCTACCGTCTGTGCTACCTCGCACTGTTATGATTTCATACTGTAAATAATCGGTTGAAAAATGCACATAGTGTACACTTATACGTAGTGTTCCAATAAACATGGGATTAGTTTGAAAATAAAATAAAATAATAGATTTAAATATATATGGTTGAAGATTACATTAATCTCACTAAAAATACTCCGTATAACGTATTGCTTTTTCTTTATTTTTTTCTTTTATAGAGTTTAATGAAGTATCCGTCTTTAAAAAGCGATTAGGAGTGAAATATAGAGCAGTAGATTTACTTCGTCAGTCAACTTCTTTCTTGTGTAAGATGAACACTAAAGCTATTGCCGGAGGTTACATGAACAATATTGGAAAGAACACCCCCTTATATGAAGCCGAAATGTTTTGGTACCAAGAACACCTACGAGAGGTAAAGGTCTCACAGGGCTAGCGTGGGAGGCAATCCCACGCCAACAAAGGGCGACTCCACTTTAACAGGAGATCCATAGATCATCTCCAATATTCTAGATTCGGAAAAGATTGAGAAAACGTGGCATTAATAAACAACAAACTAGTCGTAAACAAGATTTTTGTTTTTTTCCTGTTGGGACAGGAGTTCCTGATGTCAGACGCCCAATTTTCTTCCCTTGTCGCCTTTAAAGGTTTCTTGAATGATTCTATTTGTTTTCCTACCTGATCAATATTTATGTTTCTTCTCTGTTGTATAATCTAACTTTCTAATATTGTTAGGCTTGATATTGCTAAGCTTAGAATACACTCTCTAAATTAAGGAGTTGATATGGAAAAGGTAATTATACTGGAGAAGCAAAAAAGTGTTTTGGCAACTAAAAATGAAAGTTTCAATTGGAAAATAGTAACTAACAAAGTTCATAAAAACTAAATCACTCCTCTTTTTATGTTGTTTGTAGGATTAATTACTGCCTTTACTTGCTTACTACCTTTTTCATGTTAACTCTTCGAAAAAAAAACCTGTACCACTAAACCCCGTGAAGGGTTCAGTACATGGTAGAGACTGTACTGTTTCTTGGACAACGGGTGTGTGGTAAAATTATCCTTAATCACTCTCAACCACCAGATTTTCCCACTTATTTTAGGTACTTATAGAGACTGGGCAAGCCCAGGAGGGTTACAGACCCATCTCCTGCCGCTTACAGCTAAAATAAAAGACTTCCAGCGAGCGGGATTGGAACCCAGGACCTTCGGCATGGCAAACGCTCTACCACTTAGTCACTCCGCTCCCTCAACTCTTCGATAAAACTCCAAAAATTGTTCATGTTAGTTTGTTTGTTCATTTAACGTCACTTTATGCTGCTATGGTGTAATAATATTTCCAAACGATAGGAATGAATTAATTGTTTAATATATACAACAACTTAATCTGGCTAGTGGTGAAACTCACTACTACTAACCTGTTTAAGGAGATACAATACTTGGTATGAAGTGTTGTTTGTTCATTTAACGTAACTTTATGCTGCTATGGCTAAACGGACGATGCTACAGTGGGAGTTCTAAATTTTGCCTATCCAGGTTTAATTAGGATAGGTATTTTTAACGAGTACCTGACATCATACAGGCTCGGGACCCCCGTTTAACGTCCCTTCCTAAGGACGGTGTAACTAAGGATTTTTTACTCCCTTAAAAAAAATCCTAGGGCCACCTGCCAGGCTACGAACCCGCGATCTTGGGCTTAGTAGTTTGTTACGCTAACCACTAGACCACAAGTGACCATGTTAGTCTCAAACATAAGTTAAACTTACCAGCATTGTATACTTTTGTAGTTATTGTCCACATATTCGTAACTTTTAGTATTTTAAATTGTGATTTTTGTTCTGTGTCCTATCTATCAGCTTTAAAATTTCGAATCCTTTCAATATTTGAAGAATCCGTTTCTGGCGCTGCAAGAAAAGTTTAGGGATTTGTTCAGAAATGTTTAAGCTTTCTCCTTCGTGTTGTCCCAACCATTTCTATGTATGCAACGACATTCCTAGAATGCCTTTCGTACGCCGGATTGTCAGCGAGTTCTGTAAAGTAAAGCAATGGATTCTATAACTGACAAATGTGCAAGATAAAAATAACAATTTAGTTTAGAATAGCAAATAATTAAGAAATTAAATAATTATAATAAAAAATAATTACTTAGTGAAAACGATCGTCAATTTTACAATACACTGATGTAGTAGTTTACTGAATTATCTATTTAACTGATCATGTTTTAAAATCTTAAAAAAGTGATAACATTGAAATCGAGGGCTGCTTCGTGACACGGAAGAACTTAACAAAAGTACGAAACTTTTTTTTAGTGTTTATAAAACAAATTAAAACAGCTTTTAAAATGTTTTGAATATATATTTATAAAATTTATCGACTTCAAACACCCTTACATTTTATTATTTTCCATTGAATCAATATGAAAGTATTTATAAAAAAAACTTATCATTGTTAAAAGTTTAATTAAAGCTGTATTAAACGAAAACACATTTTTTGACTTTCCAATCTTTTACTTTCCGGTAATTATTTTCTAAAGTTTCCTTAATCAAAAGTTTTGCGGCACAGGATCACCGGGGCTGTTGAGATTATTGTTTATTCTTTAGGCTGTTTACTTATTGTTTTTAACTTTGCCTTGAGTTATTGTTAAGTCTCCTGCCTGAATTCGCAATAATATACCATTATCAAGCTCCTCTTTTATATATCCTAATTAGAAATTAAAATATTGGCGGAGCTATAATGGTATAGTTTTCCAGGCATTGCTGACAAGTTAAGTTCATTTGATCACGTAATGAAAAAAAAATTATAGTTTTTTATGAAAAGATAAGGTTAATTCGTAATAGGAGAAAGAACAAATACAAAACTACGAAGCCTCTTCATATCTTCCTGCAAAACTTCTTCATCCTTTCCTTTACTATAATTATCCACTCCATTAGCGTTTCTTCTACAATATATATCCCGATTGTCTATTTCGGTTATTTAAAAAAATAATACAACTACTACCCGTGAAAAGGTCTGGGGTTCATTACATGATTGAGACTGCCCTGTTTCGAGACAACTGTTGTGCAGGGAGGTGATTTGTCCTTGATCACGCTCAACCGCCGAATTCCCCACCTTATTTTGGGTACCCACTTTGTTGAGCCACAGGAGTGTCCTAGATCCTATATGATCCATATCCGTCCCTTAACAGACTAAATAAAAGTCTTTTGAACCTTTAATGGGATTTGAACCTGGATGTTGGGCATGGCAACTCAGTGCTCTAGCACTGAGTAACTCCGCTCCCTTCGGTTATTTAAAGCAAATTTTTTTTTTCTTCCGATAAAGTCTATATATACAGCCCCGGTGAATAAGTGGTTAGGTCAAATTTTGCCCAGGGAGAGTTAACTATATTAAAGATGGCGAATTCATGTCATTCTCGTCATTTTTAAGAATAATAAATTCTTTATTTATTATTATTTATATATATATATATATATATATATATATATATATATATATATATATATAAATAATTATAATTTAGTTATATTAGTTTATAATTATAAGTTAAAATATAATATATATATATATATATATATATATATATATATATATATATATATATATTATATTTTAACTTGAAATATAAAATACAAGCAATAACTCTATTAGAAACCAATGCCTGACTTAGTCTCTCAAATAATACTAAAATAACATAACAGGAATCCGGTTCCCCAAATACAAGAAACTAATGTTAGAGTAAAATATACTTACTTAACCACTTACTCATCGGGGCTGTAGACATATTTTTAAACTTGTTTCAAATTTAATTTATTTTATTTGTTTTTAGGAATGATTTTTAAAACATCAAAGAAGTAAATTAACATATTTGACTATTTCAAAAACTTTTAAAATAATACAATTAGCGCGCTAAAATACTTATCTAAAATTATTATTTTATAATATTTTTATTTTTGAAGAGAAAAGATATCCCAGCCCTGGGCATACCCTTTCTCTTCAAAAATATTTAAACTTATAATAATTATTAAACAAATAAAATAAAATAAATTATAATAATATATAATGACGTAAGTCAAGAAGATCCTAATTAAAGTAATGTTAAATTAACATTCTTCACCTTGTACACATCGCAAATTGCGAGAACACGGGGATATGGGATCAGTGAAGAGAATAGATATGTCTGATCGAGGTACGAACCAGGATAGCTCAGTTGGTAGAGCACCACAACGGAAATGTGGGAGACCCGGGTTCGTATCCCGGACCTGGGCATATCTTTTCTCTTCAAAAATAAAAATATTGAAAATTTATAACAATTAATAAAAAAATAAAATAATATTATTTTATAAGTTTCATTCCCTGCTGCTGCTTTTAGTGAAGGATAACAAACAGCTGTTTTAATATTAATTTTTCTTACATTCACCAGATTCTTTTCTAGGGGCACTATAATTAGAGCAAGAAACTAAAAGGCAAGACATCCTTGAACTGTTAGCGACCGAAACGGGCCTTAATAAAATGTTAATGAAGTTATTTCTTTAATATTAATTATGTAATTAATAAAGGTTAGACCTGTCACCTTTGCAGGGTAATAAATTGGAGCATGATGGGGCTTTTTTATCAGTACATATGTACAGTTTTTATTATTTTATGAATTTATTTGTGGTTAAATCATATAAGTCAAAATAAAAATCATGTATACATGAGAACTGTAGAGAAAAAAAATAATAAACCAGGTTTTCTGATTTTTAGTTTATAACTTAATGAAAGAAGAGCACAAATACAATATCGGCATTTGGAAATTTTCTCAAACAAACATTATTATTGTCGTAATAAATAATTAAGAAATTAAAATCCTACGCTTCAATTTGTTTTCCCGTAAATTAACCGCGTATTAAATAAGCAATTTGTGTCAAAAACGGCCTAAAATGGCGAGAGATGGAATCACTTTAGGATTGCTTTACTTAGCAATTTATCGATATATTTTAGTAAAATTACTAATAGATACTTTAATATATTCATGATTTCCTTAGGGCTGTTCCCTCCATTCAAAGTTCAAGACAAACCCCATGTCTTGTGTTTACTTAAATTTTGTTTGTAGAAAGTAGACATTATATGAAGATCTGAAATCGGAAGCACTTTATTCCATTTTCATTACCACTTCTGTTGGTAGATTATTTTCCTATTGTTGATCTGCTCTGTTTTTCTATTCCCAGTTGAGCGTTAAAGTCGTCCAACTTATACTAAATAATTGCATGAAATTTCAGAAGCAAATGGCGAATACTAGAATAAAATTATGTGAATGAAATTGGTCCGGGTAGAGGTCAATGAATTTCTCTTAGAATTGGAGAAAACTTTATTAAGTAATCATCGTTTCGACCTACTTCGTAGGCCTTCTTCAAGGCTATATGCAAAATAAGAAATTCATTGACCTCTATCTGGACCAATTTCTTCCACATATATTATGAAGATTAACAATTATCATTCAGACGGAATAAAATTACTTTGAATTTTATTTATTTATTACTATATTTACTAAGAAACTTAATAATGATGAAATTCCATAAAAAATAAGATAATAAACATACTTCATTTTTTAAAATTTATTATACGAAAAAAGTCAATCAACTGCCTGGAAGTTCAGGCTCCAGAGATTTAATCATTTATTTTTAAACGTACCTTTTACCGTTATGTACGCAGGTCATTGGTATTGATATTGAAAAATAAATGAATTTCGGTATTGGTATTTGGTTGTTGACCCAGCAGCAGTTATCACAGTAGCAGCTAGGGACCAAATCGACAGGAGCAGCTTCTAGCGCTTTGTTAGTCGTCTCGCTTCCCGAGCAAACATCGCATACCTCACACCGCTTTGTCCATTAGGGACCTGGCTCACACCACAACGTGTCAACATATACATACATCAATATATTCATATATTTATTAAATTGTTCACCATCCCCGAATATAATAACACATATTTAATTATAAACAGATGGAGACGTTAACTGAAGGCGAATAAGTAGATTCAAGTGGAAAATAGTTGACTGGATAATTCAAATGATGTATTGAATTCGTCAGGGGGTGCAGTCAACGATAACACAAAAATTAGCAGAACTTATTTTTTAATTGTGCCTAAGTTTCGGCCTACGGTGGAGGCCATCTTCGGGGCAAATAGTGGGTATTAGTTGACAAGTGTTAGTTTGACAAGTCACTATACCTACTATTTGCCCTGAAGATGGCCTGTATGCCTGTAAAATGTTCTGTATGAAATACAATTATGTTAATACGTATCTAAATTATATTTATGAAGCCTGAAGATCTCTGGATTCAGCTTCGTACAGAGAAAAAGGCGAGAAAAGTAGAACTCGATGAGACTGCAACTTTAATCTACATCAGAAGTTCTAGAAGACACTACCATTCTGTTATTCTTGGAGGTGGATATGAATCAATAGAACTGGAGAGGGATACAAGTAAGAAAGAAGGGAATATCAGTGATGATAGATTATGTGTAACACTTACAAGACAAACGCTCGAAACTTCCAATTTATTACAAAAGACTAATGCATATAACCATAGACGAATCCACGGGGGGCACGGGGGCACGTGCCCTCCCTAGAGGTTTTTTTGTGTACTGTGGAAAATCCGTTACAGTACATACTTATAGGCAAATCATGTGATGATAGTTGTTAAAATTTATAAAATAACATGAGTTAAACTATTGTTTAGATATTTTAATAAACTTTCCGATCTTTACAATCCAAAATCCTGCGTAATCGTAAATGAATAAATCCTTACTTTGTTTCGAATAACGTCATTTGTTAATTCCCGATATTCCTTCGAGGCGTCTTAAAAGAGGATGGTCTTAATACCATTCAACCTTTTAAGTTGCATTTGATATATGAGTACTACCAGTGAATAATTTCTCAACTCACCATGTCATTATGTATCAATCATAATATTTACTTGTTGTATTATAATACAGTTGTAAATTTCAATAATTTTTTTTAAATTATGTTTTTGCTAGACATAACTTTGATTTCTACGACTCATTTTGCACAGCTTATGATTATATAATTATTCAACTCCTTACACTTTATAAAGAGATGTCAGATCTATTGGCAGGTGACACTGAGGCACCTTCCTACTGAAGGGTGCTAACAATACTTAGTTCTCTTCCGCTACGGTTACGTAAATAGACAGTAAATCGTATTGGTAAAGGTTATAGCTTTTATTCGCTCCGAGATCCGTGTTGAGGACTTGGGTTTGAACTGGTTTGCAGCGGCAAGCGAGTGGGGATGTCTCCGTATTTGGTTCGCACTGGGGTACGTTTGACGAATCCATAATCGGTTGACACCAGTCTTAACGCAGGGTCTCTGAACCTTCCTGTCTCTACCTACAGAGGTTCCATCAGTACATCTAGTGATATCAGTACCTGATGTTTAGTACCAAGATTCTTCAAGATTTTTAATGAATTTGTCATCATGATTAAAAGTGAAAAAGCAATAAAAGTGCTACATAACAAAATTCCTCTTGTTCACCAAAATCCCATACCCTAACAGAATACTAATTGTGAACAATAATCATCCAAGATCATTGTAACGAACTAAATGCAAGATTTGAAAATTCACGTAACACTTATAAACACTAAGATTCTACATATTCTCAACTTTGTTATAGGGTATAAAAACCCATACGCAAAAAGTCATAATGAGGAAGATATCAACCTTCGAGATGTTGCCATTTAGATGGATATTGACAACATATTTCGATGATAGTGTTACAAACGAGGATGTTTTGCTAAAACTATCCAAATAAATTAGTACTAACATTTAAAAAAATAATCGTTACATATTAAAAACACGTCGATAATTTATTAAGTCTTATAGAAATTATAAAAAATAATTAGTTAATAATAATTTTTAAAAATACATTGAGGAATTAGCAGAAACAAATGTAATTGTTTCTAAGAAAAATTAAATAAAACTATCAGAACTTAATGTAGATAATTATACTTAATACACTATTCTACATACTTCATATCATTCATATCATCTGTAATATTAATAAACCATCTTGAGCTTCATAACTGTAATTAAATTAATATAACCATATGTGTCTTGCCTTATCGTAATTTGTTATATAAGACATTATTAGGATTTTTGGCAAAAAACAGTATAGTTTTGTTCTGTAATTTTATTTCAGGAGATAGTCCTTTAGAAAATAACATCCTGTAATGTACAATTACTAATTACTTTAGAGAATCGAACCATGGCCTCATTTTATAATTAGTTTCATGCTCTGATGTTAACTATTAATTAAAAACAGTATTGACAAATTGATATTGTATGTACTCCTAGGTAATCAATTTCACTCATAAAATGGTATTCCATGTATTCAATAATTTGTTCTTGTCTCTAAAACAATTCTGTAGTGTCGCTATCTGCTCTATGATCTTAACCACGGATATGATACTGTGAATCATTATCATAATTTCTTCTATCTCTTATCTGACTCGTAAATACCGATAATTATAACTTTCTTAATAGATTTTTACACCAGCTGCAACAACGGCGTGTGTGTTGAGAATACGAAAATCATGATTTATTTCTTACAAATTATATATTTTAAATGATTTTTTAAAATTATAATATACTTTCTCGAGATCGCAATCGTGTCCTGAGTCTATCCTATAAATTGGCCTTATTGGCTACATACATCCACCAAGGTCGGTAGCATTCCAGGCTCCAGAAATAAATTTACAACGATTGTGTGTCCTGAATCTCCGATTGTATTTTTCACAGTTTTTGTATTTTTCCTATTTTTTTGTTTTATTCTTTCTCAAAAACGGTACCTTAATTCGATACCAAAATAATTAACCGTACCATGATGTAATTTGAAGAATTTATAAGATTCCTGGCTATGTAAAGGTATTTTAATTTTTTAATTTATTTGATAAATGTAACAATATAATTATAAAGTATATTAACAATATCTAATTTCATGTTCTATTACAGCCATCGAGTTCCTTTCATATCTAATCCTTAAAATCTTATGTAAAATCGTCAATCCTCCGTGCATGTTGGGAATAAAATGACCCATAATCACCTGAACGTATATGAGTGGTCAGAAAAGAAGATGACCTAATTATTGGCAACTTTTGTTTTTACTTGACAGTTGACGTTAGCTTCCTAAATATTTGTCTACATAATCTTCAAAGAATAAAACAAAAATATGAAAACCGAAAAATACATATTTTTTTTCCTTGATCTGCTTCACTAATGACATAAAAACAAGTCGATATTTATTGATGGGATTTAGGCGGTTTATCTGATGGTAAATATTAAAAGTTAGTATTATTTATACCTTCAAATTTATGATTATATAACGAAATCAAGTTTAAATAAATATGTAAACAAAATTGTTCTATGCAATGCACTAGAAAAAATGGTTCTAGCAATATTTCTTTAAACATCAGTATATAAAATGGTAGGGCCATCATTTTTTTTATATTTGTGTTTTGTTAAGTATTACCCTGAATACATTTATGTTGTTAATAATGTTTTCGCCTTAGCTCACTAAATACTTGTATAATTATATAAAATATTTCTATTAACTTTGCTTATCTGTTTCAGGTGAGAGTCATGATACTCCATAATGTGAGTACACTCTTATCTTAGCATAAATATTGAGTATTACAGTTAACATTCACTGTTTGATTGTTATTATTTTATAATATTTGATTTTGTTTAAATTCGGAAATTCTTTTGTTTTTAACAATATATGGTTTACCATTTTTTTAATTATTATTACGCCTGTGGTTATGACTATACAAAATACTATTTATGAGAACAAAAAAATAGAAAAACATGAAAATATACTCTAAAAAGTCAAGCATAGTTGTTTCTATTATTTTTGTCTTTATACTTGTATTCACACCTGTCAAATATCGACATAAAAAAAAATCGACATAATGACATGAAAGGCATGAAGAAGAACAGTACCCAGCGATACCTCTCCCCTTAATTTAATATTCTTATGATAACAGATCTCTTATACACGTTCTAGTTCTATTATATTCTTGAAATTTATAAAAATATTAGCATTTGCCCACGACTTCGCTCGCGAGGAATTTGGTTTGCCACAAAAAGTTTCGTGACAGATCATTTTTAATAAATAATTTTATTTTTTTTTAACTATAAGTTACTCGTACATCAGAAATTTTATATGTCTAACTTCAAAACTGACGGATTCCATCTGCACACAAAGAACACATCTGCGAATTTCATGATGCTAAGTTCAGTGGTTTCTGCTGTGCGTTGACTGCTGGGTGTGTTAGTCGATCAGGTTACAGTTTTGTATAAACTTCGCCTGTGTTGTGTGTTGATAAAACGTAGCCCAGGCTGGAGATTATCAATATCAAATTTCATCACAGGCGGATCAGCAAAGCCGTGAAACATACCAATGCATGTTGTCAATACTCTGATTAACAAACGGGACGGACAGAAGTTTACTGTTGTTGTGTCAGTAAAGGATTAGAATGCAATGTTATTGAATTTATTGAAAAGGATTACATAGTATAACGATTTCACTAGTCGTACTACAGCAGCGAAATATTAAAACTGAAAGGATTAGAATAATGTGCATATGTTGGTAATTTATCGATGTATTTTTAGTTTTGGCGGTCCTACTTACCTCCTACTTTACTCCTGTCAACTTTTTTTATTTTTCTTAGCCCTTTTGGGTTTGAAGGTTTCTAAGTTGGATTAGGATAGGATGGAGAGGATTTCTTGTATTGTTCGGTGTACATACTGTAAACTTTTTTTTTCACATCCTTCAAGATTTTATTTACAATATAAATACAAATTTACAATATGCTTCTATATAAACCAAAAGCCTTCTGTTACATTTCGGTATTTTAAGGCGTTACAATGGGCTGAGTCCGCTCAGTGTTTACTCGAACCGGCTCAAATCCGCTGACTTTATACAACAAACAAAACAGGGAGGGGCCACTTAGCGGGGTTTCCTCATCTTCTTCTTCTTTTAATTATTTTATTTATTTTATGTTGTAGATTACCATTCCAACACTACATATATTTTATTACTAAATCTTATTTTCTAAAACAAAACAAATGTACGGGACCGATTTCAAGTACTAAAGATATACTAGGCGGAGTTGCCCTTTGTCATGTTAGATATTGTAAACTTTTTTTTTTTTTTCTCATCCTCCAAAAATTTTATTTACAATATGATACAAATTTACAGAAATTCCTGAGAAGGTTCAATATAAACCAAAGCTTTCTGTTACCTTTCGGTATTTTAAGGCGTTACAATGGGCTCAGTCCCCTGAAGGCGGTTTTTACTCGAACTGGCTCAAAGATGAATTTTTAAACATATAAAAGTAAATAAGATTTCTTTCAAATGCTGCAAACTGGTTTTAAATAGAAAAAAATTCTCGGCCAAAGATTCTCGATTTTAACTAATTACTTTTTATTATTTTCGTTAAGCTTATACATTTTTTACAATCTTAATAAATTATAAATGATAAAATTATTAAAAGTTCATTTTAAGTACTTAACACGAGCTTTTATTATTGTATTATTGTAATTAAATGCAGTACAGTGTATAAATTCCCTGTACAGTAGAGTAATAGGACTTAACGCGTATAATTCAGCATTTAATACGGACATAATGGCAGACGTGGAGGAATAGTACGTGGGAATATATCGGGCTTAGTGCTCAGTTACACACATGGCAGATAAATACCCCGAGGCCTAGGAGCCACCTACACTCCGCGTTCCGGCTTAACGAGATCTCTCGTCCGACTTCTTCTCATTTCCCATGCTCCTTTATCGGAAAGTTATTTTCTAATGCTGATATATCATGCGTATTATCGGGTCCATTTGTATTGGAAATGTCTTCTCGAATACAGCGCCACGTCAGTATAATGCGCATATGAATGCTACATTACTTTCCTATAGGACTAATAGAGCTGGTGGGCTGCAAGTTTATAGGCATTATATCTGCTAAGACCTTTATGTGAAGTGTAAAGTGATTCTTTATAATCTTGTAGTGTATCTTCATGAGACTTACTTATACACTATTAACTACACATACTTTATACTATCTCTGCATTTTTTATTAATCGCAAATTGCCTTCATGCAAAATTTTCGAAGCGTTATTTTGTCCATTTTAAATAGAAAATAAACAAAATTAATAAGACATAACACTAAAAACAATGAAGAAAATAATTTAATAGCTTACTTACAAATAATTTAAATTATACGAATGATGTAACACAGGTTACAAGAGATAAGGAGGTAGTTTTCTGCTAATACACAACTACCAAATTTTTTTTATAACTAAGGCTATAATGTGACTTGACAAACCACTAAGAAATAACGTAACTTGGGAGGCTATTTTCAAAAAAATTTCCAACCCATTATAATATCCCTCAAAGGTTATTGTATCAATTTGTTTATATCCTTTATTTTCAGATCGGCTATTCCTAGCCTTACATGTTTTTTTTTAAAAAGAACATGTTAAAGAACATAAAAAGTAATATTAAATTTTAACATAAGGTAAAAGTGTGGGTTTCGTCCCATGCAAGAGACACCCTTAACTGTACATTATCAGACTAATTGCAAGAGAAGATATAAATATATATTAGTATCAATTAATAATCGTAAAAACATCTTTTCTGTCATTAAAAAATATTCGAATAAGTATTAATTCGTCCAGAATAAACTAATTTGATGGTTTTCTCTCCCTTATTCTGAAATAGGTATTAACTATAGTGATGTAAGATGACTGATGCCCTGAATGGGGTGAGATGGGTGAGTGAGAAGAGCCCTAGACATTGGAACCTAATGAAGGGCTACTGGTTGAGATGCAGGCAGGGCTCGGACGTGGTCCCAATCCCCGGAAGGCCATGGAAATAAGTTCCCTTTTAGCTTCGCTCTTCCAGCATAGTCTGTCATCATATAAACCCAACTTCCATTTCGATTCTTATTTTTAGAATAAGTTTTATTTTAAAAAAACGGAGTAAGAAATCCGTTATTTTTCTGAACAGGATTTATGCCAAAAGACACCTTCAATACCTTAAAAACACCTTTAAAATATACCACCATATGAAATATATATATATATATATATATATATATATATATATATATATATATATATATATATATTCATAGTTCTACCACTATACTAGTTTCTTCAAACTCTCGTTAATCGTTTATGTATCAGTTCCGTAGGTTGTCGCTTCCAAAATAAAATAATAATAAAGTGAGTTTTAGTATGAAAAAAAAGAGTATAATTATGAGAAAGGTGTATATTTCGGCAATCATTCTATCAGAGAAATGAACGTTTCAATAAGAATTAGAGACGTTGATATAATCTACACAATCTATCTATGACGGTTCTTTAATATATATATATATAAATATATATATATATATATATATATATATATATATATATATATATATATACAGTCAGTAATAGAATTATTTTTATTTTCGAGTATGTTAAAAAAAAGAAACGAATGGAGTGTTAAAAGCTGTTGTAACTTAACTCAAAGCGACAACCTGCGCAAATGATACCATTTTTTAAATTTACAATTATTCTGGTACTTGTTTACGACTACATAACATTAGTCTTACGTTATATAATTGATAAGTCACTTCCACGGAACAATAAATAAATCAAAACTCTCAAATTTAATATGTATAATTGTATAATTGATTAATATGTATAATTAAATATGTATAATTGAAATATGTAATAAATTTGTATTACAGGTAATTTTATGCAGTCTATTTGAGGAGGTTTAAAAAAATTTGATATAAATAATATGATAATTCTGTTATTAAATGCTATTGTTATATCTTATTTAATTACTTAAAGTGCTCTCTAAAATTTAAATTATGAAAGAATTGGATGATGTATTATTTCTTTACATGATATTTATTGTATCCTGTCTGTCCATCCCTGAAGAAGACCTACAATTTGGGTCCAAACGTCGGTTTCCAATTAGTACTTCATCTCTAGTTAAGAAACTCTTTCTTTTACCTCCACCCGGACCCTTCTTTTTTTTACAGTAAATATTTATTAATTTTTCAGAGTGTCTCTAGAGAAACCAATGATGAACGTAGTTACGGGAGCTCCCCCGACGCCCGATTTTCCGCAATTAACATCCGTGCGGTCGGGAAACGATGCCGCTATTTACCAAGTGTTCCACCAATCGAAGACGCTACTCGAGGAATACCATCGATAGAAACCTTGGCCCCATTCCCTATTTGCGAAGGCCCCCATTCCGATTTCGAGGGGGGCCTGGAGAATTTCTTGTTGATTTATTAAGGACGTTAATGGGTCGCAATGAAAGCTAATGACCCTGTTTTGCAACCAGCGGCTCCTGCTTGATCTCCACGACCAATGAGGATGTAGCCTGATTGCCCTTATTGAGAATAAAATTAAAATATTATTAGATCTCATCCGATAATCCACCACCACTCGCAAGGCAGACCATGATCACACTTTTCAGTGGAAATTATCTTTGTATTCCTTCAAAGCAGTCTTAACGTTCTCCGATTGTAAAAATAGATGTTACCTCGTCATTTTATATTTTAATAATACGATTCATGTGTATCAGCCGGTCTCCATGAAAATTTACCTTCTTACCTCGTGTAAACTCTTCTTATCCCTCGACTTATTTGAATTATTTGTGAGTGCTTTATTAAATGGTTTTTGTATGATTTTTTAGTTTTTTGTCTTGTTAATTTTGTTTATGGTCTACTTGAATTTCTTTCCTATTTATTAATTTTAGTTTGTTGTTATGTCGATTTAAAAAGAACAGTATAACACTGGAAAATCCCGTCTTCAAAAGAATACGTGAAATACTTGGACAAATTCGGAATTTCGAAGATTATTATTATTATTCAAATAACGTGAAAAAGGTTGTCAAATAGATTTTGAAAGAAGATAATCTGGATGTGGTTTTAAAGAGTAGGAAAAATATTTCTTTAAGAGAAAGGACGCGGTTAGAGGGGTCTATAATTAGCATTTTACTATTAAATTTTGAATATTTTCATTTCCACCAATATAAACAATGTCGGATAGCAATCCTTGGCGACCTGATAAATCATAAGAACCAGTAATAATTTTAAAAGTCCTTTTATCGGTCCTGATTACTTCCTTGTGGGATTTTATATTAATAAAGTTATCTTTGTTCAATCTTAATTGAAAGTTTTCCTTGACATTTGTGACTTTTATCTTTACTATTATTGCAGTATTTTTTTATATTGATTTGTAGTGATTAAATCCAACTTATTGTATCTATAACAGAATTTCTATGAAGTGGTAATTCAAATTAAACTGTCACTGGTATTTTAATTGATTTCTATGAATGAAGAATAGATACTAATAAGAAATCGCTATTCTATGTAGTGGTGTTGCATACTTTATTGCCGGAATGGCAATAGGGTAAGAGGGTGAATTTCATAATTAACTGGTTTTTCGAACTCGTAATGGAGAAAAAAAAAAAAAAAAAATGTAAATATTTTAGTTCCATAATTAGTAGTAATGTTTAACTTCCAATTAATAAAGACCTATTAATGAAGTTTAATGTGTTTAAAAATAAGTTTATCTGTTAAAATTTTATTACATAAATTATTAAAATAGTTATAAGGTACTTGAATATCCTGGACTTACTTTTATTATTAATAAGGTTTTTATTGAATTTGATCGAGAATCAAAGGAATTGTTTACGTATATTATGGGTATATTAACCTCCTTAGATTAATTTATAGCTTTAGAAAAAAATGAAAACTAAACTAGAAAAGAGGGTTGATCAGTGTGCGAAAAAAAATTGAGACGACCTATTTAACAGATTCTTCAATTCCCATTTGAATAATGCTGCATTCAAGATTATTAAATTATATAATATTTTATAATATACTATAATCATAAAATTATTGTATTTCTTTACTCTCATACAGTGTACCTTCTTAATTAGGCAAAAGAAAATATATCCGGTCGGAATAACCAGTCGAACTTGAAGGTCGAAGATGTATACTACCTACTCTTGGTGAGTCGGGAATTGGTTCATTGGAACCACGCCACTGTTTGTTACGAAATCACTGGAGAAATTCTCCTTAGGCTCAGCTCTAATGACTTGAAGAATCCCTATTTTATAATATATTTGTAATTTACATATTTATTTTTTTTGAGATTAATCGCAACATTTTCCTATTAAAGAGTAATTTGAAAAGTATTAAGTATAATTCAGACCGGTATCCAACGGGAAATTAATCTGCACAAAAGTAACTGCAGAAGGAAAATGGACGTATTTAAACTTTAAAAAGTAATTATATGGACTCGTTTTTTTATCTGGGAAAATTCCTACGCGTATCGCTTTACACTCCCTGGGACACAACTTTTCCCATTAATGTCTACTCTACCGTATATCTACTGTATAGGTCTACTCGCTATAAAGTGTAGTAATTGACGTATACCTATCAAAAGTGTGAAACAAGTTTGAACTGAAAAATTTAGTGTTGTAGTTTTCGCAGTTTAGTCGCAGAATATAAATATAGAATAGAATGTAAAAGTAACTTTGTTCTAGGACTAGGTCCCTTTAGAATAACAAACATAAACAGATCAAGAATATACATAAATGTCAAAAAGTAAATAAAAAAAAAATACATTTAGGAATAAAAATAAACAACTAAAGAGAATAAATAAATAACAGCAAATTCAGGCATAAAATGTAAATAAGCTCAAATACTAAATCAACAAGAAAAAATACTAAACACTACTTACTACTGATCCATTTTAGCTAACTATTACCAATGTTTCTAAGAAATTATAAAATTAAAGAAAAATATTAATGTAAATATTATCTAGGATCCTCCTGGGCAGGCCCTCTAAAGTTAATACCCAAAACAATGAAGAAAAATCTGGAGGTTGAGCGGGCTATAGGACACATCACTTCCCTGCACAACCGTTGTCCAAGAAACAACCAGCCTCTACACCATATACTTAACCCCAGAGCTTTAAGGTTGTGAAAGGTTCTTATGTAAATAAGTTTATATTTGAAAAATGGCGTTTAGTTGAAATCATGCCACTAGGAGTTCTATTGATTGATCTATTCATAAAAAAAAAATCAGCAGTTTTTATTTTAATTTATTTTTTGATTATTTTTCTATTGATGGTGATATTTTTAAAATTTTTTATTTTGAAGAGAAAATGCTTGTCTTGGCCGGGATTGGAGCCCAGGTCGCCCGCTTCTCTAGTGCGGTGCTCTAACCATCTGAGCTAGGCTCGTATCCAAGCCAGACAAATCCATGTTTTTATTTCAGATCTGATGAAACTTATTTTTATTTCCTGGGAATTTGGAAACAAAGGCCTTTACATTTATGAAAGCCCAAAATTTTCTCTTTTCTTTCTTAATGGTCAGGAAGAAATGAAAGCTTAGAACTATAGTTACCAAACCTAAAAAAAAAATAATCTGCTATAACCTTTCTACAACGTTAGCTTACTTTTCAAATGCGGTATTGTGACCTTTTGGTGCATGTCTGAGTTCCATTTGTAAAGTCTCGTTTCAGGAATGCTCTTGAGTTTTTAATGGGTCTATTTTTTATCTCCTTGAGATTCACTGTATGTATCTTTATTAATATTTAACTTATATAAAATACATTAGTTTTAACTTATTACGTTTGTATGTAATACTAACTTTAGTATTATTAGTTTTAATTGCTCTTTAAGTAATAGATAAATGGGTTGTAGCTATTCCATTTTATTATTGATCTGATCTATTTTTTAATTATTTAACTGTTAGACATAATTGCTATTAAACACTGGCAAGATTGTGTTGGTTAGGAATCTAGGATTTTCATTAGAAAAATCTTTTAGAATTATATTTATATACTGTAGAAGTTTTGTTCTCGCCTCCTTTCTTCAGTCCACATCGTGTGAATGAATAAGTTTAGGCTTAAATCAGTTATTGTAGCAATACTAACACGACTTAACTACTACTAACAATTACACGGAAAAAATAAATAAAACATTAATTTTTAATCCCAATGTCTCTTCCGAAAGTTCAGAAAAAAAGTAAGTTGTACATTTATGTCTGTTTTTCTTATTGTTAAGGTCGAGGGTTCACTAGCAGACTTTTGTTTAATCTGTTTACGGCCGAAGGTAGATACTATGGGATCTAGGACAATCCTGGGGCACCCCAAGCCTCTATAAAGTGGGTACCCAATTTGAGGGAGATGAATCTGGCGGTTGAGGGTGATCTAGGACAAATGACCTCTCTGCACAGTCGTTGTACAAGAAGCAGTACAGTCTCTACCATGTACTGAACCCTTCATGGGTTGTAGTGGTACAGGGTTTTTTCTTAGTATTAATTTTGGTGACCCTGATATTTCCTGAAGCTTGATCTTGAAAACAGTTTCAGATCTATTACTACTGTTCATCCTATATAAATTAAAAATATGATTATTAATACTGAAGAAAGTATTAATTTAATGTTTTCTTGTAATTATTTTTTAATACTCTATTAAGTACTTAAATTTGTTGGTTGATTACGATATTTTAAATCCTCTGCAAATCCTCTATTAGGTGCTTTATTCGTAGGTACTATCCTATACTAATCAATTTCAACTATGAGTGAGCTATAGTAATACTCCATTAAGTACTTATATTACAATGATTGGCTGCCCCAAATATTTATGAATGTCCCATATCTTTAATGAAGAAATGTTCAAATCATCTAAGCAATGGTATTGATGATGAATTCCCAATATTCCAAAAAAATTTAGTTATTCCTTTATTCTCCAAAGGGTTCGTTTAGGGGAATAAATGCCTGAGATGAATGAATGATGACCTGAATCCAAAATGAATGAATGACCAACCTGCTAGATTGGAGCGATCCACTCCAATGGCATTCCAACATACAACAGAGTAACTTGGCTGTCCATCACTGAAGGAAAGTTAGCCTTAGCTTTCTCTTCCAGGCTCCAGATCAATCCTTCAATCTTCTTCTATGCTAATTCTTCAGGACCGGTGGGCTGCAGTCAACCTCTGACATCCGCGGCCTTTACCTTCAGCCCCTATTGTTGGTCTCAGACTCAGGTGAAGCATTACTTTCATCAATAAATCGATTATTTATTAGACAGTTTTATGGGTTTAGTAGGTATAACCCAGTAGTATAGTAGGAATGGCATTTTATATTTTCCTTGTCCATCACAGCTACGGTTGGATTCCAGCTGGTTTCCTTTGTCCCTTAAATGCCCTTGCACTATAACTGCAATACATACCAATTTTACGCTTGTATTTCTGCACCTACGCGCCCAGAGAAATGCTGAATGGTGATAAAGACATTTAAGTTTCTTCTGTTAAGTGAATCCTTAAAAATACATAAATATACATGATAATTTATTTATTGTTTTATTATATAATTTTTTTAATATTTTATTTTGTAATAATAAAATAAATTATAATGAGTCAACAAGATCCAAAAATAAAAGTAATGTTCAATTAACATTCTCCCCGTGTATACATCGCAAATTGCGAGAACACGCTGATATAGGATCAGTGGAAAGAAGGGATCTGACTGACCGAGAAGCGAACCAGGATGGCCGTGATGGTTAAGGCACCACCACGGAGAGGTGGGAGACCCGGGTTCGAGTCCCGGTCCTGGTCATATCTTTTCTTTTCAAATAAAATCTTATCTTACTAATATTATAAATGTGAAAGTTTGTATGTTTGTCTCTCTTTCACGCAAAAACTACTGAACGGATTTGGATGAAACTTTACAGTAATATAGGTTATACATCAGAATAACATATGGGCTATAGCAAGCGCGGATTTAGGGGGGGGGCGCACGGGGGCAGGTGCCTCCCGACAGTTTTATAGGAACTGAAAGGAATTAAAGCTCCTCCTCCAGCTCTCTTACTCTTTGGAACAATCTGATATTTACTTGTATTATTTAAAAATATGCTTAATTTAACTATTGTGTTTGTATTCCTTCCCGTCATCCATTTGGTTTGAGGTGTAATATCTTGTTCCAATCAATTACTATGACCAGGCATGTGATTTAGTGGTTAGTAAATCAGCCTTCAATGCCCAAGATCTTGGGTTAGCATCCCGCTTTGTGTTCTTAGGTTATTTAACGGGAGTAAAAAATCCTTGGTTATGCCGATTTGTATTTTCTACATTATACCATCCCATCCTTAATCCATAGTCATGTACTTCTCAAAGCTCCCTATCCTAATTAAACCTGGATAGGCAAATTTCTGACTCCCACTGTTGCATCGTCCGATTAGCCATAACAGCATAAAGTTAAGATAAACGAAATAAACTATCAAATTATGACCAGTCCTGTTAGTTAGGAATGTCCTCAATGAAGGCCTCCAAAAGTGCACTTTTTAAGAGTAAAATCAGAACCATCCATTCACCACAAAAATCATTTCTTTTGAAACGTTGAATGATTAAAAGAAGTCCCATAAAAATTGGTTATGGAGGGAGAGTGATGAACCATATTCAATGATAACGTTGATTATAATTAAAGTTTCTTAGTATATGTTTTAATTATCGTCATTGGCAAGAAACCCGATTATTGAGTCAGGATCTCATCACTTCGCCATCCCCTCTTTCCTGTGCAGCCGCGATTTGTTTTAATAATACTAAAATATTAAGTATGTCTACGACAGTGTATTGTAAAATGTTCTATAGGAACGTTTCCCCAAAAAATTTGAAGTATTCGCATTTCAGCTTAGAAAATAAGTGGAGATGTGCATGGGTTGGTTTTCCTTTCTTTTAGGGAATGACATGTGCTTGAAAGTTGCAATACAGATAAAAATTAGAAGCAATGGTAAGTACTTCTTAATAATAATAGCACCGAAATTTCAAGTTGTCGAGTTCTTCTATATAACCTTCGGGTATTTAATTTAGGAACTTTTTAATATGCGAGAGAGGTATTTAATCTTGAGGAACGCTCTGATTTCGAGAGACACAGGAGACTCTTTTGTCTTGGACCAGGAAGGATCCTAATTTCAAGGATGTAATCAGCTGCGTAACCTCGCCCGGGGGCACAATGAGACCACTTTGAAATAAAGCCATCCACTTAACGAGTACCGGTAGTAATTAAATCGTAAACACTCTTTAATGGTGTCATCTATTGTCTAGTTCCCCCACCATCGGCTCCTTGGGTTCTATATCCATCTTAAGAAATACTATTCATTGATTAATAATTGGACCGAAGTTTGGGAAGTTAGCTGTATTATAGGATGGAATATTTAAAAAATACCTTATATCTACAGCCCCACTACAATAAGTGGTTAAATCTAATTTTCTCCAATATGAGGTTCTTCTGCTGAAGTAAGCGGAATCAAGTTGTTTGCTTCAAAAGGGGTTATTGATTATATTACAACTCCATTCCAAGCCAAAAACTACCAGAATGATACGATTCCAGTTATCTGAAAGCAGTTAACTCTCTCTGAAGAAAATTCGACTTAACCACTTATTAAGACAAGAAACTGCTCGTCGTTTTCGCCTACTTCAACATTTACTGGACAAACGCTCTAAGCTCCCAATTAATTACAAAAGACTCATCACATGACAGTTATCAGGCCTGTTTGGACATACGGAGTTGAGCTTTGGGGCTCTAAAACCATCTAATTCATCTCATATCCAATCCTTGCAATCCAAAATCCTTCGTAAAATCCTCAATGCTACTTATTATGTCACTAACAAACTCATCCATCATGATCTTAATATCCCATATGTTACTGATTTGGCCCAAACTAGATACCTATCCTTCCATGACAAGCTCCATACACACTTGAATCCGCTAGTCTTTCAACTTGCTTCCCATACTATTCCCGATAACCCTCCGAGGGGTCTCATAAGAAGATGGCCTCGAGACCATCTACTATAGAACTTTATTGGGGTGCTACCGGTGGGTAGTTTCTCCACAAGTGTTTTTTCATGTCATATAGTACATATTAGCAGATTTACTTATGGTAATATTAATATAGTTGTAATTATCAATAAATTAAATTAAAAAAAAAACAAAAAAAAAAACACTTATTGACCGAGGCTTATATATATATATATATATATATATATATATATATATATATATATATATATATATATGGAAGGAAATGGTCCTGGTGGAGGTAAAAAAATTCTCTTAAGTGGCGAACCAGGATGGCCGAGATGGTTAATGCACCACCACGGGGAGATGGGGGAGACCCGGGTTCGAGTCCCGGTCTTCGTCATATCTTTTCTTTTCAAATAAAATTTTTAATAAATATACATGCATTAAGTAGGGAGAACTGTTTATTAAATAGCCAAGTTTCGACCCACATTGCAGGTTTTCTTCAGTACTGACCCAGGGGGGTGGGCGCGAGGCCCGGTATAGCTTCGTCTAACAACTACGAACATCACTAACTACTAAGTTGAGTCGCTGCTTAGAGTCTACTCTGCTTAGACCTCCATCCGGACCATTTTCATCCACTTAAATTATAGATACATTCAAAAATATATTACAACTAAAATTGAAAAATATACATAATAAATAAAATTATAATGTGTACAGATACAGACAGATTTATGTTTAATATGGTTAGCGCTTCAGCTGTATACCCTATGATCACCGCTGTATACCGTACAAATGTTATTGGTGTACTGTATTTTTTTAATACCCTTTTTTTTCTTGATTAGTCACATATTTTTATTTTTTTACGAGTCAGATAACAGCAAAAATTAAAAAAAAAACTTTATAGTTTCTCAATATCTATTAAAGTAAACCATTCATTATGTATTTCTTTCGGTTTTCCCTACCATACAGCATATAGCTTCCACAGGACTTATTCCGAGACTAGTATTATGGCATGCAAACCGTTTGTAACAAACTTGACGTCACGGTCGAAACCATAAGTAATGCGTGAAGTATGGATTAGAAATATTGGCCGAGGCAATTTAAGACAGTATTCAACTATTTACCCTTTAGATGCTGTGGGCGATATAAGCCTGCGCAAGGGAACGTGCCCCCTGTGCTAAAGACGATATAGAACGTCCTGCATCACAAGCCCTCATTGCTAAAGACGATATATATCGCACTGCTTTTCTATCTATTTGCTAAATCCGAGTATAGACGACGTGACTTTCCTTCATTCTTACTCAGATATCATGTTCCGTTTGCTTGGGCTATCTGTGGTTACCAGCTCCGGGCAGGTAACCAATCTCATTCTTTGTTTTGCTCTGTTTGTGAAACAATGCTCAGTTCAACTTCCTTTAGATTTCATTTATTTTTCTATAAATTTTATTTCGTAGTACTTTTTGTCTCGCTATTTTTTTTTTAAATGGAGAATGGAAACGGAAAGGAGGATGGAAATAATTAAATAAGTTAACAGACAGTAATTAAGGAGCGTAATGAAGGGACAGAATGTAGGTAAAAAGTATGTATGTATGTAATGTAGCAGAGGCCGGTAGACGGGTCGCCGGCCCGCTTAGTGCTGTGATAGACGTAAAGCTCTTCACCCGTAGCAGTTAAAGGGTTAAAGTTGTCACAATTAAGCCACAATATGAGAGAAGAGAAGATGGATTGGTTTTCATTTACCTTAGGAAATATTTAAGTAATGAAAAAGTTATTTTTGTAGAAAATAGAAAATCACAGATAATGTATTTTTTCAATGTCTTGAATTTTTATGTCCATCTTTTATTTAAAAATATTTGTTACAGCTATCTGAACTTATGTTAATCTGCTTTATAAAGACTCATGTTAATTGATTTTTATTTTTGAAACAAACTTATTGAGAACTACCGCTACATAAATTAAATTGAATTTAATAAATCATGGTATTGAAGAAAACAAACAAAAACATAATTAAAACTGGCTCAACACGGTTTATCCTACTATTAACTTCGAAACTTAGTTATTGGCTGTTCAAATGTCTAGCATTTCTGTTGTATGTCAGCTAGACTGATACAAGGCACAAACGATACTTGAAATCTGTAATATCAACTTATCTGCTGGTATTTTCATAATCGTTTAGTGATTATTAAAAAAATTGAAAAAATAAATGAGCGAAAATGTTTTACATTCTTAATTGGTTAAAAAATAAGAATGAATTTAAGTACTAATAAGAAATTTATTATTGGATGTATAAGTTTTTTAATGTCATGGATAAAAAAATAATACCGAATTATTGCGGCTTGCTACTGTTTTGAATTCAAGCTATTTGGAAATGTCTTCTCTTGAAGGCGCAAGTTAAGATATATTTGTTCGGGGTTGTTCTATTTCCGGTTCGCTAACTGTTAATTGGCTTCGGGAAACGCGAACGGTTCTCAATGGTTGTTATTGTCGTCACCAACACCCTTAGTTTCAAGTTTTGAATTGTAATCCAATTCGATTGAATCAATCATGAAATTGCTAAAATAAGTGCTTTAACTGTTAATAAGAATGAATTTTATTATTATAATCTATTCTCACTTCAGATCGACACTTCGGTATTAATTTGGGATCTGAAGATTCTCCTAGGGCCCAACCAGCCTCTATGAATTCTGAGTAAAGTATACGTTTTTGTGTGACCTCATCCAATTCAACTCTTCCCTCAATTGTTGGCTTCGTATATATTGATCTGAATACTATCTGTAGTGGTATTCTTTTTTTGTGATTTTTATTTTCCAAATACCCAATCATTTCATCCAAATCATTCCCTAATTCAGAATCATTTTTAAATAGTAAAACTGTTATAGTTGAGAGTTGAATGGCTCCGTGGTAAAGCGTAAAGTTCCATGCCGAAGATCCTGGATTCACATCCCACTCAATCTGTTGGCACACGGAGGTAGAACCTGGAGGGCTCACACAGCCTCTATAAAGTTAGTACCCGAAATAAGGGATAATCTGGAGGTTGAGCGTGATCTAGGACAATTCACCTCCCTGCACAACCGTTCACCAAGAAATAGTAATAAACACCAGACCCTTCACTGGTTGTAAGTGGTATAGGTTTATTTAAAAACCTGATACAAAATACCGTTAATCATTACTTTACCAAATTACAAGGTCTTCAAACATTATTCAGAAACTGTTAACCCATTCAGTTAAAATTTAAAGAAATCCCATAAATATTTTAAGAAAATTTACTCGATCCCGCCTTTGTCAGCAGATGAAGAACACCTTTCAATTGATTCGTGAAAAGAATGTAATTGTTTAAATTTAGTGGTGCCTGACATTAGTTT
This sequence comes from Arma custos, assembly GCA_037127475.1. Lineage (NCBI taxonomy): Eukaryota > Metazoa > Arthropoda > Insecta > Hemiptera > Pentatomidae > Arma > Arma custos. The sequence continues at coordinate 119,541,570 of CM073759.1, forward strand.
CTCGAAATAGCTTCGTGTCAACAATGCCTTAAACTAATGTATATTCTTCTAATTGAAAGTTAGCGTTGTAATTTAAAGTTTATTCAAATTAAAAGTTTAATTCAGTTTTAAACTAACTTTAAACACTTTACCCTTGAGGGAATTAGTCAGAAACTTCTAAAGGATGTTATGAAAGTTGAGTTTATCTAGTGCTGAATTGAAACGTGTTGGTTGTCATGTTATTCCTGACTCTATTGAAGGATTAATTCTCTTTGAAACTCCTCGATTATTGCAGATATACCTGTTATAAATGGGACATAGTTTATTTGATCTGCTGCATATGGGTATAACTATAGATAACTATAGATCCAATCGTGTAAAGTTGAAGGCTACTACAGTTTTGTTCACAACAGTTAATCATGACCGAGATCGTTATATACACGTAGCAGTGTCTTGTATTTGCTCATTCAAAACCCTCACTCCATCCTCAGCCCCAATAAGATGGCAGCAAGGAATGGAAGAAACGCCGTAGCCACAAGTATTCTATATAAGGAACAAAACCCAAATTAAATGTGACCCGAAGAAAACAAAAATAAATAAAGAAAGAAAAAAACTTCACATTCACAATTCTTTAAAATATAGTTACACATAGAACATAAATATAAAAATAAAAAACACGAATAATTTACACAAATAAGTGGTTATGAAAAAAAAAGTTCAATGCCTAATCACTATTAGTAGTTTGCTAAATTGTAGTCTTATAAATAGCAACACAGAAACTGTGGCTAAGTTCAAAGTAAATGTCTAAGTTATGGAACTTTTATACCGTTAAACAGTTTAAAACTTTTAAGTGTTTTCGTTACGTTCATTTGCTTGCAAATGCATTAGGCCTTTCTTAAACCCGAATGTTATTATGCATTTTACTTTGATTCCTGGGTTAAGGATTTTTTTAAAACTTATATGCAATATATTCATAATGAATACGAACATATTGGATCTTAGAATTAAATATTGATAAACCCTAGTGCATTAATTGTTTATTTTTAAAAAAATGAAAAATCGTTTTCTACTTCAAAATCCTAATTATTCATTTTAACCAATTCTATCAGGTCTGTATGATATTTCTATGGCATATGCTATGCTATATATGCCATATCCTATGGCATATCTTAATTTAAAAAATACGATGTATATTGAGGAACTGATTAATCAATAATTTAAAATATTATTGAGAAAATAATAACCTATACAATAATCATGAAGTTACAGTAGCCTTGCCTAACAATATTCTATAAAATTAAAAAAAACAACTTAATTTATAGGTTATTAATTTTTAAATTACGCAAATCCTTAAAATTTGAAATATATTTGTTCACCAAGAACGATATCATTATATTACTTAAAATGTTGAAATTAATTATTTAAAATAATGTATAGATTAAAATTTTATTAATTTATATCTCACTTAATATTATATTTGGAAGCTTGATTGTTATATTAAATTGTCATTGCTGTACTGTATATATTTGTAATGAATATCATCTTACCAGCTGCGAAATCATTTTTGTTATTTTTTTTTAGTGAAATTATTTTACGATTTCCCAATTTTAATCATGGAAATAAAGAAACTAATTAGCTGCATATAAGCAAGGTATAAGAAATATGCTCTTTAACTTCAATAATCTTTTTTGTTTTGTCTTTTAGGTAAGCCTGGATGAATTTTTGTCAAATATATCGATTATCTGAAGTAAGTCAAATTATATTTTTTATGTTCACATATTTTGAAAACAGTTAATTATAAAATAATTAATATATTGTAATGACAATGAAAAGAGTGCAAAACTTTAAAACTATAATAAAAAATAATGTCAACGAAGTATTTATGTATTCTAATTTTATGAATATGTCTACCAAAAATTAATACAACCACCTCTCAAAAATTATAGAGTTTCTAATCCTAAAAATTATTTTGTCACATTTTATGTCTTAATTATTTCTTTATCAATCACAAATAAAAATGTATTTTATTTTCAGTAGGATACGAGAATTCTTTTTAAATTTCATTGTTTTTTTTATTAATTTCTTAATCACTTTGGGATTAAATCATAAAACAACTAAAATAAAAAATGATAGAACAAATTGTATACAACCTCAAATAAATTTTACAATTGTATACCCAAATTATAAATTTTTAAATCAAAATTTGTGCTATTCTAATATAATTATTCTATAATGTCTCTCTTATTTGTTATTGCTTGGAAACTGTTTTAGACTTACTTTTCCCTTCCACATTATTTTCTTATTTTCAGTTTGGAAAATATGACCTCTTTAATAGAGCTCTGCTGCTTCCAGTATATTTTATATAGATCAATTTATATTAATCAGCTAATTATTGATATAAGTTGATATGAGTCCATACATTAAATTAATATTGCAAATTGTGTGCATTGTTGTAAATGAAATTTTGTGTATATTAAATACGTAATGAATGACAAGTAAAATGTATTTTTACCTGCGTTGAATTGTTATGGTGTTCTGTAAAAATTATGTTTTATATATGATAATATAATATATTGAACATCATTGTCCTGAAACCTGTCTTCCCGTGGATTATGCCGGGTCAGTGGATAAAGCTTTTGATCGTTGGTCCGAAACTATTCCCTCATCCGCTCCAGGGAGCTCAACTCCTCGACTAAAATACAACACCCCGTGTTATTATTTTTAATTCATTATTATTTAATGGTTATAAGAAGTCATGATTGGAGTATTCGGTATTTGAGGATTGGTGTTATAGTTACAGCTCAGGTATTACCACTGTTAGATTTATGGATACATCTTAAATTAAAATTGTTTTTCTTCATTTAACGTCACTTTATGCTATTAATCTGACAATGCTGCAGTAGGATTGCAAATTTCACCTTTCCAGGTGTACTGAGGATAGGAGATCTTAACGAGCACCTGAAACCGTACAGACAGCGAAGGATTTTTTACTATTAGGATAGTATAGTAAATGTAATGTAGACGAAAATATAAACGTTACAACGAATATAAAACAGACCAAAAATTCTTATTTAGATATTCCTATTAGTTTAATTATTTAAATGCCTATGTGAACTTCTGTTATGTTCAAACTGAAATACTTTTATATATATATATCTGTTCTTTTTCAGCTGTCCTGTCTGCTTTGACAGCATACTAAAACATGATGTTTAAGAAAAGGCTAGACAATATTGAAGTGTTTGAACTGTTTGTGCATTAATTAAACACAAGACTTAAAGACTAGTTTGGATTTGGCCGAAAATGATGCAACTTTTGGAAAATAAAGACGAGAAAAATGAATATTTCGTTTCTAATGATTCATGATTGATAGGAGATATCACATTCGTGTAGGTAAAGTTACATCCAAACTTAAAGTTCTAAAAATAAAATATAAAAAATAAAAACAAAAAATACCACAAATAGGATACTTTTTTTAATTAATTAGTTTTGTAAACAAAAAAATATTGTGTTACTTGTATATAAATAATGTGTTACCTGTATAAAAATAATGATTTACGGAAAACCTTTAAATGGTTTATGTTGGTTTCTAATACGGAAAAGAGAAAAGAAAAAAATATTGTATTCTATTTGTTCCTTTTTGTGTTTAATCCATTTTAAAGATGTATTCTCTAGTATGCTTTGGTTCCTTACGGTATTTGACGTTGTTATACACTGAAATATTATGAAAGTAAAAACATATTGCGAAAAAGATGTTGTAAGCTTTTTGTAAAAAAAAGTTATCTTTTAAAATACAAACCAGGATACATGTATTTGTTTTTCTCACTTTTGAGCATATATAATAAAGTATAAGAGCCATTTGTAAAAATATTGTTCCACCTCCAAATTTTTTAATTAATCTTTAATGTTTGTACCATAACGGACACCTACGACTTGGAGGCCACACTCTAATAGGCGTAACTCACTCACTCACTCCCTCTTTCTCTCTCGCTCTCTCTCTCTCTATATTTGCCGATGCGCGGTGGCAGTTAGGCGTTATGAAAGCTAATTGCCTGAGAGAAAACGGTTGTGAACAGTGCGTAGCCTTTGTTTGCCCATATTGAAGCCATAAACAATGCCCTGAGTTGCGCTTCCCCTGTCGACGCCTCTCATCGTGTACCTCTGTTTGCTTCGTGTGCCTCTGTGTGCCTTTCTCATTAGTGCGTTAGCTACCTCTTCCGTTGCCATTTCTCGAGGTCTATGTTCTTGACACGTTTTGTTTTAAAACATTACGTAACTATTCGTGAGCAGAATCAGAAATGTTACCCGCTTTTCCTTCGAGCCGATTATGATTTCTATATGTATTTATTTAAATGAATAGTTAGAGTTATTTTATGATTACAGAAAATATTTCTTCTTGAACTTCTTGAGTAATAGACTCTATACATGTATATATATATATATATATATATATATATATATATATATATATATATATATATATATTTTCGTTTGTGTATAAGAAAATGGTCTGGGTGGAGGTCAAACATTTCTCTTGAGTTGTGTGAGTAATTAGTGACGAAACAACACCGGGCACCCCTCGACAGCCCTGAAAAAAACTTGTAATGTGGATCGAAACGTTGACTCTTTAATAAACATCTCTCCCTACTTAAGAGAAATTTTTTTACCTGACTCGGCCCATTTTCTTCCACATAAAATATTTCTTCTTGTCTCTTAGTTGAAAGGTCCTGAATTTAATACATAAGATGGATCAAATCTATATTGATCTCCTGATTCTTGTTACTAGTAAAATATTTATATCACCTAACAATACAAAGTTTTTAAATTTTTGTAATGTAGATCATATTTAGTTTCTAAGTCTTAGTTTATATTAAGTTTACAATTTCACTTATCCCGAAAAGCTCCAAATCTCAGAAACCTTAGATTTTTCTAATAATTACTTTCATGTTTTACAAGGATTTAGTTTTCAATTATTTTTCCTCTTTTTTTTTCTAGACTTTTGAGATTTTAAAGGAAATTTAGAGAGATTCTTCTTTATTAGACAAAGCTTTTTTATGATGGCAGAAGTGTTACATTTAGCGGTTGGCAATACTTCACCGTTACATTTGCATAGAGCACACCCTTACAGCGTTCCTTGATGATTTATAGGTAATTTCTTAATGGTCCTGTCCTGGCCCCTGTAATCTTGCCATATTTTTAGCCTCTCGTTTATGGCAGAGTTGGTCCCTTATGGTTGTAAATACAGAGATATATTCCTGACCCCTCATGACGTGACATTCCTGGCTGTGGTATGGCCTTTTGGTTGCCATTCTCCAAACCAAGCTTTTGGATAACCTTCACTAAATCATGTACGGGGATGGTTTCCCTCATATTGTTATTTCGTGACCCCAGGCATGTGAAATCTATTATTTCATGTATACTGTTTCACTGTCTTGTGTAACAAGGGAGGTTTTAATTATTTCCATGCATTATATTTAAAATTTATGGATGAAGATTAGGCAAACAGTATTCCTGTGGTATTTTATATACCGTACAGTAAGGATTACTTAAAATACTTATAATACTATCAGGTTCTCTAGTACTGTATATTTCCCAAGTATCAAACCTTACTTCACTTCAAAATGCAATACGAACTACATGTGTAAATTTTTGTATGTTTTTTCAGTCTGCAGATTTCTTGGCAGTAGATTAGCTTCAAGATTTTTTTCTTATCCCGTCGGGCTTGAACTTTGTTGTTCTAGGAAGGACTGTTAATTGGTCCTCATCTTCTGTACTTAGTACATTTTAAGGGATGGTGGTGGAAAGAAAAAGGTTCTGATTTTCTTTCTTCTTTTAGTTTTCACTTGAGTTCACTCTTCAAAATGCAATACGAACTACATGTGTAAATTTTTGTATGTTTTTTCAGTCTGCAGATTTCTTGGCAGTAGATTAGCTTCAAGATTTTTTTCTTATCCCGTTGGGCTTGAACTTTGTTGTTCTAGGAAGGACTTGTTGTTGTTAATTGGTCCTCATCTTCTGTACTTAGTACATTTTAAGGGATGGTGGTGGAAAGAAAAAGGTTCTGATTTTCTTTCTTCTTTTAGTTTCGGGTCAACGGCTTTAAGCAAATTGTTTAATAAAATATTTTTTTTATTGTTCTTTGAATGGTGATTATTTTTAAATATTTTTATTGGACTTGTTGATGGATGATGTATTAAACAATAATAATTATAAGGCAATAAACCTTTCTGGGAGGATTTTCAGATGTCTTTCAAGATTCGTCACACGGTTTGGACGATTCAGAAAAACAGCGCTGGTGAAAATGAAGTTTGTTTCATATTGACAGGAATAAGAAAAGTGCCTGTTGGAGAAAATCCTACTTATTGGATAATCCCTCCGAAGTACTTCTGAAACTTCCAATAAGCGAGCAGCCGTTGTAGTCGTAAATCCGATATATAATAAAAATATTTGGTTTGTGTTGCAATGGTACCTCTTCTACCTATTTTTTGTTAATTTTTTTCTCAAGACATTTTGTTGGTTTCATTTAATGTCACTTTTATACTGCAGTTAACAAGCAGTGTACTACTATTAAGAAAGCTATTGAAGAGATATAATATGGATACACAAGAGATATTCATATGAACGAACTAAGCGAGTTATTGACTATTGACTAACATTATAACTTAGTCAATAAGTCCATAGTCATATAGACTACATCTATCTTAGAGACTACTCTCTTACATACTACAAACTAACTACTGCATCTTCTCTCTACTCTTTCCTACCTCTTATATACCCTTCTCATCTATCCTAATCTTAAAGCTAGTACATAGACCTGTAAAAGAAGAGGGGAGGACAAGGAAGTTTACATTGTTGACAACACGGAAGCATTGATAAAGGTTCCTTGTTACAATTCATAAACAATTTACTTCAGTTCGTGGTCTGTCACTCAGCAATTGCTAATCGGATGATGCTACACTCGGAGTACTAAATTTTGCCTATCCAGTTATTATCAGTATATGGGTCTTTAACGAGTGCCTGACACCGCACAGGCTGGGGACCGGTTCATTACGTCCCCTGCGAGGCACGGATTAACCAAGGATTTTTACTTTCCTAAAAATTTTAAGACCATCTACCAAGCTGCGAACCCGCGATCTTGTTATATTATCCGCTAAACCACAATTGACTTTACAAAGGCATTTTCCTTTTTCTTGATTGTCGAGGATAGTTCTTTGTTACATATCACTTAGCTTTCATTACCCAGTGAGCTATCTTGATTGATTACATATTAGATAATATTCAGTCATGTGATCATAGGTCTGATTATGGGAATGTCTTTTATTTTATTCCAGAATATTCTCGTTCAGGTTTCTCATTCAACGATTACTTCTTATGAGGATATAGATAGTCTGCGGGTGCAGTCAATATAACACAAAATAAGAAAAACTTATTTCTTATGAGTGTCGACGTTTCGATCTACGTTGTAGGTCATCTTCAGGGCTGATAGAAGCCGGAGCCAATATGATTCCTTCTTAAGTTGCTTCAGGATGGTTCGCTGCCGATGAGATGTTCTGATCTTGAAGGCGGTAGCGGGAGGCGGTCGCCCCGCATTCCGTCCCATTGTCAACCATAACGGTCCCATCCCCTCCATATCGTATTTTAGGATGTGTTAGTACGTGTATAAGAGTTACCAAGTGTCCCATAAAATCGGAAGTTAAAACTTTTTCTGTAATTCAAGAAGCTAGCGTCTTTGAAAATTTCGGTCTCAAGGATATTATACCTTAGAATTGCTCTAGAAAAATCAGATGTTCATGTCCTAGCATCGAATAAACAGCATTTGCAATGTTTGTTAACTCGGTTTCGTAGCTCGCACACAGTAAAACGAAAAACGTATTCAAGTTGATCGATTGTGTACTATCAATGGGTAGTTTCTCTAATTGCCTTTATTCATACCATTATTTATCATTCCTGCCATTTACTTGTTGTATTGTTTTAATACATTTACAAATTTCAACGAAAAAGTTAATTATTAAAGGTTGTTCGATATCGTATTTTTATATATCATGTTGTTTTTTTTATATCATTAATTTTGAAAAAGATGCTCCAAGATACTCTAGAGATCCAATAATTAGTGAAGCATGGCTGGGTGTTATTAAAACGGATCAATTTTCATTGTGTCAGTCTATTTTATATCAGTTACAATATAAAGAAAATAACTTAATGATTTTTAATAAGTCCTTTATGAATGATCTTTATTTTTAATAAGTACCATTATTGGTTTTTGATTAATATGTTTCTGTTTTTTTAATCGTTAGTAGCTCAGTGTGTAGAGTGTTAAGTTGCTGTGATGAAAGTTCTGGTAAAATCCGGCTGTAACAGATCAATTATTTAATTTGCTAATAGCCACGGGATGACCTTGATGGATTTGCGCACCCACCAGGGGCTCATCCAGCTTTGGTGAGAAAGAAAAACTTGGCGGTTGAATGTGATTTCGTACAAATGACCTCTCTGCACAACCGCTGTCTTAGAAACAGTACAGACAGCCTCTAATATTTACTGATCCCAAGACCATTGCATGGTGTTTAATTTCTGAATGTTTTATTAAAATAACGAAACTTTTTATACATTGCACTTTTGCCTTAAAAAAAGGAAATTCATACAAACAAAGGTAAAAATTGAAATACCTTGTGTTTAACGTTGGAATAATAATCAGAGGTTTACACACGCATCTTTCCACTTATGCGTTTGTTTTGATTAGTAAGTCTCATCGTCACATACGTTACTTAAGTAGATTTAAAGTATGGCAAGCATGTAATAATATTCACTTACTGATTTCTTATTTCTCCGAAGAAATATTTCCTTGAAAGAAAAGGAAAAAAACGATAAAACATTGCCCTTGGATTTAATATAAACTTTTGTCATAAAAACATCAAGACTTGGTCCGTATAAAGCTCAAGCCTTGTAACTCCGATTTGTCTCCATAAATGAATCTGGGTCAGGAAGAACTACATTCCCTCAATTAGAACTCAAGGTGGGATGAACTCATCACGGCTAATCGAGTGAAAAACAAATAGTCATTACCATCTTCAGCACATAATTTTATATCACAAATTACGAAACCTAATTACATGAATTCACTATAAACATTGCAAAATGTTAGGTAAATAATTATGAAACCAATTGTCTAAAGCCTGTCCTGGATATATCCCAGGGGCAATTATCATTACTTGAGTAAATGGGATAATTTCTTGTAATAATAGTTTCACCACACGTATGTGTGTGTGTGTGTGTTTTATGATTTTCTATGAAAAACCTGTTTGAATAAAATTAATTGATTCTTCAGCATTAATTCTGGTAGAAAGCTATCTTTAAGCAAAAATAATTAGAAAAATGCATACATAAAATAAAAAATTTATATTTACAATGCCATAGCGGTATCAGAATTGTTTTTTTTTATTTTTTTATTTTTTTACGAAAATGAATTAAAATATTATATACTATTTCAGAAGTTTTTTCTCACTTAAAATCTAAATTAAATACCAAAAATAACTAAAATACGAATAAAATCGTTTTGCAATGAAATGATATAACTAATATTGTCATTCTAATATTATAACAATAGTTTGTTTTTTTCATATTGGCCTACTAAGGACCACGTCATTTCACCTTTTTTTTTTTAATTCGTCTTAAGATTTGCCGAGTGTTCTCTCAACAGTAGGCGGTGTTGGTCCTTTTTTTCCTCTGTCCATTTCTTTCCCATCTTCAGTTTTGGTTTATCAAGAAAGCCCTGGTGAGTATTTAGTATCATTCTGAGTCGGTTGCTGAATATTTTCACAAGTGATCTCCATTCTCTTGATATTAATATATCACAATATTAATCCTATAACACTTGAATCTGCTGATCTCTCAACTTGCTTCCCTTACTATTCCTGAGAACCCTTCGAGGCGTCTGAAAAGAAGATGGCCTCGAGACCATCTACTGTAGAACTTTATTGGAGTGCTACCGATGGGTAGTTTCTCCACAAGTGTTTTTTGTTTTCATGTCATTTGTTCATATCAGCAAATTTACTTGATGTAATATTATTACAGTTGTAAATACCAATAAATTAATCTAAAAAAAAAAAAAATTAAGCGTGCCAGCATCCTTCTGAGATGTGAAAATTATCAATATCACCTAGAATATAGACACATACATTTCATATTATGTAATTATCTGTGTGAACCGTACGAGTACATGTTTCTGCTCAGAATGAAAACGAGTTCCGTGTGTAATCGAGTATGAAGGGGTTATTATACACTCAGGTCATAAAAAAAAAAAACTCTTGCACTCAAACGCACATTCTTAGGTTTTATTTTCGTTTTTATTATTTTTTATATCGACCTTTTTCTAAGCGGCTATCTTACTGTCGCGTTTTTTATGCCTGTTTTTTACTATCTCATATTCATTCCTCTCCTCTGTATCTCCTTCTTCTTTAACTCCCATCTTATCCTCCAGAGATGGTTTCGGATTTCCTTGAAGGGCTAATTATAATGTTTTGAAGGGATGATCCCGGATATCAAGATCATTCCACAAACAATATTGAATATCTATAAATTTTATTTTCAAAAGTTAACTGAGAGAGTATGCTATTTACTTATAGTTATAAAAGATACAATAATTTAACTCAAATAAACATTGCATTATTTACATTAATAGAAAAACTAATAGTTAAAGAAATAGTAATATAACCATTTATGAGGCGTTCAGGTATCAAAATCTGATAACATCTAAATTCCCAAAATTGCCTTTTTCACATTTTTCAAAAGTTCAGTCAAGCAATTTTGTCTAAAACGAAACTTAATCCGTCTTATTACTCGTGATTTTAGTCCGGTACTGAGTCTGAAATATCGGGAGTATAAAGCACAATATGCTTGACTAAGCTAGCATAAAATATGAATAAGACAATTTATAAAATTTTTATGTTTCCATTTTTGATCCTGAACGCATCATATATAATTTTTTCTTAATTTACAGGAAGCTAACCAAGCATTACCCGTGATTTTAGCAGCACCTTTTTTATTTTAAAGTAAAATCTAACTTTTATGCCATCGTCATAATATATATATATATATATATATATATATATATATATATTTGTTATCCGTACTGATTATTCTTTTTTATGTAATTTGTCACTCATTGATTACTTATTGATTTTTGCGCATTCATACTATTCTCCATAAATTGTAATTAAGGCGGTATGTATGTATTGGTATATTACAGGAAAGTGTATCGGAAATTTAGCGGTTATAAACATTTAGTAAAATAGACCATTTTTCAAATTATATAGCCCACGATTCCAAATTATTAACCATAAATTCTATTGGTTTCTGCATGAGTTTACCTACTTAAAGTATAGTGAAAGCTACTCAGAATGTTAATAAGTCTATTATAACCGATTTCGCGTATATGTTACTTAGATCGTTATTCGACCGAACCCTTCAATTATTTAAATTTAAAATAATGTCTTAATCTTCAGCCACCAAAGGAGTGAAAATCATATTACGTAAATGGCTTAATGGTGAATAAGTAGGTGTTTATAAACCAATCATAAAATTTAGATTTTTTTGAAAAAATATAAATAATTTATATTTTTAACATGCTTTGATTTTATGTTGGTGAACGTTTATTAAAATTATTTTGTTAAACTGCAATTTTATTTGTAAAAAATAAACAGTTTTCATTTGTCATAAGTTTTTTATTCTTAGAAAACAAATTAAATTTATTATTTTATTCAAAAAGTATACATGCATAAAAGCCTTGTTATCAGATGTTAAAAAAACCAAATATTGAAAATTATTTTATGACTCAATAACTGGGACAACCATATTTGTTAGATTTCTTAAATATCTTTCAATTTTTGTATTAATAAATATGAGTAATGTTTAAATTAATAAATGACTCATGATATTATCTTCAATTCTGATAATTGGTGGAACAATATTACAATAAAGAATTTATTATTTTAGAAAATATTATTTAATATAAAAATTAAGTTGTATGCTGGATGAAAAATAACTTTATGTTTTAGTTAATTTTTCTTTTCTAAATGTTCCAAAATTACTTTATCGGAAATACGTACCTCGGATACAGTAATGTTATTATGAAGATGTATCAATAGCATAGATGCTTGATATGCATAAAGGTATATAGTTAACCATCAGGAGATGTTCGAATGGTTAACTGTTCGAAAGCCTTGATATTAAAAAGTAGAAATCCTAAAATGAAATACACCTTTTTCTCATATCGATTGTAATCATTGAATAAAAATGTGATGTTTAACTCAGGAATGAGTAATCAATTAGCAAGTCTACCTATTACCGTTTAAAAGTCGGTCTGTAATGTGGTCAAATCTCCAGAATTACTTTTTTAAATACTTAATACAATTATTGCTTTAGGTTAACTTCATCTGTTAATTATTATTTTTGAGGAAAATAACTTTTATAAACTTGATTACATTTTTTTTACATAAAAGAATAAAACGACGTATAAGTATTATTTATTTTTCTTAAGATTCTTAGTCAGGCTAGCATAGTTTAATTACAGCCCATGCGAATCACTTGTTTGATATTGAGTATGGTATGACGTTAGACATAGGCAAGAAGGACATAATACAAATTCCTAAAGAGACGTCTCAATTAACTATTCTGCTGAAGAAGATTAATAAAAGAACTGAAAGAAGAAGTTGAGGGCTAGAGGAAGAATGGAAGCTCGCCGAGATGTCAGGCTAAGGATGATGAAGGGACAATAAGCGGCTGGGCATCCATTCCTGTCCCCGTAATTTGGAGAGGAACTGGGGCCACTCTAGGCTGAGGACTGTGGCTTCTTCAGCACTGGAGTAAGAAGAAAGATAAAACTAGAGGATGGAAATGTATTTTATTTCAACAACGGCCAGGAATTGTATTAAAGCAAAATTTAAAATGTATTCCAAATGTAATATTACAACTACAGCCTCGACGAGTAAGCGGAGATATTTTTAGGAAAATAGCATTGGGACTATCCGGGATAAGAAAGAAGAGAAAACAGGTTAAACATAGTCCAAAGAGAGGAAGAAGATACATTGATTTGTGATGAAGGAGTGCTGCAGGAAATAAGAGGAACAACAAATGATTATACATTGAATTGGTCCTGTGATTTCCCGAATATCAGAGCGGAAAAAGAAGCAGTAGCGCTTGTTAATGATTAATTATTTTATAAAATGACAAATCAAACATGATTGCAACAGATAAGCAAAAACTCTTTTCATTTATGTATTTAACGTTAAACAATGTATTCTACTTAAGAAACAAATAAATCATGTATAGGATTTCGAAATTAAACTTCTTTCAGTATTATGAGATGAACTTCTTGAACTTCTTTCAGTATTATTGCCTTTTCTTTATCAGTAATTTTTAAATCTGTCTATATCTTTATTTTATTATAATCTGATTCCTTTTTAATATTCTTTATCTTCTATTTTCATATCTGCCACTTTGTATTTTTCTACATTATTTGTCACTAGTATTGTTACTGTACAACTTTGATGTTTTTACATTTTTGTTCTGTTTGTTTCTCTGTTAGCCCTGAAGATGACCTACACTGTAGGTCGAAACGTCGGCACATAATATAAGTACTTCACTTATTTGGTGTTCTTATTGACTGCACCCCCCAACCATCTCCTTTACATTCTTTCAGTATTAGTTCGATGTTTCGTTTCCAATATTTTTTGTACAAGACCCCCCTGTTCAAATGAAAGCCTCCCACGCTCCGCTTGCACAATAAATTGTATGGGCATTAGAGAAAAAAAAAAAGGTAATCCACTGAAACAAAATATTCAGTTTTACTGTCACAAGATACAATATTATAAGTTTAAATTTAAGATGAAAAATACTAGTAAGAAAAAAACAACTAAAAGTTAGTGAGATTTTTTTTCAACTAGTCTCGCCCCCTTCCTGACTTAGATAGATGAAATGTCGGACTCGCTGACAAATTCTTAGTCTACCTCAGATACTAAAAAGTATCCCACCATTGGTTATAGTACAATATAATTCCAAATTTTACAACCAATATAATATTTTATGTTGTAATTAAACCGATTATCGATATTACTGAACTCATATTTATCCAAAATTAAAAAGTAATATAGAACCATCGTATGAAGGGATTTTTTAATTGCTTTATGTAAAAAATATTATTTAATGGCTTCAAACGAAAAAGTAAAACTATAAAAGGAGAAGCTTAATCGTGAGAAAATTGTTATTATCGGTCAGCATTTTCTGTTGACGATTGCCACTCTTTTTTATTACCTTAACGGATGGATTAAATGCCAGTTTTATCATAGACTTAATTACTAAATGATATATTTTATTATTTACTAATGACAGCACCTCCTTCTCTTCTCATCTCCAAAGGTCATTCGTCTCAAGTGAGTGACTTTTGTTTAACTATTTGGCTTTGCTCAGCAAAATGTCCTCTCCGCTTATTTGAAATATTATTGCTTAGCTCAGCCAGCTCCTGTTTACATCCGGTTATTTCAAATTTGTCATTCGATTGTTGTATAAAATGTTTACAGATTGATAAAGATAAATATTCAATAGTTTGTAATTACAGTTTGAAAGCTTAGAGAGGTATTTGTTGTAAAAGATATTGAGGTGGATTCCTTTTTTCTTGCAGAAGTTGGAAATCTAATGAAGGTGAGAGCGTAAATGAAAGAGTAGTGTAGTTAAAATGTTAAGTGCTACGATAATTTTTTCTGAATAAATATATATTTATTCCTTATAAAATGTAATTAAGGATACATTAATAAATAAGCATACATTAAATAATACAATATATAGGTTATACAAATGTAAGCAATATATAATACAATCAAATAAAATTACAATGGTAGCATGTAAAATATTTAATTCTTAAGCTAATATCAATATTTTAGCACTTCCTGGCTATAAGTCATAAATAAAGAGAAATAACGCTTTATTCTTTATACATACAGAAAAACTAAATTTAATAATTATATCAACAGTAAATAATAAGTACATGAGTACATATAATGCCTGATGAGGTATTTATAATAAAAATGTATGCATCCAAATGCAATACGTCGGAAGCATTTAGATCGAGAGATTTTTGCTGGTATCGGTAACGAGCCCTTGGGTTTGCTAAGACTTAATACTATTATTATTAAAAACATTAGTAAGTATGTATCGACATTTTTTATTATTTAAAAACATTCGGATATTCTAGACAAAATTTAAATTTCGGTCCGTTCAAAATATGTGAATTTGTCCAAGCATGACCTTATTGAGCCTAAGTTCCGTGATATCTATATATAGATAGCGATATTACACAAGCTATGAAGGAATGTCATGCATATACATTAACATTATCAGACCGCAGCATTGGGAACTTACCAGCCAAACATGTAACCTCTGAAATGCTTGATTGGCCTGCCAGCTTTCAATCAATGTCAAAGTAAAGTTGATTGAAAAAATATAGAATTAAAATTTATTTTAAGTGGACACAAATAAAAAAAAAGAAAAGAATAATAAACATTGAAGATGAAAAATACACTTCATACCACGTTTAGTAATCTCCTTAATGCAGGTAAGTAGTAGTGAGTTTCACCACTAGCCAGATTAAATTGTTGTATATATTAAACAATTAATTCATTCCTATCGTTTGGAAATACGATTACACGTTTATTAGGTTAATGATAACTTGGATCCATTAGGTTAATGATAAATTTAATACTCATCCACATTTAATAATTATTATATACTATATTACATATTGGTTAGATGATTACTTATTACTGAATCTTACATATATTTGGTTCTTATAATTTAATTACTAAAGATTGAATTATAAAGCATAGGCGTTGTTCTTGAAATAGTACAGCTTTAGCACATAGTAAACCCAAGACTCTTCACGAGTTGCAGCGACACAGGCTTTTTTTCCCGTTAACTACTAAATATCCTTTTTTGTTTATTGTTGTTGTGTGACAATGAGAAATTCATTATAATTTGAACTCTTTTAACAACATAAAATTAGCTCCTATGATGCCGCAAGCCTCAGTTACGTGAGGTATATTCTTCTACTCCTAAACAATAGACGACCTCTGGAACAAATCGTTGGAGGCATTAGCAGGTTCAAGGTTTTCCCTTTCAAAGGACTTGGGAGGGTCAACGGCAACTGGGATTATTGGGAAAAGTTTGTCCCATCGAATTGTTACTTTTAGGAAAAACAATTATTTTTGGTGTTTTTAGTCACCAGATATAAGTCCTTGAATTTGAATGGAACTTATTGTATCAATCTATTGTTTTAATAATACTAAAACAATAATCATAAAACTGATTCAGACTGAAAATTATATGCTCAACATTAAACAGTGGATTGATAGAATGTCAGTGGTTTTCAAGATATTTTTTTTTATATGAAAAGCATTAATTTCTGAAAAATTAATATCTGATTAGATGTGGTATCACGTTTTTCCTTTCATTGCACTATGCTTTTATATATATATATATATATATATGTATATATGTATATATATATATTTATATATGTATATATCCCCTTAAATTACGATGAGCTTTATGAAAAGACATTGATCTGGGACGTGAGAAATATCGCCCCCTTTAGGAATAGGCCGCAAGAAAATAAGGAATTTATAAAGAAAAAATGAATGGACACCGCCTTTATAGCTAGGCTGAAATTAATACCGGGCAGGACTCGGGACTGAGTTTTGTGTAAGTCCTTTTTTCCGTGAGTCATTAAGGATTCGAAAGGGCATGTTGTTCAGTGCGTAGTAGGACTGTACCTCGGCCCTTATTGAATTCCTACTTCTCGTAATTTCTCCCTGTGCTTTAAACTGGAGATTAAAATCGATGCATCATTCCTGTCATTGATCGTTTGCAAAATTTGATCAACTTATAGTTAAGGATTCCAAATAGTATCACGGATACTAAAAAAAAAATATGTCCTTTAATAATTGAAAGCCAAAGTGCAATGTTATAATTATTTATTCAAGTTTAGTTTTGTAGACAACTTATCTGATTATTTTCTAATGAACTTCTGGATTCCTTCGAAAGATTTATTGTGTTGAGCGAGATCCTTCCTTGCTTTTTTCTTTTGTTTTGTTTCCATCGGACCCTAACCTAGAGACATTTCCTTCATAAATTTTATAATGTGTCTGTCTTTACATCTGAAAATATTATATTCCACGATATCCGATAATTTTCAAACAATTATTCATTCATAATTGTTTAACATTATTTTGTTATGTTTCCCGATACTTCGGCATTATAGAGTGATTAAAGAATGAATTTAATGAATAAAAATAATAAACCTATATCTGTATGTTGAGATTATCTATTTTCAGAATAAAGACATCTGTGTGATATGTGTGTAAATTTCTGATAATGCAAAAAAGAGATTAATTTTTTTAAATTATTACATTTATTGAATTTTATCCCCACAAAATAGTACTAGATATTATGTGGAATACTAAATCGAGTAGAAAAAATATTAAATACAAATATTCAATTTTTATCACATAAACATAATGTTTTTTCAATAAGTAATTCGTTAGTAGTAAAATATAAATTAATTAAAAACATAATTAATTCAAATAAATTGAATAGAAATAACAAATAATCATAACGGATTTGGTGATAACAAACATCTGTGACCTTAGGGATTATGATAACATAGTTTCTACTTATCAAACCATCTCCCATTAAAATAATACTCATTCCTTTCTGAATAAGTTTTTTACATACTGATTCTTTTATATCTTTTACTTGCTATAAAAAATTTGTTTTGGAATACTAGTTTGTCACTAAACCGATTAAAATCGAAATACAGTTTTATACAGATATTTAACTGATTAAACAATAAAGCATTACAATTTCTGAATTGCTATAAATATATGTTTGTGATTTTTTCTCTAGTTCAGTTATTAACCCTGCGCACACGTTTCCTGACAGTGCCCTGGCACTCACATGTATGCCATTGCATTGCGTGCATTAAACAAATTCCCCTGCGTTTGAACAAGTTCCAAGAATGCCATTGGCTTCCCTCTTTGACAACGGCTGGTGTATTTTTGTATTTTGTTGAGTCTGAGGCTTCTGTATCCGTTCTTTGATTAATGGGTTGCACGTCAGATGTTTGTAGATGAGACAATACCCAGATGTGTGCGAAGAGTGGTGCTGTAGGTGTCTGGCCATCTGCTAATGGTCAAGTCTATATTTTCTGGTGTTAAAGAGATGCTCTGTACGTTCATTACTTAATGTGTCAGTTAGTACTCTAAAAATCTCCCCTTAAAGCGAAAAGTTAGATATTCGGGATTACTTATATTGTTTTTAAACCTTAGCATCGAAATAACTTTGCTTTTTTTATACTTTGTTACTTTTAGAAATCTCAGAAAACAATATCAGGTTGATTCAGAGCTGCTATACTTTATTCTATGAACATTAATTAATAATTTAATTACATTGATATTATCTTTTTTATTTGTTTAAATATAAAAATTTATAGAATAATTGGATTTATCACCCTAAAGAATCTTATCTTTAAAAATCTCATACAAGACGGAAAAGACAAGAAACCGCTCGACGTTTCAGGCTACTTCAACACTTACTAGACAAACGCTCTAAGCTCCCAATTGACTACAAACGGCTCATCTACATGACCATCATACGAACTATTTGGACTTACGGAGTAGAGCTTTGGGGCTCCACTAAGCCATCGAATTCCTCTCGTATCCAATCCTTACAATCCAAAATCCTTCGTAAAATCCTCAATGCTCCTTATTTTGTTAAGAATAAAGTCATCCATAACGACCTTAATGTCCCTTTTGTTGCTGATTTGGCCCGAACCCGGTATCTATCCTTTCATAGCAAACTTCATTCCCACTCAAACCCTCTAGTTTCAAACCAAGCTTCCTCTTCAATTCCCGATAATCCTCCGAGGCGTCTGAAAAGAAGATGGCCACGTGACCTTTTTATTTGAACTTTGATTTGAGTACTACCAGTGGGTAGTTTCTCTACATGTCATTATCTCATGTCATTATGTATCACTTATCCTATTTACTTGTTGTACTACTGTAATACAGTTATAAATATCAATAAATAAATTTTTAAAAAAAATCTTTAAAAATATCATCTAAAAAGAAAAAGAATTTTTAAATTGAAAAGAAAATGTAAAATATTCCGATTATAATTTTCGAATGGTTTCGAAAATAATTTTAACGTGTAATGGGCTGTCTCAGGTTGGCATTTACGTTATATAATTTTGTTCTGTACTAATGATGCATGAATTGGTTAGTCACAAATTGATATTTATCATAGCTTAATTTTTTTTCTATTATATTTATATAATGTATGATCAAACAAATATTTAAAAATATGTACAAAGTCACCTGTGGTAGTAGTGGTTAGCTTAACATCCTACTGTGAAGATTATGGGTTCGCAGCCCTCATGCAGGCCTTTAAAGGAAGTAATTTAGTTATGCCTTCCTTCGAAGGGGGCGTAAAGTGGTGGACCAGAGCCTGTGATGTCAGGAAATCATTAATGAATACTTATACCTGGAAAGGCCAAATTTAGAAATACCACTGTAAAGTAGTCTGATAAGCCATAGTGGCATGAAATGTCGTTAAATGATATACAATTTCTTTTTATTTTAGATTATTTTATAATGCTTGGGTGGTTAAATGAATTTTCATCGGGAATATAAAAGGAATTTTATAAGTATTCACATAAGTTTCATAAGATGTTCAACACCGATCATTGAACTGCAGCCTCGTTTATTCCACACTCAACGGATCATAACCTCTACAACCATCAGGAACCACTAATTAAACAGGACCGATTTATGGTTATGACTGCCGAATTAGTGCTGCCAATCGCCACCAGATTCTAAATTGGGGAATGAGTTGCCGCTCAATTTGCATGTGATTTAGATTAACATCCATGAGCCCGTGTTGTGTGTCGTAGGGGCCACCAATCGCGATTCAATCATTGTCATGTTGGAATTTTATCATTGGATTTTGTTGCTGATGAAAACACAATCACAGATGTATTACTACTTATAATAAATCGATTAATTAAATCAGCAAAAGATGCCTACCGATGCTAACTTTTCTCTGTATTACTCCTGATTACAAGATATTAAAAAAGTATATTGGATAGAAGGAATATGATACAGTAAATGAAAAAATAATATTAAAATTATTTAAAAACACGTTTTTTGTTACAAGAAATAATTCATAAATGTTACACCATTATAAATTTAGTAGGTGCCAACTAAGTTTTCCAACTTCCTTACTTTTGTAGTTTGGCTTCTAGAACCTATTAACTTAATAAGTCTGTAACCCTACATCCATGAAAGGTCTTGGATTCAGTACATTATGAAAACTGTACCGAGCCCTAGGTACTTGTTTCTAGGACAACTGTTGTGCAGGGAGATAATTTGTCCAAAATCACGCCCAACCGTTAGACTTATCCCAACTAAGGGCACCAACTTTATAGAAACCAGGGGGGGGGGGGTCCAGGACAAACAAATCCCACAGGCTCCATTTATTGTTGTAAACAGAACATTTAATTTATCTGCCTCAGCCGTATTTATATATATATATATATATATATATATATATATATATATATATATATATATATATATATATATATATATATATATATATACCGGGAACTTCAGCACAGCAACTCAAGCTAACCCGCTTTCCAAGAATGCGTTGAAAGTTTTTTGGAATAATTGTTTCGAATATTCTTTTCCCGCAATAATACAAGCACTTTATGTGTTCAATATTTATGGTGAATAAGGGATGTCAACTTTGACGATTCATCTTGATTAATTTTGCCAAAACTTATTATACCGACCTTTGTTTATCGGATCTTTTTTATCCAGAGATATTTTCCTTACCTCACATAAAAACTATTTATTAAATTAGGATCATGCTCCAAAATCTTAAAGGCATTCTTGTAACTCTACATGAACGGTTACAACAATTAGAAACATTGAAATAGGTTTAAATTAAGGCAATTAAAACATAGGAAAATTAGCTAGTAAATTAAAACAGGGTAAAGTAATTATACCGCAGGTTGTCGCTTCGAGTTGAGTCACAACAAGTTTAACTTTTCATTTGTTTCTATTATAAAATATGAAACGAATTAATAATTAAAACATGTAATCTATCTAAAACATGTTTGCCTCAAAGGCGCATATTTGCCACAACTCGCAGAACATATACCCAAAATTAGAAAAAAAACAAGCAAATCGATAATGATAACAAATGAGAGAACGATATGAATTGTTTGATGGGGTCTATATGTCGGCTCATATGGGCCTATCTGTCACTGCTCGAGACATCGCATAATTAATTTATGCCAATGAATTTCTAACTTATCAAACTGAAGGTGATTGCTGATTTCATTCGGCGAGGGGAAAAACAGTAATTAGTTGATTTCAGTTGTCCCATTTTAATTTAGCATTGGGCACATCTATATTTCATTTTGCATTATAATGAAATATATTGCGAATTAGCTGAGAGTATGTGTGTGTTTTTTGTGGGTTTTTTTTTGTGTAACAATTTTCTGTTCAACAATCGAATAATTATTTATTTTATTGAAGTTGGCTTTAGACCCTTAATGCTTGCTCGAGTACTGAATCGGATTCTCAGGTCTGAACATCCGAAAAAATAGTTTTTTAATAGACTCTTGCTCAAAAGTGGCTTTGATCATTTTGATTAAACGCCTCAAATCTTCGATTTAAATGTCTCCAAAGATTTATGTATAAAGTGTACACGTAAAGTGTAAAAAAAAACTGTGCATCATTATTCTTTTCGTGTAAAGCGCTGAATCTGTATATATGAAAGGTAACTTCATTTTACGAAGACCTATTAAAAAAATATATAAATTGTACCATGTTTAGCAAAGATTGTATCAGTTTTGATATACTTTCGTTTGCATTATATTATCATGTAAAAACTTCAATCTGCAGTTTTCAATGGATCACTGCCCTCTTGGTTGACAAGTTTATTCAAAATAAAACAAAAACTAATCTAAACCAGATCTGTATTATGCCAAACATAGCGCATTCAGATGAACTTATAAAAACACGAACATGTTTTATAAAGCATTTTGTATATTTTCCTTTGTAAACCGGCACAAATTTACCCAGTTCTATTAGATATCAATAACTATGCACTTTTTAAGATAATTTAATCCCCTCAAAAACCAAAAGTAAAAAATAAATTAATCAGACAAAATTTTGATACATTTGATTATTATATAAGACTTTCTTCGTACAATTATAAAATTCGTATAATTTTATATTTTTTCGTTGAATTGGATTCAACTAAATCAGGCTGCTACGCTGTCCTCGGCTGGCCCAAATAAACATCTCACTGATAATGAAGATTCATTAATTAATTTCATAATGTAATATAAACATGGGATGTCATTCAGTGTTTGCTACAACTGTAGTACAAGACCTATTGACTTCCAATGTTCCAATTCATAATAATATATATTTATAAATAAAAATGTTTATGAACAGACATTAACTAATCTTCGTAGACCCAATTTTAGCCCAGATTAATTAAATTTAATTGACCTCTATGTTTAAATGAATCACGTGACGTTTTAAACCACATTCTTTTCGAATGTTCTTTTTATACAGAACCTAGAAATAAATATATTAGTTCATACGATCACAATATTTATATAGTACTGAATCCTAACCATAACAATGATATTATTAATCTTTGTAACTTCCTATTCCTATTAATGTAACTTCCTAAAGCTCTAAGTATTAGAATAACTCTGACCATTGATACATAATGATTGTTTACCCACAAAATAATAGTTTTGAATTATATAAGTTTTATATTGAATGATAATTGTCGACCTTCATAATGTATGTTGAAGAAATTGGTCCGGGTAGAGGTCACTGAACGAATTTCTCGTTTAATTTGAGAAAATCTTTATTGATAGCCAACGTTTCGACCTACGTTGTAGGTCTTCTTCAGGGCTGTGAGGGAGGCTGGGGGGGGTGGGTCCTCTCTGGCTATGAAACACAGACTGATATTATAATATATATATAATTTATTATTATAATTTATTATAATATGATGTTATATGATATATTATATTATAATATTATAATATAATATAATATTATTATAATTTATATTATATAATATAATAGACTGATAATATCAGTCTGTGTTTCATAGCCAGAGAGGACCCACAGCCCTGAAGAAGACCTTCAAGGTAGGTCGAAACGTTGGCTATCAATAAAGATTTTCTCAAATTAAACGAGAAATTCATTCAGTGACCTCTACCCGGACCAATTTCTTCAACATATATAAGTTTTATTTCAAGAATTTTCTATATTTTGAAGTAGTGTTGGCTCATTGCCATATTTTTGATTTTACCTTCATTACAATGTTTAGTATTATAATTATCTACTTTCTTTCTGTATGTTTTCTATTCTGTTATTTTTATGTACTATTATTTTTGTAAAACTTCTAACCAAACTCTCTCTGTATTTTACTAATGTAAAAATCGAAAATACAGAATGTTTATATTTATATATTTCTTTCACCAAAGCTAGTGTTGATTGACGGGGAGTTATTTAATAAATTTATACATTTTTATATCAGATAAAAATAGTCTTTACTTAAATTCATCTTTCATGATATGCAGATACAAACTTATATTTACTTACAAATTGTCCTTTTAAATTTAATGGATATTACATATGTGAAAAGCCTTCAAGAGATACTTCGGTATTTTGCATCTTCACTCTTTTCTCTCTTAAATAAAACTGTCCATTTACCTTCACTGTCTACCTTTAACATTTAATGTACCTGAGAAACCTTAGGTAGATCTGCCGATATTATAATATTTTTCATAAATTAAATAGAATTGCCTACACTGTCCGCAGAAAAATATGTTTGATTTTGAGGAATGGTAACTGACCTAGCCTACTTGATACATTTATTTAATTTTAACACCCTTCAAGCATTTGTTTTATTAAGAGTTAGACCGATTACTGATAGTGGAATAAAACGAAATATCACAACTTTAAATTATTAACTTGTTTCTAGGACGCCCAATTTTCAGGAGGTAATTAAACTTCGAAACTGCTCCGCCGAAAAGTTTGGATTCTTGACTTAACTACTTATACACCGTTCGATAGCCATGTCTTGGAAATCCGTAATTCGTAATCCGGAAAATATAATTATTCTTATTCGTCTGCTCAAATCATTATAGATTATTGTAAAATATATATTTGTTGCCAAATTCTTAAAATATGCAAGCATTGGATGCCTTCATCAAATTCTTCTGATTATAAATTCTTCATACACCTCACTGGCTGAATAAATACTGTTTACTATGCAAAAACAATTATCCACTTTAAACAACAACGAAAGGAATCATTGAAGGTATTATATATTTATTATTATATGTATCATATATTTAAATCGAGTTGTAGCGCCGAATGATAGATAGATAAATCTTTTTTTTATATCCTTTATTTTCCAGATCGGCTATTCCTAGCATTATATGTTTTTTTTAAAATAATGATTTTTAAAACTTTAACAGAAGGTAAAAGTGTGGGTTTTGTCTCATGCAAGAGACATCCCTAACAGTACATTATCAGATTATTTAAAAGAGAAGTTATAAATATATAATAGTTTTTTTCCATATAAAATAAAAAACAGAGGTCTCGGGCCTGTACGTTGTCGGATACCGTTTATGATCCCTACCCTAATAATATCTGGCAATATTACATGCCATTGGATATATTAACCGGGATAATTTATCTATATGATCGATAGAAAAAAGCTAACAAACTGAAAATTGTATCGATAATTTGAACTAATATCTCTGCAGTAATAAGAGACTTGAAGAGAAAAAAAACACCAAAAATAAGTGTTGACAGAGTAGCCTTTGGCTCTGAAAAATTATTCCGAAAACCAACTATCATCTCTCTGAAAATAACAAGAGCCAGCAGCCAAAGAAGAAGGATCTCCTGAAGACTCCTGAAGACCCAGTCCTCTTGCTTAGTTAGCACCCTCGAGTTGCCGTGGTCCATGCATATCACTTGGGACTAAACTCGGCAGCCACCCACTGGGTAAGGGTAGCGTTGCACTGGCAAACGACCAACTTAGTGCGCTCTTTTGTTAGTTGTTTTGGTGTGTTCATTACGGTCCGTCCCGTGAGTTAACTTGTGACATTTTTTCAACATGGTGCGCAGAAAAGTAGCTCCTACCTCAACGACCTCAGCTGCAGGGGGAGCCTCAACTTGCCGCACAAGAGGGCAACATTTAAGAAATTTTGAGGAGAGAGATGCCAAACCTACTTCAGTACCAGCAGTACCAACAGAGAACCGGTTCAGTCCTCTGGAAGAAATAGTCACCGAAACCGAAGCCACAACACCAGTCCAAACGAAAAGACCTTACATACCGCCAATAGTGATGTCAAATAAATATACTATCGGGAACGTGAAAGCTTTTATGGATAAAACCGGGATTCACGAATATCTACTCAAGCAAACGTATAGAGGTATTCAAATACAGATGCCATCTCTGCAAGAACGTGAAAAAGTGTTGAAGGGATTTAAGACACTTGATATACCTCATCACTCATACGCAACTAAAACGAAAAAAAACTTTAAAAAAATTCGTTATCAAGAATTTGGATATATCAACCCAAGACATAGAAGAAGCTTTTAAGCACCTTCAAGTAACAGACGTACGTAGATTTCAACGAACAGATGATAAAGGGAGGACCCGGTCATTATTACAGTTCCAACAAGCATCACCATTGATGACATCAGAAAAGTGCGGCATGTAAATAGGTGCATCTTCACAGCAACCACCTATATACCAAAAAGAGACGGCCCAATACAATGCTTCAAATGCCAACAATTCGGGCACACACGAAACTATTGTGGTTACAACGAGAAATGCGTGCGCTGCGGAGAGCAACACGACATTAAAAGCTGTCCACGCACAGGATCCCCAAATGTGCAAATTGCAATGAAGAGCATGTCGCATCCTATAAGCAATGTACGGTGAGACAGAAATTATTAAAATTGGCTGAAGAAAGGAAAAAGGAGAAGGCAACAGCCAATCAGAAGAGAGAAGCCCCTCCCACCACCAGACAATACAAGACGACCAGCGCAGGGACCTCCTACTCCTCCCTCCTCCAACCCCTCACTCATGACGACACTGAGACCCCTCAGACATCACCGCCAACCACTCATTCTGAGGGCAACACTCCAGCGATCACAATGGACCAACTAATACAGATGGTATACAACCTCACCAACCAGGTCGCAGCCCTAGTTCAACTGGTAGCAGCCCAACATCAACCATGAATTCGCTGTCTATCATAAACTTCAACTGCTGCGGACTCCTGAACAAGAAGGAGGAAATAGAAGCTCTTCTGGCTGCAACACAACCGACTGTGGCCGTCTTCACTGACACCAGGCTTCAAGGTAACCCACCACGTCTTCGAGGCTACTCGTTAGTAACCGATGACTTACACGACCCGCGCGGCGGCGTGATGATTGCGGTGAAGAATGGGACCCAGTGGAAGAAAATCAAAGAACCCATGGCCACTCTTGACAGAGAAATCAGCCACGCGACGGTCCAGGTTCTGATGAAACAACCTACATATATCACTGGTTTCTACAGAAGACTGTTTGGATCTCTAAAGGAGTTCAAATCTTACCTTGAAGCCTGCGCAGTAAGGACCAATCACTGGCTTGTGGGAGATTTCAACGCCAAACATACGGCATGGCGCAACACCAAGAACAATAAGGCTGGCTCGATACTAACCAAAACAAGATACTGCATAGTACACCCGGACACACACACCTTCAGACACGTTGGAAACGGAGGCACTTCTACCTTGGACCTTCTTCTCATCAAACAACCTCACCGTATCACAAGCTGCTCAGCATTAAACTTCCTCTCATCCGATCACCGCCCAGTACTGTACACTTTAAACGGAAATAAAGAAGAACCGATGAGGGAAAAATTCAGATACCAAGAGGCTGATTTGAAGAAATACAAAGAAGTGTACAACAGCCTCCCAACCATTCCACAACTGACCACCACGGAACAGGTAGACAATTATTTGGAAACCTTCATAGAAACCATCACACAAGCAGCGACAGCATCCATTCCGAATTATAGGCCGGCACCACCACATCTCCGACCACCGCCACCACACATCCTAGCCCTTATAAAAAATCGCCACACCTTAAAAAATAAATGGTGCAGAACCAAGGATAAAAACATAAAAATAGCAGTCAACGCCATCACTACCCAGATCAAAAACCTTCTACGACAATGGAAGACATCGATCTGGCATGATCAGCTCAGAGCAACGCATGGGGACGTACGCAAATTTTGGAAACTCACCAAAAGCGCTACGATGAAGTCCTCGACTATCAGAATACATGATGGCGACCGCCTCCTTACACCAGAGGAACAGGCAGAACTCCTAGCGGATCACCTAAATAGTGACATACTGTCCAGAACTGATACCAGTACACCTCCAACTATGGACAGGGGCACTAATTACATGCTTGTCAGCCCGAAACAGTTAAAGGCTATACTGAGACGGTCAAACGGCAACCGCTCACCCGGTCATGAAGAAGTACAGACAATTCTTCTGAAGCAACTACCACGGAAAGGAATAGCACACCTCACGCATCTGTACAACTCATGCCTCCGACTGAGATACTTTCCTCAACAATGGAAACACGCCATCTTGTTCCCGCTACTAAAGCCGGCCAAAACAGGGGATAAAGCGGAACACTACAGGCCCATTAGTCTTCTACCGCACCTCGCAAAAACCTTCGAGAAAATTATCCTAAATTATCTTAAAGATTTCTGTGAGGAAAACTCTGTTATCCCCTACGAACAGACCGGCTTTCAAGCACACCTCAGCACTGAACACCACCTAATGAAAATCCAGACGGAAGTATGCAGAACCTCAACAGAAATGCAGCAACAGCTATGATCTCAATAGACTGTACAAAGGCATTCGACTCCGTGTCTCATGGAATTCTTTGCCAGAAGCTTCTGGATCTCGAGTGCCCGGAACAGCTCTATAGCATCATAGCCTCATTTCTAAACCACTGGAGTCTGGCCGTACGCGTACGGGACAAACTATCGAGAAACATACCACTCACCTGCGGAGTTCCACAAGGAGCGGTACTATCCCCGACCCTTTTCTCCATCTATACTGCTGATATAGTGGGTAAAAACTACAAACGAGCAACTGTCGCCGCATACGCGGACGATGTAGCCATCTATAGCAGCAGTATGAGCGCAAAATGGGCATTAAAACAAGCCGAAAGTACGTGCCAAGAAATAGTAGAAAAATTGAGACACCTCAACATCCAGGTAAACCCGGCGAAGACGGACTGTGTAGTGTTTGCCCTCCAAAAAGGGAAAAAAGGCCGTTTACCAAAAACTCTACAAGTGGCTAATACCACTATCAGCCCATCTAACTCCATAGTTTACCTCGGAATCAAACTAGATCGCCACATGACACTGTCAACCCACTGCTATTCAAAAATCCGCATGGTAAGAAGAAGAACCTATAGACTTCATCACCTACTACTATCTTCAGCCTTATCACTGCGTTTAAAAATCAAAATTTACAAGAGCATCCTAAGGCCTGCACTTCTATACGGAGCCCCGCTATTCACCCACCTCAGAATCGGAACGCAGCGCCAATTACAACTGTTTCAGGACACTATACTCCGAAAAATTGTTCGGTCTACATCGCTGAGAAAGCTAAAACCGGAACAATTACACGATCTCTTCAACATACCCACAACAACTGAATTCATAAAGCGAAGTCACAAAAAATTCTTCGACTCTCTCAAATGCACAACTAACGAAATATTTAAAACTCTGACACCTGCTTCAGCTCCAATAAGGTGGCAACAAGTAATGGAAGAAACTCGTAAGATTGATGAAAGTAGTGTGTAAGATTGTAATTATAAAAATAAACACAAAAATTAAGTGTGCCCCGGCACTTAAACAAATAAGAAATACAACTAAAACAACAAAAATTCCAACCACCTCAACTCCTTAAAATGTAGTCATACTACAGTAGAAGGAGAAGAACTCAGAAAAATAAATGTGCCCATAAGAGAGCACAAAACCCAGTTGCACAAAAAAAACAAACATATTTAGGGGTTATGAAAAAAAAAAAAAAAAAAAAAAAAAAATTAACCGGGAATTATATAGCAATGGTTTCACTTCCCAATAGGAATTGGTCTCCAGGGAAGTTAGACCATCACTCCCTAAGGGGAAGGCCTACATAAATTAACAAGCAAAAAAAAAAAGTTCATAATATTATAAAAGTTCTAAATATTGTATGTAGTATATGTAGTAAAATTATTTTAATTTTTATTATTTTAATAATTCCTGCTAATTTTTTGTAATAAAAGGCTTTATTCACTCATTCATTCGTATAGCAATGGTTTATGGTAATATGCAAAATTTTAGACCCCCACTGTAGCATCATCCGGTTAGTCATAGTAGCATCAAGTGGTTTTAAGTGAATAAACAATAAGTCACATTCGTTTTGTAGAAATCTATATATTTTATGACTAAATTCTTCATAAAAGGAAAATAACATTACTGCATAACAGTCTATGAGTCATTAGGTTTCCGTTGTATTTTAAAATTGCTTTGTTGGCTATTTATGAATTAGTTGTTGCTATTTCACTAATCTTTTATTTTTGGTTTATTTAACTATTCATTTCCATGTCTATTTGTATTTTAAATCATATTATCACTATATATTTTCTTAAGACGTAACCAAGCCATCCGGCTCTCTGACAATAAGGATGACAGCCAAGACATTACCGCTTAATAGGCCGTTATTTTTTATTTAGGGCGTTGAACCCTCGTCCTTCGCCGAGGACAGTTCGCTTCCTCGGCTATTGTTCTATATTTAAGTTAGTTTATCGCGTTTCGGTCCAAACCACCACGACGGCCTTGATCAGAGACAATGAACTTCGGAAGATCTCCCGAATTAGTCCCATGATAAAGTGTGATATCAGTTCGGTTAGGGACTGACAATATCAGGAATATCTTCAATATATCTTTAAGAATTAAACAACCAATTCAATTTGAAAATATTCAGGCCCAGGAAACCAAAAAGTTATTGGATCACAACTTAACTCGGGCAAAACATATAATTACAAAAGCCTACAAAAACAATGAAAATTTTCGTATTTTCTTTTTTCCACATTTTTCGCTAATTTAGTCAAGAAATTTTGTCTAACACGAAGAAACGGCACTAGTCCGGGTATTAACCTGAAGTTTCGGGAGAGTAAAATTTCTTGAATAAATCACCGAAAAATGTGAAAAAGTAAAGTTTTGAAATTTCGGGTTCATCCAATTGACCCCGAACGCCTCATATAATCTAAAGAGTATAAAATCCCATCTCTATTTCTTAGTTAAGCAAATCTGAAAGAAATTTCGAGGGTTCAAGGAGATAAAAACCGATTTTTTTTTTACTATATTTATTTGTTTTTTCAAACGCTTATTTTTTCATGGGACGTTAATGACTCTCGTTTGTAGTAGGAGATCATTTGATGTCCACTGTCCACGATTCTAAACTTCAAACATGATACAACAAAAGCTATATCTCTCCTATTTTGTATCTCATTCTCCAAGACTTTATTTTGAATAAACAATTTACAACATGTTAATAGACAAACAAATATGTACACATATTTAGCATAACAATATACTGTCCGTGTTACTTGCACCTGATATTGCACGTGAGTATTTTGAGGCTTCTCTTATCACTGTATACCAGGTCGTATTTTATTCCTTGTGGCATTTTGAATTGGATTCTTTGCTTCAATGGGAGGTATACTTTCTAGTACTTTAGTTGTAAGTTCTATTGAATTAAAAGTTTATCAAAGCTGGAGAGAGAGGTAAAAATTATTTACTTGAGTGTTGAGAAAAGTTATGTTTAGTGCATTTAACTCATAATCTTTAAATCATAATATCAGTTTTTGCATTACTCACTCAAAAGAGCTTAGAACTAAGATATTCCATAAATTTAATCTATAATGTTTAGGTTTGGGGGTCTATTTCACGCCCCTCTCTTGTGATTGATCACCATTATCTAAAAATCTCTTGTAAATGGGCAGAATGTTTTCTTAATGATCCGATATATATGTTCGATTTATCTAAAATTGACTATTTAGTGAATAATCAATCATTTTTGATTAATTTATGCCTTTCGAGGTGATGTTAAAATTTTTGCTGCATCGAGTTTTTGCTTTGTTTACGAGAAGATGTAAATTTTATGTAAATTCGCCTAAGAGTTTATAATGAACGGTTTTAATACCTTTGATGAATACATTACGAATCTTAATTTATTTTTCTGGATTAAGGTATCACGGCTTAATGCGAATCTGTTCCGAATAATTATTCAAATTAATTTGAAAGTATTCGTCAATGATCCTTCTCGGAATAAACATTCCAATACGCTTCTCCTACTCTTCACAGCATCAATAAAATCTGGTTCTTGCGTGGCTTCTGAATTAATATTTATATTCCGTTTTTATTCAAGATTACATCAAGAGCGCTCTAGAAAACGACTAATTTAAAAGTCCTTTCCAGTAACCATTCAACTTTACCATTTATATTATTAATTTACATTTTTATTACTTTTTTTTTTACTTTAACATTTGTTTAGATCAATTTCGAAACTATCCAATGTTCTTGGAGATTTTTTAGTTTATTTTTTTTTCATTGAATTCAGCCTATGACAAATGCATTACAATGTACATTGTAAAACTTTCCC
The DNA here is from genome assembly GCA_037127475.1 of Arma custos. Lineage (NCBI taxonomy): Eukaryota > Metazoa > Arthropoda > Insecta > Hemiptera > Pentatomidae > Arma > Arma custos. The sequence goes on from CM073759.1 coordinate 119,573,434, forward strand.
CCTAATTAATGAATTTATTAAAAAAATGATTACATTGCTTTCTTAATGTTTTGTATGTTTCTTACTTCCTCTTCTTGAAACACATGTCAATAATTAAATATTAAATTGCTGTAATTAGCATGGTTAACTGTTTTTTTTTGTTTGTTTTTTTGTTGCTTTTTTTACTATTGGAATTACGATATTAATGAGATACGAGTAATGGAGGAAAATATTATCGGATATTTGTGATTCACATCAGCGTGCTTAATGTGTGTCAGTTTTATACGATCGGCCGCTTTCATTTCATCCTAATCCAGACACCGCACGAGCTGCCTCCTTTGTTCGAACCCGAACCCCGCATTGGATTGGGCCGGTGGCTTTGTTAGCTCCATTACCACGAGCCATCGTATGATTTACTCTCATGGTTTTATACACGAACTGTCTTCTGCGTATATCATCAGGGTTAACAATTTACTTTTCGAATTCCCCATCCACAAATTCGTATTTATAGTCTATTAAGGGCTAATTTAGTGAGCGTTCGGATTTTAATTTATTTCTTTATTAGTAAAATACTTTAGGTCGTGGCCTTTGGTAATGGCTTCGGTGATGGTTTTATTAATTACCTTTCAGTACGCTGTCTCAGAGTTCAACGAAATGATTTTTTATCACATTCGTTTAGTTTTGAAATTATCAGAATATAATTAAGAATTTGCTGAGGGAAATAAGTAATCAAGTTCTCTTTATTTTTTTTTTTTTTTTTTTTTAAATGTGAAGTAGACATTCCCCTAAATTGATGTTTAAACTGTTTCTATTGATCGTTAATACAAAATCAACGATTGTTTGTTTTTTATCGTCACTTTTATGCAACATGCTAGTCGTAAGATAATACAATTGTATTCCTGAATTTCTCATATCCAGGTTTAATTAGGATAGAGATTTTTAACGACATTGTACAGGCTCGAGACCCCCGTTTAACGTCACTTCTGAAGGACTGCACAAATAAGGATTTTTACTCCCTTTAAAAATGGTTACGAACCCGTGATAATGAGCTCAGAACCACTAGATCAACCGTCACCTCTAAAATCAACGTTTTTTTAAAAATATTTTAATTGAGAAGTACATCTTTGCCACTAGTGTGTGAAATATATAGTCCAAAAATGTTTAAAAAACATCGATAAATGAGGCGTTTGGGATCAAAAGTGTACCTATTACTCCGAAATTTCAAAAATTTACTTTTTCGCAGTTTTCGCTAGTTTTCGAATACGACATTTGGTAGTATTATCTATATCTCAATATTGGTAATAATGGTATCAATGTTTATTTTTTGTAATCTCAAAACAGAATTTAGAATATTAAGTCACTTCTTAATAACCTGTTAGATTTGCATTAGTTATTATCTTATTATTATTATTATCTTAGTTATTATTATTATTATCTTAGTTATTATAAGTTATTATCTTGTTATTGCATTAGTTCTTGTTATAATTGTCGTTTTACGAGAATATTTTTTAATAAGAAAATTTTATTCTGATACACATCACATTTTTTTTTGGCAAACATAACAATCTGGAGCATAACAAATAAATTAAAACAAATACTAAAACCTCTATAATTTTACTGTCTTGTATTCAATATTTCCTTCGTAAAGACATATTGATTTACAAACGTTCCGTTCAGATTGCAGTGACACATCTGTGTACATACATACGCGTAGCATTTCTTATTAGAATTAGTTAATTATTTATGATTTTGTATTATGAGATTTTCGATTCACTTTATAAAAGAAATACACAAAATTTTGAAATTTAGTCGGAATTCTAGGAAATACTATAGAAGAGAATTATAATGAGCAAATAACCAAAGAAAATTAAATGCAATTAATTTTTAAGATATTTACAATAAATTAGCCAACATTAACCAACGTGCTGAATCTATAACAATACAAAACATATATTGAAACACTTATTCTAATATAGAAAGTATTTTTTATTCTCAATCCTACATAGAAAATAATTAAATACAGCAAACGCTGTTGTACCTAAAAGCTATAAAAATTAATTAAAAGAATTTAACTAGAACTGTCGCCGCTAGTTAGTTAGTCACTAATAGCAGTCGAAGCAACTTCAAAATAACAAAATTAAAAATAATTAAACAAATAAAACGGAAATTTTTTTTGTTTATTTGTTTAGTAGTCGAACCACAAATGCTTCAAATTCTGAAATAAATGCCCCTATTTAAAAACAAACTGAGTTCGAGGTAAGAAATTTGGATGTGAATTAAAGGGGTGTTTGGGATGCCGACGAGTTTTTTTCAATTATTTTCTCGATTAGTCACTTGCAAATTCTGGACCACCGTCGTGTTTTAACAATAGTTTTGATGGCATTTCCATGATAAGCTAATTGGGGATGTAACTGTGCATGATCGTGCCCCTGAAAATGAAAAAAAAATTATTTTTGAGATATAAGCTTTCAACTTGAGATTACAAGTTATTTTGGATACTGAAATATCTATGCCGGCACCGCTTTTAAAATAGGGGACGAGCTGTGGTCTAGTGGTTAGCATAACAAACTACTAAGCCTAAGATCGCGGGATCGTAGCCCGGCAGGTGGTGGCCTTTGGATTTTTTAAAGGGAGTAAATATTCCTGGGTTATGCCATCCTTCGGAAGGGTCGTTAAACGGGGGTCCCGAGCCATTAAAATGTCAGGTACTCGTTAAAAATTCCTATCCTAATTAAACCTGGATGAGGAAAAATTAGAGCTCCCAAAGTAGATTCGTTCTATTAATCATAACAGTGACGTTAAATGAACAAACAACACTTATAATTTGATGGTAAACAGATAGGCGATGGTCACTCTTATAGGCAATTATGACCTTAATGAGTGGAGGTAGGAGCTTGATGGGGTCATTGGGTAACACTAATGCTACCAGCTATTTCCTTTTTCTTTCCCAAGACTCGTTTCCTTTTCTTTTTCTGAATTTCTCTTCGACTACTGTTACGCGTCTCATTATAAAGGGAGAAGTAGATTCCGTTCCTTAATAACGCATCGAAGAGAATATAAGTTTTATAACGTGTGAATGTTTAACTATGATGGATTGTTTTTGATATAAGTGTCTGCGAAATAAAATTGCAAGGCTTTGGTTTCTATTATATATTAAAACTTTATATTGTTCTTGATCTATTTAGACAATTATACCATTTCTTTCAATACTTTAAGGTTTACATCTTTATGAACATGATATACGATAGCGTTTCTAACACAAAAAATAGTTTGATTTGACGAAACCTGTCAAATATAAATATTAGACCTTAAAAAATTCTGCCTCTGAACGAAGCATTCAGATTTACAAATATACATGTATTTATAAATTTCCTTAACATCTATAGCAAGCTCTAGATTTCTTTCTTTCAGTCCTTTGAGACTAGCTTAAACACAAAACATAAATTAGTAACTGTGCCGATGATATTACAAATATTGGTAAACTCAAACGCTAGAACCCGATTATTTCTACACCCCGGTGACTTAAGTGGTTAAGTCGGATTTTGTCCAGAGGGAATCAACTGCTTTCAGATAACCGGAATCGTATCATTCTCGTAGTTTTCGGCTAGAAATGAAGTTGTAATATAAGCAATAACTCCTTTTCTAGCCAATGCCATACTCGTACTTAGCTCCTTATTCCCTACGAAAATAACTATATTCCGCTTACTTTATTTTTTAAATGTATTTATTGAAATTTACAGCTGTATGCAGAATACATCAAGTAAATATAATGAAAGATAAATCATGTCCAGAGACAAAGACAAGTAGAAAACTACCCAGTGGTAGTACTCAAATTCCTCTTACTTAAGTACAAGAAACTCATTTTGCAGAAAATTAGACTTAATCACTTATTCACCGGGGATGTAGATTTACAATCAATGGTAACTATTAAAACCTAAATGAAGCAATACAAATATAAATTAAAAGAAAAACCTGACCTACAGATCACCGCCATTAAAATACTAATAAAAAAAATAGGATACTCACTGATTCTGTTTAAACCTTTAACACGTTTGCATAGCTTGTAAAAGTACGAAAAACGTTATCTAAGGGAAAAACAAACGAAAAAGCATCAAAGTTGGACTCGCCAATTTAAATCCCCACGCAACTACACAATTCTTTAATCCTCTAACACAGATTGCATGTGTGCTATGTCTGAAAAAACACAGCAGGGATGGAAAAAACAAATTACCACTCCCTAACTGCACTGCACTCATATACAACTCAATTCAAATTGCAATTTTCATCACTGAGTCCAGGTTCGAGACCACTCTCATCCACCATGTTTGCCCCAAATCAGGACTGTTATTTCAATACTTGTAATACATTTAAATAAGATTAAGATATTTTTTCATTTAAAATACATACCCTTTTTTTATCTATACAAGTAACCTATAGTAAAATAAAAACACTCCCTCATTTTATTTAATGCAAAATAATCACATATGTCAAAAATAAACTAATTGAGTACTCAGATTTTAATAAACTCATTAGGGTAGTGTGAAATGAGTATTAAATTGAATTCCTAGAATGATATCTAAAACTTTAAACGCCTACTGTTGTACGATTAAATGTAACAGTTGTATAATTTTTAAAATGGATAAAGTAGTTTGATTGGTTGGGATATTTCCCTAGTATTAATAAAGACTATAATAAGTGACCAACTTACTATCAGTATTCTGCGTCAGAATAATTTTTCATAGTAAAATTAAATAGGATTATAATCCTGACATTTAGGAAGCGGAGTAGCTCAGTTGTAGAGCGCTGTACCAAACGTTCTGGGTTCAAATCCCGCAGCAGGCAGATTTTATTTGATCTGTTAGCAGCCGGAGGTGGATCCTCTGGGATCTAGTTGGGCTCATCCAACCTAACATAAAGTGGGTATCCAAAATAGAAGGAAAACCTGGATGATGGTGGACTCGGACAAATCCCCTTCCTGCATGAACGTTGTTTAAGAAACAGCATTGCTCAGAACCCAAGATCTTAATAGTTGGTGCTCTTGTTGTTAGACAATTTTTTGTAAGCTCACTACTTTAATTAGGATTTGACTAAAGTATATTTAATAATACATCCAGACAATTAAGCGAGTATGATAGAGATTGTTTGGGCCATTTTAGGTTAAATAAGTGAATCTCCGTCCACTTCATGCCCAACTGTAGTGGGTCCTATCAGGCTTACGAATAAGATGGAAAACAATAAAGAAGATATGAATATTTAAGATAAAAATGTATATTGAGTGAAGCCTCAATATGCTCTTTTTAAAAAAGAAACCTGTAACTACCCCCACTCTTTGTTTAGCGATCCTCCTTTCATACCGACCCTCCTGTTTTAATTAACTTTTTTTTTCCTCTTCCCATTATTGCCCCATCTATCTCCTCTTCATGCATTTTTTTCAAAATTCTTGTTCCGGTCGTTCGGGTAATGCTTTTTTTTATCAAAAGAATATTGAAGTACTATTAAATCCAAAATACATTAATCGGCACAGTAATGATATAAGGTAACAGTTACTTTTAACTGTCATTCTTTGTGGGTTATACATGGTCTTCATTCCGACGATCCTGTTTCCTAAAATGGCTCCAACAATTGCTATCATACGTTTATGCCGATTAAAAGTAAGATTAAATTTGCATTAACATCGACTGGGTGAAATGCTAATTAAAATTGTCTCGTATATCATAAAACTGAATTTTCATAATTTTTTTCTCTTAAGTAAAAAAAAGTAAAAAATGAAAACCTGTACCACTAAAGCCCATGGATGCTTATTGGGTTCAGTTCAAAGTGAGACTGTACTGACTAAGGTCGTACAGAGAGATGAGTTACTCGAGATCACGCTCAACCAGATTTTTCCCTATTAAAGTACCAACTTTATAAAGGCTGGGTGAGCCTCCGGTGGGGTCTGCAAATTTCACAGGTTGTTGAGTGTAGTTCGGTTTCGGTTCCGTATGTGTTAGATTGATTATTTAATCTGTTTTCAGCAACGGATGAACCCTGTGGTATCTTCACACCCTCCTGGGGCTTACTCAGCCTCTATAAACTAGAGTGTCCTTAATTGATTGAAAAATGTAGTTGTTGTGCGCCACCTCGGATAGATAACTTCCCTGCACAACCGTCATAGAAACGGTACAAACCCTACCATATACTGATCCTAAGAACCATCCCGGATTTTAGTTGTGCGTAGTTTTTTTTTCTATATTGTCATTAATTCGACCCCAATAACGTGCGTATCCTTCATTGTTGGAAAAATGCTGGTTGCTGAGCAAGGTCTCGGAAGTAATACACTGCCGATATTGAATCGTTGCATCTAAATAGTACTGTTTACTGAACCGAAGACTCTTCGTGGGTTAATGGTACAGTATTTTTTATAATGTTTTATCATCTTCGCATATCGTTGTTTAAAGCTGTCCTAATCAATTAGTAGAAGACCTCAGTTGTACCCTCACTGCGATAAAGACCTCTCGGCCGCTTTCAGATGCCTATTGATGCTAGGAGACTTCAACACTCGCGAATGGAGATAATGACACGACTGCTGCTATTAGTCGCTAATACCGGTGCCTCTCCCTCCAACCGTTTGATCAACCAATCAACGTCGTTTGCAAATTTAATGCCTATAATTTCTCTTTTTTCTTTTTTAAATTCAAATTGGTCGTAAATTATATTCCATTATCACATTAGTGGCTAATTTAGTGAATTAATTCGGACTGGCTAGCTAGTTAGGGCTGTCTTATTCTAAACCAGTCCCTGTCCAATGCGATGCTCAAGAATGGTGAAATGCTATTGCGTCTTTCCTATATATTGATTCGTTGTGTAATATCTTACGACTGGCACTTCTTTGGTGGCATTGTCTCATAAAAAAATCTTGTTAAACCAATTTCATTAACCTCTTATCATTTATTAAATTAAGTGAGGAATAAAAAAAACTATCTTGGGATATATAAAATAATATCTCACCGTTCTTTACACAGAAACAGGTAACGTTCTTAACACAAAACACAGAATGGATTCAACATGACCCGCATCAACTGTAACTTTATACCGTATATTTGGCAACATTTTACTCCAAGAAAATTTAACATACCTGAATTGATGAAACTGTAGCTAATAAGTCATATTATTTAGGAATCATATAATAAAAATAAAAAATCACCTATTTAGAAGAGCAAAACTCAAAAATAAGCATTAACTACTTGTTTAGATATGAGTATGAAAATTCAAAACAAAAAGCCTGGAGTCTCAAAAATAAGTAAGCAATAATCCCTGTCAATATTTCTCATTAGCGAAATATAAATACATAACCATACAAATACAAACACAAAACCCAAAAATATGTAATAAAACAACATTGAAATATTCTTTCTGCAAACCAAATTTCCAAATTATAAATTTAAAAAAAGAATACTTAATACAAAAAAAAATTTTCTACCTGTCTTCACCCATATACAATTAAAAGAGGACGAAGTTATTAAAACCATTTGTTGGAAATTGGATTTAAAATCCCAAAGGGCACATCTAGGAAAAATGTTGTAATGTATTTGTATTCATAACATATTAAATATTTGTACAACGTATTGCGATGCATAGTTTAAGGTAACAATGCTGGAAATAAAAAAAGTCCTATCATAGTATTCATGAGGGGCAGTTATATTCGTGATGAACTTTTTTTTTATATCGTTAATCGTTAGACTGACAGTTTTTTTATCAGAATAAGATTCAACCCGCCAAGATAGGATTCGATCATCTAAAGTACTCCAAAGTACAAGCTCCCTCCTAACTTTAGAGTACTCTTGATGTTTTAATAATACGAAAAGTTGTACTAAAGTTCTTCATCAACAACTGTTTCAAATCCTCCGATCCGAAAAGATTATTTACGGCAATGAACTTATTATTTATATGTTAGTTTAGTTCTTTGTGATCAAGATATATTATAAACTTAAATAATTGAGTGAATATAGTTTATCATTTTACTTTAATTTGTAATGTGTATCGTTGCATGGTTTGAAAAATATTCCAGAGGTATCTATATATTTACTCATTAATATCGTTCTCTGTTTTTTTTTTTTTTTTTTTTTTTATTATGGCTTTAAGACTTAATTTCAAAGTCCTATTTAAACTCTGTTCTCTGTTTAAGGCTTTTTCAGTTTAGGAAAGGAAGAGTATTCAAAATTCTAAATTAATACATAAATTGAACCACTGAGTGGGAAAAGGGAGTAGTGAACGAAACCTATTTTTTCAGAAACGCAAAAAACCTGTCTAAATAGATTTATGTTGATCCTACAAAATAACATTAAACATGAAAATATACTTTCATACATGGACAATCTTCATATATAATATAAATAATACTACAACATTATTTTATACTTTTAGGACGTAGGAACTTATCTATTTAAAAGTTATTCCCTTTTTCCACGCTCATCACCAGATAACCTATTGATTAAAATGGTCTCGAGCAATTGAGATTTTCCCATTTTCTGCTCGGTAAATGTGCCTACACATGATAAGAAAAATGGCTATCTCAGTTTATATTACAGCAAAAATCGAGTTATTTCCTTTTTCCACTCAGTGGTTCAATGAATTCACATTTGTCGAAAAATTCCGAAATCTAAGAGTGGAAAAACAAAAACAAATTAGGGTTTCTTTGAATCGCCGGAAACAGTTCTTGGGACGAAAACTCGATAGCAATGGAAGGAGTACTTCTTAAGAAGAAGTACCTTAAAGAAATTCTTTAAGCTGGCAAACAAAAGAGCTCCCTCAAACTTGGAATAAACTTTTAAACGGAAAGTTGCCTTTGTTTGGTTTCGAGACATCTCCTCTCCCATCTCGATAAAGAATTATGTTCATAGTTAGATAAAATCCGTGCCTTGCTCGTGGGTGTCTATCTTTGTGCCCTTCATATCCTCAATGAATAAATATTTGTGCTCTGAAATAACGACGTCTTGATTATCTTCAGTTAGATTATATAAATTTAATTACGCTATAGTTATTAATTGGTCTTCCAGCCTTCGACCTGTTTTTCTTTGTTTTTTTCCATGCAATTCAACATTTTTTATGTACTAAAGTTATTCTTATTCTTTTGTATTATTGTAACTTTTAAAATTGCCAATAAAAACTTAAGCCCCCTATATATTCCTGAGTCTTCGGGCTTTCAAGGGCAAAAAACTCATCAGTTTTTAATGATTAAAAAAGTATGCAAGGAGATGTTTTATATTGTATTGAATTGAACGTTGGGGATACTGGTCAAGCTATTTGAAGTGTAGCTCATTTAATTACCTTTGCAGTTATAATAATAAATAAGAAAAATATAAATAATTGTAAACTCTATGAAAAAAACAATAAGAAAAATAAAATCCTCAAAACTTGAATGGCGGTTTACCTCATCCATTGGTCTTTACCTCAATTTACATCTTATTATAGAACTTAAAATCTTTTTTAAATTATAAACGGTAGTTAATCTTAAATTTAATAATAAAATAATATTTAAAAAATAATGGGCATAATAATTTGTGGTTGTCAGAAAAAAATTTAGAAAATGAAAGATATAAGTTAGAAACTTCACCAAGAATTAAATGAAGGATATAAAAAAAAAAAATTAAATATGGCTTACTGAAAATATGGTATGACTAAAGAAATTTATTGTGTAATTTTTTATTTCAAAATAAAAGCTACTTTAACATAAATGTGAAAAAAATGTCATCGATATCTGCCAGTATACAACAGCCAAAGATAAAAATATATGTTATTACATAGTCTTTATCGTTAGGACAATAAACGGAATAACTATTGCTATTGTGTAAACCTGAACGCAATAACTATTGCTTAAAATTTCTTTATCAACAATGCCCTCGAAAGATCTTTTGAAATTGTTCATTTATCACTCACTAATTTGTAAGTTGTAAAACGAGAGTAACTTAGATAAATAAATGAATTTGTTTAAATATTTTAACATCAAATTAATATTTATAGACATATCACATTAATATTTGTTTAAATATTTTAACATGTATTTTGCAGGAAGCCCTGAAGAAGACCTCCAAGGTGGGTCGAAACGTTGGCTACTCAATAACGTTTTTTCCTATTAAAAGATAAATTCTTTGACCCCTACCCGGACCACTTCTTCCACATATAGTATCAAGGTCAACAATTATAATTCAGTAAAAAAATAATCGTGTGTCAATTTTAATGACGATTACAAAATAACACGAGAGGATTAATAACAGCTCATTACAATCTGTTAAAATAAACATTGTAATCGACCGAATTCCGCTAATTCCACTTTGAATTTTAGAAATAATGAAAATGGACATTACGCATGATAAGACCCAAACCAATTTTTCTTTATATCCGTTTTACAAACGAAAATTTTAATAACTAAGTGTTTATGCTAAAATAGTGAATTTTATACTAATAAATAATTAATACGATCACTGAATTATAATTTAAATTAAAAAATAAATAACTAAGTTTATAAAGGAGAATTGATTACTTTTCCGGTTCTTTTGATGTATGAAGGGGTGTTAATACACTTAAAGGATCATTGACAGAGATTGATTTTCAAAGCGCAATTTTTCATTAAACGAGACACTTTTACGTTCAATAAAAGGTTTTTGAAATGAAGGTTATTACAACACTACGTATAATAATTCAATAGATAGAATAATTTAGTTGGAATAAACTATGATTCTTTGTTTTAAATTATCTTTCTGTAAATAAATGATAAATTAAAGAAATGAAACAAATTCATTTATTTATCTATGTTACTCTCGTTATACATAAATTAGTGATAAATTGGCAATTTAGATCACTTTAATTTAAGGCATTGATAATAAAGAAATGGTAACCAATGATTATCTATCATTATAATAAATTATGAAGTCTTAGTTCTTAATGTCTATAAGTCGTCCAATTCTTGCAAATTAAAGAAAAATTACTGAAAATTACGATGTTAAAATAATGGACCTCGAAAAAAGTATGGTGAATCCAGGTAATTGAAAAAAAAAATTGACAAATATTGCACAGCAAGATAAATATCCAGGTTAAAATGCATACAACTGTACACGAAGTTTTGTATGTTTGTACTGTACACTCATGCATTTTAACCTGTATATATTTACGTTGCTGTGTAATATTTGTCAATATTTTTTTTCAATTGCCTGGATTCACCATACTTTTGATTATTTGTATTTCTATGTTTTAATATATTTGTGCCATTTCTTGATTGTCTGTATTTTGCACATAGCCCTGAAGAAGATCTACAAAGTAGGTCGAAACGTTGGCTACTCAATAAAGTTTTCTCCTATTATATGAGAAATTCCTTGACCTCTACCCGGACCACTTTCTACCACAGATTATTGTTTTAATAAATAATTTTTTATATGGGTTTACACTTGGACATATTACTACCGCGTTCTGGGAGGTAAAGGCGTAACGAATAGACTATTCTCCATTGGTTTGAAAATCTTTCATCTTGTGATACAGATTAATTTATAAATAATTCATCTCTCCTTTGAGAAACGGTGGAACCATCGCATCCACACCGTACCGCAGGGATATTGAAATAATGAAATAAATACCTATAAAAAAAACAACCTGCATAGGTTAATCGGAAGGGACCTAAATTCATACACAACGCCAGACTCTCGCGAAAGACAGTGAAGAAGCTAAGCTCTTGGATACAAAGTTCTCCCACAACCATCTTGTTCGCCAGAGCTATCTCCAACATATTTCAATCTGTTCAGAAATTAGGACAACTTCCTTAAGGTTGAATTTTTCGAAAATGATTCTTAATTCAAAACCGCATTTTCTAACTTTATTTCAGCTCAATTTTTTTTTTTTTTTTTTTTTTTTTTTTTTTTTTTTTTTTCTTAACCCCTATAAGTTTGAAGATTTGTAATCTGGGTTACGATTAGGTTGGAGAGGAATCTCTTTTACTGTACTGCGCACATTTTAAGAGGAGGATGAGAAGACGGAAGGTTCTAATTTCTTTCTTTATTTCTTAAGTTTGGATTTTTCCGGTGATGGGGCACACCGTGTCCTTTTCTCAGTTCAGGCTGAGACTTTAAACGTGATCTTGCCACGTTTGTGGCCGTCCTGCTGGGGTGAGTGTCCTGAAAAGAGGGTTAGTACTGTATTTCAGACTGTCAAAAAATTTGATGTGTCTGCGTTTTATGAAGTCTGTGACTGTCGGTAAGTCGAGAGTAGTGTGTAGGAGGTCCATTTTTGTTTTGTTTAATGTCGTGTGTCTCACTATGCGTTGTAGTACGCCGTTCTGAAACTGTTGGAGCTTTTTTGCTGTCGCCGGTGTGATGGTACTTAAAAGTTGTGCTCCGTAGAGGAGCGCCGGTCTTAAGATGCTTTTGTAGATGGTCAGCTTGAGGCGGAGGGATAAGTTAGGAGATGTAAGCAGGTGGTTAAGTCTGTAAGACTTGGTCCGAACCGCCCTGAGTTTCTTCCTGCAGTGGTAGGCTAGTTTCAGGTGTCGGTCTAGTGTGACACCTAAGTAGACTATGCTGCTTGCTGGTCTGTTCTCGCGCCCCGCTACCCTATAGACCTTAGGGAGAGGGCGACGCTTTTTTCCCTGAAATGAGAAAATTATGCAGTCCGTATTTTTAGGATTCACTATGATGTTGAGTCCTTCTAGCTTCTGTGTGATGCTCGCGCAGACCTCCTCCGCCTGCCGTAGAGCTCTCTCTGCGCTGATAGAGCTGCTGTAGATCGCTATGTCATCGGCATAGGTTGCTACAGCAGCTTTTTTGTAGTTGGCTCCAACAGTTTCAGCTGTGTATATTGAGAAAAGTACTGGAGATAGCACAGACCCCTGAGGTACTCCGCAGGTGAATGCGATGGCTTCCGATGATGTTTCACCGATGCGGACTGCTGACGTTCGCTGTTGAAGAAACAATCGTAGGACCGAGTAGAGTTGTTCCGGAAATTCGTTGTCCTGTAGTGTCTTGCATAGTAGGCTATGGGACACTGAGTCGAACGCTTCCGTGCAGTCTATGGAGATCATAGCGGTCGCTTCGTTCTTGGCTGTGCTCTGGCTCACTTCCGCATGTATCTTCGCCAGGTGATGATCCGTGCAGAGGCCTGCCTGATAGGCGGTTTGCTCCGGTGGGATGAGAGCTATCTCTGAGTAATATGTCTTGAGATAATTGAGGACAATTTTCTCAAAGACTTTGCCCAGATGCGGAAGCAAGCTGATGGGCCTGTAGTCTGCTGGCTGTGATCCCGACTTCATGGGTTTGAGTAGAGGAAAAAGAATAGCTCTCTTCCAAATGTCAGGAAAATATCTTAACCTGAGGCAAGTGTTGTATAAATTGGTCAAGTGAGCTATTCCTCTTCTTGGCAGTTGTTTCAGCAATATGGTTTGTATCCCGTCGTGGCCTGGTGCTTTATTCCCCTTCGTACGACGGAGAATCGCCTTCAGCTGCTTCGGGGATAGAAACATATAGTTGTTTCTCGTCTCTTCGGTAGGTTGGTCTGTTTGTGCAGGATCAGTTCTTCTTGCAATGATTCCACCATAGTGATCTGAAAACTTGGTAACCTGTTCCTCTACTGTCAACAGCTTGTCCCCGTCGTGGACTAGTGTGGAACTTCTCTTCTTCGTGCTGGTTACAGCTTCCAGAATTTCCTGTAGTCACCGTGCGTGGACCTCAGTTTCTCGTGCCACTGTGCAGTCCTCCATTGTTTTATCAGACTGCGAATCTGCGTGGTAAGGGAATTTACCACCGATTGCGCCTCATAATCCCTGGTCCTATACCATTTATTCTTCCACTTATTGCGAGTTGCGATAAGGTTCAGAATGTGATCTGGCATAGGACGTAGAGCTGGTGGGAGTGGCCCGAACTTCGGAATGGTTTCGTCTGCGGCTCTTCTGATTGTTTCGGTGAAGAAGTCCACGTAGGCGTCCACGTCACTTCTCGTCAGGAGTGTGGGAACTGTTGACAGTACGTTATGGACCTGTGCCCTGTATGTGCCCCAGTCTGCTTCCTCATATTTATACTTTGTCGCCGCTGGAACTGGTAGTTCCTCGTCTATGATATAGAGCACAGGTCTGTGGTCGGAGGTGATAAAGTCCATCGTTGAACAATCCACGAATCGATGCGGCTGCCTCGTGAGTAGAAGATCGATGGTAGATGTGAACGATGGCTTCGCTCGATGTCTGAAGGTGTGGGTGTTCGGATGTACTACAGTGAAAGGAGTCTTGATGAGTTTACTTCCGGCTTTGTTGCTCCTGATGTTGTTCCAGATCGGGTGCCGAGCATTTAGGTCAACCACTACCCAATGGTTGTTCTGCTTGGCGCACTCGGCTAATATCATCGAAAAGATGTCTATAGAAGACCTGGGTCTTCTATATAAACCTGTGATGATAGTGGGTTTGTCGAGTTGCACCTGTACGGTTTTGTGGTGGATTCGCGGATCACCAGTTACCACTGGCGGAGGTAGTACCCTCCACCGAAGCCCGTGGCGTATGGCTATGATGACCCCCCCTCCTCGTCTCCTGTGAGGGCGTATCCTGGGATGCGAATATGCCGGAAGTTAACTCTTGTATCTGTGAGGATCACTATGGTGGGTTGGGTCTGTGCTATCAACGCATAGATTTCCGTAATTTTGGGCATAAGCCCGTCAGTGTTGAAGTTTAAAAGTTTTACTGTCCTGTTCATTTTGTCAGAGAGTCAGTAATAAGGTTTATGAGTGTGTTCGTGGTGTTTGTTAAAGTTGCGATACTCTGCATAATGAGTTCCACCCATGGTGGGAGTTCATTATGCTGAGCCACCGCGGCGTAAGTCTGTTGAGGTTGGTCAGTGGTCGTAGGTCGGGTCTGTCTGGGTGGGGGTGGCGGTCGTGCGCTGGTTGGTCCAGGTTCTTGGCGCTGAGGTGGAGGAGCTCGCTGCTCGGTCTTCTTCTGTTCTGTCGGCGCCGAGTTGTTCTTTCATCTCAAAACGCTGAATTATTCAGTTCATAGATTGAAATTTTTATAACATATTGGGTATAGAAAATTAAAATAAATATTTTGATTTCATAAAGTTGCGTTTTACTAGATAAACTTTCCGTTGAAAACGTACACTTCATGTGAAACGACACTATAGTTATCCAAAACGATGAAAACAACTACTTTCAGACGTTCCAGCCATTGCCTCTTACTATCATGATGGATTGATAGCACCTTACGTAACAAATAAAGTATACGTTACCTGCGATGACCTGATTACCTAGTTCCTCGACTAATTATCAGTAGCGAGAGAGAGAGAGACCCTAACTGATCGGTTACCCTTTGGTTGCCATCCAGTCCACGTGATAGCATAAGGTACAATAACAACAGCCTTGGACCACTAAATTAAGATCGAGGTCCATTATTTCTGCAAGGATGTGGTTATCTCCTTCCCATGGATTGATATCTTATCTCCCGCCGTGAACGAAGTAATTGCCCGTGTGGTAACATTTCATAATAATATATTGTCATATTATATATTTTATCTGATAGATGTATTTTTATAATAGTAGTTATGTATAACACAGTGTTTAATTTTACGAATCTTGGTATTGAATACTAATTATAATTAATAGGTATAAATTACTCCAGGTGGACGTCTTCTTCAGAGCTAAATATAAAATATACATACAAATTAAAACGATACATAGTAAAGAATAAAAGTATACACATATGCATCATGGAATATGGGTGATAAAACCCTGTTAAATTATATACTATTCAATGTAAGGAAGAAATAGTTGGGGGTGCAGTCAATAAAAACACCTAAATAAGTGTATACTTATTTATTGTGTGCCGACGTTTCGACCTACAATGTAGGCCATCTTCAGGGCAAATATATCAAGCGGTGGCGAAGGCGATCAACTGCCAAATGAAAATACATTAGAACTGGGTTTTATAATTAATTGAGACTTAAGAAAAACCAGTTTTTCAAACATTTTATCATTCATTTTTCTTCGATGAGGCCTCACAATCATACCCCAAAAGAGAAGAGTCGCTCCATAGGGGCAGAATTTGACAACACAGGTGTTATTTTTAAAAATATTTTTTTATTGTAGGATAAGCATTTAAGCTCTTTAAGCTGTTATCATTTTTATTTAGATATTGAAGTGTTTCTAAGCCAGCAGTGGTGCCAGTAGATTCCTTGTTCTCGGCAATAGAGGAATCACAATACTCTAAAAACATGTAATAAGATTCATCTTTTGGCTTTTTTTGTTAATATCACCTTCAATATTGTCTAAATGTTCCGATGTTTGTTTTTCAGATCGATTAATTTTTCGTGTTTCAATCAGGATAAGTTCTATTACATATTATTTCTGCTCTTTTGGTACCCATTTCATTTTATAGAACGGATGTGTCACTGAGGCTAATATTGCATCATTTGCTGGAGGCTCTAACTGCAAACATTTTTAAAAACGTCTATTTATATTTTCTTCAATGGCATCTAGCAGAGAGCTGCAGTATTTTACATTTTCCTTCCTAAGAGGTAGCTTGTAGTACTAGCAGTGAATCATCATCTTCATCTTCATTACCTTCATCGAGTGATGTTTCTTCAAGATTTTCTTCATACGCATGTGAAGCATGTTCATTTTTGACTGTCTCTGAATCAGACTTCCCAAATACTTCAAAAGCCTTAACCAAATTTTAACCGTTATCTGTAACGGTTATAAAAAGTTTTGATAGTTTCAGAGCATGGTCTGAATGTATATCAGCTATCATAGGGGACTTCATACCCCTAACATTTGTAGAAAGAAAGACTCGCCTGTCAATTATCCTATCGATTAGGTCCCAGACTAAAATTTAAACGGCCTGTTCAGTTTTATCTATGGTAACATTTAAAATTAATGTCACCTTGGAATCTTGTCACATTTTGTGAATAAATGTATAAATAACTATTACTAAAGTATTTTAGCAAAAAGTATTTACAAAATACTAAGATACCAAAAAAAAGGTATTTAATTACATGATACAAAATGGATTTAAAAAAAGTATTTGAGATACAAGATTAAAATACTTATCTTGTATTTTTATTTCAGATACTTGTATCGCAAATTAGTCACATCTCTGTTTGTATTTATTGGGTTCTCCATTTTTATTATATTTTGATCCCCCTTGATGCCTATATATATTTTTATTCTTTACTATGTATCATTTTATTATTATATATCTTATGTATTTAGCCCTGAAGAAAGCCTGTAATGAGGGTCGAAACGTAGGGTTAAAGAGTTTCATCTGACCTCCAACCAGACCAATTTCTTCCTCACATATATTTACGGTCAACTAATATTATTCACTTGAAGGTAACTATAATTAATTATTTGTATTAGTTAATGATTACTGAAAAAATCTGCGGTGTTATATTTGAAATGAATATAATAATTTAATCATTAAAAATTAACTGTTAATGAGAAAAATTCATCCCATAAAATTTTTTTGATAAAGCACTTTTAGGAATTAAGAGGACACTGCTTTTATGTTTTTGAACGTTGTTCGTTGGTTTACTAGCGTTTCATGTAATGTATGAGTATATACACCTATATATATATATATATATATATATATATATATATATATATATATATATATATATATATATATATATAATGTATTGTGTCACGTATTACGTGAATACTTTAGCATTACATCTCATTGCACAGACGTTGCATGGTTAGAACAATGATTATTGAGATTGCCCTATATGATGACACTCTTTAAGAGATATTCAGAGGGTATTGATCTCTATATAGATACCTTAGGTTGCCTCTCTCCTCTGCGTAATGAGATCCAACTGCCTAGTCCATTGGATTACTGAGTTGAGACCTAACTTAGCTAAGCCTCCACAGTTCTCCTCTGCTCGTATCACATCTCTTCAGTAGCACATTTAGTAAAAACAATTCCATCACTTATATGTTAACAGTTATCTTTAATAAAATCCTTGAGAGAACTTAACTTTAAATAGAAGTCCCTAATATTTGACCAATCTTCCATTATGTAAGACTGGTTCGTGTATAATAATTATATGCTTTATCTTTGACTTTAATATGGTCATATTTTCCAAAGTTGCGTTTTGGATAGGTTGTATTAACGTTAGGTAATTGGAAAAGGAAAAGTAGTGCATCCAGTGTAAATGACTGGAGTGAGAGGAAACGATGTAATCCAAAAGGCACTCTACTCCCACACCAAATTTAAAAAAAAATGTTTTTCTTTAAAATCAAGTTTTTGGATTATTTGATTACAGTTATTTTATATTTTATTGCTTCTGGAAGTGAGAAGTACAAGTAGAGCTGCAGAGGATCATCTCTCTGAGTGGAGGAGAATTGTTAAGGAGGCCAGGGTCCTTCAAGGGCCATAGCGCCGTCAGATAGATAGATTTTTATTTTTATTTTATTATGCTATTATATATACATACGTAAATAGCATTTATTCAATAAGTTGAGAACATAACGGACAAAAAGACTAAATTATTATTCGAAAAAATAATTGAATTCACAGCTTAAGTAATTGTGTTTCGTGAAAATATAATTGTTTTTGATAACAAAAAATGAACTAAACTAAGCAATAATTATAAGAGGGATACTGATCGTATATGTAATAAATACTGATTCAGTTACGTGTTCTCGGCTCAAATTACAGACATATGCTCATATAATGACATGTTATACAAAAGAACATTATTTTGGGATCAATGCAAAAACGAAACAAATGTATGTGCAGTGAAGAAAAAAACTCAAGCTTAATTTACGCATTACTTATGATAATTTAATTGATCTCTGTTCTTAGTAGAAGATATTAAAGACATTAGTTATTATAAATACAAGTACCGCCACTTTCTCCAGCAAATGAAGATTAAGGGCATATGCGACTTGACTCCTAGGATTACAATATAAAATAACTA
Source organism: Arma custos (assembly GCA_037127475.1). NCBI lineage: Eukaryota > Metazoa > Arthropoda > Insecta > Hemiptera > Pentatomidae > Arma > Arma custos. The sequence goes on from CM073759.1 coordinate 119,592,333, forward strand.
AACCTAATGGAGAAATAGAATTACAACCAACTAAAACTAACCAAAACAAGAAAAAAAAGAACAGCAGCACTTTTTGGAATACTGGTCATCGTAGATACCCAAAGAATAATAGACAAATTGGACAGAAGAGAGCTAAATACGTGGGTGAATATAAACGAGACTTTTTGTCCTGGAAGCCCAGCGAAGGTGCGGGAGCGTTCCCGCGTATAGGGGTGTTGGGTAGAGATGCCAGGAGTGGGGGAAGCAGGCGGGAGGATGCGCTCGAACTCACCAGTTACCGTCGTGACGATGTCTGAGCAGGATGTATCTCCCTCGATTGCGCAACGTATTATCATCAAATTTCTTGCTGCTGAAGGTGTAAAACCGGCTGAAATCTTGAGAAGGTTGACTGTACAGTTTGGGGAAGAGACACTTTCTCGTGCCAGAGTGTTTGCATGGCATAAACAGTTTGTGGAGGGTCGTGATCGTATTCAGAATGAAAGCCATGACCGCAGACCCCGCTCCAGCATCACAGCAGACATCAGCCGTGTTCGACAGCTTATTGAAGGTGACAGACGTCTAACCACCAGTGCCATTGCAAGTGAGGTTGGGATAAGCTATGGAAGCACTTTTTCCATACTCACAGAGGAGCTAGGGTTTCGTAAGGTGTGTGCCAGGTGGGTTCCTTGACTTCTCACAGCTGAGCAGAAGCTGAACCGTTTGCAGGTCTGTGAAGGTCTTCTTGCAAGATTTCAGGCTGAGGGAGCCTCATTTCTCACTCACATTATCACCTGTGATGAAACTTGGGTGCACCATTACACCCCTGAATCAAAACAAGCGAGTATGGAGTGGAGACTGAAAGGGGAACCTGGACCATTGAAAGCCAAGTCACGGCTGTCAGCTGGGAAGGTTTTGGCTACCGTGTTTTTTGACCAGCGTGGCTTGCTGCATCTTGATTTTTTGCATGAACGCAGGACTATCAATGCCGCATACTACTGCGACATTTTGAATGAAGTCAGACTTGCATATCGTCGCAAAAGAAGGGATCTACCGATGAGAGAAGTGATTCTTCTTCAGGACAATGCTCGCCCGCATACTGCGGCCCTGACGAGAGAAAAATTGGAGCAACTGAGCCGGGAGACGCTAGAACACCCTCCCTTCAGTCCAGACTTATCACCATGTGACTTTCACCTGTTTGGCCCACTCAAGGAAGCTTTGGAAGGTCAGAGATTCGTCAGTGACGATGAGGTTGAAGCCTACGTGCTCAATTGGATGAAGACACAACCTACTTCATTCTATGAGGACGGGATTGGAAAATTACCTATGCGCTGGGAAAAATGTATTTCCAAATCAGGAGACTATGTAGAAAAATGAGGTGTACTTTTCTTTGTGTGCAAAGTAAAAATAAAAAAATTAAAAAATAAGTCTCGTTTATATTTGATTCACCCACGTACAATAATAAATGCCGCAACCCTACCTGCTGTATAACTATACAATACCTAAGCAGCAGATTCTTTTCACTGTAAAAAAGGTTAATGGTTGCTTTAATCGAATTTGTTACTAGATTTTCATCGGTTACAAAAATGTGATGTTTCTACCAATAATTAAAAAAAAAAAGTCACTGCTATCTTATAAAATGGATAAAATCCATATAAAATATTTTTTTTTACTTCTAATATATTTAACTTGTAATACCGCGATATATTCAATAAACCATAATTTATTCTACAATAATCTATTACTCTTGTTAATATCATAAGGAGCTAATGTTATAAATATGAACAAGTAAGGTTGTCAAAGTGATCTCAATTAAGGAATAAAGCATATTAGTATTATCATAAAATTATTATTATCTGATGTATAAATTAAAATATTGTAAAGAATAATATGGGTTTTGGTAGTTGTGACTCCTTTCATTCCATCTACTTCAAACTAGTAAGTATATAATGGATCGAATTGGTCAGAGGGTGCTGTCAAAGATAATACAAAATAAGTGAAACTTATTTTTTAATTGTGCCAACGTTTGGTCCTACGAAATAGGCCATCTTCAGGACTAAGAAAGAAACAGAAAATAACTATATAAATAATTTCAGTACCAAGGAAGGATTACAGAATTTATAGTAATGTGGAAAGGTACCGAGAGTAAGATAAAATTATAATAGACTTATGTATGGATAACAGAAATAGTGTACAGAATTGATAATAATGTTATGAGATACAGAGAGTACATTGGTACATAATGAAATGGCTAGTTAACTATTGTTAAAAGTATTAAATAACTATTTAATAACCCACCGACCAATTCAATCCATCATTAGAATTATCCAGTCGACTATTTTAAACTCAAACATAGTAAGTAGGTATATAGTAGTTAATTTCGTATTTTATTTACTCATGAGTAGATAGTTGTATATTTAAGTCTATATTAAAAAGTCTTTTATATTTTTATTTTGTTTGACAGAGACGAAACATCCACTTAATTAATCTCCTGTTCAATTAATTACTTCGATAACTCTCGTGTCGATAGCATTACTGATTTCAAAATGAATTTATCAAGAAATAAAATAAGATTTAATTCATTGTTACTTCTATCATTGCTAATTTATTATTTATTTTATTTACTACGTGAGCACCTTATGTTTTTATGTATTTAATTTAGTGTTTTATTTTTATTTAATGCCGGTAAGTGATTATCCAAGGCCTTACATTTAGTAATCAAATAATTTATTTTCTGTTATTCTCGTCGCATCTGTAGCTGATGTTTTATAACTTCTAGTATATGTTTACTAATGAAATGTAATCAAATATGAATACATTTTGTTTAAATGGTTATAGTTATATTTGGGATGATTCTACCTCGACCTAAAGTTCATCATAATTTTCTCTGAGGCACTAGATTGCCCAAGTTCTCCGAGAAAGCGTGGCAAGTACCCGAAAAAGATTCCCCTCTTCTTGGGACAATGGGAAAAGCCATCTGTCATCTCAAGGAACAATAGAAAGTGAGGAAGTGCTGCTCTCTATAAACCGGAATCAGCGAAACAATAAATTAAAAAATCGCTAATTATCAACAGTTATTTTGCACTTTCCATTGTTGAATAACTTTCTCTGCAGTGGATTATTAAACTACATTTATCATATTAAATTGATTAATTAATCAGGCATTGATGTTTAAATTAGTTCGGCTAGGACCTCAAAGTTCGGTTTTGTGTCATTACAAAAGTGAGGGCGAATCTGTAATCGGATTAGGCATCTTCCATTTTAGCAGTAATGACACGAGCCATCTGTTGTATAGTTAGCAGTTTGTACAAACTTTGTATTTGCTAGAAATATCTTGTTTGATTAAAACGAGTTCTTATCCGGATTGGATTCGGAAAATAATTAATTTTGTATTGAACAAACTCATATGTTTTAACACGATGATTGCTGATATATTTTCTTGATTGATTTTTTCCTAGATATTTTTAATCAACGCAAAGGGATTTTTTTTTCAAATTTCCATCTATTTTTATTTTTTCTTTCTTAACCCTTGGCTTATATTAATAATCTCCATTTATAAAGAGATTTAATGATTTATTCCTTTATAGTCACGAGATGTTTTTGCCATCATTGAGAGATGACAGTAGATGAGTCTCGTATAACTTAATTAAACTTTTGATTTTCAAATAGTTTCAATCTAACTGTCTAGATTTACTTGCTGTAAATTCATATTTTTTATTAACTGTATCGGCAATATTTTTATTAACTATATCAGGAGTATTTTTATTAACTATATCAGGAGTATTTTTATTAGCTGTAGGAGTAGAATGCTGAAGGCCCTGGGTTCAAACCCTGCTGTGGTAGATAAATTATTTAATCTTTTAACAGTTAGGGATGGACCATATTGGAACTACTAAAATATTGGTCCTTATAAAAAAATTCTGATCATTCCATTCCCAAAGAATCCATATGTTGGTTTAAATATTTTTATTTTGAACAGAAAAGAGTTGTCCAGGGCCGGGATTCGAACCCGGGTCGTGGTGCTCCACTTGAGCTATCCTGGCTCGTACCACGGTCAGACAAATCCATTCTCTTCACCGATCCCATACCCCCGTGTTCTCGTAAATTGCGATGTATACAAGGGGAAAATGTTCATTGAAAATTTGGTTGAAGTTGGTTTTAATACATTCAAGAACAAGGTTATGCACAGAGAAGTTTTGGCAATAGACTGAATTTGTAGATCATAATATTTAGTTAAAGGAATAATGGTTCATTGAACAAGTGATTTTATTTTTATATCGAAGTATTAGATCAAAATAGGGAATCCATTTTTTCTGTTTTTATTCTTCAGTCATTTTTCTGAAAACCTCCATGATTATGTTTTATTCTGTTGTGGGCTCAGAAGGCGGTTTAAGGAGATATTGAATATATATTTTAACAAAACTCATCTATTAATCTCTAAACTAAGAAATAACTGGTATAATGAGTTCCTTACACTAGAGCTGTAAGATCTGATCTTCAGTATTTTCGGTTCGTTAGATATTCCGGCCATGCGTCTAGTTAAGGATGAGTGTCTTCGTAGCGACGCCATTGGGTAGGAACGAGCTCATCTTGGATATGGGTGTGGACCGCATTATCTGTAATCAACTGTAATGTTAACAGAACCCACGCGAGGTCTAAGGTAAGTCCTCTGAGTAGGGCGTCATAAGTCTGTTCTTATATACGAGAGCATGTTAGGTTACAGCTTAGTAAAGTTAGTTTAATTATTACTTGGCTGTAGATATTTTAACTAAAAAAAAAAAATTTCCGTATATTTTATTATATTAAAATGGAACGTTTTATTGTATACATTATTTTAACTTCATGCTGAACAGTTTTTGCGTGCTCCTTGTTCATAACAGAGCTTGTCAATGTTGAGAGTCGAACGGCATATAGAATAGTTCTTTAATTCCATCTTGTAACAAATAACATCATATTACTATAAATTATATAGTAATATGATTAGATATATAGTAATATTGTTTTTATAATTGATTTTATCGCATTACAGAATAATTTATGTATATTTATTGTTGCAGAGATCGAAGCAAGCGAAGCGTGCCAATGGTTGAGGGCTGCCGGGTTTCCTCAGTATGCTCAGATGTACGAAGGTAAGCAGAATGAACTTGAATATATTTTGATATATTGAAGGATATGTTTATGATTTTTTTCTTTATATTTCTTCTTGTGTAATAATCATTAAAACTGGTGCTAAATCCTAACGGTCAGAGGATGGTTTCCCTTTCAAAAAATACGCTTTCAAAGGGAAGGCGAAGGCATCGGGCCTGATAGCCGAAGGAAGGCCATTGTGCTAGGATAGGATGTCACGGGTAGATCCTCCCTCCCGAATATATCTCTGACGTATTGTCTTCGGTGACGTCATCTTGTTAGGAGTCTTCCTTATCGTTACGTCTCGTCAGCTAAAGGGCCATTGTAAAAAATAAGGGCATCTCCTCGCTTACACGTGGTCCTATAGTCATTGAAAGATTTCTTCTGGAAAATCGGTAATTCCGATTCTTTGTTTTATTTTACGGTTCTACAATCTTCAACAATAAACGTTTTAATCGGACTACTATCTTTTCAGATTTACGATTGATGAAACATTGAATAAAAAGTAAATTAAAAACGGTACTTTTCTATGAGAAATTGAGTTGAGATTTGGTACCGAAGCTGTTGTCACACAATGACACTGCGTGTATATATCAGGTGATGAAACCGATATATTTATATTTTTGCTGCTCTGAATGTAACCATTCATGTTCAATCCAAGGTAGAAAAAATAACGTTCTTTCCGAAAATGCTCTATTTCGAATCCTATCCGCAAAAGATGCTTTATTCTACTCTAAGTTTGATTCAATCCCGACCGGAGCGAAATTTTTCCATCCTTTGAGGATTCGATCTGGGCCGGAACAATAAATATCGATCCTTCGGTTTTACTTTCTCATCCTTTAGATGAAGAAAGTATTGAAATCGCCAAAAAATTCGACTTCTATATTTTAATGTTTCTTGACGTTTCATAGGGTGTAGAATCCAAAAAAACATAAAATCCCAGTGGTGTCGGTCCGTCCGTCCGGAAAAGTTTGTTCCAACAATGCTCGGAAACTACAAATCGGATTTCAGCCAGTTTTTTTCCTAAATGTTTGGTTTATGTTCTAGTTGATCCTAAAGAAAACCCGATAAGGATCGGTTAAGTTTAAGGTAGTAAAAAAAAAAAAAATTATTTTAGTTCTCAGATTTTTTTTTTTTTTAAGGATGGGAAAGTACTATGCCTCTCTAAGCACAATTTTTTCATTCCGGTTTGGTATTTTCGTGTGTAGATAGGTAAATGAGGAGGCCAAAATCAAGGTTCAGAAAGAAACATGTGGGATCGATATTTTTTTGCTCCGCATCAAATCCTCAAGGGATCCAAAAATATCGCTCCTGCCGGATTCTGTTCCGTTCGGGAGCGGTTGTTTTATAACAAAATGATATCGTTCCTGTCCAGAACAATCGAAACAATTTTCTTTATAAAATATTGCTCCTGCTCCGAACGATTTGAATGAGATCGATTAGGAACGATTCTTTGGGAACAAATCTTCGACCCAGCTCCATTATAAATCCATTATAAAAAGTCATTCAGATGAACGATATTTAAGGGATATGATGATTCACAAATGAAATGTAATAGGTCTAAAAGTAGTGTTCCTAAGTAAAATCAATACTATCATAATATAAATGACCAACATTATTTATTTAGTTGTTTTTTTTTTGTAATATTATTCATCGACCCTAATCTTTATAGGTATTTTTTTCAATCAATTACATACATTTATCTACAGCTCCCCTGAATAACTGGCCAAGTCGATTTTGTTTCAAAATGGGTTTCTTAAACTTTGGGAAGCGGGATGGTGATATTTTCGTAGTGAAAAAGGGGCTATGTTATTGGAAAAAAATTAATGCTTAAACAACTCCATTTCAAGCAAAGATTAATGGGATAGATTGATGTTTCTTAAAGGATGGCTGAATTTGTTGTTCTAGAATCAGCACAGTCTCTTCCATGTACCAAACCCAAGACCCCTCATGAATTGTAATGGTAATCTTTGCTTGAAATGGAGTTGTTTAAGCATTAGCTTTTTGAAACAAAATCGACTTGGCCAGTTATTCAGGGAAGCTGCAGATAAATGTATGCTATTGATTGAAAAAAATACCTATAAAGATTAGGGACTGGTTCGGCGATAGCGGCAAATTGTTGCAATCCGCAAATCTACCCACCTTAATAAATTAATTTTCTGGTTCTTCCCCTGAATGTCTGTAGTAGATTAATTGGTAAACCCTCAATGAGGAAAACAAAGGATAATAAACCAAAATAATTCCCTGATTTATTTGTCACACTATCTTTACATCATTAAATTATAAAATAAAATAAAAACAATTCTTCATCTTTACATGATTAAATTATAAAATAAAAAAATAAATCAATTCTTCTATTTTTACAAAATAATTTTAAAAAAAGGTAGATTTTTCATAAATAAATTCAAGTATAACTTTATCTGGCCAGATATTTTTTAATCGAAATGTTATTTGAGTAAAGAATAACTCAACAGCAAATAGTAATAAAAGGCGTACGACCTGATGACTGTAGAGTTGCAGTACGTATTGGGCCGATATCGACCTGGAGAATGGCATTACTTGACGTCAGCTTCATGACAGACTACATCCTAGATGGTTGCCGGTGAGCGTGAGTCTTCGAAGTGTCCCATAAATGTCCAGGTCGAGAGAGATTCAATTTAAACAAAATTACTTTTCATTAAAAAAAGTAACGCACGAACTAAGTTTTATCAGTCTATTCATGGCCGCATCAAACATACAACTGATGTTAGTTAGATAAGAGTCAAAGTTAATCCTCCTGACTTAAACAAAGCTCGCAAGGCGTATTGTTCTAGTTTACCGTTAATGCAATTTTAAGTCTAATCTTTAAACATTCACATTTTATAACAAATAATAATTGTTTTCGTCTTCGTTCTTAAGACTATTACCTAATTAAATTATTTAAATAAGAAAGAAAAGCCAATATTCAAGATGCTGTTTAAGTAAACAAAAAAAACAACAAATTATAAACATTAAATTTATTGTGAGCGCCAACATACCGCCCACCAAATTTTCATTTACAAAAATTTTCCTTATTCTGGAGGTGGCAGTAGGGATGCTAGCTTTACAACAGGACGTAAATATTCGCCTTTGGCGGTTTTTAACTTCACTACTCGTACTACACCATCTGGTCCAGGAAATACTTCAACTACTCTTCCTGCAGGCCAACTCAGTAGAGGTGAATTTTGTTCTTTTATAAGCACTAACGTAGCACATTCAATATTGGGATTTGAGACTCTCCACTTTCCCCGCGCTTGTAAAGTGCCAAGGTAGTCCAATCGCCATCTCCTCCAAACATCTCGGATGCATTTACTTAACAATTGCCACCGTGTCAATCGATTGGTAGGATTGGATGAGTGATCATGCTCCGGTACGGCAAGTAGCGGAGCTCCTATAAGGTAGTGTCCCGGAGTCAAGATATCGAAGTCATCTGGTGATGTGGATATCGGATACAGTGGTCTTGAATTAAGAACTGCTTCAATCCTGATAAGAAGTGTATTGAATTCTTCAAATGTGAATACTTGATTCTTTAAGATTCTTGTTAGGTGATATTTAAATGATTTTACACCCGCTTCCCATATTCCTCCGAAGTGAGGGGCAGCTGGTGGGATAAAGACCCATTCAATCTGTTGGGAGTTAAGATGCTCAATAATTTCACTCTGAACAGATTTTGAATTAAACCATAAGTAAAGCTCCTTTAGAGTTCTGGCAGCCCCAACAAAGTTGGTCCCATGATCAGATATTATTTTTGACGGCAAACCTCTCCGCCCTATGAAACGATCCAAAGAAGCTAGGAATGCAGTCGTGGTAAGATCTGACACTAATTCAAGATTAATCGCCTTTGTGCTTAAACAAATGAAGATGCAGGTATATGATTTGTGTTGAATAGATCGTTTCCGTCTAGATTTCTTCGTGACGAAAGGTCCTGCGAAATCAATGCCGATGTTGATGAAAGGACGACCTTGAGCGAAACGTGTTTTCGGGAAATCGGATATGTAGGGCTGATATGTATTTACTCGATGTCGGTGACAGTCGAGGCAGTTATGAATGCGGGATCTTATGACGCTCCTTCTCGAGACGATCCAGTAACGTCGGTTCAACAGGGAATGCAATAATTGTGGTCCTGCGTGAAGATAGCTACGATGATAATGATCGATAAGTATTTTTGTTAAATGGGCATTGCGTGGTAACAATATCGGGTGCCTTTCATCATCCTTCAGAGGACTATTTGCCAAGCGTCCGCCCACCCTGAGGATTCCCCGGTTGTCGTAAAACGGTGACAACTTTTGTAGGCTAGGATTTTTTAATATTAATGTTTCTGAAAAATAAGAAGTTTGAGTAGCTCGTACTATGAGAAAATTGCTCTCTTTTAATTCCTTCAAGGTTAAGTGCCCTGTTTGTCTCTCTAGTAGCCCTCTTGAACAGTTAAAGGCAAAGCGTTTTATGTAACCTATTACACAGATCAGTTTCTCCCAAGAAGAAAATTTCTGAATTACTTCGTTAATATTCAATTCGCTATTAACAGCTAGAACTGTTGAACACTGTGGTTTAAGCTCAGGTAACGTGTTCGTGTTTAAAGTCTGAGATATGGACCAATTGGGAGGTTCTTCCTGCAACCAGGCTGGTCCTTTCCACCATGTTTGATGCTCTAGTAAGCATGAAGGTGATATCCCTCTAGAAGCTAGATCAGCAACGTTGTCTTCGGATTTAACGTGATGCCATTGTTCCAATGGTAGAATGTTCGAGAATGGCAACCACTCTATTTGCAACAAAAGTACGCATCTTATATGGGGGTGTGCGAAGCCAGGCTAAAACAGTAGACGAATCGGTTAATAAATATATGGTATGAATCGGGAAACACTTTAAGAATGTTTGGAGAGTCTTCAGTACTTGAATCAACAAATGAGCTGCACACAACTCTAAGCGTGGAATCGTTTGCGTCTTAAGTGGCGCTAACCGGGTCTTTGAATAAACGAGATGTGTTTGTATAAAACCAGCGGAGTCCTTTGTCCTAATATAGAATACTGTCGCATAACCTAAGGTTGAGGCATCAGCAAAGGCTACCAATGAAATATCCTGGACGGGCGTCGGCAATATGCATCGTGGGATCCGTATGGACCTTACAGAATACAGATCGTCAAAATATCTCTTCCATTCTTCCCGCAAGTCTCCGTATAACGGGTCATCCCAATCTAACTTTAATTTCCACAAATTTTGCATGATTGCTTTAGCCTTAAATATTACTGGAGAGAGATATCCGAGGGGGTCGTACATACGGGCGATTGCTGATAGAATCCCTCTTTTGGTAGGAATAAATTTTGTGAGTTGGACCTTATAAGATAGCTGATCCAAATTTGCATCCCATTGCATGCCTAAAATCTTGATTGAAGATTCCTCCAAGTTGGACAAGGAAACAGATGACTCGCGGCACTCCTCTGGAATATTGTTTAACAAATAAGTAGGATGGCTGGCCCATTTTTTTAGCTTGAAACCTCCTTTAGCTAATAGCGCTATCAATTCTTTCTGTAACTGATAAGCTTCTTCCAGCGTGTCTGCCCCTGTTAATATATCATCTATGTAAATATTATTCCTTAACGCCTCAGAAGCCAAGGGATAATTTGAGCCTTCATCTTCAATCAATTGCTGAATGACTCTAAGAGCCAAAAACGGTGAGCAAGAAATACCAAATGTAAGTCGAGTAAGTTCATATTCGTTTACTACCTCGGAGCTATCAAATCGATACAAAAAATGTTGGTATGCTCGATCTTCTGGATGCACCAATATCTGCAAGTACATCTGGCAGATATCTGCGGTTAATGCTATAGGGTAACGTCGGAATTGTAAAAGCACGTCTCTTATGTCCAACTGCAATTTCGGAGCTAACAATTGGTCATTTAACGATCCAGAACTGGTTTGGGCGGAAGCATCGAACACAATTCGGAGTCTTGTTGTGGAGCTATCCTTGACCACCCCATGATGTGGTAAGAAATATTTCCCTCGATCTTGTGCTGAAGTAACATAACCAAGATTGATATGTTCGTGAATTAGGGTGTCGTATTCTTGTTTCATTTGCGGATTTCGACTTAACTTAAACTCCAAATGCTGAAAACGGTGGAGCGCCGTTTGATATGAATCGCCCAAATCAATAAGATTGTCTTTAAAAGGAAGTCGAACTCCATAGCGACCGTTGTCATCTCTGAAATGGGTTTTGCGAAAATGATCCTCGCCTTTGACATCGAGCGGATCCTGGTGGGTGGTAGCAGCTACATCTTCAACTTGCCAAAATCGTTGCATGGTTTTTTCAAAAGAAGAAGTTTCCAAATTATCTTCAAAGGCTAATAAAGAAACGTCTTGAGTTGCTGTATTTATGGTAGGTAATTTTATGCGGGAGGTCCCTCCAGCAAAGCTGTGGTTTAGGCCAGTGTCATTATTAACAGCAGAAGTGTTAACTTGATTACATTTCCGCCCTGCAGCTAAAGACTTGTAATAAAGATCCCGGGTTTTTATTTTTAGCTGTACTAATTTTGTGATCTCCTCCTCGTTGCTTAATGAACGCGCTAAGTTGCAGGCTCTTATTGTTGCCGTTCGAAATTTTTCATAGCAATCATCCAATCGTGAAAGTCGCGCTTCGAAAGTCGATAATTGAAAAGAGTCAATTTCTAAAGTTTGCCCAAGATCGAATGTTTCGTTAATATCCTCTGCTCGATCATTTGCATCCGCTAATAGTTCGTCTAGCTGTTGCTCTAATTTGCTAGTTTGGTGCTTTGGAGCCATAGTAGAATAATATGAAGACTATGAAAGACCGAATGAAGAAACACAATATTAATAAACGACAAATTACCTTTTCCTTTTTTTTTTTTTTTTTTTTAATGAGGGCTATCGCTAATTTATGCACCACTACTCTCACCTCAGCAAAAAAAAATAAGAAAATACAATTGAAGAAAGTGTGACAATAAATCCCGGGCCCGGAGGACCAATGGTTCGGCGATAGCGGCAAATTGTTGCAATCCGCAAATCTACCCACCTTAATAAATTAATTTTCTGGTTCTTCCCCTGAATGTCTGTAGTAGATTAATTGGTAAACCCTCAATGAGGAAAACAAAGGATAATAAACCAAAATAATTCCCTGATTTATTTGTCACACTATCTTTACATCATTAAATTATAAAATAAAATAAAAACAATTCTTCATCTTTACATGATTAAATTATAAAATAAAAAAATAAATCAATTCTTCTATTTTTACAAAATAATTTTAAAAAAAGGTAGATTTTTCATAAATAAATTCAAGTATAACTTTATCTGGCCAGATATTTTTTAATCGAAATGTTATTTGAGTAAAGAATAACTCAACAGCAAATAGTAATAAAAGGCGTAAGGCCTGATGACTGTAGAGTTGCAGTACGTATTGGGCCGATATCGACCTGGAGAATGGCATTACTTGACGTCAGCTTCATGACAGACTACATCCTAGATGGTTGCCGGTGAGCGTGAGTCTTCGAAGTGTCCCATAAATGTCCAGGTCGAGAGAGATTCAATTTAAACAAAATTACTTTTCATTAAAAAAAGTAACGCACGAACTAAGTTTTATCAGTCTATTCATGGCCGCATCAAACATACAACTGATGTTAGTTAGATAAGAGTCAAAGTTAATCCTCCTGACTTAAACAAAGCTCGCAAGGCGTATTGTTCTAGTTTACCGTTAATGCAATTTTAAGTCTAATCTTTAAACATTCACATTTTATAACAAATAATAATTGTTTTCGTCTTCGTTCTTAAGACTATTACCTAATTAAATTATTTAAATAAGAAAGAAAAACCAATATTCAAGATGCTGTTTAAGTAAACAAAAAAAAACAACAAATTATAAACATTAAATTTATTGTGAGCGCCAACAGGGACGATGAATAATATTACAAAAAAAAACTCTAAATAAATAATGTTGGTCATTTATATTATGATAGTATTCATTTTACTTAGGAACACTACTTTCGGTCCAATTACATTTCATTTGTGAATCATCATATCCCTTAAATATCGTTCATCTGAATGACGGAAAAGACATGAATGGATTCTGTGAACTCATAGGTCATTTCCCGCATTGGGCCGCGGTGTCCGCGACAATCGATGTACCATATTCCCGCTGCAGATTTCAGTCGGAGATTGGTTGGGGCCGAAATAGGCTTGGGCAGATGCCGCAGAGCGATGAACAGCAACTTCATCAGATCATTTGTACGTTGGAGGGGAAATGTCCCTTCCATCAACCGCTTTGGGTATAAGTCTTCTTCCTCACCTTTTCTAATTTATTTTATTATTCTTGTAATAACTTCATATATCCTTTATTATGCGTTAATTATAAAAGAAATTGGGTAGCGAGGTAAGTCAATATGTATAGCGCTGAGTTACTAATCTGTAGATCCCGGGTTTGAATCCGTCTGTGGCAAATAAATTAATTGGTCTGCAAATGTAGACAAAAAAAGTCAAACATTTATTTTAAGAAAACCTTGGAGGGCGCGTAGTACAACTTTACTCACCTCACTGAATTGAAATTAAATTTAAATCTTTTGATTTAATTTTACAAAAAGTCTAAGGAAATATTTATATCACATGGGGTCATAAAGTAATATAAACTTTCTTATTAAACAATAACCTTAATTAATTAATAATAAATCTATAAAACTGTAATAAGACATATTACATATTTGGGGATACAGATCAGAACTAGCGGGTTCAACAAAGCACGTCCATATACAAGGTGCAAACAATACGATCCAAAATTATTAGACAAATTGTTAATACTCATTGGTTCATGTCGAATCGCACTTTACACAACGACATGAGCATTCACAGAAAATTCACAACATTCCACTCATCAACACATTATCACCAAAATCCAACCGTTCTTTCTCTTCCCTATTATCTGCTTCCCTTGGAGAAGATTAAAAAGACAATGACATATGTTCAGTAACTATGATTTCAAAAACTTCAAGTTCCTGCAAATCAAGCAGAAAAAAAAACACTGAGATCAAATTTGCTGGTTCTGAAACTGCAAAAAGAATAATAATAATAATATCAATAATTGTTAATAACACAGTCCTAGTAAGAGTTTATCCTTATAACAAATTTAGCATATAACAAATGAGGCGTAAAAACCCGGATCGTTAATCGTTGCTAAAAGTACTGTCAATGTTTTTTAGTTCAACTCCATTGGAATGTAAGTACCTCCTCGCCTTTTAAATGCTTTGTACGGACTTTTGTTGAATAACTAATGAAAACTCAACCGACAGGTAAATAAAAAAAAGTGATGAAGTACACTTTTATTTTTGTTTGTTATTTTTCTAGAACGACGCATTAGTGTTATTCAAATTTAATTCCGTCCCGGATCTATCCATGGTGATAAAAACAATTAAGCTTCCTTGTATTTTAATCTTTAGCGGACACGAATTTTTTATTCGTGTTTTCATAGCTCAAATACGTGATTGTTTCAGTAGATATGCATAGGATTTTCGACAGGTATTGGCTTATCTCCTCCCACATGACGTACTTCCGCAGCAGCAAAGCACTATTGTATCTTGAAAGGCGACCTAAGATCGATTAGTATTAAGTTGCAGAAACCAATTAAATTAAGGTGACTCTCAATCAGCGTATCATAATTTTGTAGTGCTAAAGTAGAAGAGTTCTTCACTTTTTCAGTATAACATTGACCTTATTTTAATTCGCTGTTATGATATTTAAAGTTCATTCATTATTTTTAAAAAACAGGTGAACTAAACCAATATATATTTCATGGGAATATATATTTAAAAACAGGTCAATTATTAATGAATTAAGCCTCATTTAATATTTCCAATTTATTTTATTGATGTTAGCCGTGAAGGAAACCAATGAAGTTGATGGTTCAAAATGAAATTCTTAATAATTGTTCAATAAGCTTCTTTTTTTTTTCAAATACTTCAATGGGAAAATTTCTTTTACTAAATGATAAATTTAAGAATTGGGTTAAACTCGCTTGTTCTCTTCTCCTTAGCATCGACTATTATTTCTAGTTGTAAAACCAGTTAGCTGACCATATGCTAAACACCTCCGCTTGCGAAGGAAATAACTCTTCTCATGCGGAGAAATCTTCCAGAAGTTTTTTTTTTTTTGGACCTGTCCAAACAGGTGAGGTAAATGAAACGTTTTCGTTTGAGCCCTTGGGCTTAGGTGAGAGGTATCGGGCAGTTTATTAAATTAATATCTCATCCAATCCTTTTCCTTTCCATCTGCACTGGACGCGTCTAGAAACGTGGCCATATTCTTGACAGGGCTACGATCAGCCAGTGGGTACGATCAAAGGTTGTACCGGCGCCGAACTGTCTGCTGGCAGGGAACCTGTTCCTTCAGACTGGTTCTGTCAAGTGTAGGCGATTGCATAAGCTCCATAACTCCATTATGGCCACACTTGTATAATGTATTAAAGAAGACGCGTATTTCGCCGACAGATGGCTTTCTCTCCCTCTAGGTGGCGCTGATGACCATCTTAAGAGCCATTAGTGTCTTGGCCTGACCCATGGAGATCTACGATCAGATAGCGCAGCGCACAACTTGTAATAGATCCTGTTTGATATATCTCCCCAAATTATGCAAAGGTTTTTCGTTCCCGAGGCGAACTGCCAGATGCATAATCATACTCGAATCTCTGGCGTGTTTGAATATCAGGCGAATCTGAAGGAGGTTATGTTTGCGTTTTACATGGGAACTTTCCTTTTATGATGATATGCCCTTTCTTCTGACAGCAAAACCTTTTTCGCAGAACCAAGATTAACACGCCTTCCTCAAAAACTGAGTGGTAATCTTAGTATACTATGATAAATGATAGACATGGGATCTCTTGAGTAGTTTTTAATTCCCCAACACTATATTTAAAAACTGATGTGGATTCAGGTGGAGTTTTCTCAAGGAAGTTATTTTTTCGGGGCTTAATTTCATCCTTTCTTTCACACGTTGAGGCAAGCATTACTTTCATTTCAGAACAAGTGTAAAATTGTTTTTAATTATGCATCAAACTTGAATGATAGATAAAACCAACAAACACTTAAGACTCAAAAATCATCTTTGGTTGTATTGATGATGGGAGACTGATACCTACCCCTGACTTGCTATGCTGAGACACTCTGATTCAAATCCAGACGTACCAAATAAATTAATAAATCTGTTAAAAACCGCGGATGGATCCGGTGGGACATTCAGGCCCTACTGGAGCTCATTCAGTCTCTGAAAAGTGGGCACCCCTAATTAAGAGAAAAGCCTGTCGGTGGAGCTTAATCACGGACAAATCATCGTCCTGCACATCCGTTGTGCTAGAAACAGTACGCTTTCTACCATGCCATGTTTTGACTTTCATGGATTCTAGTGTTACAGGTAAAATGTAGTAATGATTTAGTATAAGTATAAGTAGATAGAATTTATATGGAGAATATATATATTTATAAAATATATAAATAGGAGCGCATTAATTATGTTTTTATGAATTCCATATTATACAGGGTAAAGAGTTGTCTGGATATTTGCAAACAGAACATATTTTCAACGAAAATTAATTTAGCTTACGAACACAAAAGAAACAGTGGTATGAAAACCCTACTGACATAAAACTCGTTCCTTATTCATAAGTAAAAAGTAAAATGTAAAGTTTTTTGTGGCCACCTGAAAACTAATTATATTTGTTTTAGTATCAACTGAATGTAATATATTTTATTCAGTCGGCACCAATTTATTGCTTCATGTGTACCTACTAAGAACGGTTCCCACTGTTCTTTTGTATCGAAGCAGAGGATAATTGTGGGAAATTTTCTTTGAAAAGAGGTAACTGAACCCAGCCAGTCCCACGGCATCTCAGATCTTCTACAATGATAGCGGCCCTCACGCACTTTTAACAATTAGAAATTTAAAAAAATAATTTAAAAGGAAAATTCTATTTTCTATGCTCTGTTTAGTTGGTACGATTCCAATTTACTTGTTCTTCATGCCACTACCGCCACATCCTTACTTGTTTATTAGCGAAGGACGAAAAATCATAATACTATTGAAGTCGAGATCAGAAAAGCGGGGATGAATACAAATAAATTCATATCGTCCGATCGCAAATAAGCTTTAGTGTTGAAAAAATCGCGTTTTTAATGAAACTATTGTACTTATTGTTTTACGTTGTAAATATAATATTGTAAAGCCAACGTTTCATTTCATTTCAGGAAGAAGACCTGCAATGAGGGTAGAAACTTTTACTTTACAATAAACAGTTCTTCCTATTTAAGAGAATTTTTCCGACCTCCACCTCAACCATTTTATTCTTCATAATATATAATGATATAGTATCATTACATTATTATTTTAATCAATAAAGATTTTTTTTTTAAATCGATAGAATAAGTATATCACAATTTTTACTCCCCTACACAATCATAGTAAATATTATTTTTTTCACTTTCTCTCTCTACAGGATCAAATTTCTGTTTTGGTCTTGGAATAAATTACTCTATTGTCTTTTTGTGATTGAGGTTTCGTAACAGCGCCTAAAAATACTTCCGAAGGACTCTTTAGTATTCAGCGCCTAGAATCATAACTATCCTTCCTAACCTGTAATTTTCTCGAACTCTATCCTTTTATCTCTAATTTTCTTGTTTCGTAACAGTGACAAAACAGTACTCCTCGTAGCAGGCAAGTTATCGTACTTTGTGAATTAGAAACTATTGAGTACTGTGGAGAGGTGGTTGGTAGGATTTTTTCCTAGTTGGATTTCTCCTGTGGTCGACTGTGCAACTCCAGGAGTTTTGTAACGCGGACGAACGACCCCTAATCAGGAAGTAAGGTTAGTTATTTTAGAGTGCTTAGTATTCTATTAGCTAGTCCAACGTACGCCGAAAATAATTTCTTCTGCGCTGATTCGGTCATCACATACATATATTTATAGGCTTCTTTTCGTTTTAATTCATTAAATTCGTTTTAGGTAAGTTTTAGGTAAGTTTTAATTCGTTTTAGGAAATTTATAGGCTTCTGTGTCAATTAAACTATTGGTTCTTGTTGACTCATTACGCTAACAATATTTCGATAATAACAACAACAAAAAACAGCGAATTGTTATTACTATTTCGAAATAGTTGGAATTATGGTATGCTTGAGAATTTTTCAGTCCATTGCTAAGACCCAGAACGAATTCTGGAATTCGTATATGTTCAAGATAATTATTTTTTATTTGATTTTATTTTTTATTGAAAACTGATACCAGTTTTAGTTTTGTTTAGTTCCATGAAAAAATTATTTGTAAAATCTTTACCTAATTCAGATGCCATGCAGGTAAATATGTGATAATGTGAAAACACAGTTAATATTTCAAAGAGTTCATTATATTTTTATTTTTGTTGCGATAACTATAATATTCAGAATTGTTTGAGAAACCAAAAAAACATATTAATAATGCACTCTTAAAACCATGAAATTAAATAAAATACTTGGTCAATATTTTGTTTACAATATTAATGTTTTGATATTTTATTACGCATCATTATCGATATAATAACGTTGCCATATATTCTCATATATGTCCAGATATTCTTATATATGTAGTATTATTTGATGCGTGGAGATGCAAAAAGGTAATATTTAATAAGATAATATTTTATAATTTTTGATTTTTTAAATGTTTTTCACAAATTTAGCGTCCTCTATGCGGTGGTACATGGTTCACCATTCAAAACATGTCAAAGCCAATCTAATTTTTCTAAAAATAATATCCTCAAATAAATAATCATTTCATAATAACCTAAATTATGCATATGTTTGTGATTCCTGAAAAAAATTTAAATTTCGATTTATCCCCATTTGCATCTCAACGCCTCCTTATATTTATTATTATGGGAAACTATTCTAATAATTTAAGTCTTTACCGACCTAATATATAATATGAATATTAATTTATCCCAAAGCAAAAACTTTCGTGTGGATTCGGAAGTGTTTTAATATTAGACAATTTATAATTTAATATCAGTATCTGTCATAAAAGGGATCTAAGACACTCCTGGGGCTCACGCAACCTCTATAAAGTCGGTACCTAAAATAAGGAGCGGGAAATCTTTATTTTTTGCTTTTTTCATTTGCCTTAACAATAGTAAAGTAGATAAAAAAATGATTAAAGACTAAAAGAATAATTACGAAGTATATGTAGAGTAATGAATAATAATAGATAGGAAAAATAAAACCATTATTTTTGTGTAAAATTCAAAACTTTATTTAAGATGTTTCGGATCGTCCGATTTGGGTGAAATCTTTAGCTTCTCGGCGATGCTACGATTAACATGCCGGTCAACTTCGATTATTTCTGTGATTTTCGACTACGGGTCTGTCTGTGCGAGGTGCACAGAAATATGTGCATTTCTTTAACATCAAAAATGCCTGAACGGAATCGACGAAACCAAAATTGCACATAATTAGCTGTTATAGTATCGGCACCATAAACACCATTCACAATATCAGCGTCCTGGCTTGGATTTTCTCCTTTATCAAAGAAAGACTGTAAAATGTGCCGAATATACTCTATTTTAACTTCCATTGTTAACACCATGTAACTCACAACTAAATGGAACAAACAAAAAACAGCCAAAGAATTTTTTTAGTGTCACCTTGATAGCGAGCATAAACTTTAACACAATAAACATAATAAATAAACTGTAGCATGCTCCTGTCAAACACCTGTCAAATACAAGTAATTGACAATCAGCAGATTGGATGACAGAAAAATAATACAAAAAGACATGGAAGGCATGACGAAGAACAGTACCCAGCGGTACCTCTCCATTGGCTTGCTTTAATTTCCTACTGTAATAGATCCCTCATCCACATCCTTTTTAGTCTCCTCCTAGTGTTCTCAGGCATGAGGCCAGTAAAACATATTAAAAATAAATAATAATATATTAATAATAATAATAAATTTGATCAGGAATAATATACTTATACGTTGGTTGTTCAAAACCTTTATGTCGTGATTTCGTTTAAAATTTAGTGAGGTAAATTGTTTCTAAATGATTAGTAATCCCTCTTATCTGGTTATTTAATTTTCTTTTTAGTCATAGGCTAGTAATTACTAAAAATATATTAGGAAAATGAAACATGAGTTATTCAAAATTCAGTTTAAAAAGTAATAAACAACTTGAGGCTTTATGAGGGAAATATACAAGGGAATATTATTCGGTTTTTGGTGAAATAGGGTTTTATTCAGATATCCAATTTCGCATCCATTCGATATGGCCTAGATACGGCCGAGGAAATTTCATTTCTGCAAGTCAAGTCTTGTCTCTTAGTTGTCAGTCACTTTCAATTTTCATCAGTTCCCTCTTTTGAAATCTTTCATTTTTTTTTAAATAGTAAAGCATCTATCAATATAGCGATGACTGAATAGTAATAGGCTGATGGCTGACACGTGTAAGAAATGAGCGGCTGCTAAGAACAATATAGGCGTGAAGAAAACAATAAGCGTTCACTTTCCCCTGAGACCAATTAGTGAAGAGCTGATTGGTGATGGCTCTTTGTGCATTCCCATGACCTCATTCCTTTTCCTCCTATGACTCTTTGTTGTCTCTCTTGTTTACTCTTTTTTGAACACATTGTTGCCTGCAAGTCAAGAACTACAGTGTTTTTTTAGAGATAAAGTGAGACATTTTTTCCACATCCATTTAAAGTCTCTAGCAATTATTTTAGATCCTTATATAACATCTACAATCCATCGTATCTATTTCAAGTCGTAATCATCGAAGCATGCCTTTTTATTCAATTAATTTAAATTAATTTACTGGCGATGCTTTTTACTTTAGTGAAAACATTGTAACAAACACTTAATTTTGATTAAACGTAATGTAACTTTAATCTTTAAAGATTTGTCATTTTTTCATGCTTCTCTGTTAGTTTATCGTGTATTAAGATCAGTTGATGGTCGTTCCCCATAATAATCTGAAATTAAGAAATAAATAAATTTAAAACTTTATATCGTGATAATTCATTATGAGTTAGCTCTGTTTATGTCCCAGTAAAAATAATGTGCTATTAAGCCAATATTTAAGCGATAAATTTACATATGCGTAAAATATATTGTTCATAATACAATATTTTAATTATAATATTCGAAACTAATATTTAAATAATATATAATATATTAACATAAATAATAATAATATATTTAAATAATAATGCAGAAGTAGCATTTAAGTCATGAGTAACTCTCAATTAAATTAATATACTGTAAAAAATGGAATATATTTTCGATAATGTTTCTATATTAGCAAAATTATTGTAGTATATGCCGTTCATACAATAGTTCTTTTGAATCTTTTGAAAAAAATTTCTTCCCCAACCTTTGCTTAACAGTTTTGTGCTCTTTGCTCTAAGTCAGTCTTTCCAATTTATTTTGTGATTCCTTAGGAACAACCAAACGCATGTAGTCTTCTTAATACAGCTAATGCTCTACTATCTCAATCTTTCCTTGAATAATGTTCATATTGACATGAGGTTTCCTTTATAAGATCATACAGAACCAACAATAAAATACTAAAAACAATCATAAATAGATTCATTATTAAAAGTAAATGAAAAGCTGTTTTTCATATTTTTTAAACAAAAATGCTATGAATTAATTTTAAAAATTCGTTTTGCTAAAAGATAGCCTGTCATTATAATCTGAGATAAAATATATTTGTTACCTCAGTTATGATTTCATGTAACATAGAATATGAATCACCGAATATGGGGCGTTAGCATTGTCATTTTAATCAAGCAGTAATAACATTACAAACTAATTAACGATGGCCTGACGTTTGTAATTGTCTTCCAACTCAAGCCTATGCAATTTCCCATCGGTTGTATTTCAATCAGCATTGTATATTCCATTTTTAATTAGACTAGAGGGATGCAGCGGGCTGTATATAGGTGCCTGCGGATGACAGCGGTCCCTAATGAATACTGATTAACTGCAATACACCCCCGCGTAGATCGTGTAGGCGTCCCTTCGGACAACTACACTGCACCTTATTACCTCCCTGCCTCCTTAGGTGGCTCTCAGGTCTCTTGTATGTCTTGTTGGGGAAAGTGGGTACCGCCCGTTGTAGTTAATCATTGTCTTCCTAGATAACGCTACATTGCAAGTGAACTTTATAGGTCACGTTGGAAGCTGACTGATTCCGGGTGTGCTTCACCTTTTTATTCTTATTGGGTATGATAATGTGGGACGTAAAGTGTTCAGTTGAGATAAATTTATATCACAACACATGGATAGTGGGTACTATTGCATAAAAGAAAATCTGGATAATCAATCTATACAATTCCATTGCGTGCTTCTACTTGAAGACAAGTGTTTACAATTAATGCGGACTTATTGTAACTACATATAAATACAGACTAATTGTAAAAGTGTTAATAAATGCTATTGTAATTTTTAATAAATACCAAGAATAAGGCACTTTTTAAGAAATTCTAATAGCGGAATAAAGAATGAAAGAATTGCAATACTGGATAAAACTAACCCTAAAAAGCAAATCGGAAACGAATCCTATTGTGAGCAGATTAGTTATAAAGATTACTTTTATACTCATAGGGAAATACAATTTTAAAATCCATTCCTATATTTTTTATTATTATTATAATAATTTTATCGCCCTTATAGTTTTAGAGAAAAATTATTTTTCTTTTAGTGTATAAATACAAAACCCTTTAGTCCAAACATCATTTCATTCACTTTTTCATTACATATAAACGTTTCGACACACGAGTAGTCATTTTCAATACACGCTTCACATCACCATTTAGTCAGTACATTTCAATCTGCAAAAAAACATCTAAAAAATATTCGAAAAATCATAGAACTTAACATTATAAATTTTAACATTATAAAATTTTTTATATATAAAAACATGAATTTTTTTAACGCTTTACTAAAGGGTTTTGTATTTATACACCAAAAGAAAAGTATAATTTAAGTCCAGTACCCTAGACTTTTAATATAGAAAAAAAATTGTAAAAACAATTCCTATTTATTTTTTTATTCTAATCAGTTTATTCGACGTGATATCAATATTTTCTTGCCAGATTTATTCAGTGGGCCCTTCAAAAAATAATAGTCAACCTTCTCGGGCCAGATTTGCTCTTGCACAGCAATGGTGACTTGTAATGTACTGGTTAGAGTAACAGGCTACTATGCCCAAAATCGCGGGTACACATCCCAGCCGGTGGTTTGAAGATTTTTGAAAATCGAATAAAAAATCCATAACCGAGGATACGGATGATATTAAACCTATCAAAAATAAATTTTGAAAAATAGAAAAAATATGTTAATGAAGTTCTTACTTTTTAAAAACATGCCTTATTTAAATAATCTAATATGGTCTATACATGCCATCCTTCCGAAGTGACCTAAAGGGATGATCCCGATATTATCCATTTCTTTTCAATTTATCCATTTATAGTTTAAGTACATGACTAAGAGTACTTATATTATAAGCTTAAGTCTTTATGTAAAAGTTAATATATTCCTGGAGCAATATCATTTACGAAAATAATATAAAATGCAAGTCATCGTCCCAGATTGGACTATTTGTACAAGAAATAATGGATGTGCTAGGGATGGAGTACAAGAAGAGATTGAATTAACTTAACGGGAGAACGGCCTTGTTGCAAACACGAGTGAGGAAATAATTGTCGCTTTGCTCTAGGACAATGCCATTATCTTCTTAGCGCAAGTCACTAATGCCTCACTAAAGTCACCGGCGACCTTCAAAGGTCCACACTTCGAGCTCCTTAAGAGGGCACAGGAGTCAGCTACTTGCATATATATATATATATATATATATGTATATATATATATATATATATATATATATACATATACCTATAATTATAACACTTATATATAAGTTTACATAATTTACTCCAGAACTACACTTGGAAAGGAGTATGAAAAGATCTGCATCAACCTCTGCTACGACCATAGGAATCGTCATTCAATGCATACTCAGTAATTTAATTAAAATTACAGTTAAAATTCTTACAATCAAGAAAATCAATATAGTTTAACATTATACAAATAAGGCTCGAGAACGTATTAATCATCATTTTGAAGACAATGTTGATGTAATCGTTTAAATTGTGGTATCAGTGAGATATGCAACGGCGCCAAGACGGGATCCGAACCGATACTGAATAGAAATCAGTTGAAATACTTGGTTATAAATGTTTCAACAAACTTATTCATTGTCTTAAAACCAATATGCACATATATTTTGGTATGTGGTATATACATATATATGTATAAATATATATATATATATATATATATATATATATATACATATATATATATGTATATATACATATATATATTTATATATATAAGGTATGGACCTTGGAGTTTGGTGTCAGTCCGGATGAATAAGCGGGTAAGTCGAATTTTTGAAAGTTGGGATATGCGGAATCTTGCTAATGTCAGTTTTCGGCTTGAAATGGAATTGTACTCTAAGAAATAAGCAATCCTTTTCAAGCTAACATAGCTCCTTAATCACTACGAAAATTACACTCCTCATCCCTAAGTACAAGATACTCATTTTGGAAAAAATAATATATATACATGTTACTTATGGAAATGGGTTAAAATGTATAAAGATAGGAAGTGTAATAAATAGGGGTTGTTTTGTTTTGGTTCCCCACCAAGCTTACAACGCGTTGCAACGGTCTCGCATACGCCTTGTGACATGTAATTTATCGGAATACTATTTGTGTGAAATTAATAACAATAATAAGGTGAAGCAAAACCGACGACTCGATACCAATACCACCAATCTCTGATAGAAATCCATCTCCCATGGATCATAACCAAATTCCAAACCCAAAACAATCCTCCCACTTACGCCTCGATTTATCCTTCAGACGTTAACCCCTCGTTTCAGCGCTTTTTAACTTTTTAGGTATTGGTTACAAAGCCCAACAACTTTGGGAGCCCATATCAACTTTCGTAACGCCACCACTTCAATTATAATATCAGGGTGCGATAATTCCTCCTTATTCTATATATCTCAGTGTTTCCTTCCTTTTCGAGTAGTGGCATTATTAATTTTAATTTTTAAATTTTGGGATGACATGCGGAATCTTAGTGATGCCGAGACCCTTAATAATTATTAAAGAGTTAATAGAGAGCTTTGTAATTATTATTACTAGATATGCTATGCTATGTTATATTCTATTATTTTTATTACTCCTCGGTTGTACCTAATCTCGGACAATTCATCTCCCTGCACAACCATTGTCCTAGAAACAGTGCACTCACTACTTTGTGCTGAAGTCTAGATCCTTCATGGGTTCACATTTTGTTATTATCATTTCTAATTTATTTATTATGCCGATATTTGAGATGGTTTGTTACTTCCTTACAACCAAGTCATCCCATTTCCAATAAACCTCCTTCTGCCATGTAAAAGATGATTAGGACGAAGGAGATGGAAGTCAGCCCTAGGGGCTGCGATGAAGGCCTTCCTTGGACCGTGTCTTCTGCCAACGGTACTCCTCGTCCACGGTTCATTTCCTGCCTTTTCCACTCTACAATTCCAATCTTCTCCCACGGGTGATCCTCCCTCAGTTTGCTAACACCTAGAGCCAGGAAATTGAAAGCTAACAATAAATTTCCCAATGGTTGATGGCTTTAGATAAAAAAATAATAGAAACTGATTTCTAAATAATCAATTTATCTGGAAATGAGAGCAATTTAAAATCGTTTTATAATCTTATTTTATGAAAAATTCCTAATTATACATACGGCGAAAAAATTACCATTGCGAAAAATAGTAAATCCATTGTAATTGATGAAACATAATGCTAATGAGGCTTATTTACAATTTAGATAATTCTTTTCAACTATTTTACGCTTTCAACCGTTTACCATTTCATTCGAGGTCAGACCATTATCCACTTGGTTAATGATTAGTATAAAATTAATTAATCCTACCATTCTAGTAATCAGAATAATGGTATTAAGTTTGATTACTCGAGACATCCGACAAATACTGACTGATAGAGGTAAAACCGACTAGGTTTTAAACCAGATACATATTCTTCTTACTTAAAGAATGTTTTCTGACCTCTACCCGGACCTTTTCTTCTTATTTTCTTTCTCGTTTAAAAAAATGTATTCATTTCTATAAGTTAATAGGTTTTCGAAATCGTCGGCAGGTGCTAGAATCCTCTCACTCAAGTCCTATTCAACTGAAACATGTTCTGCCTATACGTACTTCAAAAACGTCATATTGGCACTAATAGGGACACGACGCTACAGAATGGTTACTAAGCTTCAGCCACATCACGGCGGATAACGACCCATCATGTCGTGATTTCTTACCAAGGTTATTTTCATGTCTGTTCCCATCCAGACGTCAAAGCCCTTGAGAGCCGACGTAACGGCTACATCTGTAACCGTACTGCTAACTCAAGGGCGCCTTAGTCCCGCACAGGAGTTCTCAATTGATTGATAACTTGTTGAGGTATGCTCTGATTGGCATAATAAGTCTCTTGCCTACCTATCCGGATTCTCTTATAGTTACGCGGAGTTTCGTATTTTAGATGCGAAACCTAATCAATACGTAAGAATATGTGGAGACAATAGAGGAGGCAACAACAGCTGACAAATAACTTATGTTTTGTGTATTAGTCTAACATATGAGGTTATACCTCTTTGGCAATAACCATCGATTTAACAGACTTTAGAGAGGCTTGGAAAAAGTACTGTTCTTTTGTTCTGTTGTCTTGGTTGGACCCACATTGACTGTTAGATACGAGGTTGCGCAATTACTTATAAATATGCAATCTTTTTTAAATTAGTCTTTTGCATTTAGTTATTTAATTTCAATATTGGTTACTTTACCTATGCTTATTCATTTCTCTTGTAAGTTGTAATGTACATTGATAGTACACTCAGTTAAGGTTAATAACGATTGAGTAATTGAGGATTTTTCTGTATATTGTTTTGAATCATGTCAAATAATAAAAATACATAATTTAATAAATGATGTAGAGTTGTTGTTTATACATTTATCCTTATGAATACACAACGAGGTTATGTATAGTGTTGACCCCGACGTGATTTTTAATGTTGTTTTTTTTTAATTTGAATTTAGCCTATTTCGTTTACTTATTTTTATTTTTTGTTGATTTAGTAATTTTTTTTTTAATTACTAATAGGATTTTTTTTTTTACAAGATGCCACTAAACACTGATGAGAACATTGATCCAAAAGTTGAGCTATACTCAGTATTCACGGCTTCAGATAAAATTCCACCGTTTATTAAGCAGGATCCAGAACTTTGGTTTGTCAGGTTGAAGCTGTTTTTGAACGTGCCAACATTACTAACAGTGTTACAAAATTTCAGACAGTCATTCCAAGAATTGCTGGAGACATCTTACTCCAGGCAGCCGATATTGTAAAGAAACGTGGATATACTTCATATGAAAATCTAAAAGCACGACTCGTTAATGCCTACTCTGATTCAGAGACAAGAAGGTTACAAGAACTCTTAGAGTTATTGTTTATACATTTATCCTTTATGAATACACATTATAAGGTTACAAATATATCTGCATCCCCGGTGAATAAGTATTTAATTCGAATTTTCTCCAAAATTAGTTCATATCTTGTACTTAAAGAATGCTGTTATTTTTGTGGTCAATAAGTCGCTGAATCAGACAGCTTAAAAAGGAGATATTGCTTATATTGCAGCTCCATTTATGGGATAAAACTACGAGAAAGGCACTATTCCTCAGTACTGTTATCTCTCTCTGGATAAAATTCGACTTAACGGTTTATAGGACGTCTGTACATGAATACTTTTTAATTTGAGTAAACATATTTGTATTACTGTTGTTGTTATGAATATCCAAACATTACAAAACCATTAAGTCTTTTTTATAAAAACAGTTTCCTTCGTGTAATAAATCTATAAAATGGTTAAACAACAGCACCGTGTTGGCGTTAGTATTGAATAATCATAATAAAACATGTCACCACCGCTCCTCTCTCTCTCTCTCTCTCTCTCTCTCTCTCTCTCTCTCTCTCTCTCTCTCTCTCTCTCTCTCTCTCTCTCTCTCTCTCTCTCTCTCTCTCTCTCTCTCTCTCTCTCACACACACACACACACACACACACACACACACACACACACACACACAAACAATCCCTTCTTTATTTTGATAATATGTTCTGGGAATAACAAGTAATATTTTAATTATTATTTGTGAGCATCTATTTCATTCCTTATATGCTTGTGTATAAATTAAATCTTCAAGATTAAGCATACCTACCGAAATATTTAATAATTTAAAAAAAATCGCCATATACAAATAAATTTCAAAGTATATTAACTATATGTTGAAGAAATTGGTCCGGGTAGAGGTCACTGAATTATTCAACATACATTATCAAGGTCAAAAATTATCATTCAATATATTAACTATAATAATAAACGAGGAAGATATTGGTTTGGATGGAGTTGAAGAGTGAATTTTTTTTTACCTCCACCCTTCCTCATCTATATATGGTCAACTAATATTATTGAAGTATAAAAATAAACTATCTTTAATTCCAAGTTTATGCCAAATATTTTCGTTCTATCTATTCATGTATGATTTTCTTTGGTTAATTTATTTGTTTTCATTTTCTGATATTTTTATATTCAATTTATATTAATACATTAAAAATCTTTTTGTAGAATATTGTTAAATGGTGTTTGCGGAGTCTAAAAAGTCTATATTGCTTAAAAACAAGTTTCCGACGTAAATAAGGTCCAAATAAGGGTTTTTTGAAGAAAAAAAGTAGAAAATATTTTTTTCCGCGTTTATGTTTTTTGGCGTGCTGAATCTGAATTACGGGTTCGTTACCTCGTTATTCGACACAAAAAATCTCCCCTAACAGTCCTGTTGTGCCCTAGTATTCCATACGCCTGCTACTAATCGTTTTGGTAATGTCTGCTGTTCCAAGCTCATCTAAAATAGCCTAGACAGTTATTTTTTATATTTTAAGCTCAATTATTGCCCCTTTTTTGTCTCAGGTTCCGCAAAAATGTAATTTAATAGATAAAGATAATTTAATTTAATTTTATATTGCCTGATAATCTTCCTAAACTGAAACGTTTTATTGTCAAAACCGAAAACCTAAAATAAGTTCCAAAGTTGTTTTCATATATAAGCTAGGGAGCTGAAACAAATTAAACTGTTTTAAAAAATTTTGTCAATCAATCAAATATAATTAGACAGTCATAAATATAAAAAATGGATCATTTGTTATTTTATAAAAAGGGAAAGAGCTCTGAGAAATTATCTTCTTTTAAGACTAATAAGCTTTTAAGCTTTGATTTATCTTTTTTTAAAGTTTAGAGATTCGTTTATTTTTTTTTTTATTAAATTCATTTTAACTGTTTTTAGAACTTTATGATTAAAATAAATAATCGTGAGATATATCGATGCCTTAGTTCACAAATTTGTTAAGTGCAAATTTTTCAAAAATGAGTTTTGTCATATAAATAATATTGTAAAGCTGTGATCAGGAAGTCATAGATCATATCGCTGCTCCGGAAGTATAATGACGCAACTGTAAAATTTTGTGAAATTGACTTTATTGTCTTGGCAGGCTCATAAATACATTTACTAGATGTTTGTAAATCGACATAACCCATGTATGTTTATAAACTACTCTAACAGAAAAATTAAACCTATCTATAGGCCATTCTGTTAACACAAATTGGAATTACATATTTTTCTTTTGCTTGTCCTGTAAAATTTCATTTTTGCAGTTGTGCCATTATAAATTAATTGTTGATATAAAATTAATAGAGAAGCTGTGAAGGTTACAAAAATATATTGTGTGCATAACTTGAACTGTATTTCTTGTGTTAAATTATTATCAAAGTTGACTCCTATAAAATCTTGTTTTCGGCACTCAACACATATGTGATGAACTAAGGCTATAAGAATATAAGAAGCTACGTTATTCATAACAATTAAAAAGGGAATATTTAAAGATGTGGTTAACGATTCCAAATAATTTTCTCAATCAGAAGTGACACCTAAGAGAAACAACAAAATATTAATAAAATGTATTTATTTTTAAATTACTTCAAAAAAAAGAAAAAGGTATTCATGTAGAGGAACAATGTAATCTAAAAAAAAATATTGGAAAACAGAAACAAAAAGAATAAATAATTATTAATATAAGTTTTCCATTTTATTTACTATTACTATTTTATTTTATTAAATACCTCTAACCCTTGAATTTTATTACTACTTCTGATGGATATGAACCATTAATTATTACTGATTAGAGAACATCTGCTCGGGAATTTAGGAGATATAGCAAAAGCTTGAATTCGAATGTGGATAAGGATGACGGATGAAGGATATCAGGTTGGAGTGAGTTCCAAAGTGTGGTGGAACGGGGGAGAAAAGAACGCTCAAATTTTTTGGTTTATACGTCATATTTATGATGATATACGTCAAATAGAATGGCTAAGCATATTACACATACAATACCACTTTATTCATTAATCATTTCAATGATGTACTTATTAACGGTATATGATTACAAGATGATGACCTTTAGAGGCAGAGCTACCTGAGATAAATCATATAGCGAAGTACGTGCTTAGGCACGGGGGAGGTAGAGGTAAAAAGATCGGGAGAGAAAGGGCCTCAACCAGGTACTAAGGCCCTAAATACACGCTAGGGCATTGCTGGGAATAAATCAGAAGCATAAATTAACCGTGGGACGGGCAGGGGACTTGGCCTGTCCCACGAGTTTTATGGCGTTGTCCGGCAAGACGGGCTTCTCAACTGGATTCGGAATAGTTCGCGGTTCTCTGCGCGCCCTTTATACTCGAAGGCAGGTGCTAATTATTGAATTATTAATCACCAATGACCTATTGGAAATTCCCTTACCATATCCTGCCGCGCTGGATAAATAAGGTCTTTAATTCTATTGATTATTGTTTATGTATAGTATAGTATCATCGAACCTCAATTAATGCTGCTATGACTAATCGGACGATGCAGTGGGATTCCTAAATTTTTATTATTCAGGCGTAATTAGGAAAGGGATACTATAAGTAACTCCAGTATAAGGCCGCTAGAGAGCTGTTATGTCAATCTCGTATTATCAAAACCTTCTCTAGGATTCGGCGGAAAACGCAAATTATCTGTAATTTGTAATTTTGAGTTTCACCTGTTTTGTTCAAAATGATTACTCATCGTGGTTTATTATTCGAAATATATAGTTAGTTATAGCGGGTTGCAATATAGCAGGTTTCGAACCATTGATTTCGTACTAAAAGTAATTGTATTTTTCGGAGGAGTATTTTTTGACTTTCTAAAGTTCCAATTTTTTTTTTTAATCAAAAAAGTACGTTAATACATATAAATTATAAAGAATGAAATTAAAAGTCTAGTACAATGCCGTTAAAAAGAAGCCCAAGTAGTGATCTCATTGAAAAAAAAATTAGTGGCCCTTCGGGAAACTGAAAACCTTGCCTCTCTTTCCTTCACAAAAAGGTTTTTTTTTTTAAGTGTAAAGAAACCTTTGTGACAATGAACGTGAATTAGTTATGAAAAGACGTCCCTCTTCTGTCGTTTCTAATTAACCGAGATTCATTTAAGTGCACTGTTGACTACCTCTTCCGTCTTCTGTCTTTTAATGTCAAGAATTGAGGCTATGAATGGCGAAATCTCTAATTTTCTAATTCAACAGTGCCAACTTTCTGACAGATTTTTAATAAATGTTTTAAATCAATAAATTCCAAAATTCTGTTTAAAATTCCGTCATGGTGCTCTACCAACTGAGCTATCCTGGTTCGTATCTCGATCGGACAATCCTTTCTCTTCACTGATTCCATATCCCCGTGTTCTCACAATTTGCAATGTATACAAAGGGAAGAATATTCATTGAACATTACTTTAATTAGGATACTGTTGACCTACTGTTCAGTTGGTAGAGCACCATGACGGAAACATGGAAGACCCGGGTACGAATCCCGGCAAATCTTTTCGTTTCAAAATAAAAAATATTTAAAATTATAACAATTAATAAAAAAATAAAATAAAACAAATTATAATAATAAAATTAAAATTTTTCGTTTATGTATGGGTTATATTATTGTATATAGAAAATAATGCCAGATTTTAGATATTATTTAAAATACCCCTCCAAATAGTAAACTGTTTAAGATTTTCGTACTTTTGACTTTTATGAAAGCAAACACTTATTAATTTTTTTACAAACAAAATGTTTATTTACCTCTGTAACATTTTTTTACTTGTAAATAATTCAACTTTTAATAAGATGCCTAAGCGTGATTTTCAAATAGTTTTGTTTTACGAGTTCAAAATCGGCCGGAACGGAGCCCAAACGGCCAAAAATATAAACAAAGTCTGGGGCGAAGGCAGTATAAATGAGTGCACTGTTTAACGGTGGTTCCAAAGATTTCGAGTGGGTGATTTGATGCTTGAAGACAAAGAAAGTCGTGGAAGAATTTATTGACGATATTCTCCGAACTTTGGAGGAAGAAAATAACAGAACAGCTGTTGGAGGACTGGCAGGGAAACTCAATTATGCGAAAATCACACATTGATATCTTTTTACTTTGACAAGACTGAATTATTTCCAAATAGCAAAATGTTACAGAGATAATCAAACATTTTTGTTTTAAAGAGGATCAATAAGTCTTAACATTTAATTAATAGTCCAACAAACTTAAACAGTTTACGAGGAAAAAATGGTCTGGATAGAAATCAGGAAAATTCTCATAAATAGGGAGAACGGTTTATTTGATAGCCAACGTTTCGACCTACGTTTCAGGTTTTGTCCAGGGCTTGTAATGGGGCCAAGGGTTGAGGGTGAACTGAATACACATTTTGCTATTTGGAGGGTTATTTTGAAGATCACATACAATCCTGCATTACTTTCCGGACAATCCGGACAATTAGTAACCTAACAGGATAATGACAGAACTGGCAGGAAAAAAACAGCAGCTCACCAGCTCAGCTGTTGCGACAGACCAGCTGGGATCCGCAACCCACGGGTGGTCCCCACTTCCTCAGTAACGACTATTTAATACCAGCTTTTAGTTGGCGAGTCACCGCTGCAACGGACCGGTCCAAATTGTATGCAATCGCTTTTACAAATGAGGAGCATTAACAGGTGACGCTACGAGAGTTGTGAAGACAAGTGTGTGTCTTA
The DNA here is from genome assembly GCA_037127475.1 of Arma custos. Classification (NCBI taxonomy): domain Eukaryota; kingdom Metazoa; phylum Arthropoda; class Insecta; order Hemiptera; family Pentatomidae; genus Arma; species Arma custos. Next base: position 119,625,728 of record CM073759.1, read on the forward strand.
ATGTAGCGGTCGAGGCGCTCAAATGTCAGCTAATGGGCTCAAAGAGAAACCGATAAGCAAAATTACGAATGTGTTGAAGGGGACTTTCTCTAAAATCGCATGTTCACAACATCAAGAATTGGAGTAAGGTGCAAGAACAAGCCCTCTGCAAATTTAATTCAACAATAATTCCTATAAGCCATGGAATTCTTCTCTGATCCAACCCTTAAAATCCAAAATCCTTCGTAAAATCCTCAATGCTCCTTACTTTGTTACGAATAAAATCATTTATAATGTTTCATTTGATTCTGATTTTAGGCTAAACCCGATATCAGTCCTTTCATGGCAAACACCATTCTCACTCAAATCTACTATTTTCAAAACTAGCTTCCTCTTCAATTCCCGATAATACTCCGAGGCGTCTGAAAAGAGGTTGGCCTCGTGACCTTCTAACTGAAATTCTGTTATTTGAGTACTGCTATTGGGTAGTTTCTCTACTAGCCATTGTATATAACGCATAAAATTTTATTGTTGTATCATTTAATAAAGTTATAAATTTCATTAAATAAGTTTTTAAAATTTGATCCCAAATACCCTAATTGAGAAAAGCTAATATAGACCTTAAGGGTTTTGGTCTTACTTTTTTCCTGTCGAATGTAAAGTAAGTACTTTTCAAATAATTATAATATGTTAAAAGGGCCAATTGTATCAAACGTCCTTGTTATTGGAGAATATTATTAATTTATTCCTTTTCATCAAGTTTATACAGTGAACATTTTTCTACCAAGAGTCCAGATGCCCACATTTCGTGCACACATTAAGCGATCATACCTTCGAGCAGTGTTGAGAAAAATGTAATTCGAAACAAATTGTGATTACTTACAAATTTGTAGAAAAATATTCTGCAGGATAGCAGTATTGTGGTAGTTGATTGTGGTACTGCTGTATTACCCATTCCACCAAATTACATAAATACTCTGTCACAGGGCACCCTTTCCAACGCAAATCTCAGCGCCGCGCAATACTATCTAAAAGATACTTCACCCTCTTTGCGGGTAGTGTCTATCAGGATGTTGGTCTTCCGTTTCTGTTGATTTACTCAATCTGAAATAAGCATTTTGTATTACTTTTCTATGATTAAAAAAATAATAAGGACTAACCACTCCTCATTAAAGCTATTATAGAACAATACTTCGGGATGCACTGCGGTAATAACGGTATCAAATAGTTTTTCTCAAAACCGATGAATCTTAAGTAGCAGTAGAAAATATGTTGCTTATAACAATGATATATTAATTAACAGATAAAATGGGAATTGCCCATTATTATTGTTATTGTTATAATGCGGTTATCCTTCATTACCATTTTGACTAATTTGAATAAAATATCGGTATGATGATCAGCAGAATTTCAATAAACCAGAAAAGGAGCAACGAACACGCTAGTGTCTCTTGTAGCTAAATCAGTGTTATGGTAAAAATGGATTATTTTGGCAATTAATAATGGTGATTATGATAATAATCTCTTAGCTACTGTTTCAATAAATCTAGTGATTTAAACAAAATATTAGTTTGATGATTAGCAGGGTTAAAATAAACCGAAAAAGGAAATAAGGAATGCTTATCAGCTCTAAGTAAATTAAATTGGAATATGACGTCAGAGCTTTCTATCCTCAATAAACACATTGATTTTATTGCTTATGAAAATTTGGATGAGGCCATATGCAAGGAACCTGTCTCCACCATTTTCGGAGCTAAGATCATTTTCTAAATGACTGAGTGTTTCAAAACGGCCACGCTGTCAAATATAACAGTCTCGCATTCCAAGCTTCTATGAGGCAGCCATATTAAAACTCGTTATCGACCAATATAGAAATACTTAAATTAATTATGTAACTGTTACTTTGTTAGTGGTTTTATCTCAACACTATCTTTTATTGGCCCCAGTGGAAGAGGTTGTTATCCTCATAGTGAATGACCCTGTCTGAAGTCGCCGAAGAAACGTTCCTCTGGATGCTGGGGCTGGGTTGTCCTCATGAAGAAACCTGCAAGCTGCTTGAATAAAAGAGTAGCCCAGCTCACCTACAGCAATCTGAACACTCCAGTCCTATGTATCATCTATCTTCAGCGTTCGGGAGACGTCATCCATTATGTATTTCTTGCATAGTTGATTCTTTTTTTTTTATTGGTGATATTCATTCGCCCTTGCCATAACAACTGTCTATATGCTTAAGAAATAATGGAAATAACATCTCCATGGACCAAATTTAGTTACTTTAGACCATAAAAGGAGATATTTTATCTATCACTTTTTTTATTTCTTTTTTTATTCCTAGGTTTTCTATAAGTCATCGTTGATACAAATGCAAAGTATAGAATATGGAAAAAACACATTTTTCTTTTTCGATCTATAGCGATTGCTTTTAAGATTGGTGAGATAAAAATCATATAGAATCATTTATAAGATGCTAAAACAATGTTAATTGACATGAGTAAAATACCTTTGACGATACGGACTAATTTTGAATGAGCTTTGAAACCATTTTGTATTCTCTTTATTGACTTAAAATAAAGTCAATATATCGAATGAGTAATTAGATATTTTAAACAGTTTTTTTATTAAAATTACTCCATAATCACTCAGCCATTGATATATTTCTTTACCCCGAATGTAAAAGACACCATGTCCACAAAATAAGTACATACTTCGAATTACTTATCAGCTCCAACAACAAATGTGAACAATTTTCTTTAAGCTGTTTCTGTACGAACAAGAAACAAATTCTAATAGTTGGAATTCATGGAAAGTTGACCTATCTGAAGAAACACATAAATGTGACATGATGTCCTTTACCACGGGGGCACTCTTTGGTTATCAAGATTCAGTCAATACTTGCAAAAGTTTTGGCGACATTTCGAGACATTATTGTTCTTTATCTTATCGATTCGGCATTGTTATTAGAACAATAATTTATCGGCATGCCATCAAAAGACAATTTGAGAAAACAAATTCAACGTCCAACCGCGACTATTAACCGATTAAATTATTTATTTTCCACTTTTAATCCGGTACCTTTAACACTCTTTTGTATTTTCTTGCTTACATCCATAACCACTCCATACATCTAGAAAAATAAAATTTCCTTGTTCCTCCAAATAACATTTGAATAAATTCGAACTTTCTGAACTAGTTTTTAGGTTTTCTATGCAAAAAAGATGTTTCGGAATTTTATGTCTTTGTATAGATAGCTTTCAGTTCCTTCAACTTTATTTTTTTTTTAATTTTGAATAAAAAAAAAAAATAATACTACATTTAGAAAATTCCTTTCAAATAGAAATGTTTAAAAAATATATTTAAAAAAATTCCTACATGGATCTTTTTGTAGATTATACACTCAATCGACTTTGTTTGCAAGAAATATTATACTTCGCAATACCGTTAAGTTAGAATTACATGATTAATTATTTTTGAATTCAATCATTTATGCGTCTTTCTTTATTATAATCAATAATAATTATGTTTGGGCTGAGAAATAATTGCATTTTTAATTAATTGCTACGATCTTTTATCTGATTACCGCTATGTTTTTTTTTCTTTTAGTGTTCCCTTGTGAGTACATTCGTACCCTAAGGATGCATAATGTATTTTCTTGTTCTAAAAATACTCCTCTAGCTTCCAGTGGTATTTATAACAGAGTGGATCCGATATCCAGGTCAGAAGCAAATAGAAATACCCTGAAGTTCCATGTATAAAGGTGTTTGGTGTACCGTTGCAGGCGGGGATCTTTGCCAATGGGAAGTGTTCGCAAATTGGGTCTAGTCTGCTCGCTTCTAGAACCTTTATACTAAAAGCAGTCTATTTTCATATTTGATGTTTGAGCATTCTTTTGGGTACATCATAATAGTTTCAATTGTTTTCCCATAATGCAATTGACTGAGGTTTACAATTGAACCATTCTTAAGTAAATAAATAAGTTAACCATCTGAAGAACAATAAGGGCCTTATTAGAAGTAAAACTGAATTAGTTAAAAAGTATATTGCAATAAAGAGAAAATGATTTGAAATTAAAAAAATATTGATAAATGCAAGGTTTTGAAAGGCTAATAGTCGGTGAAAGTCTTGGCCACAATTTGATCAAGGTTGAAGTAGAATAAAAACAAATGATCGCAAATTATTTTTAATAATATCCGTTTTAGATATCTAAAATAAAATTGTTCGTCTCCAATTTACTCAGAACTCACAATCTTTCCAACAATTAGATCCACACTGTCTTTATTTCTATTCGTAACGAATTAAGAAGCGTTGAGAATTTTATGAAGGATTTTTTGTTGTAAAGATTGGAAACAAGAAGAATTCGATGGCTTAGTGGAGCCCCAAAGCTCTACTCCGTAAGTCCAAATAGGTCTTGTAATAGTCATCTATATATAAATGTGTCTTTTACAACTAATTGGAATGTTGGAGTGTGTGTATACATAGTAATGTATAGACATCAGTAGATTGTTTTAAAAAATTTGAGTAGGTAATAGTATCCTCCCAAAAAGACTAAGATGATATCCGAAGAGGATATTTTTATTAGAAATATTTCGCATACTATGCTGCCATCCTTTGTATCATACATTACTCTGACTCTACTATAATTTAATGAGCTCATGCATTTACTAATAAATTGAGTGATTTATAATTTTATAATTATCCTATCACTTTTCTAACACGAGCATTACAAATTGCCCTATAAATCATCGCCACAGTTGGCAACGGAAGGTGTTCTTCTAAATTGGCAAAACGTTGGTTGTCTTGTCAGCACTTACATGTGTCAGCCAGGCCCCAAGACGTCTGAAGAGGGAAGCCAGACATCTCAGGTGATGGGTGGCATCCTTATAATAATTGGGTTAGTGTTGTTTTTTTCAGTTTAGAGGCATTGCGGTCATTCCTTGTTTCCTATTAGAAAAAAATTGGGTTACTATTTTAGTTCGAGTCCTATCTACTTATCAAAACCGGCTACGTGAAAAAGATCCAGTGATTGGTGTTTTTGTTATTTCAATAGACACTGAATCTTCTATGCTTGATAATATTATTTTTTTAGTCTGTCTTTTTTCCTTTGTTTACGTAATTTTCCATTAATAACTGCACTATGACAAAAGTTAAGCTTAGTTCAAACAACCTTAACAAATTACAACAAATACAATCAAGTTATAGAATTGGGCAGAAAACATAGGGTCTTAATATTTATTGGAACAAGCCGCTCTTCAAATAAGACAGCATTAAAAATATTCTCAATGTAAATTAGTCTTGATAAAATAAATAAAACTATAGGAATTGTTGTGTAGTACTGTAATGTGTTTATTGTGTATTAAGTTCAGAGATCGTATGATATTTCTTTTTTTACTTTTTCTAATTATTTTTAGCAATGATATAAGAAATATAGAATTTTTATTAATAGAAAAGCATTATGTAACAGGTTTTTTATGTATATAATAATAAAATACCGCAATATATTTCATATCCTTGACCTTGTTCTAAATATATATTATTATCTGTTTATCGTAACAGGTGAGAATTTACGTGGGTCTGAAGGTAGGTTAGGTGAATGTGAGAATATAAACATACACTTCTTTACTTGTATATTCAACTTTAAGTAAAGTTATGCTTTAATCATTAATTTAATAATTTTAGTAATTTTAGGGATAAATTATACTTTAAATATTATCCCAGTTAATTTTTAAGGTTAAAGTAGCCTTTAAGAGATTAGAAACTTTCAATTGAAACATCTTAGATATTTATATTAGATAGCAGAACGCTAATTTTTGTTCAATTAAATAAATGCATTAAAAGAGAACAGAAGGCAGTTCGTAATAATCCCCCCATCCCCCCCTGTTCTTCATTTCATAACAGCTAAATATTGATTTCAAATAAATAATTATAATGATTTTATTATAATGCAATTGGGAAAAACCACAATGCAAAGCCTTATGTTTCAAAAAATACACCTACTTACCAGTCGACGTTTCGCCTATTCAGGCATTATGAAGACACCAAAATCAAAATGGGGTTATGTGAATCGCATATCGAAGAAAAAGGTGCAATACATCCCAACGATCAACAGCCCAAACAGGCTCCAAACATGAGACAGCACCCCACCACCAAGTCGTTCAACATACAACTGAACCTAGGTTCAGTTGTCTGAACGTCTTTACCGTATTCTTAGATAAAGAAAAAATAATTCATTTTATCAGAAAATAACGTGGGTGCCGGGGTGACCTGTGGTCTAGAATAACAACCTACTAAGCCCAAGATCGCGGTATTGTAGCCCAACAGGTGGCCCTAGGATTTTTTTAAAGGGAGTAAAAATCCTTGGTTGTACTTTCCTTCGGAAGGGATGTTCAACGGGGTCCCGAGTCTGTACGATGACAGATATTCGTTAAAAATCCCTATGCTAATTAAACCTGGATAGGAAAAATTTAGAACTCCCACTGTACGTATCGTCCCATTAGCCATAGCAGGATAATGGTGAAGTTTTATAAACAAACAACTGCTGTGCTTGATGATAATCGTATTTTTTTAAAGTTACAATCAAATTTATTATTAATATTTTTATTATTATTTACTAATTTATTTTTATATATTTTTTCCAGACTTGCAATTCCCTATTGATGTGAACTCCGTTGAGAAGGACCATCCCTTCCTGGACCCCGACTCCCTCCAGTCTCTCTTCAGGAGGCTCCAAGCGCTCAACAAGTGCGCGGCGATGAAGATAGATGCGCCTGCCAAACAACAAGTAAATTGCAAATCTTGTTATATATATACATGCTTTGGTTTTTGGCTTATCAATAGATCTCGTTTCTTCAAAAAGAAATAGGTTTTTTTTTATTAATATTTACAACTGTATTACAATAATACAACAAGTAAATAGGCTATGTACTCAAATCAAAGTTCAACTAAGAAGGTCAGGTGAATTGAAGTGGTTGCGAGGTTAGAAACTAGTGGGTTTGAGTGGGAATGAAGTTTGTTATACCGGGTTTGGGCCAAATCAGCAACAAATGGGACATTAAGCGACTAAAATTCGTAAAATTCGTTATGGATGACGTTATTCTTAACAAAATAAGGAGCATTGAGGTTTTGACGAAGGATTTTGGATTGTAGGGATTGGATACGAGAGGAAATCGATGGCTTAGTGGAGCCCCAAAGTTCAACTTCGTAAGTCCAAATAGGTCGTATGATGGTCATGTAGGTGAGTCTTTTTTAGTTAACTGGAAGCGTTTGTCTAGTAAGTGTTGAAGTAGCCTTCGTCGAGCGGTTTCTTGTCTTTTCAGTCTTGTATGAGGATTCCAGGTTAATCATTTATCGAGATGCAATCCTAAGTATCGGATCTGTTCTACAGGCACCAGTGGGATATTATTAAAGAATACTGAAGGACAAGAAGTCATTGGTTTACGATGTAAGGTGAAAGTGATTTGATGCGATTTTTGAGAATTTATTTTAATTCTCCAGTTTTGATTCCATTCTTCAAGATCAGTGATATGGGATTGGAGGCTTTGGGATACAATAACTAGATTGGTGTTGACTGATAATGCACATGTATCATCAGCATACGTGTTAAGGATAGTATTAGGATGAGTTGGGATATCAGCTGTATAAACTGTATAAAGGATTTAGGCCAAGGATACTACCTTGAGGAACACCAGCAGATTGGGAAAAGAGAGACGAATAGACATTATTATGGTTTACTTGGTAAGTTCTATTATATTTGAAGGATGAGAAAGTATGTAGGGGATAGGAATTTACGGAGTATCTAGAGCAAGCCCGGATGCAAGGACTCGATCAAAAGCCTGTTCCACGTCAAGAAAGACACCCAAATAATATGATCCACGTTTTAATGCAGAGGAGACTACATCCACCACACGATAGCATTGCTGAATAGTGGAGTGGGATGCTTGGAATTCAAACTGGTGATCTGGTATTATGTGATTTGGCTCAAGGATGACGTACAATCGTTTCAGAATGAGTTTTTCTTGGATTTTACCCATGCAAGGTAAAAGTGAGATAGGACGGTAAGAGGATGGGTATTTTGGGTTTTTTTTTTTTTTTTTTTAGGTTTGGGTATCATTTTTACAATGGATAATTTCCAGAGGTCTGGAAAATATGTAAAAAATAGATTAATTTTTTTCTTAATATTCCGAAAATACCTATCGCAAGGCTAATATTATATCTTATTTTCAGAACAGTAAATGTATTATAAAGAAAATCGTCCGTTGCAAATAGTCTCGATATAAAATGTTAGCCACACATAATGTCTATTATTTGTTATCTTGTAAACGTCCAGGCATTTCCTGTCGCCAACACATGCCGCCTGAAAAGAAACATCTGTTGGGATTCCACTGCGTAGATAGATCGGAGAAGTTTCTAAACATGTTTGTACGGTATGAATATTTAGCATCTAATCAAAAGCGGATCGAAATTACATCTTTTAATTAGGTAATATGATTTCTTACTTGGTATTTTTTATTTCAACCAGTTTCATTACAAAATATTAAGAGACATAAGTCAATATTATAACTTGATGTTATATTTTAAAGAGGTATAAGTAGATTTTGATTTTAAAAATTCCTTTATTCTTTTAAATGATTTTAATGATTATTATTTCATAATAAAATTTAAAAGGTTTATAGGGTTTTAAACGACACTCTTTGCTAATGTGATATTAACATTTGCCTGTTTGCCCATATTTTTAAAGTAATTCAAATGGAAACCTTTAAATATCGCGATTATGAAAAAATAAACTGGCTTAAACAACTTTCAAATATAGCAGCGATAGCTATCTATATGTGAAGGAAAAACATAGAAGGGTTCGGAATCGCCGATTTTGGATGCACCCATTGAGAAAACATTCGATACAATGAATAATTTTAGTGTGTATAACGTGTTGTTTTCTTGTTGAAAACCAACTAAATTCAGGTCAATGTAAATTAGTGAGAACTCTAGGGGGGCCATGGCCCCCATGCCCCCCCTCAAATCCGCCAATGTGACTAAGGAGCCATGTAAAGTATTAGCTTGAAATGGAGTTATTGCTTTGATTACAATTCCATTTCAAGCCAAAAACTATGAGATTGGCAAGATTCCGCATATCCCAACTTTAGACAAAATTCGACTTACTCATTTATTCATCGGGGCTGCAGATATATACCGAGTACCAAGGTCTTCAAATAATTCATTATACATATATATGTAAATATTATGTGCATATTGGTTTTAAGACAACAAGGGATGAATAAGTTTGTTGAAACATTTATAACCAAGTTTTTCAACTGATTTCTCATTCAGTATCGGTTCGGATCCCGCCTTGGCGCCATTGCATATCTCACTGATACGACAAAATATAAACAATTACATATATTAAATATAGATTAAATATAAACGATCAACATTGTCTTCAAAATGATGATTAATACACAACATTATTGATTGTTTACAACTATATTACTGAGTATGCATGTAGTTCTGGAGTGAAAGATGTAAACTTACATAGTTATAAGTGTCATTATATATATAGGTGTGTGTGTGTATATATATATATATATATATATATATATATATATATATATATATATATATCTATAAATAAATGAGGGAGTGAAATGGCTCAGTGGCAAAGCGCTTAGTTGCTTTACCGAAGTTTCTGGGTTACTAATTCTGCTGTGATATAAATTCATTTGATCTGTTAAGAGCCACGGATGGATCATGTGGGATATGGAGGAGTATATTCTTTCTCTATAAAACCTTAATGGGGGAAGGGACTGGTGGCTGAACTTGATCTCAGACGAAGCACTTCGCTGCACAACCGAGGCAGTACTGTCTCTATCATGTACTGAACCCAAGACTCGTGGACAGACATTTTTTTATATATGATGAAATGTGGTTCCTAGTAATTCTAATGAAGATGAATTGAGCTTTTTATTTGTCACCTTTACAATTTGTTTCTTTGCTAATGCCCTAGAGTTATTAGGGTCCCGGCTAAGCAAACAGAAACCTTGCCGACGACTGAATCGGTTCTAATTCTCTACTGCCATTAAAGGAAAGATTGAAACTCGCCTTTTTTCGTGGCGGCGGCGAAACGGACCTTAATCACCACTCACGAATTCCATATGTTTTTTTATAACAAGGATCTGTCTACCCCTGACCTAGATATCTTGACCGAAACTGGAACATACTGATGAGTTAAAATATGAACTCTGAAAAAATTACTGAATAAACCGCGAGCTTCAGAGTCGACCCTTTACTTCTTTGATAAATTTGGACCAAAATTTTAAGTCTTGAAAGTCAGTATAACGGGTATTGATGTCCCAATAATTTTTTTGCCGGCACAAATTCTATTGGAAAATCAACATAATATAAGATTCCATTGAATATGGAGAGTGGGATTTAAAGTGATGAGGTACTGTGCTAAAGGTCCGTGGTTGAAATTAGGCGAAGGGAGATAAATCATTTAAGTTGTTTACAGCCATAGATGGACTGAGTGAGATCTGTAGACGCTACCGAAAATTGTGATACTGGGTGTTTTTTCTAATAAGATAAATTCATACAAGGACATCGTTATTTGTATCATTTAATATAATATATATATATATATATATATATATATATACCATATTGCCATATACCAGTGCTATATATACAGTCCCTGACCATATTAATGTGACCACTGGATAGATTCGTTCTTGTTACATGAATGCATAATCTTTTTGTATGCGTAATGATGTAAATCGAGTTTAAATATTAGTTTTATGGGTAAGTTAATTATCTGATAATAATATGAAATTGAAAAAAATAGTTTCGAAAATAAATCATTATTTTTTTATTTTGTGGTGTCACCCTATTTTAAATATTGATGAAGAAAAACTATCAAAATAGTTAAAATATATGATACTGATAATAAATCAATTATAAACTTATCCGAATCCGACTTGTATTTAATGAAAAAGAAACAATAAATCTACAAAAATTTCAAACACCGCGTCACTCGTAAAACAAAATGGCTGTACTGAAACCAATGCTGCCATTACTAAAAAAAAATACTTTAAAAAACTTATAACAGTGTTGCCATTACTTAAAACAGCAATTTATTAAGACACGCGAAAGTATATAAAAAAAATTAGGAAAAAACAAAAAGATAATCTTTCTTGGTGGTCAGATTAATATGGCCAGGGACTGTGTATATATATATATATACATATATATATATCTAAATATATGTGTTGTTTTACCAGCGCAGCTTGTATATCATTTACGATTTATATTTAGCTTATTAAAGTTATTTCATTGGATCCAGTACTTACTTTTATGTCAGTTTCTTACAATAACTTAATCTTACGGTATGTTAAATTGGGTTACTCTTTTCCGTCAGTTGTATTTTTATCATTGTAGACCGTTGCGTACTTCAATGTTTCCTCCGTGAGTTCTTATCTGCTTTCTTATCATTCGGTAGAAAACCTACAAGTTCCTCAGGGCCACGGAAGGAAACATATTTATTATAATACAATTGGGAAAAACCACAATGCAAAGCCTTATGTTTCAAAAAATACACCTACTTACCAGTCGACGTTTCGCCTATTCAGGCATTATCAAGACACCAAAATCAAAAAAGGTTATGTGAATCGCATCTCGAAGAAAAAGCGTATTACTTTCGTTCAGTTGTATGTTGAACGTCTTGGTGGTGGGGTGCTGTCTCATGTTTGGAGCCTGTTTGGGCTGTTGATCGTTGGGATGTATTGCACCTTTTTCTTCGAGATGCGAGTCACATAACCCTTTTTGATTTTGGTGTCTTGATAATGCCTGAATAGGCGAAACGTCGACTGGTAAGTAGGTGTATTTTTTGAAACATAAGGCTTTGCATTGTGGTTTTTCCCAATTGTATTATAATAAATAATAGTGTTTCTTTTTGAGTTTTTGGCTCTATTTTAGTGAAACATATTTATATTTATTTCACTTCACTTATTTTTGCCTCCCTCAGTTCATCCTTTTGTTAGTCCTTAATTGAGCCTTCTTACTTAGTACTCTTTGTTTATGATCCTTTTATTAAATCGAAGATTAATGAATTAAAACCATTGTGATAATGAACGGTCTCCGAAAACTATATTACTTTCCTTTCTAAAATAAGACTCTGGATTATTTAGGATCCTTACCAGTTCTACACTACCAACCGATGTAAGAATTACTTTGACATATTTCTTCTTGCAGTGGAGTAGAAAATATATATAAAAAAAAATTAAAATAAGATTTAAAAAAAAGGAAACAAAACTAAAAAAAGAAAACAGTTTTCAATAATTTTAAAATGAGAATTTAGTACTTGATGTTAATTGTTGTGAATATGTTATTGCCTGATGTTGGTAAAACTAGTGTCTCTATGAAATTATTTTGAGACGCACCCCGCGTTTTTTACGACCAAAATAACTGTTGCGTTTATCAATCTATTGTTTTTTTAAGATACTTCTTTTATTTTTTAACAGATTTTTTCATATTAAAGATTGTTTTTTTTAAAACTATTATTCATTAATTCCACTACCTATTGTTAACGATCGATCAATCGTTTTAAGCTTTTATTACAGTTGTTCAATCAGTAATTTCTATTCTTTACAAAATATACTCCCTAGTTGAACATACCAGCAGCCATATCGTCCCTACCATTTCCAACTATCGAATGTGAAAATCGGTACTTTTGAGGAGAATTAAAAAAAAAAAGCAGTTTCAAGGTTCAATAAAAATTAGTGCCCATAGTCAAATCTATGACATTCGTTATATGTTGTTTGACTGATAGATGCCTCTATTTGAATTTTATATCAATTATCAATACTAAAGCAACAGCTAAAAATTGAAAACGAAAACTGTGTTTTTTCCACATTCGATAGTTAGTAATGGTGGGGTCGATATGCTTGTCTCTAATATTTAACCAAGTATATCTTAATACATTGCACAAAGCACTATCCTGTTTTCGGATATGAAAAATCGGTAAGGTATCGGAATGTACCCGAACAAGTAATGAGACAAACTTATTGAAGTATTGTAATGTCATCGGTCTTTAAGAAGTGGCCAAAGTTTCAATTTGATACGATGTTTTGAACTGGATGAAAATCGAGATCTAAGATTCCGTTACATATAAACGCACTTGTAGGCAAAGCTAATTAAACCGGGTTAAAAAAGGAAGGTGCTGAAGAAGATATGGCAGGCCTTTCTGTAATACCATATTTGAAATGTTTTAATAAAAAAGCTTTTTAAACGAGAAGCTACTTTATCCAACTCTACCTGAGCTGTATCCTTTTAGTACTGATTGCCACCACTTCCCCGAACTTGATTTTCATTCGGCACCCCTCCCGAAATGGTAATCCGTGCAGCCCAGTTGGCTAATCCGCCAGCAGTTCCCGGAGTACGAGAGTGGAACAGGAGTCCCCGAAGGAGGAAGGAGGACACAGGATACGAAAAGAATTCTTTGCCCGGAGTAACGGGGCCAGTTCCTTAGCGGGCGACCGTCTCCTGACCCCGGGCAGACAGCGTGGTGCTCGTTACTTCTTCTCGTTGGGGGTACGCGTCCAAGGTCCCGACCTGCATGACTCTCCGCCTGGGTCCCTGGTCCACGGCTCAGGATGGCTTGCGAGGGAAATGTTTTACGAAAAGATTGGAGTCTACTTCGAATTGCCAATTTTTTTTTTTAAGGAATCTGAAAAATACTCATTATATCTGTTATTTCATAAGGAAAATGGTATAAAGCCTTTCTTTGGTTGTGCGCTGTAGAGGACGTTATTTTGCTTTTTCTCAGTCTTAATGTTGATTTAAAATTAGGTCTAAATATTGGCACAAATAAATATTTTGCTTATTTTCTAGATTGCTAAGGATATATACGGTCAACCATTTCCACAGTGATATGAGCATACCTAACCTTCGGCTAAATATAAGTAAGGACCCTCCTAGGGCTCACCCATCCTCTATAAAATATTATAAAAATAGGGTACCCAAAATAAGGGCGGGAAATCTGAGCGTGACCTAGGACAAGTCACCTCCTTGCAGAACCGTTGTCCATGAAACAGTAGAGTCTCTACCTTGTACTGAGCCCCAGACCCTTTATGGGTTGTAGTGGTACAGGTTTTTTAAATGTAAGTAATCCACGGCAAAGTACATTGTCAGGTAGTTTCATTTAATGCAATGATATGGATTTATAAGATTATATAAATTAGTATAAATAAAGGTTTGAATAACTTTCCTGTTGACTCAATGAATTATCAAGTAGCCGAGGTGGGTAACTAAAAGATTTTTATAGGCTGGAAGAAATAAAAGTAGTACCAATAGTATTTTCTACCAATGGCCTGATTCTAGGAGAAATAATTGATTCATTGAAGATCCTTGAACTCATAAAAAGGACTGCAAATAGTAGTACCATTATATGAGGGACCACACGTGTAGTGACAATTTTTTAAATATTAGTTGGAACAGGCTAATGTCCTTAATTTTGACCATGGTCCGGATAAGCCAGGTCATCCAGTATTAAAAGTTCTAAGAGGAAATTATAATCATATTAAAATATGTTGGAGATGTCTTAATTTTTACTTACAAAGGAAAATGGATGTTCTTAATGGGAGCGAGTATAGAGTTCTGAGTCGCTATGCTGAGGGTTTCTTGTTCAAATTCAGCAGTGTCAGATGAATGATTTATTCTGTGAACAGTCATGGACGGAACCTTTTTAATCTGCATACCCTCCAGGGTTCATCCAGCCTCTATAAAGTGGATCCTTCATCTAATATTTTCTACATCTCATGTGGTCATGTGGTACATCAAAGCTGACATCAATTCACCTGAATATTACCTAGAGGTTTTATGTTCAGAAAAAAAGGAACTAAATTATTTGTCTCTTATAATGTAAAATATAAAATATTATTTTTACATTACATTATCCTTATTTTATCAATTTCTCTTAACCATTAATTTGATAGGATTAGTAAGTGTTAAAATTGATTCCTAGGTTTTTCAAATAAAAGAGTTAAGTTGGGAACCGTATAGTCGAAACTACTGCTATATTGTTATATCGTGTGAATGGGGACAAAATAAATCCAGTCCTTTCAGTGAACCCAGTAGTTCCAAGCTTCATCAACTACGAAGTTAGATCGTCTAGAGTTCTACTGATCGTTTTTAAAATGGAATTTAGTAAGTTTAACTTTTTTTAATGCCTAATGAAAATCTTCTAGCATTCTTTCTCTAAATTGTTTAGATATAAATCGTTTCGTATTATATCACGTTTACCCTTCATCGGATACCAATGACATCCTGTCTTCCAGTATTCTTTAATAATTTCCCACTGACTCCTGTAGAACAATTTCGGTACCTAAGACTACATGTTAGCCAATATTTAACTTGGAATTCTTATACAAGACAGAAAAGACAATAAACTACTCAAGGTCACCAGTGGTCTAGTGGTTAGCGTAACAAACTACTAAACTCAAGATCGCGGGTTCGTAGCCCGGCAGGTGGCCCTAGGATTTTTTTAAGGGAGTAAAAAATCCTTAGTTACGTCGTCCTTCGGAATGGGCGCTACACGGGGGTCCCGAGCCTGTACGATGTCAGGTACTCGTTAAAAATCCCTATCCTAATTAAACCTGGATAGACAAAATTTAGAGCTCCCACTGTAGCATCGTCCGATTAGCCATAGCAGCATAAAGTGACGTTAAATGAACAAACAAACAATAAACTACTCGACGTTTCATGTTACTACAACTTTCCAAGACAAACGCTATCAACTCCCAATTAATTAAAAAGGACTCATATACATAACCATTATTAGACTATCTGAAATTCTATTGGACATTTTGAGCAGAGCTTTGCGACTCCACTAAGCCATCGATTTCCTCTCGTATTCAATCCTTACAATCCAAAATCCTCAATGCTCCTTACTTTGTTACGATTGATCCATAATAACCTTAAGGTCTCTTTTGTTATTGATATGGCCCTAATTCCGACATCATTCATGACAACTTTGTTCCCACTCAAACCCACTAGTTTCAAACCTAGCTACTTCTTCAATTCCCGATAATCCGCCGAGGCGACTGATATGAGATGGTTTCGTAACCTTCTAACTTGAATTTGTAGATTGAGTACTCCCAGTAGGTAGTTTCTCTATTCGTCTTTGTCTCGTGTCATGTTGTATCATTCATTCTATTTGTTGTATTAGAATAGTACAGTTGTAAAATTTCAATAAATAAATTTTATAAAATGTTTTGTATATGTATTGTTTGTTATTTATATCGTAGACATTGAAATAAATTTATATCCATCTTACACTTCTTCCATATCGTCACTGCCAAAATAATACAGCCTATCTACAGCTTTTGGTGAACATGAGTTAGTAACGCAGATTCAATTATACAGCATTAAAAAAAGTTTTCAAGGTTGAACGCAAGGAAGTGCTCTAATTAGCAATTGAAAGATAACTGATATACATATGGCGCGTTTTTTTCTCTCTCCTGTAAAATCGCCCATATTGTAGATAGGCAGTGTTGTTTTGAAAGCGACGATATGTAATATCAGACGGCTTTGAGTCTAAACATTAAGCTATAGTATTATTATGCAATAATCTTTAAATAATTGATATTTATTTATTTTTATAATGCAATTGGGAAAAACCACAATGCAAAGCCTTATGTTTCAAAAAATACACCTACTTACCAGTCGACGTTTCGCCTATTCAG
Organism: Arma custos; assembly: GCA_037127475.1. Classification (NCBI taxonomy): domain Eukaryota; kingdom Metazoa; phylum Arthropoda; class Insecta; order Hemiptera; family Pentatomidae; genus Arma; species Arma custos. The sequence goes on from CM073759.1 coordinate 119,642,428, forward strand.
GCATTATCAAGACACCAAAATCAAAAAGGGGTTATGTGAATCGCATCTCGAAGAAAAAGGTGCAAAACATCCCAACGATCAACAGCCCAAACAGGCTCCAAACATGAGACAGCACCCCGCCACCAAGACGTTCGACATACAACTGCATATATACTGGTAAGTAGGTGTATTTTTTGAAACATAAGGCTTTGCATTGTGGTTTTTCCCAATTGCATTATAATAAATAATAGTGTTTCTTTTTGAGTTTTTGGCTCTATTTTAGTGATTTATTTATTTTTTATACTTGCGTCTGTTAAGTCCTAATGAAGACCCCAAATGCAATCTTATTTTGCAGTTACTTACTGTTTAATACTTCATTTTTTACCTCCACCCGGACCAGCATTTTTCCTATATCATATTTAATATATATGAATATGTAGATGAATATAGTGATAATGAAAATGTAGTTCCATTCGTCAAAAATTTATAATATTGGGCAGTTTGTATGGGACTAGAGAGGCTATATTGTGGTAGGTGACTATAATACTGGACGCTATCAGGGCACTATTTGCCCTAGTCAGGTAATCGAGCCACTGGAGAATCGAAGGCTGGAAACTGGAACGCCTTATCAGAGCGACTGTCACTCAGTCGCGGTTCCTTCTTCTATCTCCTCCTTTTGTCTGACGTGTATTATTGGTCGTTGTCCACCATCGTTCCTCTTCCTCCATTATTCTATTCATTTTATTATTTACCTGCAAACAGCAATGTGACATTAAAATTCCATTTGTAACTAAAATAATTATAAACATATTATTTGCTGTATCCTACCGTAGGTTCTAATAACCAGGATCTATGAAATTGTGTTTGAGTTTCAGAATTATATAAAGAAGGCTTAAATTGTATGTTGTTAGGTTTCTTGGAGAGTTTGGGCGCCAATATTGGCTAGCATTTTTAATGGAATATCCAAGATCCGATTAAAACCAAAAAAAAAAAAAATGTTTAAATTCTACCATGGACTGTAAAATAAATTTCTTTCTATTGTTCATATCGATAATGAAACATTTAAATATTTACTTTTTCTTCCTTTATCATCTATGGATAAAGCCCCCCCCCCCCGACGTATTAACAATACAAAAAAATTAATAAAATTTTCAATCTAAAATTATCAATTGCAATTGTTTCTTTATTCATAAACTCCATTTTCATTATATAACCTGCGTATGAGTTTGACTCTTAACCTCACTGCCCTGAAGATGACCTAAATCTGAGGACGAAACATAGGCAAAATAAAATAAGTCCTTTTATTTTGTACAATCATTGACTGCACTCTCTGCACTCCCTGGCCATTTCAAACCGCTCTTAAAATTATTCTTAGTTTCTAATAATAAAATAATGAGTAATTTTGTAGAGTTTCTGGTAAAAGTATTTTTATTTTATAAGCTAAAGCGATTAAAGCTGACAGAGGTTTAGAATTATTATGCACCACACTGCACATGTCCTATAAGTTTTATTATAATGCTATTATCTTTCATTGTTAGTGTTTTTCATTCCATACACTTTGCAAACAGTAGTGAAGAATTTTTGTATATGCTCTGAATTATTTTTTGGGCAGAACACAATACTTATACAAAGCAATGCAAAGCCAGTTGTATTATTAATGATCTTGAATAAATAATATTTTTTTCTAGGTTCGAAGGATTCATTTTTAAATTTAAAAACATTATCAGGTACATTTTATTTGATGTCTTAGTCAAATCATTGTTTACTTAATATTTTCTGTAACGCTTTGCAATTTAAACATAATGTTAATACAGCTCACAACATATCTTCATAAAAAAAATTTAAAAATCAAATTAGGTTAATATATTTTTTAATAGAGCAGGTTAAAATGGCTTGGAACATTGTATATTATTCCAATATTGGTCGTATGTCACTACAAAAAAAGGTTATTTCTCATCTTGGAAAACACTTTTAGTGTTTCCTTCTTATAATCAATTTCCAAGAAAGAGAGAAATGTATTTATAGCCCAAGATGGAATTTAAATATTGTTTCTTTTTTTTGTTTTTTATATTGGATCTTGAAGATTTAATTTTTTGGCGCCCAAATTCTTCATGAATCCTAGCAACAATCAATTCAATTTTTTTTTTATACAATTCTGAGATTTACATTTCATCTCAAATATCCTGGTTATTGTTATCTTTGGTAGGATACAGCAAATAACATATTTAAATATGCCATGCTGTTCCATTAGGATTCCACGTTGTTTCTAGCCAGTTTTAAAATGTAATTATCTAAAGCACGATCCGTCCCCTTGTTTTCGATGTCACAGGGCCATCCATGTCTTTCGTATCATTCCATTTCGCCAGAACGATCCCAATCGATGGGAGAAAGATCCCAATCGTTCGCTTGGATAATGGATCAATGTTAAGTTCCTAGCCTTCTCTTTGTTGAGCGCTCTGCTTGTCACGGGGTTGTAATAATTGATTGCACCACACTTGCTCTCACCCTGGGCGTTATATAAACACTTGAGAGGATAGAACATCCTTATCTGGTGTGCGCATGACTATCTCATCTCTCCGTCTCATCTGGTCAGTACGGCCACTTCACTGGAAAAAAAAAAAAGAAGACTCCGAAGACCACATGTTACCATCACAAGACTGGTCATAATGAATAGGACTGAAATGATCTGTCTTGGAACCCGATCCCCGGTTCGGCTCAACAGAATGAACATTATCCTAGAGGACGACCTCTGTAATTTCTCTTTCAGACCTACTTCTTCTCATACCTGAATATCTAGAATTATCCTAAAAATCATTACATACTCCTATAATTATTGTTCATTAAAATCTTTACAAATGAGTAAAATATCTTAGTTCTTTGAAGAATGCTTCTTTTACCTCCTCTCTCGAGTAGAAATAAGACGTACTAAGCTGTTTAATTAGTTCAGAATGAGTTCTAACGGCGCCTCAAACACGATTCAAGGACCCTAAAGTTTACTGTACCAATATTGGAATTGTAACAAACCCAGGAAGTTGTACATCATCTAATATTCTAATTTCTCTATAGGCAGTTACTGAAGTTTAATTTACTTAGTAAGTGTATTTAAGTAATAAATTATTTAACAACTTATGTTTTAATATTTTCAATAATTATATTTATTAGATAGAAGTTTATGTTGTGTATTCTTTAATGTTCGTTAGTTTCTATTTTGATTGCCTATGTCGAGTCTTATTATGTTTAAAAGAAAAAAAAAGGAATAAATAATGTTTAAAAAAAAGATTTATTTATAATTTGATTAATTAAAATTTGTTAACATCAATATATGCACACCGTCCTTAATCACTTAATTTTGAAAAAATAGGAAATTCCACACCTGGGGGTGGAGCGTGATCATGTTCACGTCATCTACCTACCCAACTGTTGTTTTAGAAACAGTACAATCTCTCCCATGTTTTAAACCCTACATCACAGTAGTAGTCAGATAAACTCGACCAAATCAATTCCCTGCACACTGTTGGCTTTGAAACAGTGCAATGTACTTTCCTAAGTGTTACAGGCATTCATATATTCAGCATCGGGACGTTGTTGGAACTAGCACCACGGTTCTGCTAGACAACAAAAAATGCATTATTCATAAAAGAAATTGTTATGACTTATACATATATCGTACCAACGCTAAAATTTGCCTAATTAATATGGCCTCACTCGTTATTTTAAATAATAATGACATCGCAATTTGTATATATTGTTGATTTAAAGAAATCTGAATCAATAACAGAACTAACGTTAAAAAATGTTGCGCAAAAATTTTCACTCTTAGACGCCCTTCAGACCCACCCTAGCTAGTGCTCAATGGCAGCAACCTCCCGTAGAATAAAGAAGGAACAAAATATCTCGGAATTTATTTAGATCGTCGTCGTACCTGGAACCAGCATATCAACATCAAATTAACACAGGCCTATGCACGATTAGCTCTACTTTATCCGATAATTAATAGAAAATCTATATTAAAACCAGAAACAGCCTTATTAATTTATAAAACCATTCTTAGACCTCTACTAATGTACGGTTGTGAAGTGTGGGGTGCAGTGTCAACAACTAAGCGAAATAAATTGTACTGACTAGCCCTGAGGAAGCTCACAACACGATGAGCGAAAGCTTGGCAAACAAAACCAACACCACACGGTCCATCCCGGAAAAAAGATTATATGGACAATACCGCAGACCGTGGAAGCCTACATGAACAAATAAATACTTGTTGAAAACGTCTGTTATTGAGTAATGAAGCAACGGATGTTTCTTGTAACTAGAAGGTTAGTAATTAAATGTAAATATTTTTTACCTAATATTTTAGTAATTTAGTGGCGTTTAATTAATCTCGACCAGTATGGCATTGCTGCGCTGGTGTTTTAGTATAATCTCACCATTACAGTGTTGAAGGAAGGTAGATCGGATTGCGTCAGACGAAAGCCACTCTATAAGGCCCTGTGACCGCCCTGCGTGAGGTGACTGTAGCCAGCATAATTAATTAATTATTTCTCCTGTTGGAATTATATAAATTGCTAGTCATCAGTTACACAACCTTAGACGATGGGGTTGTGCCAGGTCAGGAGTAGATTAGGGTTGTATCATCTGCGTTCTTGGCGGTTTTCTTCAGTTGAATTCAATTTTTTAGTTTTCACTACACAATTTTGTACTTATTTTTGTACACTGTGTTAGATTGCACTTTTTCTTTTTTTTTATATATACTGCACACTTTTCTTTGTTTTTAAGGCTCTTTTCTGTTTTTTTATTGTATGCTACTTGGATATTTCCTGCCCAAAGCCTATGTTTATAACCTTACCCTTATAATAAAATATTTTTTACAATACAAAATACCTTAAAACTTATAATACAATATTCCTTTTCTATAATCTATAATTACTATTCTATATTACATAGATCTGTGCTAATTAATACATTACTCGCACAACACGAATGTATATATTATATTTATTTTTATATAATAGAGAGATTATACAAACTGATTACAGTAAAATAAAAAGTATATGCCATATGATATCTTTGCACCAGAGGTAAAGGACACTATTTCAAAAAAATAGGTAATATTAAGCTAAATTGTCTTAAATGAATACTATGGTCAATACTTCCAATTACTTATCAAAGTCAATAACAATGTAAAGAATTTTCAATTAGCTGTTTCAGTAATTTACGATGAAACAAATTTTAATAGTTCAAGGTTATGGAAAATTGGCTCTCCTGAACTAAGAAAAAATTACAAAAATGTGACATTTGTCTTTTACTTCCGGGGTACTGTTATAGTCTTCTTCAATTTAGCTAGTAAAAATACTATTAAATGAGTAAATAATAAAATATTAATGTCTCGATTTATAGTATATTATGTCAATTGATAGCTGTTCTATCTTTTATTTAAATCTGCGAGGAATTTAATTGTGTCTGTCCAATCGCTGCTAGTAATGCGCTCTAAAACCGTGAAATAAGAATTCTCCTTTACAGAACCTTAAAGGGTAGCAATCACAATTTAACTTTAAAACGTAGCAACCAACGGCTGGGCTATAACCTCAACGCCATATACGAGTCAAATTGCTCAGTTTGACATTTACACTTGAGCCCGATGAGAAATCCAAAAGGTTTTTATCGTTAGCGCTTTTCCCAGTTTTATTTCTCATAAAGATCTCGAGGGAGTCACATCTGGAGAATCACGACCGCCCTGATACTCATTTGAGTCGATGACCTAAGCAAGGCAAATAAATGTCCATCGAGTACCTCTGATTTGCATTGAACATATGCAAATGAAATCCGGTCTGTGTCTTAAAGTTTATTGTTCATATAAAGGGAGGTCTAGTCTTCTAGTGACTCTTAAACAAGGATTCTTTGATTAGTTGAATTAATGTAATTCGAATCATTTTTTTTTTCCGCTGATGTTTTTAAACAAACCTTCAGACTCGGTGGTGGCGCTTGAAAATATTAATATTCAGGAACCGGATCTCCATTTCCATCCTTTTTAGATATCTCAGCTCGGAGATGTATTTGAAATAGTCTAGAAAAACTAAAAAGATTTTTTTCATAAAAGAGGTCTGATATCGACTTAGTTAAAGTTAAACCACAATACAATGTGTTCATGTTTCATGTCTTAATTATAAAAAAAAACACATCAACTTTGGTTGCAATTAAATCTTAATCATATTCAAAAGGTGCAGATGAATACCTAAATAAGTATCACCTTAATGTCACATTTGTTACTGATTTGGCCCGAATCCGATATCATTCAGCGTTAAACTTTGTTCCCACTCAAACCCACTAGTTTGAAGCCTAACTTCTTCGATTCCGGATAATTCTCCGAGGCGTCTGAAAAGAAGATGGTCTCGTGAACTTCTAAGTTGAATTTGTTATTTGAGTACTACCAGTGGGTTTTTTCTCAATTTTCCTTTCTATATCATGTCATTATATATCTTACATTCTATTTGTTTGATGTATTATTATAATACAGTTATAAATTTCAATAAATAAATTATTTTAATCAAGCATAGATTATTAATTCCGCCCTGGTTCATTCTATACCGTTCCGTTTTAAAAAGTTTGGAACTAAACATAACCTCCCATAACTATTCACTTCCTCGTTCACTTCCCTATTATTCTTTTTTTCCAGTCTTCTGCGAACGCCAAGTTTTGTAAGCGACGCGAAAACTATTACACGCTCATTTACTAACCAACAAGAAATGGCTAATGAGCTGTTCGCTAGGTCGTCGCGGTTGGACAAAGCCATGTCACAGCTCTCGAGGTTCTAGAACTCGCGCTAAAGTTAGATTAGCGATAATTTTCCCCTCTTCCAGCCTCGTCTTTATTTATAGTCGCTTGGCAGAATGTTTTTCGTTAATTAGTTTGTTTATTTAGCCTCTTTTCAGCCTCCAACTGCAACTCAAATCATTAGCCAACTTGTTTTCCGTCGTCCATGTATTAATGTATGTATGTATGAATGTAGCTTAAAAAAATCAGGTTTCTAATATTACTATTATATGAGAGTTTATAGAGAAGCTAGATCGCACTTGTAAATTTATCTGGCTTGTAGCTACTATAGTACATATTCTTGTTTTTATAACTTTAACCGTTGTTTTTGTTTTTATTAAATATTTTATTTGAAAAGAAAAGATATGACCAGGACTGGGACTCGAACCCGGGTCTCCCCCCTGTCCGTGGTGGTGCTTTAACCATCTCAGCCATTCTGAGAGCCATTCTTCTCGGTGAGTCATATCCCTTATTTCCAGTTTTCTTCCTCGAATATATAACATCAATTAATATAATTCAAGATAAAAATATAAAGTATCAATATACGAGTAATTCAATGTAATTTCCTCCATACATTTTTTCATTCAAATCTACAGTTCAAGAAACAAACGGCTAACCTACTGTATCTGTTGACTCAGAAGAATTTTATTTAATTTAGATCCTGAGGTTTATTACTATCGTATTCTTGTTGGTTCAGAGAATTGAGGTTAGCACATAGTTAAAGGCGCCAATAAAATCATAATAAAACCGCTCGAAGCAAAGCTTCTTCATTGCGTTGAAAGCATAAATTTTCAGGAATTTATCTCTTTGACTTTTACATCAAACTCCTGCGAAATTTATATTCAACGAAACTGCTATCCCAATATTTTTCGCAGCATTATATACGCGATCCCTGAAACGGAACAATAAATTAAGCCTTTTCCGTTGAGCAGAAGTCCTGATAGATCCCGCGGATAAACATTCTTGGCGGAGTGGAAACGAGGTGTTAGTTCTTGGCGTGAGGATATATAGTGTGATTTAACGCTGTGCCAGTTCGGGTGACTAAACCGGGCCTGCTATGATAGAACTGTTGGCTTCAAACTTTACAACTTCTACCAGAGATAGCAAGTTCTTTGAGTACTGTCATTACTTAAAGATAGCTCGTAGGTTTAATAACTATAAGCGTTATCTATTGTTGAAGGGGAACGAGTTAGCTTAGTGCGTAGAATGCAGAGTTGCTATTCTGAAGGTTCCGGCTTTTAAATTCAGTTCCGGGATCTACAGAACTTCTTGGGGCTCATCCTCTTTAAAGGGGTATCCTTAATTAGAGAAAAAGCTTGGCGGTTGAGCATGATTCTCGGACAAAATCACCTTCGTACTTAACCATTGCCCTAGAAACAGTATAGTTTTTTTTCATTTCCACAATCGATATAATTCTCATTATGCTTATAATTCATCAAAGTGATGAATATAGGTGATATTGATTATATTAAAAACTAACTGTTTTTTTTTCAATGGATTTTTACTTAACACTATATACAATAAATATGTAGTGCACATTGCTGACATACATAGTACTTAAAAATATTTCCGAAAAAGGTAATATTTTATCAAGTTTTTCCTTTTTGTAATGACACAAAGGACCTCGTCATTTGAACTGTCGTATTCTTGATATTCGTCCGGTAATCCCTTATTCGTCACCGATGCTGCTACCTTCTTTCATCCATCTTCAGCTTTGTTTTTTCTTGAAAAACCGCGATAGTATCCAGTTTCATTCTGAGACTTTTGCTTTCCAGAACATCATCACCTAATCTCCATCTCTTGTAAATCTTTTTCTATCTCTTTGAGCCAGGCAGGTTTGGTCTTCTTTTCTTTAAAACACATAAAAATCCGGTTAAAATTTAATCTAATGTGTCACTCTTAAAAAGTGGCCATAAAATGCAATTCTTTTTCTCATAGCATCCGATATTTCATGAAGTATTTTATATTAAATGTTTACAGCACTTAAGAAAATTTAAATTAAATTTAAGTAGCCCGAACAAAATAAATGATTTTAGTGAGAACTGTTAATGTCATTTAAAAGGACTATCAGTATATACTGTTCGAGAGTTTATACTGAATTGTTGTTGGTGCACAATTGAAAAGAATATATTCGCTCCTCGGAGCTCTTTTAACTCGGTCGGAATAGCCGCCTCGTTTCTGTCACAGTCGGAGGAAATGAGACGTCAGTGGCGTAGTAAAGGCATAGAATCGGGAAGACATATTTCACCTCCACTATCCAGCCAGTGTTGGTCTCCGGGACATGTCACATTCACGACCTATAGCTCCCTTAGGCACTAAACATAAATATTTTCCCGACTGACTGTGGTCAGTAAAGGAGGTCAAGTCGGAAGAAGCGGGCTGTCGGTATTAATAGTAAATAGGGCGGTGGGTACCTGCGGCTTTGACTGACAGCGGAGCGTCTCATCAGTCGCGTCGGCGCTTTCGCAAGCGTACTATTTGGCGGGCGATGAACCGGAGGCGATTAGGAGCAGGGGTAGATTGGGAGTACAGTGCTATGTGTATCCTCTCTAGGTAAGTCTGGAGTGTCCACGTTATCGACGAAGCTTCTGTAATACGAGTATATCAACAACTTCTACACATTGAAGAGAAAACCTGCGAAGAAAAATCTCGTCGCTAAAGAAGTATGTTGTAATAATTATATAATAGAAAGTCGAAAAAAGGATCAAGCCCTTTTTTTTAGTGTTAAACATTGTAATTGTTTATAACCCATACTTGTTTCTTAGCCGTCAAATTTGAACCTTCATCAGGATTTTTAAAAATGAATAACTCACTTACCTTGATATTATAAAAACTGTAATTACAATTGGCAAGTACATAGTTATTTTTGAAAATTTCTACAATAGATTTCTGATCTTTGATTAATTCTCTTCATACATATAATTTATCTGTGACGAATATATATTGTTAATATAGGAATATATTGTGAACAAGTAACTCTTTCTTTCATACCGAGAAATTACTTCCACATTTCATAAACTTCAATGAACATCAATTGAATAATGATTTGAAGTTAACGGAAAATTACTAAAATATTTTCGATCCAAAGAAATTATGATACTATTTAGTTCATACGAAAAATTTAAAAACTGTAACTGTAATTATTATGGGCTCCACTTTATTCATGATTATTGTGGAATCAGTTTAAAAAATATATTGTCAAAACTGACATGGAAAAAGAACCCAAATAAAAGATGGATGAGCGATCTTTTTCGCGAATATATGAGGGAGTACTCTCAGTAGTTGACCTGACACTGACCTTCCCCATGTATTAGACACAATATAATAACCATTATAAAGAATACCATCCAATACCAGTTGCTATTAGAATTTATTTATTTATATCTTACATATAAATATATTTAGTATTATTCTTATTATGTTTGCAATAAAACAAATTAAATAACAGCTGCACATTTCCATGAACTCTGTTGTCGGACTTATCCTCATACGCACTTGGTGAATACTAAATAAATTATGGTTAGCTATAACATTATATCTTAGATAACGGCTATTATAATCCAGTCGTGGTTTCAGATTGTTTAAAATTATTTTCGTAGCATGCTATCAATTTTTGTTTTGGAATATTTTACATTAGTACTTAATCTAAGCTTCCTTATACAATGGAATTCAATGTCTGTCAACGGTCAACTTAGAACCACTCAGATATTTGGTTTTCGCTAATTCTTTCTTCTTCTCCGGATGTTGCCTTCTTCTCTCATCCGTCCGTCCCCCCATGGTCTTACCTTGTTGCCTCCTCCACAAGAACATCGTTGTTTTTGAGTCGGATCCTAAATCTCTCTCTGTCCAGGCAGTTTTCATCAGTAAGTTCTTCTTTCATCTGCTTTGCATAACCACTATGGCTTTTGGGATGGTTTATCTTATAAAATTTGAATACCGTTAAAACAATTAATTATACTAATTTTTTATTATTATTATTTTTACAGTTTTATATTAGACAAGAGGACGGTCATTAGCTTACGAATTCATAGTTATTAACACAGTAGTGCAATTTGTGTTCGCTCCCTATTATTTGTTTATTAACCAGCTAATCCGATAAAATTTCACTAGGGGCTCTCCGATTTCGATTGGTATTGGTTGATCAAACACTTAAGATAGAGCGGACAGTGAAGGATAGTCCTGGAAGATGGCGAACCGGTAGAGGGGCGATCAGGACAAAAAGAAGAGAATGAATAAAAATCGTCCCGGGCAGCCTCCAAGTAAGGAGTTAGCTTTAAAAACCAGTCGAGGTTGTTCCACGTTTGGTATGTTACGTACTGGAGCAGCTCGGGGAAGCCCAAGTCCGAGGGTATCTGCACATGGTGGGATTCTACTGGAAGAAGAATTATCCACGAGGAGTCAGTACTTGGTCCGAAGAACGTTGTGTAGAGTATCTCCTGTCCGTAGGGATTCGCCAGTGAAGGGTATTTCGTTTTCTTTGAGAATATACTTCAGCAGCTTTGCAGCGATATGGATCCATCCACCAAGACAACCATCTAATTTTCTGGTGTGTAAGAATCAAACATTTATGATAATATTACAGCCTTCTCATGTTTTGGCCTTTCCGTTGTAGTGTGGATAAGGCCCATCTTCTGGACATGATGGCGTTGTTTGTTATAATTTACTAGCATAATCAATTATTGTATAGCAATGCATCTATTCAGTTTTAGATTTAAATTCGCGTTTGCTTCATTATTTAGACTACCGTAAAAGTAATGTATCCATTAATAATAATATGAGACACTATCAAATTATATCCTTAGTGCTGCCTTGAAATAATTTTAGGTCAAATAATAAAAGGCTAATGTAAAACAGATTGTATACTGTAGTATATGTGTTATTCATTAATGAAATCTAGGAGAATAAGAAAATTTACCTAAGTGGCATAATACAAAAAAAAAAAAAGCGAATTTCTAAAAAGAGTGAAATACATAACTAAAAGTCAGTGTAGTAGCATTTAATATTCTGATAAAAATAAATAAAATTAGCCAACGAAAGACCGGTATTGATTAATTTATTATTGATTAATACAAACAACCATTACTTAAAATCAATAATAAAATTGTTCGAAAACAATATTTAAATGACAGGAGGGTGACAAAAGATTAGCTACCGTCTTCGTAATTACCAATGACTTCTAGCCCTTTGTTGTCTGCTAATTGTTAATAAATTTATTGTCTGCTAACTATTGTTTCTTGTAAGAGAGCCATGATATTTATAATTAAAGTAAACTCCATACTTTCCACAAACTTACTTCTTAATATCGGAGAGTCCTAAACATCCGATTTTTTGAATTTTGGAAACTTTAGGGCGGTATTTAAAATAATTTTAAGACGGGTTTTATGTTATTAACAAAGAATTACTTGGAATTGTATTAATTACATTAAAATTTCATCGAACCAGTAATGTAGTTATTAAGAATAAATTTTCATTAAAAACAATTCTTGTACAAATTAATAATGATGACGGGATTGCGAAAATTCACATGCTTTCAAACTACAATGGCAATTAAAATTATTAATTTTTATCTTCACTGACTCATCAAATTTATTTTAATCTTTAAATCCTTCAAACTTTTGCATAAATTCATGTCCTCAAGAAGTGGGAAATAGCGCATAAAATTTATATCGTAGAATTTCCACCGGTCAAATGCAAAATATAATTGTGTCATAAACTAAAACATTTTATTTGTTTTCATATTTAATAAGCAACGGTTTTATGATCCATATTTAATACTTGTCTATGATGATGTCAAAAGTTTGGTCTTAAAAGACTTTACGACTACATTTAATAAGGTGGGTGGCCTAAGAGATTTAGGAGTAATGGACTGTAATGAAGTTCTTGACGTATTTTTTATTTTAATAATTATTAACTGTTGTATTATTATTTCTGTATCATAGTAGTAATTGAATGTAATAAACATCTTATTACCAGATAATAGAGAAATATAATAACATTTTTCATTACAACCAATAATGAACTACTTTATGAGCTAAATTTACTAGACATACAATTACTACACATAGTTCCAATATTAAACTAAAATATAAAACCCGGAAACGTAAATGATGTAGGAGTATAGGTTCACGATGCTCATTGTTGGATGGATAGAATCACTAAATGGGTAGTCAGTTCTTTGTTGATGGACAAAACGTAGACAGGAGAAACGATGCGTTTCTTTCATCGTTGCCATAGTAACGGTGCTATTACAGTTTCTTCTGAACTGTTAATCAAGTGGGGGGGGGGAGAAAATGATCCGGGATTTCATTGACCTCTACCCGGACCATATTTTATTTATTTTTTCTATTCCAACTATTTCATTTAAATATGTTTGTATCTATGATAAAGACCTGCAATGGTCGAAACTTTCCGAACAATTAGTTTGTCTCTATTTAAGGAATTATGACCTCCACCCGTACTATTTTCTTCTCTATATATATAAATTCAACGACCGTTATTCAAGTTATTTGACTTCTTACAAATGTGCTATTATGTGTTTCTCATCTGTTTTGCTGAAAGAAAATTGAATAAATTAATTAATTTATCTATATTTCTTGATTGGCTTTCGTGTTGTTAAACGAGCATTTCCAAACTAATGTTGCATAATGATTAGTTTTTTCTTTTTTGGGGGGAGGTGGAGGTAGATATCACAGATTTGTTATGAAATTTCGCAATATTTTTTCTTGTAATTTAAAATTATTTTTTCTACAATACGTTCCTAATTACGTGTTAAATAATGACCAGTTCTGAGCGGAATCATTATCTGGGCTTAATTTAATATTGGGTTCAACATGAGAAGAGGTGCGGTCCCTAAGTGGATCTCGTTTGGCAAATGATGCCAGCCCCTGATAAGGTGGATAAATATATTAGCCAATATCCATCTTAAATTATAAAACTTCTTGTAGATTTAGATAGATAATTGGGTTAACTGGAGTAATATCACCTCAATATAAAAATAATTGATGCATATGTACGCAAAGAGAATTTTTTATTTTAATTGCGTTCCTGAACATTTTATCGATAAGGCACCCAGGATAAAAAATATTTTTTGTTTAGTAGTTTTTCTTGTACCTCCAAATAATTTTACTATCACTATTTTTGGGGTTTCGATTTATTGCTTTATAAATGTAAATAAATTCGTAACCTATAAGACTTTATAATTAACCTAAAAGAAACTTTTATTTAAAAAGTCTCATTCCAGGTCAATTGGAACAGACATTTATTGGAAAGTGCACTTTTATGACCTCACCGGAATTAGCAACTCTCACCGAGTAAATGTTTTTTTGATATTCAGATTAGACTATAGCTCTAATGACAGGCATTGCCAAGGAAATTAGGCTCCAGGATACGGAATTAGGAAAAAGTTATATCGCTTTAAGGAAATTCCGCTATTAAAAATATATCGATTTTTATGATTTAATACCTTTTCTCTGAGACTGCTACCTTGAAAATGAAAAGATATTAAATTAAAAGGTATATCTGCGAATTTATGGTCATTACTAATATAAACAGTTATTAATTTTATAGCATTTTTTACGGAGTACTAATCTGTAAGGAATACAATAAGGAATAAAAATAATTACAAGGCCAGATGAACAAGAAGGTTAAATGCCTATAACACAAATAGTGGTTGCCTCTTTGTGCCCTACTTGCCTGCACGTATAATGGTGTGGATTGTATTTAGATTTAATCCATTAAATCTTTGATTTTCCTGCCTGACTCATCATCAATTATAAACGTTTTGTATAACAGCACTTTATTTAAAAATCCCAATATTTTCGTGGTAACATATTTGACACAGTTCTTGTACACCTCAGCTTTCACAGTTTGGTGGTTCAAATCATCTCAAGCCCGCAATACTCATGGGAAAAACCGCACAGCTTACCGTGTTCGGCGAAATCTTTACACTCAGTAGAATTAGTACGCTAAAACGTTTTTCTCAAGTTCTTTAATAAGTAAGCACTAATTATTGAAATTTCATAATAGCCAACCCTTAAGCGGCCTACGGCACATTCTTCTAATCGTTATAAGTAGTTTATTGCTTCCATTTGTTTTTATCTCCTATTGTTCTCATTTTCGGTACCGCAGTGGGATTTTTTCTTCTTTATTTTTAGGAATTATTCTTTTGGTGCTTAATTAATTATAATAATTCACTATTTTTCCTTCGGGCCGGCCTTCCACGGAGGAATGTCCTTTTGCATTTCTCCATTAGTTTCTATAGCATTTTTCTTTTTTTTATAAAGTAGTAGTGTGTCTGATGTTCTTTTCGATGGGATGTAAAGTAATCATGGAGTTCTCCACCATGACCGATATAAGCTTGACGATAGTTATGCCAAGCTCGTAAAACCTGTCATTTTTCACAGGAATTGATAGGCCGAACGTTTGTTCCCAAGTTTCTACAATGGTTTATTAGTAGACTTGTCAAGTTTCATAATGCCCTATTTCTTTCATTATGACACTATATTTTTTCTTTATCATTTGTTAATATCTTCCTTTTTTTTTTTTTTACCTTCTTTATTTTTATGCCCGCTGTTCCTTTTTTTCAGTTTTTTTGTTAAGTAGTAGTTTGCCTGATGTGATGAAAAGCTATCAAGAAGTCCATCACCACGGCCTATATAACCTTGGCGATATTATTTATATGCGTATTATAGAACATTAATATTGGACGATACTAAGGGAGTCATTATTGTTAATTGAAGTTTCTAGTTTCTGTCGGTTTACGTCCACTAACTGAAGACCAATGACCTTTTACGTCGGGGTTCCGAAAAGAAACATTGTGAATACGCAGTAAATATATATGTGCATCTGGGAACTGCAATGGTCTTGGATTATATCGGTAATTTCCCTCAACGAAATAGATTTTACGAACTAAGTTTCCTCCTCATCCTCGGCCTAAGTCTACCCCTGCGGAGAGGATGGCTAGTGCACGCCTTGGGAGCGCGGCCAATGAATAGCCAATAAAATGCACCTCCGCCCACGTTTTCCTGGTGCATTCCCCTGACGGCATGAATACCGATCGCTCGGTGACCCGTTGTCTACCGCCGCTGTCTATAATTTCATATTCAATTTATCATTATGGCAGAGGTTTATTAAGACGACTGACCACGAGCGGATGAGCCTTCGATGGTAACGACTCCGGAACCCTTCTACTGCTTGGTATCCTCCGTCGATTACCATCTTCTGCATCCACTATCTATCGGGTAAGTTCTTCATAGCGTGACTCCGGGCCGTATATGACTATGCTTTCGAAGAACTACCGCAATTTGTAACAATTTAAAATCATTTCAAAGCAATACACTTAGTATTTTACTACATGCATGCTTACCTCTTTAAGGAAGCTTTAGTACTCCGTGACACTTTGAAAACTGATAGGGGATCTTAATTACTAATGCGTGCCTAGTGCGTCTAGGGTTATAAAATTAAAGAAAATTATGATGATACCTGTAATATATTTATTTGTATGTGCACATATGTATATATATATAATTGAATATAATAGAAATATAGTACCGGATAATAATGCCGAAATCATCTTCTGATGGATATGGGCTATTAATTATTATTATGTTAAATGACTAGAGATTATCTATTTAGAAATTTAGGAGATGTACGAAAAGCTTGTATTTGAATGTAGATATAAAGAAGCATGACGGATATAGGTGGGAGTGTGTTCCAAAGTGTGGTGGAACGTGCGAGAAAGGAACGCTAAAATGCTTTGGTTCTGTGGGCTGAAAGCTGAGATCATGTTCCCTGGGATTGGATAGTGGACTTGAATTGTCAGAGCAAAACTATTCCTATCCCCAAATTATTCATTTCATTTTTTATCTCTTATATTCATGCGAATTTTCAGGAATATCTGTATCTCTATGATATTTAACCCTCAATTTGCTTATGTGTCTTCACTTGTAATATTTTATTAAATCATTATCAAACGGTTATACAAGTATATTTGAGCTGTTATTGTTGGAAAGTGGTATAACTTCATTTGTATCTAAAAGAAAATTGTTTATTCTTCAAAAGTATATATGTTACAAGTATCACTCTTTGCTAAGTGCTAAATGTTAGAAGCATAATGTTTTTTACATTAATTCAAATGAAATCCCTTAAATATCTTGATACATGAAAAAATGGACTTAACCACATTAAAAAAAAAACAGCTCATTTAATTATTTAATAATATTCATTAAATAAACATTCAGTTATGAAATGTATATCTCAAATATTTTAAATTCATTATAAATTAAATTTTTCGTTAAGCAATAATTTCCGAAATTATTACAAAAGGAAAAGCGATAAGAGAGTAAAAAAAGGTATAAAGTGTACGAAGTGAATTATATGGTAACGTTTGACAGTTAATGGATTGGATTTAATTTAAAAAAAATAAAATAAGCTTATACGGTTGGAGCTTTTGTTTATTGACAGTTAATTAATTAGATATTTTGATAATTGAGTGGGGACAAAGGATTTAATAGGTGAAATGTAAATATTAAATTATTTTCATTTGAAGCGTAGAAACGCATAAGAGAAGAAAACAGATTTATAAATATTGAAAAAAAAATCCTATGAACGATAAATCCTAATTTTAAACGTAAATTTAAACTGTATTTAGAAAATATTGAGTGCTTCAGGACACTATGTATGGTAGGAGTTCATGTGCTAGGTTAAAGATGGTTGGCTAAACAGGGTTGGCAATGTTAATAATAATCATTATTTAAAAAAAAATTAATAGTTTGGAATCATTTAATTTTTATTTCTAAAAAATCATGTTCCGTTTGTTTCAATTTTCTGAGAACAATTTTATATTATCTGAGATTAATAAAATTAACTAACGAGGCAGCCACTCTGTTGCTCCTCCTCTTTATTAACAATAACTGTAGCAATAAGGCATTATCAATATATTACAAGTACAAACGTTTTTGGCACTGTAATAAACTCGCAAACAAAATGACAGGCAAAATTAAATATATGTTATTATTATAATTATTTGTAAGAAGTAACTTCACCATAACATTCTTAACTCGTAGAAGAAGAGGCAAAAAATAATGTCTAAAAAGTAAAAGCAGAAAAGTGAACAAGCAGACACTTATGAACATAATCACATTTTAAATAACTTGTAATTTTTAAGAAATTCAGCACTTGATTTGACACCACCCATTACCTAAAGAAGTTATTTATTATTAAACAACTTCTTGTAAATTGTCTGTTAACATATTTATAAAATATGTGAAAATAAAGCAACCACATTTACTCTATTAGGAAATAAATTGACCTCTCATATATTCTATGTAATGTATTTTCTGTATAAATATTAAAAAATATAAAAATATTTTTATTTCTAAACATTAGAAAATATAGAAATAGCATTATAAATATGAGGTTAAAGTTGTTTCACGGTATATGGATGAACGAGTTTTATTTTAAGTTTTTTTGTCTTTTTTTCCAATAGAATTTTTTTCATTTTTTCCTTTGTTAGTCGAGAAACCAGATTTAAAACTAGATAGTTTGATCTAAGATGAAGAATGTTCGTGATGCATTCCAGCTTTTGGGTAGGCCTAGCGATCAGTATCGTCCCAACACCAGTTTTTTCCCATGACCCACAGGAAGACTCTATCAGAAACCATAATAATTTATTATGTGCTGTATTGAAATAATTACCCTACCATATCCTCCAAACGATGGTGTAAAAATTTGATTTTCATATTTATTTCTTTTTGAAGAATCTCTAGGCGAAACATAAATTTCATGGCCAAATCTTAAATTCCTAACTCTTTGCAGTGAACTTGTATGTTATTGGTAATAGGTATTGAGGATGTATATACGTTATATGTGTTAACATATAATCTGTTTAATTTAATCTTCATTAATTATTATGAAATTTTAATTTTGCTAATTGTTTATGTCGTACTTGATTGAATTAGTATTAAAAATATCCATGGCAATAATTTATAACATCCCTCCTATTATCAAAAAGTATGAATACAGATTTAGGTCAATACTAACCGCTTAAAATTAGAGAAAGTGTCACAAGGAGCCAGGGGAGACAATTTATCGAATCCATACAGCGAGCAATACCAAATATAGCCAAACCAGGTTTCTCTGAAATGTGTCATTCAATTTTTATGGGTTCATTTTGGTTTCTTTCTCTCAATATTCGTTGAATACTGGCGTATATAGCGTACCGAATTTAGCTGGAAAAAATATTGCCCACAGAAAGAAATCGATGACAAATAATAATAATTTCATTACTAATGATAATATAAAAATTGTATCATTGTTAATTTATTATTGATATTTATTCTTATACAAATTTAGTTACTCAGAAGAATTATTATATTATTTACATTAATTCTTCTTAAATAATTCAAATATCAAAATAATCTTTTTTTATATATACTCAAACATCACATTTAATTACATCAATTGTTTTGTTCTGTCCTGCAATATATTAAATTCTAGCATATATATATATATATATATATATATATATATATATATATATTATAGATACTGATAGATGAACTGACGAGGAATATTAGATTGCATGTCAACTGATAGAGGACTGCTGTATACAGTCCACGTGGCAGGCATGTCATTATTTTCGATATATACTCACTGCTACATAATTCTGACATAGCTTATATTAAATTTACAAGGTTTATTTAGTGTTCTAAAAAGTCTATTGTTTATTATTAGGCTATATAAGTAAATTGAAGACGTGTGTATTCCAAATTATTTTAAAAAATGTTTAAGCCATGATCTATCTAATCAACTAAAAAAAAAACAAATCAAACGAATAGTGAAGAATCTTGGGTATTTAATGCTAGAATTTAAAGATCAGCAAAACTTTCAATCATGAAAAAAAAATTTTAATTTTAAAAACTATTTAATTTTTTTTTAAATACCGCTTTCATTAATTCATGTTTTTATCGTTTTTTTTAATTACATAGTAATTA
This sequence comes from Arma custos, assembly GCA_037127475.1. Classification (NCBI taxonomy): domain Eukaryota; kingdom Metazoa; phylum Arthropoda; class Insecta; order Hemiptera; family Pentatomidae; genus Arma; species Arma custos. The sequence goes on from CM073759.1 coordinate 119,662,206, forward strand.
GTGAATGGAAAAACAGATTTTGATAATGTTATCATAAAACTTAAAAATATTTATTTAATACTTTAAAAACATTAATGCTTCATTAATTAGTACTCATGAAATGTTATAATATATTTATTCGACTCTGATATCAATCAACAACGATTTATGTAATAATGTTAAATTAAATAAAATGGGTTTAATATATACATCCGTATCACAAATACTTAAAAATATAAAAAATACTTACAAATATAAAAAAATCTATATTTATAAATTATTGTCCACAACAGCAAATATATTTTTATTGAAGTGAAGCATTTTTATTTATTTTATTTATGAATTATTAAATATTTTAATAAGGAGTTTTATTTGTTTACATAATTTTGTTTCTTCAAAATATGGTCAGATTTCAGAAAAAGGTATACATCTTCTAAAAATTTCTAATAATGAGTCATCATGCAGTTAATTTTTCTGATTACTTCCGGATTCTCACAAAACTTCTACGTTGTGTTAAGGTAACTCTAACTCTTTTTACAACTGTTAAAATAAAAAGGTTTTTTTTTGTCGTTAGTAATTTTTTTGCAGCATTTATATTGTGGTTTACAACATTATTTGTACCCAAGCATAATCTAGAACCAGTATGACGAAAATCCCAGTAGTTTCTTATTGACTTTCATCAGGCCTCGCGTCCAATTTCCTTTGCCGGGTTCCCATATCATTAGAAGATGCTAGTTGACTCTGACTCTCCCACAACCTTCTAATGTGCCCCTGCATAGACACAGTAAACTGAGTTATTAACAATAGGAGAAAGCAGATGAGGACGTACGAGACAATCACGTGGTTCGAGAGTTATTGTATTCTAATAAACGGGTTATTTTCCATTAATAAGTGGTCTTGAGAAGGACTGAAGACCTGGCACCTAACGAAACCTATCATCTAGGGACCACTTCATTTGTCTGTGGGAGTCTAGCGATGCATATTCAGTTGTTTATTAACCAATATTTAATGAGTATATAATTGTCCTCTTTTAGTAAACTGTATTGAGTGCATTGTTATTTCTCTTAGAACTCTAAAAAGTAATGAATAAAAATAATAATAATGATAGAAAATATCAAATTATAAAATATTAGTGGTGTAATATTTTATCGACGTTGCTTAGCATCGAAGGACTGCTTGTGTTCGTTTTCGAGCAGTTAAATTATAAATATTTTTAAAAATTGGCCAATCACACGTTATTTTAACTGTTCCTGACGACTTTTAGCCGTAACATTAAATAATGCACTTAAATTAATTGGAACAAACGGAATTGATCGTTTAAAAAAACAATTACATTTCATTTTAATATTTCGATTTTAGTACTATCACTTTAGTACAGTTAATGCAGTGAACTAAGATCAAGACATTTTTCTTATAAACTGTAATTATTTTGTCAATAAAACAAGCCTAACATTATTTTTTTTAGTGCAAATTTCTGAATACCTCAAAACAATACTAAGTTGCCACCAGACACAAACCACGGACCCAGACCGATTTATCATTGCCCTTGAACCAGACTTCTAGTCTAGGACAATGCTGGGTCGGCTACAAAGGGACCGTCTAAGACTTAAGGGTCGTGGTTTCGTGATGTTGGGTGACCCTATCTACAAGCAATATATTTCTTCCAGGAGAATGCATTGCTAGAAAATCTGTATGGTCCTTAGTACCACCAGAGAAAAAATATATTTTTTATACTTGAATACTATAGTATGAATATTGAAATAATGTAACATATAAAACTATAAGAGGAAGAAAATGGACCGGGCGGAGGTCAGAAAAAATTTTCTGAAAGAACTATTTATTTTTAAAGTTTTCGACCCACATTAGCAGGTCTTCCTTAGTGCTAAATATGCAAGATTAAGATAATATATGGTAAAGAATAACAATATTTGTTGTATATTGATAATAATAATAAAACATGTAGTAAAGAATAACAAAATATACAGTTATCTAGGGATATAATTGATAAAATATACATAACGAAAATGGGGAACCCTTTAGTTAGATATAACAAAAAACAGAGGGAATAATTATCGAGGAGTATCGAATGAGAGATAAGGAATAACATGAAGTAATAAAAAATAATAAATAATAACATGGCACAAAGGCTTAATTTGTGATAAATTATAGAGTACTAATACCAGAGGGGATGGAATTATATAATAACAAAGAGGTACTATTTAAAAACCAAAAGACTAACAAATGGAAAATTGGAAAAAGATTAGGAATTTTAGAAACAATTATAGAAACTTTATAGAGTTATAAAGCAATTATGTAAAATAAAACAAGAAATCTATAAGGAAACAACAGACTTAGAAACTGAAGTTAGGGTGGGAAGGCTAAGGTTCTATAGACATAACGTATGATGAGGATGAGTCCTGAAAGACTGGACCATACAATTTTTCACCGAATCCACTGTCACGAAAATTCAACAGGATATTTCAAACAACTTAAGGATGATATACACCAAGTGAGGCTAACAGATCAAGATTATTCTGACAGAGATGAATACAGAAGGACGCTCAAGGGAATAAAGGTTCTTTGTGCTTTGTGTGAAAAAAGCACCCCAAAAAGGGTATTGCGTGGTCTGAGGAGAGAAAACTTAAGGCACGAAAAGCTCATGAAGGACATATGGGAAAAGAGGAAACAGATGAGGAAGCATTAGTTATGATATTCGCGTCGCCTTTAAGGCCTTTTCGTGGGAAAAAAAAGCAATTATTAGATGAAGGTAAACAGTAAAGACAAGTAGTAATGAGTAATGAAACAATGAAACTATTATTGAAAAGCAATGAAGGGGTAATTGGAAATTGTTTAAATATCATAGGAATATTTTATTTTATTTTTTTAAACATAGGGACAGAAGCAATGGAAAGTGGGTTGTGAGAATAGTGGCCAATCATTTTCTTCCTTATATATATATATATATATATAAGATCAACTAATATTATTCAACTAAAAATTATATCTATAGTTTTAACGGTACTTATGTCTTAACGCAGCCCTGGTTACTTTTCCCTGCTTGTTCGCATGCGCGAGCAGTTACATTTTGTAACTGTTACATTTCTAACAGCTGATTTGTTCTATGTTTCATCTTGCTTACTGTGTTTTGATTATTGCTGATTTATTGTTTCTTATTTGTTCTTTATTGTTCATTATTTGTTCTTTATTCTTTGTTATAGATTTTTCGTTGTTATTATTTTAGTTAGTTATTTAATTAGTGTAAAATGATGCGTATTTGGGATTTGCCTTCAACAGAAGAACAAGCTATACATTTTTTGCAGGGGCGTAATATTTTACCAAAACAAAGAAAATGTAGCAATTCCCATCAAATGAAATTGTATTGTGGTGAAAGGTTTTTTTGGAAATGAATCATATTTATGCGAGGTCGTATGGCGACAGCATCAGTCAAAACAAAATACAGACTGTTTTGAATCTACATTGAAGTCTATTTCGACGCATTTTCCACCTAAATGCGATTAAATTTTTATTATTTGTATTTTGTAATTGTTCATTCTTCTTTAATTAATTGTTCATCGTACATTACATTTTTCAATTTTTTTTTACATAATTTTTCATTACTTTTATTTCTTAATTCTTAATTGATTTTTTTGTACATAATTTTTCATTATTGCGATTTTTCACTACTTTTATTTCTTAATTGTTCATAATTTATTATTATTTTCCATTTGTCAATAAATTCTTTTGATTTGTAATTGTTCATCATTTTTCAACCCCAATAAATAGAAGGTAACTGTTAGAAATGTAAACGTTACAAAATGTAACTGCTCGCGCATGCGAACAAGCAGGGAAAAGTAACCAGGGCTGCGTTAAGACACAAGTACCGTTTTAACTATGGATATAATTTTCTCTCTCTCACACACACACACACATACTCATGGTGTGATAAGTATATATATTTAATGGTATAAATATGATATTTACAATGGTATTAGCAAGCGACCCAATCAATTTTTCAGATTCGGATATATACAGGGTCTCCCATTTCAAGTGGATCAAACGTTTTTAACTTTTAGACGAAACAAAATTTAGAAAAACGAACAATAAATTTAGTTTAACTACCACATTGATGTTATTAACATGCTACTTGACAAGCACTTACCTTCAAAAGCTGACTGAAAAATTTTTTGTTCACGAAATAAACAAAACTGTCACACCTCGAAATGTTTCACAAAATTAGGTTATACTAAAGTGCTGCTCACATGTGTTTTCTCACTGAACTGGCGACTCCAGCACTTTTCAAGCACTAATGGGCAACTGTACAACAACTTCCACCTGATACCTCTAGAGTGAAGCCCCTGGTTATTTAAATAATTAGGGGTTCCATTTTACCAGCAGGGTTCTACATTACCACCTTCTCCTCTATTACTAATATTCTATAATTATATTTGAGCATTATGATTTCTATTTTTAATAAATTGAGAGAACAAATATTTTAGAAGCGTAGTTAATGTACCCTAACACGCGGTCTTGATGAAGTAAAGAACATTACTTTGCCGCGGTCCAAAACTGGAAACTCATTAAAAGCACCACTTGAGTGACTCAACCGCCGAGAAGTGTTGTGATTATTTCTGTTGAAAAGTGAGAGTATTATTTCACAAAATCAATAATCCGTGCTTCCTCATATACTTTTAGAGGTTTTAATTGCTTCTATTTAAATATTTTTTCTCAAACCTTTAAAAAATATTGTATTTAGTTTTCGGTTTACTAAAATAGCCGGAGGGAATCCTATTTCATATTATTTAGGAGAAAATATCTTTTCGGACGATTTTATATGAAAAATACTGAACATTTATATTTATGTTTATAACGTTCGTTAAGATATTAGTTATTTAAAAATAATTTAATACCGAAGACTGTTTTCAGTTCTGGTTCAACGAGACCAACGTTAGGGTCGAACATAGATTTACTTTTTTGTAAGGACTTATTGTAACTACCTCATAAAATATCCAGATTTTTTAGTGTTTTTTTTTTATTTATCTCTTTGATATATGTTTATCCAAAAAAAAAATCAAATCAAATTCTCATACACTCGGTCAGTAATATTGGCTATTCCAATATTGTAGCATGAATTATTGTAAGGCTACAAACTTTTTATAATAATCGCATTTATTTAAAAACAAAATTCAGAAGTGGTTCATGCTGACTTAAATGTATACTGATTGCGTGTAACCTCTAGTCATATGATAAGAACTGCGATTCTCAAGATTCGGATGGCTTAATGGTTTAGCAAACATGAAAGTAGGAAGGAAATGATCTTACTAAACCTTTTTGGCTGTTCTATTTCCTATTAATAATTAACTAACGCCATTAACCGACGGGAAGATAACATATCTGCAAATCTTCGCGCTAACCGCTCCCTTGTCTGAATTTTCAACGGAGTGGTTATTAGCTTTCGCATAATTACGTAGCGTAATTTTGTACCGAAAGGTTTATTTAATTAGTGAGGTCTGGATGAAAAGGGTTTCATTTATACGTTAGCACTATTTCGAGGAGTCGAATACCTCAGTTTTGCTTTTCCTTACTTGCAACTCAAGAAGATGGATCTTTTCGTTTTCGAATTCAATAAGTTAAAAACGAGGGTGTTAGAAATCTAAGGGGTCAAGTGATTTCTTTTCTTTTGAAGATGGATAAAGTTGCAGTTATTGATCGTTAATTAATAAAAATGTTATTGACAAAGAGGTATTCGTTAACTATTGCTCTCTAAAATAAAATCATTTCTTTTATTTGGAGAACAGTATGTCCCAAATTATATTAATCATATTTTACTAAATTTTATTAAGCTACCAGGGGTCATACCAAGTCGTACAAATCAGACCCCTGGTAGCTCTGTGGTTTAGAGCCCTGCACCGGAGATGCAGAGGACCCGGGTTAGAATCCCGGCCAAGGCAAATCTTTTCTCTTTAAAACAAAAATACTTAAAAATTATCACCATCAAAATAACAATTAATAAAAATAAATTAATCATACTTGACGACTTTCGCATAACTAGTGTGTTTAAAAATAAATAATAAATTCAAAATCCGTTTTATTCGGTTTACTGAGTTGTTGTGTACTAAGTACCTATTTTAGCTCCTAGATAGGTAGCTTTCTATATACCGTAAAGTAAATACCAATATTAGGTACTATTGATTTGTGTTCATCCTCCTATAAGTCTTTACATTTTTTAAGAGTTTAAGTTGGCTTTTTACATCTCATTAAAAAATGTATTTCCAATTTATAGTTGTAGTTAGTTAAGTTAAATTATTTCCTTGTACAACTTAGACGAAACCCTTCAAAACTCCGCAGGTTTAAAAGCAGAATTTTTTCCTGAATAAGTAACAAGATTGTTTAATTAAATGTGGTTGCTTAATTTGAAAAGGAAAATTCTTAAATGTTAATGTGTGAATTTCAATCACTCATTAGGTTATTTCACCTTAACATTATATCACTGATAAATACTATAAATTTATACTTTATAAATAAAATTTATAAAATTCTTGTTTGATATTGTTTGTTTGTTTGTTTATTTAACATCACTTTATGCTGCTATGGCTAATCGGACGATGCTACAGTGGGAGCTCTAAATTTTGCCTATCCAGGTTTAATTAGGATAGGGATTTTTAACGAGTACCTGACATCGTACAGGCTCGGGACCCCGTTTAAAGTCCCTTCCGAAGGACGGCGTAACTAAGGATTTTTTACTCCCTTTAAAAAATCCTAGGGCCACCTGCCGGGATACGAACCCGCGATCTTGGGTTTAGTAGTTTGTTACGCTAACCACTAGACCACAGGTGACCGTTTGTTTGATATTCTTTAATCCGATTTATAACTAATATTTAATTACTTACGTGAATCATTGCTTAAAAGTGATCATTTTTATCTTTGTGTGATACTTTAAATATATCGATATTAATGAATTGGTTTGTATATACTAGGGCTACAATATGAGTATGATAAAAATCGGATTTTGTAAATATTACAATAATTTAACTTTGAATTGCGTTTTCGTAAAGTTACAAAATCGTCAATTATCTCCCTTGATGCTGAATCCCAGTGCTACTGTGCTACCCTTCACGTGTTTTGGCTTTTATGGTAAAAAATTTGCAGGATCAGATTAAGGCTGTGTCAACATAAACACATTGAAATAACGGATTTCTTAAATATTATCCAAATCCATTACTTTTTTATTATGTCGTATTCAGCAAGAATATTTAAATAAGAATTTGATTTTACTGATGGATATTATCAAATGGCCTACGATATAACTACCGTAGCCTAGGTAAGTACCGTTGTATTTTATTGTAGATAAGATTTCAGTAATGATTTGACAGAGCAATAAGCCTGCATTTAAATGGCAGTTGATGGAAACGGTAGTCGATGGCCCGATAGGTTGAGTTTACGAGCGCTCGGTTAAAGACGCTATTAAAACTTAGAGTATATACGTGAACATGCACCACTGTCTCAGAACCAGAAAGGGACTTCCGAAAGTCCCCTTTTCATTGGCGATGCTCAATAACTTCAGGTTCCTACGTCATCGTTTGTCTTCCAGATCATGCCAACGATAAAGTCTTCCTGCGATTCTGGAAGGTTCACAAGGGTTTCTACTAATGTATGCCAAATCAATGACGTAAGAACCATAACATATTTTCCCATAGGTAGCTTGGTACGTTTTCTCTACTCCTGATCCTTCATGACCACTTTTGTATAATCTTATCAAGTCTGCTTCACTTTCACTATTCAATATTCGTGACTCGTCAATTCCTTTAAGGGCAGTAAATTGGTAATTTATCTTAATAGAAGTGCGAATGAATTTCTTTCTTCTAGAAATTTTTGTTAAAGAACATTTTTTGTTAAATTTTTTTTTACTGATTTATTTTATTTTTAAAAATATAGAATTTTTAGGAAGATCAGAAAATGTTTTCGATCCTATCAAAACATAATTTTATTTTATTGTATACTGTAAACATGATTGCAGGACCTAAGTATCATTAGAAAGGGCCAAACATGAAAAATCTTTAGAAAAAATCATTAGAAAGGGCCGAACATGAATAAGTTGTTTTGTGTTATACAAACTTGTTGTTACTATTGAGCGTTTTAATTATTGGATATTCATGATTTCTCCTTTATTAGAAAAAATCTCGTTTTTTAAGTTTATTGCAGGCGGTTTATTACTTTTCATTACAGATTATTTTAATATAATCTTAAATAAAAAGTATGATGTACCTCTACAGTCCACGGAAGGTTTTGTGTTCAGTACTTGGTAGAGACTATACTTTTTCTAGGGCAACGGTTGTTTGTGGAGGGGGGTAATTTATTCTTAATCACGGTACCCTTTCTAACCCCACCAGTAGATTCTCCATATCCCACAGCGTCCATCCCCGGTTGTTTGACAGATTGAATAAATTATCTGCCTCTGCAGTATTTGAAACCGGTACCTTCGACAAGGCAACTCAGCAACAAGCCCCTACAACTGAGCAAAGACGCTCCCAACCAACTAAATTAAATGGAATCGAGATTAACAATAGTAAATTAAGAACCATAACATTATTTAACCATAAACACACTTTAATGTCTGACACTGACAATATTTAGTTGTGAAAAATGTGACATAGGCCACTTTTCGGGGTAGTGCAACCTTAAGATTATAGTGTGAACGTCCTGTATAAAATATTTTTAAGTTTAATCCTACTTTGTCGTATATATGAATCATAAAAATATTTTGATTTGTCAATCAATTTTTATAATTGCATTTAAATAAATGCTGCCTCTAGATTACGTTTTACTCCAAGTTATAGTAAGGAAATGTTCGGTCAAAGTAATTTTTAAAAAATAATAAAAAGATATTCTTATTTTCCAGTAAGTTTTCAGTAGCTGTTTTTGTTGAGATACTACTTTGCCCATCTCTAAGCTAGGTAAAAAATCCACATAGAAAAAAAAATTGCCCATCTCTAAGCCAAGTATTAAATGTTACATTTTTGAAGTGGTAATGGCACGGCTATCTTTGATGAAGTCTGTAGCTAAGTCTTTGATCAAGGTAATAATAAGCTCCTAATAAAACGTTCTAAAAACACTTCGTTAATTATGTTCATTCGTGAATGGGCGATTTTTTCTATTATTGGGAGTTTCTCCAAAGTTGAGGTTTTCTCCAAACAAATTTTAGTGCGACAAATAATAATAGGAATAATCGGAAGGAAGTGAGACTAATAATATTTTAGATCTTGGCTATTTCATTTTTGTTCTTATGAATCATTTACATGTTGGTAAAATTAATAAATTATATTTACTAATCTATTTATTTTTTATAATATACAGTTCACAATTTATATATATATTTCTTCGACGCCGCCTTACACCAGCCTCTAGTTTTACGCCTTAAAGATATTTATTGTGTCGATGGGATGATTACCCTAATTAGGATCGATACCCGGTGACTACAGTTAGGAATCGCCCTGAAAGCTGGTAAGGTTCCGTTGAGAAGGCCTCCCGTTAAATCGGGCGGATCCGCTTTCTGATCCGGGACGTTCTGGTTTGATGAAGACGCCAGGGTCCGTGAATCGCCTGCTCGTTCATTTTCACACTCCTTCCTCCCAGCCTCCACAGCAATTGCTGTTTCCCAATGGCCGTTTTGCTTTCTTGCGGTAATGAAAGCAGATCTCCTTCCTTCCGTTTTTTCGGGTTGGAAATCACAAATGCTACACATCGATTTTAGGGTGTTGTAACCAGATTCTAGGATCTTTGAACGACCACTAACACCAACGCAAACATTAGTTCGAAATATTTCGAGTGTTTATAATGTATTATAATTTATTTCCTTTAACGAAATCCTCCTTTTTTCTTAAATCTTCTCTTGAGCAATTATTTGAAGGAGGAGATTTTTACCATTTCTCATCATGTTCTCGAAGCAAGACTTAGTCGTTTGACCACTGTCCAAATGACTTCTTCCTTATCAAATTGACGCATCACCGACTGGTTAGAAACTTGTTGAGTCCAGGATATCCTCAACATTCTTCGGTTGCGTCTGGGACCCAAAGACGTACGTTATAATTTATGAGATATGAATAAAGTTTTTATAAAAATATTAAATTTATGTAGCTTTTAAAATAATATTGAATGATCTTATCGCAAGCAGAAATTTCCTGTGATTCTAAGTTTCTCATATTTATGTATACCAATAACAAAATTGTAAGATCTGTGAATCCGCAGCACTGGACCTATTTATCAATTTTAATACTTCAAGCACTTTTTTAAAAGAAAAGATTGAGAACTCATTGTAAAAATTTTAGATTTCCTTAATTCTTTTCACGTCACACCTCCATTAACACCTTACGCAAATATTTTTTATTCTATAAAGAACTCTCTTTTTTTAAAGTTCGTATTCAAAGTATTCTTTCATTCTCTGTGAATCAACTCTATTTAAAACTGAAACTGTGTCGCAACAGAACAGTGTATGACTGCTAATGACTTCTAGTGAACGATCCCCCAGGTCAATGAACCTCTTATGACGAACCCCATCTGCGCGGTATTCGAACTCGTTGACGGAGTTCCAGAGGAAAGAGGAAATGCACCATTTGCAAGACCTTTGTTGATCGGGCGCTGACAGTACTTTCTCCTTTATTAATAGCCCTCTCCGCTGGAGGACGAGCGGTTAGCAAAACTTAAACTGTTTTCACTTCTTTCGACCGCCGAGGGGATCACGCTCACCGCCCGCCTTGGAAATTGGGAGGAGCCGCAGCTTTCGAAAGCGCTCTCGACTTTCCTATAGAAAACTATCATTATCTCCCCGCAGGGTACCGTCTAGTCTATAAGTTTATAAACCCAAGTGGAACTACCGCTCTTGAGCGAAAACCTTGGCTTATGGTTTGCCCGAGACGAGTACAGCATCGAGTTCTGAACTTCTACACCACAACAAGTTATCATAACTGTTACGCAATCCAAACTGGAGAAAATCAACAAATAACGAGTCGCCTAAGTTCGTGGACTAAAAACAAAACAAAACTTTATCAATCTCTTTTGACTGAATTTATATAGATACAATAATATGGTAATTTAGTCCAACTGCATAAGTTAAACTTCTCAATATTAACCTAAAACATTTTGCTGAACTTCATTATAGTAATTTCAGTAATAGTATTGAATAGTATTGTATTTAAATTTGTACAATTGTTTTTAATTTGAGACTGGTGTATTTGGTACAGCATGTAATTTTGTGAATTGTAGCAAATTATGCAAGAAGAATAAAATAAATCATCATCATCATCATCATGTATTGACAAGAAGACGCCGTAGTGGCAGTGTTTTTTTTTCTTAATAGTTAATATTTTATGGCGTAGCACCTTTGAGAATTGATCTGCTTAGCATCGACAATCAGCTTTCGTTAACTATGAATGATATTACGCTTTTCAATGACTTTTCTGAGGGGGGCTTTCAATCCCCCTTAAAAGGCTTCAGCTACTATAGAAACCTTCTATTGTTACCAGAAAGCAGTTCTATAAATGAATAAATACGATTTTGAAATAGGTCTTCTCCCTTTTGAACCTACGTCGCCGCTTACACAAATAATATAACTCCACTAAGTTGAATATATCTATGAATGCTACGGACATATATACACCAACGTTACGACTTTGAACCACCTATTATTAATGTACTATATATATCCTAATCATATATAGGGAAGTTACAATCTCCTATTTAAATAAATTAAACAAAAAAAATGAAAAATAGTTTAACAATTTAGGAAAATAATAATTTTTAATCAATATTTCTTAGGACTCTAGGTCACCCTAACAGTATATTTTCCATTCAAGAGTAAATGAATAGACATCTGCGTTATCTCTTATCTTATCTTATAACTTTCGGGAGTTAACTATTCCGAGAATCATAGAAATAACAAGTTTCTGTTAAGACTCATTTTAAAATAAAACTGCCTTTGTTATATTAAAGAAAGGGATATCACAGTGCACAGGATACTCAACTCTTGATTCAAGTTCGAGATCGGATGTGGCAGATTATTTATTGCCATGTAGGACAGCCCCTATAAAGTGGGTACCCTTAATTGAAGAAAATCTGTCTACAGTCTCTACTTTGTACTGAAACTTACTGTACCAGACACGTACTAAAACCCTTCATTGGTTATAGTAGTAGTATTTTTTATATTAACGCTAACTTTAAACATTTTTTCTAAAGTTTATAATAATTATGAATCATCATCATGATATTATATCATGAGCCTATTCCTCCTAATCTTGTTCCGAAGTTTTGAAGATATCGAAAATCAAGAGCAATTTTTTTTATAAAAGTTATTAACTGAAAAAATATTTCTAGAATGATAATGTAATAGAAACATGTCTTGTCTTTAGGAATTACTTTTTTTAAAAACCTGTACCAGTAAAGCCTTTGAATTGAGTTGAGTACATAGTTGACTGTACTGTTTCGATGGTACGGTTGTGCAGGAAGGTGATTTGTCTTAGATCATGCTCAGCCACTAGGTTTTCTCCCAACTAAGGTTACCCGTTTTTTTAAGGCTGGGTGAGCCCCAGGAGGGTCTGAAAATCTAAATATTAAAGGTTAAATGTTTTATCGGCCTCAGCCGGATTTGAACCTGAAACGTTAAGCCTAGCATCTGAGCACTTTACCCACTGAGCTACCCCGATGCCTTAAGGGATTGCATATTATATTATTTTTTAATTTATTTTTTGTTTATGTTTGACCGTATTCGATATCGTAATGAATATTTTTTTCGTTAAGAAAATAGCTTTATATAAAATTAAGTACTACCTGTTTTCCATATAAGCATCCATTATTGGAGATTTGACCTATAGCTATAGTAAACCTGCCCAACCTCCGTTGCCGGAAAAGTCGACTCACACGTCCAATATATCCTTGTTATTATGCTATCAATTTAAGGCTTTTACCATTAAAGTTATTCCCGAGACTCCTGAATAAATTGTATATATTAACGGGGCGTGGAATACATTTATCGTATAGGGGTCGTGTCAAGCTCCTGGGGAATAACAGTCAAGTCATCGGCAACTGCGCCCTTTGAAGCCTTTCCCTAGAATTTTTCTCTTATAAGTTTTAATCTTATAAGTTTAATGTTATGTATTTAACTTTGTCCTCAATAAGTCGTTATTAGTAGTTCATAAATGACAGCATGCATTGTATGCAATAGAACGTATGAATAAAACAGTTTCATTGGGAATTGTAATGTAATTGGAAATGAGGCGTACAGACCCTGACAAGAGAATATCCTAATAAATCAGTGTGATTTTATTGTAACAATGTTTATCAATGTCCTCTACTGTTCGCTCTAATTGGTCAACCATTAGAAATCTACTTATAACATTTATAAAATCCTCTTGAACATAGATCACTTTGGTACGCCACCGCAGTGATATTTTATAACAGTTATCTTTGATAAAGTTTTTAAATCTATTTATTGGGATTAGAATTTTAATTGTTTGAAATAATCATCAACAATTAAAAATCAAAAGAATTTATTTAAAAACAAAGTATATCCAAGATACATAATTATAATTATTATTGTAAAGGAGATAGTTGGGGGGTGCAGTCAATAAGAACACAGAATAAGTAAAAAACTTATATTATGTGCCAACGTTTCGACCTACAGTGTAGGTCATCTTTAGGGCTAACAGAGAAACAAACAGAACAAAAAATGTACAGTAACAATAATATGGTGACAAGTAATGTAGAAAATTAAAATAGTGGCAGATATGAAGATAGAAGATAACGAATATTAAAAAAGTGCCAGAATATAATAAAATAAAGATATAGACAGATTTAAAAAATTAATGATAATGAAAAGAAATTAAAATAGTGACAGATATAATAAAATTAAGATAAGGACAGATATAACAAAATTATTGATAATGAAAAGAAAATGAAAATAATGACAGATATAATAAAGTAAGACAGATTTAATAAAATTAAAGAAAATGAGCAGAAATGATAAATTATAAATAACGCATATAAAATAAAAAATAGAAAATAAATGTACAGAATGGATAGTAAAGTAAAAATAATAATATGTATAAAGGAAAATCAAAAGGAGGAGTTAAACAAAAGAAACCAAAATGAGGATATTTACATAATATGTAATGGTATAAAATGTATGATAACGGACTTAAAGATGTTAAATGTTACAGAAAAGTATGGAACTGTATGTACAATAACAAATGTGAAGGTTGGAACATGAAGAATAAAGAAAAACTAGTAAAATAAAGGTATAAAATGTATGATAACGGACTTAAAGATGTTACATGTTACAGAAAAGTAATTATTATTATTATTATTAGTAATTATTATTATTATTATTATTATTATTATTATTATTATTAGTAATTATTATTATTATAATTTTATTTGACGTGGCTTCAACTGCTGAGGCCATTAGCGACGACTGCTCTTATTATATTTCTTTGATTAAGTTTGTTCGTTTTAGGTACATCAGAGTTCTCTGTAGTTCATAATCATTTTGAAAAGTTGGCACGTTTCAATTTCTAAATTTTTTCTTATTATTTCATACTTCTTGCATTCAAATAGATGCTTGACGGTAATTTGTACTTTGTTACAGCTTTGGCAGGTTGATTGGTACTGCCCTAAAAGTAGGTGGACGTTCACCAAAATGAAGTTTAATTTCATGCGAATTGGTACTTTTTCGTTTTTTCGGTAAAATATTTCGCTCCTGAAAAAATAAAATTGCATCTTCTTCTGTTTTTGGAAAATCCCAAGTACGCATTTTCGTAGCACTAAAACAAAAAGAAATCAGCAACAAACAAAAATTAGCAAACAAGAACATCAGCTCTTAGAAATATAATGTTATAAATTATAACTGCTTGCGCATGCGAACAAGATTGCTCTTTATGCAAATATAACTGCTTTGGCGTTAATACACGAGTACCATCACTTTTTTTTGGTATAAAATAACATGTAGTCCTGTAAAAACTTAGGTTATTATTTAAATGTCAGTACCGTGTCATCTCCATTTCTAGAATTTTCATATATTTTTTAGTCGCAATAAAATGATCCATACTAATTGATCCATAAAGCTTAATTATCATTTCATAAATAAATCATTTTATAATTTTTCTGAACAATGGCTACTAAATTTATTTTATGTACCGTAGATGAATAAGTACAGTAGCAATTAATATGAATTTCGATTGTCATTTTCGATATTCCAAAGTTATGAATAAAATTCTCTCGGTTCTTTTTTACAATAAAATTGAATAATAATTCATATTAATAGCTAAAAAAATAATCATAGAATTAGGGAAAAATTAATCAAAAAAGTAACAGAACAGAATCGCCCACTTACTGTCAGGGATTTCGTTATCATTAAATTGGAATATAAAGTTTGTTATTTGTTACATTATTAAGCGTGTTAATTAGTTTTCTTGCCTTCGTTGCCTTTATGTTGGAGGGCTTAATGTAGCAATTAAAGAAGTAGATGAAATGTTCCAAAATTAAAATGACTGAAATTCCTGAGGAAGAAGTTCAGTTCGGGGATCCAGGCAAATTGTAAATAGGATTTGAATGTGTACATATTTTTTTCTTTATTTTATTATCATTTTCGCATTAATTTCTTTTTATTACCGCATGTATATATTTATTTATACATTTATTTATTTTATTTTGTTTGTATCATTGTTTTGTTATGGAATGATTGTAAGCTACATAGCACCATTACTTATAGCCCACAAGTGGCAGATTGTAATGTTTCAATAAAGTGTTTAAAAAAACAAAACAATCATTTCAACAGAAAATAAATGTTTCAACTAACATTTCGAAGTATAGACGGCATATGTTTGTTGAAAAGTTCATTTCTAGATGAAACGATTATCGAAGGAAACACATTTCCCATAATTACATTATCTTTTCCATACTAAAGCTCATGATAACTTGTATTTGTTTAAATACAATCGAAGCGACAATGTGCACAATAATTACCATTTTTTTTATGTTATTTTTTTTGTCGGCAGAAAATTAATAATTTTGGATTTTTATGTAGAATTCATTGACCATACCCCCAAACTTTACCAAAGTTCGGAACAATACATAACAATAATAAAAATAAATCAGAAAGAAAGAAGACGAAAATATAAATAATTTCAATTTCTATCTTAGCCATAACCTTCCATCTACAAATCATGTTTTATGACCGTCTAACCACTCATAATAGCCCGGTTCAAACTATTTAACGTTTCGACAATTATCATCCATCATCTGAGCCACGGCGGGTCATGGCACAAGGAATCATCCGAGAAGAAAGTGCCGAGGTCCCTGCATTTCCCTAAAGGCGTGAAAGCGAAGTTGATGGGGCTATCTCCGATGCGACACGACAAGATAAGGGACTTAGCGCTTCGTGAGAGATCTGTACGAACCAGCTCCAGGTCAGCCTCCAAAGTATCCTTAATATCCATCGGCACAATGTTGTCTACATGATTATCTATATCGTCTGAGAAACATAAGATTAATTTTCTAATTAAAGAAAGAACCTATATCTTTAAATTCCTCAATGAAATATTTCCTGATTATGCCAAAACCTTAAAATTTCACTTATATTCCAAGTAATTTATTTATTTATAAACGCATATAATTTAATAAGATATATCTGCCGTCCCAGTGAATAAGTGTTTAAGTCTAATTTTGTCCAGTGTGAGTTATTTGTACCGAGGGAAATTGAATCATATCATTCTCGTAGTTTTCGCTTGAAATTGAGTTCTAGTACAAGCAATAAATCCATTTCAAGCCAGTGCCTGATTCAGTCACTTATTTACTACTATAATGACACGATTCGGCGTCTAAGTACAAGAAACCAATCACGGACAAATTTCAATTTACCACTTTCCACCCTTCGTAAAATCCTCAATGCTCCTTACTTTGTTATGAATAAAGTAATCCATAATGACCTTAATGTCCCATTTGTTGCAGATTTGGCCCGAATCCGATATCAATCTTTTCATCACAAATTTCATTCCCACTCAAACCCACTAGTTTCAAACCTAGCAAACTCTTCAATTCCTGATAATCCTCCTAGGCGTCTGGAAAGAAGATGGCCTCGTGACCTTCTAAGTTGAATTTGTTATTTGATTACTGCCACTGGGTAATTTCTCTACTTGTCATTATTCATGCCAATATGTGCTACCCATTCTATTTACTTGTACTGTTTTTATATTACAGTTATTATAAAAAAAAAAACACTTTTCACTAGGGCTGTAGATATGTAATTATATATGTTTATATTTTATATGTAATAGTAATAATAATAATATTTATTTCATAAATTATACAAAAGCCATTTGCAAATATTGTATTTTCGATCTTCTTTTGAAAACTTCCCCTAAGGGATATTTTATATAACAGAGTTTTTGAGGTAAGATTGATAGCAAATTTAATGGTTCAATAAACGCATTTGAATTCATTTACGAAAGGACTGCTAATTTCTTTATTTGTAAGGACCTCGAAATCTATTAAATCATTTAATAGTGTCTTAAGAGGCTTTGGGATCAACCAGCGTTCAAGCATCATTAAAATTGCTAACCGAAAACATAATTTTATAATTCTACAGGGAGCCATACTTTTATACATGTTTTATTATTAATGTTCCTGTCTCTTTTATCTGTCTATCTATATATAATATATTATTAGATTATATTTTTTACTACCTCTTGAAATTCTTCTGAACCTTTTTCAGAATACAAGTTTTTTTTCAAGCCGATGTTAAGGTAGTTTTACTGTCAAAATTATATTAAAATAATTTCTTTTTATGATTATATTATTCTTTATTAAGAAAAGAAATTTCAAAGCTATTATGGCTTGTCTTATGAAGATATTTTAATTGTTTAACGGGAAAATAAGACTTTGTATACATTGTTTTTATTTTAACAGTTTTATACAATATTATTTTTAAAATCACAAAAAGGAGAGTTTACGATTTTTCTTTTTCTCGTTCATATGTTCTATTATAATTATTATTTAAATAAATATCTAATAGATTTAAATAGAATTTCTTAATAGTCAATTGTGATGTTTTTTCCATTTCTCAAAGTAATTATAATGAAATCACTAGGAATATCAGGCATTCCAATAAATGAAAAAAAATTTAAAACCTAAAAAAAAAATTCAGTCTGGAAAAGAATGGACTTCAACTCATTGCGGTTCTATCTCGGCCCTTCGGAATTAATCTTAGAATTTCAATCCTTGAAAGGGAAACTTCCAGTTACTATTCCCAGTGTTGAGTTCTTTTACTTGCGTACAGAAAAAAAAAAATTTTTTTTTAGTACACAGAAAATTATGTTAAATTAAATACGGAAAAAATGAATTATGAAATAAAAAAATTAATTTCACTTGAAAGGGAAGCCTCGAGGGGAGAGAGAGAGAGAGAGAGAGAGTGAGTGGGGGGGTGGGAGGGGGAGGGAGGGTGAGCTAAACGCTGAAGGACAAGAAGGGGCGAGTCGTTATTCCTTAAAAATAAGTTCCCCTGGATTTAGTATTCTGGAGGAACTTTCTTCTAATTAGAAAAGTGGAAAAAGAGGCCTTTGACGCTAGCCGGGCCTTCCCGCTCATTTTAACGATGACAACAGGCTTAAGGCAGTAATCAAAGAAAAACTGTTCCCTGATAATTAATAGAACCGTTTAGTAAAAAAAAAAATTATTAATGGTTCTCAGCTCGGAAATATCGGAAATCTATCGCTCTGAATTAAAAAGTATTAAATTTAAATGTTCTACTCGAACGAAATAGACCTATTCTATGACAATTAGTGTATCCTTTATTGAACCTTAATACTTCTTCAAGCAATCAATACATAACGAATGAAAGAGAGAGAATTTTTTAGTTATTTAACTGTTTTTCTTTTTTCTGTTAGAAATACGTTATTTTAAGGTCAATACAAATTCAAAGTGACAAATGTGAAGAAAAAAAATCGTTTTCGATCTATAGCGTTTGCTTTGCATATTCAAAAAATGGATACAGAATCATCTATAAGGCAAATAACAATGTAAACTAACATTGGTAAACTACGTTTAACGATACGAACTGATTTTGAATGAACATTGATGTCAATTTTGTTTGAACACAATGGACAGTTTTTCACTTTCCTCAAAAGAGGTGTTATTCATTTTCGATGCTTTCCATTACCATGGTCGATACTCACGTTATAAATTTGTTTAAAATGAAGTATTTTAAAAAGAAAACCTTTGTTTATTTTAATTGTTTGGTAGTTGATTTCTAATAACGTAATCGAATGCTCAGGAACCGATTTATTATATCACATAAATTATCATTATTTTTTTATTGTTCATACTTTGTATGCTTATTTTAATATGCATGCTTCGAAGAAACGTTATTTTTTATATTACAACTATGTTATTCTAAAGAGATATTGCTCCAGAATTAAGATTTTTTTCTATTCTATACTTAATGTTTGAACTGGTACGTGAGTGTATTAAGAAAACCATAACTAGCTACAAAATTATTTAAAAGTTTCTCAATTTTATTTATAGTGTTCATCAAGTGAACTTTCGGAATAGTATTGGACACAAGGCTTGCTCGCTGACGGAAGTGATAACGCCTATCAAATCAACACACCTACGCCCATTAACATTCCGATGATGGCGCCTCAAGAAAAACATCTTGGTGCCGTAAAATCTTGATTCACTTTTTATTTTGCTAAACATATATCAACATACAATTATATTTGATATAATTATTACACGAATATACTATATAATAAGTTATTAACATGGTTTGAAATTAATAGTTATTATCCTTTTTAAATAAATGACTGTTGTGGATAAAAATAAATCTTAGATGTAACAAAAGCTTAAGAAATTTACTCCTTTAGAAATAATCATCACGCTTTGGGTAGTATTTTTTTCAATTATATATAATAGTATTAATATTGAAAATTAATATTAAAATTATAAAAATTCACTAATTTTCTAATGATTAAAAATTCAGAATAATAATCAAAATTCATTTCGTTCGAAATAAATTTCGTAAAGGTGTGAATGAAGTCTTTTTTTATCCTCTGATTTTTTTTTTACAACCTCTTGAAGTAATGAGTTTTACTATGAGGTTTTTTTAAGAGTTTTTATAATTTCGGAACACTATTATTAGAGTACTCTTTAATTTTCGATTTGCCAAAGAGGCATTTTATTTTGTTAATAACTTGGTTATTCGTCTTTAAGATTGCTTTTGCCAAAAAAAAATAAAAAAATAAGATTAAATAGGTGGTTATGAGGACTGCCAACAGAAGTGAAAACTCAAAACTCTGGAATAACTTTTTTGAAGTTCTAAATTAGTTATAGCCTGAATTATGTAATTATGTAAATTTGAAATTTATAAATTTAAATTATTAACATTAGTCTGGTTTGCATAGGTACAGGTACTCCGTACAATAATCATCTCAAATTATTTATTAATCAAAGCATGAGATGGACGGGGATATAGGATGGGTGAAGAGAATAGATTTGTCTGCCGTGTTACGAGCCAGGTTACCTGAGTTGGTTAGAACAACATGCTGGGAGTCGTGGGCGACCCGGATTCGAATCCCGGCCTGGACAAATCTTTTCTCTTCAAAACATTAATAGTTTAATTGAAATAATAATTAGTTTGCAGTTAAACACAAGTTGTATACCTTTTGTTTATATTTATATAGATCTTAATGAACTTTATTTTCATTTTTAGCATTATTGTCCAATTCAGCAATACTTCATTCGTTTCATAAAACAAGACATTTAACAATGACAAATAAAGATTTTTTGGGTGAACCGAAAAGTTCAAATTATTATGTTGTTCTAAGTTCAAATGTTTTAAGTTATCATTATTATCAATTGCACAATTATTAATCGACCTTTTATTTTAATATAATTATTCTTACATCAATGGAATTCTAACTATCTAACAAAAGTTGATTTTAAAAAAGTTTATAACTTATACACAGGCCGCTAGATGTTGCCAGACTCGAGGAATTCGTCACAAGCATGTCGAGCATGTTGGTGACGCGAACCAACATGTTTTTCCCCTTCCGAAATTCGCTAACCGCGGCTAAAGAAGTTTTTGCTACAAAAAAAAAATAAAATAAAACAATACAGTAGCAGTAAAAAGCGCAAGAAACAACTCGCCGCTAAATATAGCCAAGAAAACAGCAGGGGGCACATAGGTACCGATAAAGGGCTAAGCTTATGTAAATATCTAAATAGAAAGTGACGGTGATAAGTTCACTTTTAATGGGCCCACAGATCCAGCTTTGAGCTATCTGGGCCCTTATCTTAGGGATGGTCTCGCTGAGGACGTCAATATATTTATATAAGTAAAGATAGTCGCCTATCTTCCTGCTCAAGGGAGGCTTTCTTAAAGGTCACGATCAGTTAGTGCCAGGGTGGTCCCTCAGTGTACTCCTCTATGTCCATCTTTCATAGGTTTTTTTTTAGTTTTTTTAACGTTATATATTGATCCTCATGACGAACACCTTCGAGCTCCTGGAAGGTAGGTTGGTTATTTAATTTGATTTTGATTTAATTGGTTTAATTTTAACTTTAATTTGATTGGTTATTTACGCTTACATCACCTTTATTTACATTATATTTATATCTCTACCTTCTAGTTAAATGTTGGTCAAGAAACGGTAATTCCTTATCCAAGTCTCTCCATTGGTTTTCAAGTTCACGATTACTAATTATTATCTAAGGGTTTTCCTAATTTGAGATATGAGATAGGGTTATGTTCTTTAAGTTTTTTTTTTCTTTCGGTTTACTAATTTACAGTTAATTTATATCACTTATAAATATATAAATTACAGATCGGTCCAGAAAGGCCGAAAATATCATCTCTATACAAAAACAAAGTTGTAAAAAGATTTAAAAATCATTCTTTTTTTATTAATAATTTTCACTAATATTTTTAAAGATTTTTTTTTTTAGAAAATGTGTTTTTAGCAAATTTTTAGATTAATTTAATTTTTTAAAATGTTACATTTAATGATCGAAAGTTTCTATTCCTGGCATTTCTTTAGTATGTTGAAACTGTAAAGACGGATTTAATAGTGTTTTTTTTTAAATATTAATTAAAATTATTTTATAATAATATGACATTAAACCGCTTTACTATAGTTGTTATTTGATGTATTATAGATAGTAAATATATAGTCCTTAAAATATCAATAGTATAATGTTTAAGCATAGAGTAATTTTAATGGAATTATTTATTAAAAAAAAAGTTTATAGCTTGTACAATTTTTTTTAGATTGTTTTAATTTTAAAAAATGTTGCCTTTACTGATCAAAAGTTTCTATTCCTGGCATTTCTTTAGTATATTAAAACTGTCAAGAAGGATTTAATAACTTTTCTTAAAAATACTAATTAAAATTATTTTATAATAATATGACATTGGACCGCTTTACTATAGTCTTTATTTGATGTATTATAGATAATAAATATATAATCCTTAAAATAATAATAGT
The DNA here is from genome assembly GCA_037127475.1 of Arma custos. NCBI lineage: Eukaryota > Metazoa > Arthropoda > Insecta > Hemiptera > Pentatomidae > Arma > Arma custos. Next base: position 119,684,708 of record CM073759.1, read on the forward strand.
AGTAATTTTAATGGAATTAGTTATTAAAATAAATATTTATAGCTTGTAAAAAGTATGAAACTGTATTTTCTTGATATGATAATATTGGGTTTGAACGTAAAATATCAAATTTTTATCCTAATGGATTGTGTTCTTGACTCATCAGGCTCTCATGTTCGAGTTTGATCCCAGATTTAGAAGAAAATGAATACATTTATTTTACTTCATACTTCGAAGGGGAGTGATAATTGTGGTCGATTTACTTGTATTTAAATCGAAAGTATTTATTTTATAAATTAAAATTAAAAAAAAAATAAAACTTTTTCCTTCCCCCTTTTGTGTGTACGTATCCCTTCAACTAGTTAGGGACGCTCCTCGCCTATTGTAACCTTTAAGAAAGCCTCACTTACCAACTTGTCCTGTTCTTTCATGTGGAGTCGGAAACGGAAAAAAAAAATTCACACTTACGGGACTTGAATAGCGGTCATCCATTTTTTATTGTGGTGGTTCAGAAAAAGGGAATTTAATTAAAACTGGATTTTTTTTTTGTTATTTTTTCATCAGCTCTGACTTGAATTTAAAGTAACCTGCCACCTGACCTCACAGAGTCGGCTGACTGCAAGTTATCCATAAATCATCAACCGTGTGATTTAATTCATCGATTCTTTCACCACGAGTATAGAGTTTGAAAATAATTTAATATATTCTAGTGTAACATAAATTGGATATTAGGAATATGTAATATTGTTTGTTGCATAAAGCATTGTAATATGTCTCAATGTTCTCCGCAGCTAGCTGATGTTTGCAGAGAATATTAAGTTTTTTAGGTTTGGTTCAAAATATTTTTTTTCAAAATTAGGGGAACACTGTAGAATTGTTTGTTTTTATCCGGTTTTGCATTTTTTTTTCACATCCCAGTCCCCATTACACCTTTCCTCCAACATCTCCTATCCATACAATTTTCCTCTGTCAGACCTTTAGAGATTTCTTCCCTCACTTCTATCCATTGCTTCCAAGATCTCCCTGCGTCTTCTTCTCTTACCATGCATTTTAAGAACTCGATGGGGTCATTGCTTCTCACCCATATCACAGCAATCTTCTTTCACTGATGTCATTGAGAAAGTTGAGTTTAGCTCCCACCTAATTACTTTTAATCTCATTTGGAGCCTTCTATATCTTCGATATGGCACAACTTCTTCTTCAGAAATCCACTTCCAGGGCTATTAATTTTTTTTCGAAAATTTTTGTCTGTTTCCATAATTCTGGCCCATATAACTAACCAAGAAGGAATAGTATATCTTCCTTTTATCGAGACCTATCATATTTTTACCAATGGTAATTTTTTTTATATCACTTTGTATAGTACCAAACCTATCACTCGTCACTCCTTGTTATTTGAAAGCGTTTAAGGTATCTATGCAGAGAGATGAAACCATGGTGAATTGAATACCATATATTCCATTCTTGCTTTCTTTTTTTTGCATTTATCTGCAGACCCCACTTTTTGTACTCTCATCATCATAAAGTCCACAACGTATTCATCTGTTGATATGATAACCTGGTCATCTGCGAACTGAAGGTTAAACATGTCAAAAGTGTTGCTGTACTATATAAAAGAATAATATTCTACTCTTAATCGGGAGATTATCTTTTTAGTCGTTGATTCTTATCAAACCTCATTTTAGGTTCACGGGCAGTTTTATCGTTTTTAACTTGGTCCAATCTACCTCGAGATGAACAAGCTCTGACAGCTTGACTTCGTTTAAAACTATTTCCCCACTGACTGTCGCAGAAGGACAAGACCATAGGCGAGAACAATGATCGATCTAGCATTAGATATTCTGATAAATCGTCATTGTATTCAGGTCCATATCCGATGATAGAAGAAGCCGAATCCATTAGTGGTTTCGTAAACCCACCCTCTAATTCGGTCCCTCCTAGGCTCTATTAAAATAATCCGATAATGGCAGATTAATTCAATGGCATCCATCATATTAGGTCTCAGGTGATGAAACCACTTTCTCCAATCGTAGTCGTAATCTAATATCGGGCGGAGGTCCCTATTATGTCTTGTGGAATATGTCTTGTGGATGACGCTAGCGCCTCATGGATCCAAGTCTTGTGTAACGATTCCCGATGACAATTCCGTTCCTGAGCGATAGTGAACGGAGCAAGATAGTGCATATATTCGGCTGTCAATAGATGTCTTTAGGCTATCAGGTCTCCATGGCCGCGCTGTTGGTGAAAGTGCTGCCAAATTTCCGTTTAAGGAGCTTCTTGCTGTCTTATACACACACAGTTTCTTTCGTAGATATAATCTTTTGTTTTCTTTCGCTTATTTATTTTTAAATTAAATTTATAAATTTAATTTTAATTAATTTCAAGAAAGTCTAACCATCTTACTATCAAAGTAGAGATGGGCTAAAGACTTATCATTTAAATGAACACTATTAAAATCAACTAAGCTTAATTATGGAAACCATAAGATATCGTTAATATGAAACAATAGACTCAAAAGACGCATACATACGCTCATTGTCCATATCACTTTAAGGGTTATACTTATATTTTGATTTTGGTCGTACATGGTTGTACTCTTTGATTAAATACTCAGAAACCTTCATATTCTGTTTTTATAAATTTCGTTATTTAAACATGCGTCTAGTGCATTATTTCACAATGAGAATAGTACCTACCATATCGTTCGGAGGTCCTGGTCAGAATCGCCCACTGACCTATTGGGCAACCCCTCCATTAGCACGCTCGAGACTTGGGCCAGCCAAATATGGCTCCTCGGAGGCCTGCAGTCCACTCCTCGCGAACAACTACAACCCGCCCCGGTAAGACACGGTACCCTCCGGTGTCGCGGCTGATGTACGAGCAGATATTACTGCCTGCCATAGTCGCGGATACACAAGGCAGCGGCTCTCCTAAAGGCAATGCAAATGCCCCGTTGACAAGGCCTCACAAATATCCACTGTCTGGTTAATTAATATCCGAGACCTCTTTGCGGCCGTACTCCAAAGATGGAGAAAATCCGCAAGCCGCTCTTGTAAAAAAAATTCCCGCCTGGCTCCATGGCTCTAATTCACTCATCGCCCGCTGATTGATTTAGCGCTAGTTGTCGAGCTCGTGCGACACTGGTAATATTTATTAATGCCGGCTCTACAAAGAGGAGGGGGTAGGATTTATTACTTTTGTTTCTATTTAGTCGTTTCTTATTCGCCGCATGATTCATATCACTATAGAAATAGTGACCTTATGAAATATGAACTTGTTGGACGAAAGTTTTCCCTTATTTCTCTAGCAGCTGTTGGATACGTGGATTAAGGTGGGGGAACAGAATACTTTTTGATTCTAACTTGTTCAATTTGAAACCACTGGCTAAATTCACGCCGCAATAGACGCTTGAAGCAGTCCTCGGCCAGCTCAACCACTCCTCCCTGTTGTTTACACTTCTGACACACATGTTCTCTTCAGATCCTCGACGACGGCATCTATCCATCTTCCCTTCGGTCTCCCACATCTTACTCCATCGCGTTTTCCAAAGTACAGATCTCTCTACATTCTTCCGGATTGCGTATTCCATCCACCTGATCCGTTGTACTCTTACGAATTGTGAGACATTTAGGTCATTATTAAGTGTGAATAACTCTTTGTTTTTTGGAGTCGAAACGAACCATTCTCCTCTACAGGTCCATAAATGTAAAATGGTGGTGTCGTCTACCTTCGGAGACTGGCAATCCTGAAGCTTGATGTTGCTGCCCTAAACAATTCAATGATTGGTTCGACTCAACCTGATTCTTCAATCAGGATATCCTTCTTCCTCTTATAGATTTATTTTCTTCTGGACTATTAATTGAAATATTTCAAGTTTAGATTTTTCAATAGTTAATGTCCATCCAATCCCCCTACCAATACGGTGTGAAACTTCCCGATTTAATAATATTCTATCTGCACAAGAGTTTTTGAGCATGCGGCGATGTATACTTTTCACCTGATTCTTATTACTATCATCTCAACTCCCCAACAAGTTCAGATATGATCGACACATGGAGGAAATGAAAATTGTTGCAATCAAAATAAAACATTAAACATAACGAATGAAAATAAATACAGTTGTGCAGTCGCCTATATTACAAAATGTTTCTATATTCACCAGACTAATGCATTGAAGAGTTATGAGTTTAGGCCCTTAAGAAAGCTTAAATTGCATCAAATTCCTCGCCGTATACCGAATATCCTCAAGAAGGGTTACCCCATGGAGTAGCGACTGGAACGAGGAAGACGTGGCCGCTGAAGAAAGATGTGATGAATCGTTGGCTCGGTAGCCGGCCCGACAAAGGCAGATATTTACTCAGCATATTCCTCTGTCTTTTATTTTCATCCAGCGCGGACCATCTGTTATATTTGATGGCTTTGCGGATAAACTCACAGTGTCTCGTTAATCTCTGCTTACGATTAAGTTTATCCAGTTCCTTATTAATCTCTTCCATTTAAAATTATAAAGGTTTTCCTTCTTTTTTTTTATTCTAATAACAACTTTGATAATGGCTAAAGCATAATCTTCGTAGTAGGTTAAGGTGACAGGTATTCCACATTCTGATACTGCTACACAGATAACGTTTCTAAAAAGAGTTTCGTCATGGATACAATTTTATTGTTATTAATTATTTAAAGCCAAAAAGAACAAGAAACTTAATGAAAAGTTTTGGGTTCATTATTTCTTAAGACTTGTTGTATTCAAGTAAACTGTGGTTCACGGATTTGACTAGGACCACGCTCATCTAAAGTCTTATTAATTTGATACTTTTAAGTTGCTAACAGATGAATATGCATTGTACCCTCTATAATTAATAAAACTTATTTTATTATTCCACTGCTAAAAGGGTGGTTTTGGGCAAATGCATACATATTTACAATATTTATTCCTTGCGGAATATTCCTATACTCGTGGATTTCCTAAAAAACACGATTTTTCTATCCTACTTTCACAGAAATATTTTATGTTATTAAGCCATTTGATTCTCCTATATTTAGAATAAAAATGCTTTATTCTAGAAACCTTAATATTGCGGTCAAGGAAAAAATATATCAGGCGTTTATTATTATTTCGGCCCCGAAATCTATTTCCTAGGATTGTTTATAACCACCGTTTGCTGAACGTAAATATTTGATTTGCTTTTCTCTTTATTCTCCTTTTTGATTTTTAACCTAGTCTCCTTTGATATGTTTCTTTATGTTTGAAAGTTCTTAGTTCTTTGGTCATGGAAGTAATTTGAAATCTTTTCTGGTAGTTTTGACGTTTGAAATTGACCCAGTTTCGAAGGTCTTGTTTGAGGTTGGGGTTAGTTTGTTGGGAACCGAGCGCCGTGCAAGAACCAGTTACATACGTTTATTTAACCTTACTTCAATTTCAATGTGAATCAAGTCCATTTTGATATTGCTAGAGAAATGGTGCTTTTTAGTTAATTTCAAAAAAAAAAAAAGTTCATAGACAAAAACAAAGCCGCTTCCGAAAAATAAATAATTCGATTTGTTCATTATCTCATAGTTACTTATTATTAATGCCGTGTCCTGGAAGTGTTCTTCCATATAGAAGAAAAGAATTACTTTAATAATATTCAGTGTATGTAAATAATTGTATAAACTATATTATATACATTATAAACATTATGTTCGTTACAGTCACTGGCGGATCTAGGAGAATTTTTAGGGAGAGGCATGGGTCAATGTGAATTTGTTATCAATGTATACGATCCATATATGAATGAAGATACTATACATAAAATATGAATTTTTAATTTAAGACAACTGAGGCCAGAAAACAATAACATGGATAAAATAAGCTCCTTGATCAATTGCCGTAGCTATCTATATGTGAATGAAAAACATAAAAGGGTTCGGAATCGCCGATTTTGGATGCACCCATTGAGAAAACATTCGATACAATGAATAATTTTGGTGTGTAAAACGTTTTTGTTCTTGTTCAAAAGCAACTAAAATTCAGGTCAATATCAACTAATGAGAACCCTAGGGAGAGGGGCCATGGCCCCCTTGGCCTAGCCCCTCCCATCAAATCCGCCAATGGTTACAGTTTATGTTTATATGCGAAAATAATGTTCAAATTTATGACTCTGTACACAGTTTATCTTTTTTTTTAATCGTTTATATTTATAATACCGTAGTACATTTTTTATATTTATTATATTATTTAAGTTATTTTATTTTATTATTAACATTTAATTATTGTGTTAGCAGGAAGCAGACGAATCTGACGAAGAGGAGCAGTGTGCCCTGAGCGAGAACTGGACCTTCCAGCCGGAAATACGGCGGTGGAGCAGAGTTTCCGAAGTGAATAGTCAAAAGTTGGCAGCATTGCAAGCAACAGCCGGTAAGTGGTTATAAACAATACCACTAAAATTGATGATCACTAAAATAGAGCCAAAAACTCAAAAAGAAACACTATTATTTATTATAATGCAATTGGGAAAAACCACAATGCAAAGCCTTATGTTTCAAAAAATACACCTACTTACCAGTCGACGTTTCGCCTATTCAGGCATTATCAAGACACCAAAATCAAAAAGGGGTTATGTGAATCGCATCTCGAAGAAAAAAGTGCAATACATCCCAACGATCAACAGCCCAAACAGGCTCCAAACATGAGACAGCACCCTACCACCAAGACGTTCAACATACAACCTGTTGTATGTTGAACGTCTTGGTGGTAGGGTGCTGTCTCATGTTTGGAGCCTGTTTGGGCTGTTGATCGTTGGGATGTATTGCACTTTTTTCTTCGAGATGCGATTCACATAACCCCTTTTTGATTTTGGTGTCTTGATAATGCCTGAATAGGCGAAACGTCGACTGGTAAGTAGGTGTATTTTTTGAAACATAAGGCTTTGCATTGTGGTTTTTCCCAATTGCATTATAATAAAATTGATGATGTTAATCAATTAATTAATTTTATATATTTATTATATTTGAAATTAATTAAATATATATTTATACAAAGCAAGAAGTCATTTACATTTGAATGTTTTCTTTTTTAATAATTTGAACATTAACTTTATATTTCTTTATCACTACCCTATTACTTAGATGAGTATATAAATGGTTAAATATTAACTAATTTACCTCTGTGTAGAATTGCATGTATATTTTGCTTCTAATCAACAAACAAATGAATATTAGACCAAACCCTTGGTTTAATCTGTGCGGATGACATACCAAACATACTATGATAATATTAATCCGTGTTCATAGAAGGTAAAATTACATAAGGGGCTTAATAATACATATACATCAAAGACTGTTATTTGTAATTATTCCGCAGGTTCGAGTTGATTCACAAGTTTTAACTGTATATTCGTTTCATTTTTCATATTTTCCAAATATACGAGTTATCGCGAGCTTCAGTATGAAAAATAGAATGTAATTATGAGTAATTAGTAGATTTCGGTAATCATTTCGCCAAGAAATAAATGATTCAACAAACATGTCGAACTATTGATGATATATATTTGTTGAAACTTCCATTTCTAGATGAAATGATTATCGAAGTACAAACATTTCCTATAGTTACATTCTCTTTTCAATACTAAAGTTCATGATAACTTGTATTTTTGGAAAATATTAAAAAGGAAACGAATAAGAAGTTAAAACTTGTTATGACTCTACTCGTCCACAGTCTGCGAAATATTTAATTACCCTAGTATTTATATAGTTATTGAATACCTATTGAATAACGTGGATTTTTTTATGACGTATACTTCAAGTACTCTTTTATTTGTTGGGTTGTAAAAGAATGCCGAAACGTTTAGCGCCCTAGACTTTTTTTTTTTGCCCGTGGCATGTTTGCACCTGTAGGTTGGTTACCTTTAGCACTCCAGGTCAAATGCCATTATTGAGTGCCTTTTAGTTGGTCCTTGGGTGTGTCGGTGTGTAGAGTGTTACCGATAGACTCTGAAAAATGTTGACTTTGGATTTCGGAAGAAAGGAATTCAAGGTATTCAGTTTCATATAAATAATATTTTCTTTTTGACGAAAAAAGTAGACATAACTTATTTGAAAGTTTAGGTATATACTATTATTCAGTACTATATTTAAAAATATATTTTTTTACGAAATCAAAACTTTTAAACTCCACGAAATACGCTTACTTGGAAACAATTTTATTCTACTATTATTAGTAATAGTATGTATTACAACGTATTTATTTGCAATGCGTATTTTTATTTTACATTTTATTTAATTTAGCGGTGGATCCATAGCTACGTTATCAGATAAATTTTATTATAAAAAATATCACAGTATTGTAAATTTTATACACAGATAAAATATTAAATAATTGGTAATTAAAAGGACAGTTTCGCCAATAACAATTATTAGAAAAATATTTCAAATAAAAATGCAGATCGTTAACGCTATTGGCGGTTCATTCTAGTTTTCTATATGTACAATACATTACCTAAAATTTATTTTAATTTTCAAAAAGAAATAAAGTCTACGTAATTCATTACGTTAACCGTTGATTAGCATTAAACGAGTGTTTGAGATAAGCATAAAAAGAGAATAAGGCTGCGTTTACACCAAAGTCTTCCACAAGTTGCGGCAACTTGTTGCCGGTTTTAAGAAAGTACAGCAACAGTTTTTGTCTTCCACTTGTGGACAACTAAAAGTGGAAGATTTGTTGCTGCGCGGGTATCTAACTTGTGGTAAACAAGTCGAGAACTGTCCCCCCTCCACGCGCCCTATTCATAATTAAATACTGCTGTAAACGCATTTATTCATAAATAAATAGTGCATCTGGGGTATGTAAGAACCAAATTAATTATAATAAATTAGTTAAGTATTTACAAATAATTTGTTCTAAATATTTACAAGGTTTGTTATTAGTATATATTTACAATATTTTACTTACAGTATGTTATTAGATACATTTTCTAAATATGGCAGTTTCAAAATAAGGGTATGCCTTTTTATTACTAGTGCGGCTTCTTTGTTCTCAATAAACTGGGCACCTAGCAAAAGTGTGGCCTTCGCAAAAATATTTGGCACTCTGCACAGCGGGTTCGTTTTATCTATATTATCATTTGGGGCACAAACAGTGCTCCTTGATGAGGGGAATACCGCCGGGTTCGTTTGAACTAGTAATAAATTGCTAAGAGGCGGGCCCTTGTACCTGTTCTAAACACTTATCTTTAACAAAAGTTTTAGGGCATCCATTGGTACAATCAAAAATATTCAAATTATCAATAACCAAAATTTCATATACGCAGAATGCAAATTGTTGTATTTAAAGATATGTATAGATAACCAAATCATACCAAACCATTTACTGTCATTATTAATCTGGAAAATTTTTTAATAAAAATTATTTAAATAACACTAAACAAAATAATTTCTTCAATATTCAGGAAATAAAATATTAAACCTAGATAAAAAAACAAGCTTATTGGCTAATCAGAACAAATAAGAAAAATTGCAATCTCACTTAGATAAAATTAATAATGTAGATAATAATTCATATGCACAAATCTATAACATATGCAAAAAATGGAGTAACATATTAAAAGATATCAAAATAATAAATATAAAATTTAAAGCAAATAAACCTAACAAATCAACATTCAGAAACCCATATAATAACAATGAAATAGCAAATAAGCATTGTACAACAATCTTTTCTAACAATTTGAGAAATATTTTTATTTTTAAAGAGAAAAGATAGGAACCCGGAACCTTTTTCTTTCCGTGACAGCGCTCTACCAATTGAGCCACCAAGGCAAATACAATAGAGTCGTTAACTTAACAACTAATATAATACCCAACAACATTATAACTTTATTAAGTCTAGGGGATAATTTTAATTATGACCCAAATAATAAAAAAAATCAACATTTTTCAAATGTTAGCGGACATTGAATCTATAATCATAAATTTAGACACTCCCGAAACCCATAGAAATGGACTTAGGAATACTATTAATAAAAACATCTTAAATTATTTGAACAAAGAAAAAAATAAACCTAATAACACAATAAATACATTTAATAAAATTATAAACAATGATCTTAAAAATACAAAAAATTATTTTAAAAATAACAAAGATATATGCATTATTAAATCTGATAAAACTAAACAATTGGTTATTATGACAAAAAATAAATTATCAACAAAAGATTTTATACATAATTAATGATAAACAGACTTACAAAAGTATCAGAAATAACCCCATGATAGAACTGAACAATAAAGTTTTCAAATATATATATATAAATTAATAAAATATAAATTTATTGATAAAAATTACAAAAATAAACTTTCAAATAACTATTTTAATATCCCTAGAATACATGGCTTAATTAAGATGCATAAAAAGAATTATCCCCTCAGACCAATAGTTGAAGGAACTAATAACCCAACGGATAATCTAGCCAAATTTCTAAATGGGGCCTTAAACAATTTAAACAATGATAACGAGTTTGATATCAAAAACGCAATATAATTGAACAATAAATTAAAGCATATTAATTTACAACCCGACCAATTAATTGCCAGTTTGGACATTGTCTCCATGTTCCCTAACATTACATTAAAATTAGCAAATAAATTAATTAACGACAATTGGGAAAAAAAAAGAACCTCATACTAGCATTAAAAGTAAAACAATATTCATTGAAGGAACTAAGCTATGTACTGAAAATGGATATTTCACTTTTCAAAATAAATTTTATTAACAAATAAAGGGGTTTACCGATGGGAGGCAGACTTTCAGTGAATATTTCTGGAGTAGTAATTAATCACATTATTAAAGAAAATTTACTAAAATTGAACAACCCACTATCTTACTACTAAATAGTTCAAAAAAGATGTAACCTCTAATAGATTGTTAAACCAATACTCAAACCACCCTATTGCCCAAATAAAAAATGTAGCTGCTAATCTGATTGGAAGATCTATTAAATTAACAGATGTCAAATTCTTAAAAGAAACAAAAAATAAAAAATTCTAAATAGTATTCAAAATTCTATTAAGCAATTGCCTTTCCAATTAGTCTTATAAACAAGTTATGGTACACACAATATAAAATAATAAATCATAATAGCATACCAAAGAATATAAATATTAACCTCATTACTAATGAAAATATTAAGGATTCAAAAAAACTTATCCATAGTAATTATAATAAAAAAACTAAACCTAATCAATCAAAATTACAATTTTTTTTAAAATAGGAAAAAAAATTGAAACTGCCATATTGTAGTGACCATATTTAGATAATGTTCAAACCTTTTGTAGGGTCGATATTTTTTTTTATTATAGCTATTGGTGTATATATTATCAATATTAATCGTCACCATGTATACAAATTATAATATTATAGTAAAGGTAAAAATTGTCATAAAAGTGAACTTAAAGGTTATTGGGTATTTCCCTTGTTAGCCATTTTCATTATTACAGTTAGTATTAGAACTATTAATTATAATTCAACATCACAATTATAAGTCTATATGCTCAATAACTATTGAATAATGATATTAAAATACGTTAGTAAGAATAAATATAGACGCTAGGGCCAAATAGTCCATACTATTGATTTTAACAAAACCAGCGGTATTATTGTTCATGGAAAGTTTATTAGTTAGTCCTCTTGTAACCCAATTTAATGATAAACATAGTAATTGAAATTATTAATTAAAATAGAACATTTAAATAACAAGCTTCTGTACTCCATTACGGTAAGATTTAATATTGAAATACATATGTATAGTAAAAAGAAGTGTGACATTTAATATTACTTTGGAATATGTTACTAATTTTATCATGTACCATTATTAATTCTGGTTCATTACCAGTGTATCTAATAACATACTGGAATTAAAAGATTGTAAAAATATACTAATAAGTAACCTTGTAAATATATAGAAGAATTTTTTTTTTTTTATAATTATTGGTCAGCTATTTTAATTTTTAAATAATTTTATTTTAAAGAGGAAAGATATGCCCCCGGCATTAAAATTATTTGTAAATACTTGACTAATTTATTATAATTCTTTTGGTGCTTATATACCCCAGATGCACTATTTATTTATGAATAAATGCGTTTACAGCACTATTTAATTATGAATAGGGCGCGTGGAGGGGGAACAGTTCTCCACTTTTAGTTGCCAACTTTCTTTGATCTTTACCAACTCTCCGCGGGAAACAAAAATTTAGTGGAAGATTTGTCTCTCCACAAGTGGAAGACAAAAACTGTTGCTGTACTTTCTTAAAACCGGCAACAAGTTGCCGCAACTTGTGGAAAACTTGTGGAAGACTTTGGTGTAAACGCGTCTGAAGAAGAACTTTTAGTTGACAACTTTTAGTTTTCCATAATGTGTTGTCAACTTTTAGTTACCAACTTTGGTGTAAACGCACCTTAAGATGGAGTGAAAAACAGTTCAATAATTATTATCATTCAGTTTTCCTTGTTTTTTCTTTTTGATAATAATAAAATGAAAAAAAAATGGTTGGGATCTTCATTTGTTAGGTTCTTTTACAGTTTGAGAACGAAATATGCACAATATGCTATTAACTTAGTTATAATTTACACGCCTAATAAAATATCTTTTATATAGATAAAATAAGGAAGAAATAAACATTTCAGATACAGAATTGATATGTCATCCTTGTAAACCATTATTAATATCAAGTTCTATGGAATATTTTTGCAATTTATGATGGTCATAGTCAATATCCTTTGATTTATGGAGAATGGAAATAGTTGGGGGGTGCATTCAAGAAAACGCCAAATAAGTCAGGACTTATTTATATTTGTGCCGACGTTTCGACCTACTTTGTAGGTCATCTTCAGGACTAATGGGTGAGGTCGCTAGATGATTTATCCTTTTTTTTTTATCCTTTGATTTAGTATTTCCAAATTAGGTTTTTATGGCATTCATTATTTTTTTTATGTCGAAAATAAGTTTATAACAGTCATTTATAAAAACAAACTTAATCCTTTCATTATGTCATATTCTTCTTCTCCTGGCGCTACAGACCAAATTGGTTCTTGGCCTTCTTCAACATTTGTTGCCACAGGGCCAAACGGATGCCCGCCTTTCCATGTCCTCTTCCACCTTCTCCTTCCATCGAGCTCTTGGTCGGCCCTTTACTCTAGTGGCGAAGATCTCTCCTTTATGTACCTTTATCACCTGTCTGTCTTTGTTCATTCGGTTGAGATGCCCAAGCCATTTCAGCCTGCTTATTCGTATGAAGCTTGACAAAGATAGGTCATTGTAGATTTCGTATATTTCTTTGTTCTTTCTACTTCGCCACACTCTGTTCTCGATAACTCCACCAAACATTCCTCGCAGAATCCTCCTCTCGAACCTGTCAAGCCTATCACAGATTATCTTGTTCATTGCCCAACATTCATCGCCGTAACTAACAATCGGTCAGATTAGGGTTTTGTACATTCTGATCTTATTTTGCGAGAGATTAAGTTTCTTCTTATTAGGTGCAGAAGAGCATAGTACCTTGTAGCATTGTACCTGTTTCCTGCCAGAATCCTTCTTTTGACCTCTTCTGTTTCACTGGCTTCTTTATTCATTAATGATCCAGGTATTGAAATGTTGATACTATTTAAATGTTTTCTCCGTCTAAGTTGCAATAAGGTGGGTGTTGCTACCTCATTATCTCTACAATCATCAGTTTGGTTTTGCTGATATTTATTTCAAGGCCAGCCTCTTCCTGCCTCCATTTTCAATGTAATATATGCATGTAATATTATTACTATATTTAAATATTATAAGTTTATGGTTTCCTTGTAAAATGAATAATGCTTGTAGGCTGGTTGTGAATCAGTCTGACAGGTCTTTTTGAATTAGCCGATGTTTCAATATATCTTCCTCTAAAAATCCAGCAATTTGCAATTTGAAAAGATAAAATACATATTATAGTTTTCTTATCACTCAGTTAAAATCATTCATAGGAACAAAAATCATACAAAAGAATCTTAAGAACTGAAAGTTAAAGATGTATATATATATATATATATATATATATATATATATATATATATATATATATATATATATATTTTTTTTTTTTTTAACTACATAGCAGATTTGTAAGTATAAATTTTCAAAATAGCATTACAAGAAAAGTTTAAGGTTTATGGTCAAATAAGGGTCACCTCAAGGATTAAAATATTTTGAATAGCTCAAGAGGGGGATTCTAATGAATAATACAGTATTAGTAATTGTTTTGATAGTATTGATTATTGTTATTTTGGACCCTATATTCAATATTTTTATCCAATTACTTTTTTTTTTTTGAAAGGCAATATAAACATGTAAAAGGCATAAACTTTTTCATCACTGCAATTACTATTTTTAAATAGAAATTTTCCATCTATGTGTATATATAACACTCCTTCAAAAGAACAATGTCATAACTCATAAAACCTAATTTTTCAATAGAGGTGAAAGTTCCATGTGCTTAAAAAAATTAAAATTTGGTTATTGTTAAAGCAAAGCATTCTTATTATAATGATAGTATTGAAATTCTTTTATTAGCCATTAGAACATTTTTATAAGCTTGAAACTTTTTTTATTTTAACTTACATCATTATTCCCATTAAACTTTAATTTAAAAAAAAAAAGCATGTTAGAAAAGGATTATCAGATATTTGTTGCTGAAATAAAAAGCTTCAACCAATACAATTGCTACTGAAGGCTTAACTTATGTCATTTTTCTCTAGAAGGAGTGATATATTCTTGTCGGTACAAGTCTCTTGTTTACTATTTCTATTCTGTTGCTCACAATGCTTTCTCTTTTTAGCAGGTAAAGAGATGAGTGGTGACAAAGAACCTCCTGTGATCAGGTATGGAAGCCTGCCTCCTGGTGCTCTGTCTCCGGACTCTGAACTCCTGGCTGCCAAGTTCAGGAGAAGTGGGAGTGAACGGCTTCGGGACGGGGCAAAGGCCTTCTTGAGGAGGATGGAGAGCCTTAAGTCCCGGAAGAGGAAGCGGCAGAGGGAAGGCGTAGTCATCAGCAGTCCACAGGTAGCCTCGAAATCTCTAATTATGTAGTTGTGGTCATTTTGTGATTTGTATTCTATTTCCCTGTGCTCATTTGAAATGCATAATTAGCATAATACATTAACAACATTCTAGGTGGTCGATATAATTGGAATGGAAAAGAGGATGAGGGATTTGAATTGTGTTGATGTATCCCCACCCGAGTCCCCCTTGCAATCTGTGAGATCTCGAAGATTACTTGCAAGACCAGAGCCAGATCTAGGTGCTTTATCGGACTCTGAACTCCCTTGGAGGCAGACATACTACAAGGATGCAAACAGCAATAATGCTAAGGTATAAACAAGTTTTTATATATTTAACTTCTTATTTGAAGAAATAAAATAAGTTTGCATATTATGTTGATAGTAAAGTTTGATAATTATCATAAAAATTATTGCTCCATTCTCTGGAAATGTGTTGTTTTATTAATCAAACTAATGCAACAAAAATATTATTTACTGTTATTACTCAACTCAATTTACACACGTTAATATTTTAAATACTGCCGATAACTGAGATTTTCTAATTCCTTTTTCACTGTATAAGAATTTTAGAATTCATAATGGTAAAACTTACACATTTGATTATTTTTGTATAGTATTAGTTCTATTGAACCAAACCATTTTGTAACATTTAATTTACCAATCATCTGTTGGCATTATTTTTAGTTATAATTACATGTGTTAGTAAAAATTAAATGTTTCATTTTAATATTTATTATATTAAACAATTGCTCCTATCGATTATTTAATTTATTTTGATCTAGTTAAAAATTACTTTTATTTTATGTATTTTACAATGGCTCCCATTCAATCTTATGCTATTAAAACTTTATGAAGTAACAATTTTAAACTGATAGCATTATGAAATAGATCAGAGCCAAATTTTGTAGCTATGACTCATTTTTAGATCTAATAATTCTTTGTGGCCCAACCATGTAGAAGAAAATGAAGAAATTAAAATATATAAATCACATTGTATGTATTTAAATAAATTCCTCTTCTACACAAAATATTCCTTCAAGTTCATTGTTATAATTATTATTATTGTCATTATTCCTTAATCACAGATCGACAATTAAGCTTTTCTGTCATCATTATTAATATTGAGTCAATATTATATGAAGAAATTTTACTTATTCAACTTATCCAGTTATAGTAAAAAAAAATACAATTTTATCTAGTAAATATTAATAATGAGCATCCAACTCGTTTACCGTTTTCAATTTTACAATTCAATCACATTTTGCAAACCTCGCAACCTCTTCAATTCCTGATAATCCTCTGAGGCGTCTGAAAAGAAGATGGCCTCGTGACCTTCTAAATTGAACTTTTTATTTGAGTACTACCACTGGGTGGTTTCTCTACTTGCCTTTATGTTGGGACATGATTTATCTTTCATTATACATATTTACTGGATGTATTCTGTATACAGGTGTAAATTTCAATAAATACATTTTTTTTAAATTATATTTTATTTATAGAATGAATAAACTAATATTGTAGTATGTATTACACATCGATAAATAACTTGGTGGTCCTGAACCTGTAGGGTGTCGGGTACTCGTTAATGATCCCTATGCTTATTATACCTGGATAGACAAATTTTAGGACTACCACTGTATTATTGTCTGATTAGCAAAGAAAGTGATGTTAAATGAATAAATAAACAAACAATAAATACCTGATGTAAAAATATTTATATGTACGGCATATTTTTAGGTGCTTGATTTTACTGATATTGAAAGGAGGGGTGGCAGTTGTAGAGAACGTTTGTCACCGTCTTCGAGGAGTGTCAGTCTAACAAACACTCCTGACAGCAACACGTTTCGAACTAGGCCATTCAGGAAACCCCCTGGTATCAATATTTTAATTTTTATTATGATACAAATCACTAATTAATTAAGTCTAGTTAGTTGTAAATACTTGTAGTTTATTTATATTTCTCTGATATTGTTACTTGTTATGTATTATGACAATTTAAGAAGTATTTTATAAATGTTGATGAATGTTTCAGAAATAACAGTTTTCAAAGAAAATGATATTGAAAGTGCTGAAAGTAGCAGTGCTATAGCAGATAGTGACAGTGATACACCAAAACAGAAGTAAGTTTGATTTTTTTTTTTTTTAAATAGTATTTGTTTATTCATGTTGCCACAACTGCTTTACAGAAGACCTACATTTTATTTGTAACTTCACATTGCAATTTTTTTTTTTAATTCCTTCATTTTTCGTACCCATTGCTATTTTTTTTATAACATTCACTTAATGCTGTATCTTTTAGGGGTGTTGTCAGATGGCACAGTTTTCAGCGAGGGTCAGTGCGACCGGAGTCCTACCTAGGTCAACCTGTCAGCTCCATGTCGAGTGGTCAGCTGATGGTTCTCAGGAAACTAGCATTACTTAAGCTTACAGCCATTATGGAGAAGCATTGTCCTTCCCATAGAACAGGCTGGAATTGGGAACTCCCCAAGTTCATGAGGAAAATGAAAAACCCTGACTACAAAGGTAATGGTCCACATCTGAATTGATTTCTGACAGAAATTTTATCAACCCTTCTATAACTTTAACAGCATCCTTAACGAAATTGTAACTACGATTCTTGTTTTAGTTTTTTTTTTATATTTTACATGTGTTAACACATTAAGTCGTCCTTTACCACTAATTCAATGAAATAATTTTTGATGATTGCATTTCTTAAATTCACTCTATAATATTATTGCTTCAATTTTATTAATTAAAATAATTCACTACTAATTTGGACTTATAAATTAATTGCAATGAGAAAAACATTTCTAAAATAGGCTAAATTGATTTTTGCTTCTTTTCTGTTCTAAAATGTATAAAATAAGCATGGCTAAACTATAATCAAATCCAACTTCAAAATAGAAAATTACTTTTCTCAGTGAAGTCTACACTTATTAGTAATTTCTCAATTAACTTCAATAAAATAAAGGTGTCATTAGGTTACATCTTTCTACTCCTTTCTCAGCTGTCTCACTGCTAGTTAGATTTAGTTATTTTTCTTAATTCTCATTTTTTTCCAATCTACTCTATGACAATGCATTCGCTTATTTATTATCTTTTACTCTCTTTAGAATTCATGAGCCAAATACGGTTCATCTTACCAGTTTGAGATATTATTGCTTTATGCTTATCAATTCAAAATGAATTACTGCTAATTTATTTTTATAAACTATTTACAATAAGAAAAAATATTCTGAATGAGGCTAAAATGAATTTGATGAAGTTTCAGGGGCATTAATCATTGCTTGACTAAAAATATGAAAACGTAAATTTTTGAAATTCGGAGTAATCCGCTTTTGATCCTGAGCCCCTAAAATATTTTAGTTGTTAATGAAAGATTTTTAAATAAATAAATACCACTGCTGCATTTAATTGATTATCTGTTACAGACAAAACAGTATTCGGAGTCCCCTTAGCTGTTACGCTTCAAAAAAGCGGGCAACCTCTTCCTCTATGCATTCAAAGTGCGCTCAGTTGGCTGAGAAGTAATGCCCTTGATCAGGTATCTATATGGATTATAAGAAGAAGCATTTCCACAAGACTGAATAAAAATACTCATATAAATATTATTTTTTAGGTGGGTCTTTTCCGTAAGTCTGGTGTAAAGTCGAGGATAGAAAAACTCAAATCACAAGCCGAAAGTGGCGAAGAGATGGTGTATGAAGGCCAGCAAGTGTTCGATGTTGCTGATATGGTGAAACTTTACTTTAGAGACATTCCAGGGAAGCTCCTAACTGATAAGCTATCAGAGACATTCATTGCCATCTTTCAACGTGAGCAATATCCTTCAAGTAATATTGGAATTAATGGCTAAAACTAGGTTAAAAATAATGAAAAAGTTTTAATAAGATGTTATTGTATTTAGTAAATAAACTTTAATTATTAACTACCAAATTGTATTTATCAATCTTATTTTAGATGTTCCAGTTAATTTGAGAGTCGAGGCTGTGAAATGTGCATTATTGTTGTTACCTGATGAACACAGAGAAGCACTCCATGCCTTGCTTGTCTTCCTGAATGAAGTAAGTCCTAATTATTCAAATTGGTAAAACTTAAAAACTCATTTCAGATGTAGATTTTAAACAGTACATCATTATTTTAATTATAAAAAAAAAACCAAATAGATCCTAAAAAGTAGGCTTTTAAATTTGAAAAGTGTTTAAAGTTGATTTATCTAGTTCCAAAAATTTTAATTTAATTCTAAAAATAATTGGGTTTTACACCACATTGTCTCTTTCACGCAAAAATATCCGTTTTCTTAAAAAAAAATTAATAAAAAAATAAAACAATAATAATTTATTTTACGGTATGAAGACATACCTTTTCTCCAATAGAAGTTTTTATTTTTTTTAATTTATTAGTTTTTTAATTATTAATTTTTCTTAACAAATAACAAACATGTATTTACATTTTTAAAAGAAACTGATTAATAATGTGCTTTACTTTTTAGTAAGTTTTTATGTATAAAGTTTTTCTTTTACTCGTCTAGGTAGCATCACATTCCCCTACCAACCAGATGTCAGCTTCCAACTTGGCACTGTGCCTGGCCCCAAGTCTCTTCCCTGACTACACTGCACCTTCGAGGCCTGCATCCCCACGTCGAGGAGCTCCTGATCCGAGGCAACTGGCGCATAACAAGGCAGCGCATGACTGTCTATTAGCTTTAATTAAAAACCACAGAGAATTGTTTACAGTAAGGAATATTTAAAAAAAATATTTTGTGAATTAAACAGATGGAAAAAATATTTATAAAATATATAATTTTGAAGTAGATATAAGATGGTATATGGGCATAATGCCTCTTATCTAACTTCCTGTCTAAAATTCAATGAATATTTAATATTCAAAAATGAAGGCAAAAATCTGAAGTACTTAATATTTTATTAAAATTCTATAGGTAATCTCAATATCATCCTATGTTCACATTTTTCTTCTTATAATATGTTGTCATTGTTACTTTTTACTATCATCTATTATAATAAGAAATATTATATTGATACATGTACATAGTAGATAGAATGAATTCATAAATAATACAATGAATAATTACTAAAACAAAATATAGTTATATACTTTTATAATTATGAAATTAAATTTAAAAGATACTTTTTTAATTATCGCTCAAACTGTAAATTTGATTTCTGAATTAATATGAAATTCTATACCCAAAATCAAGGATACAAAAAACCCATCTCAATAAATGTTTGAAGTGTTTTGTGTCCAGTCTTCAATTATTTTGGAGAAAAAACATTTTTAACAGATTCATATCCAATTAATTTCATAGATTCAATCTACCTAGAATATCTCTCAACCTTTTTTGTAACATGCCCCCTTGTTCTAATGAAAGCCTTCCATGCCTCCTCTCTGTTCCTATGAAAGGCTCCCATATTAAAAAACAAAACAAGTATTACATTGAAAGTAAAACATTTAGTTTTATTATCACGAGATACAACATTATAAGTTACAATTTAAGATAAAGAAGTACTGGTAGGAGAAAAGTAAACAAAACTAAGTAAGATTTTTTTTATTTTCAATTGTGTTCGCCCCTGGCTTATCTTCACAGCACCTAGAAAATGTAAAACTAAAATATAAAAATACAGAAAAGACATTTTAAACAGCATGGACTTGGGTGGTCACTTTTAGAATACTTACCACTTATTGTCAATATACCCTAATTTATTAAAACGTTGTTTGAAAGGAAATTTCAAAAGATTTTTTCATAGGTCTGTGATGAACTGCTCGCCCAGTGCCATTTCTCATATATGGAGCAGAGTATCCCAGTAGCTCTAGAAGAACTGGGGTCTGAGCTGGCCCAGGACTGGCGTGGATACATGTACGCATGTACAACCGCTCTTCTCAAGGAGGCCAGGGAAAAGTAAGTAAGCTTATAAAAATACTAGCTTATGCCCGCGGGTTCGCTCGCGTAGAATTTGGTATGCCACATAAAGTTTCGTGAAAGATCATTTAAAATAAATAATTTAATTATTTTTTTTAAATATAAGTTACTCGTACATCCAAAATTTCAGATGTCTAACTTTAAAACTGACGGATTCTAGACAACCTTTGAACCCCTATTATATTAAAGGGGAAACCCTTGGGGTGGAATGATCCAAATTTCTTTCTTAAACTATACAAAGAATCTTATCTACAAATTTCAAGATGCTAAGTTCCTGATTTGTCTTTAATTATGTACTAAAAGGGGGGGGGGCAAATGCCGCCGTGCCCCACATAAATCAGTAGCCTATGTTTTATTCTGATGTATAACCTATATTACTGTCAAGTTTCATCCAAATCTGTCCAGTAGTTTTTGCATGAAAGAGAGGCAAACATAAAAACTTTCACATTTATAATATTAGTAGGATATCAAAACAAATAGTTTCACTCATGTTCTTTCTATTATTTTAACAACTATGATCATGAGATTTGCCTTTTATTATGTACTATAATGGATTCTCCACAATACCTAAAAAACAGTCAAGGGACACATGCCACCGTGCGTCCCTCCCTAAATCCTAAAGCCTATGTGTTATTCTGATATATAACCCATATTACTGTACAGTTTCATCCAAATCCGTTCAGTAGTTTTTGCGTGAAAGAGAGACAAACATACAAACTTTCGCATTTATAATATTAGTAAAATTAACTTAAAATAAAATAACAAAAAACTAACTATTTTTGTTATTTTTTTAATCAAAATCAAGTTCTAGATATAGCTTTTGGTTTATGGTGAAATTTGGTTAGGTCATATTTGTGAAATTTAAAATTTTACCTTGGAAAAAAATTTTTTTTTTCACTATTACTCAAGAAATTTCCTTTTTTCTGTTTGTGTTTCTTAATTACCTAATAAAAAAAGTTCAAATCTACAAGCTTATTTTATAATCTCACCCCTACTCATAGATTCATTGACATTTTATTTTTATAAGCAATGGTTCTTTTTTATTTATATAATTTTTAACAATTTTTTTTTGCTAGATTTTTAGTAATACATATTATTGCCATGCTTAACAAGTAAATTTATGTCAGGCTCATTGTTTTAGTAAATTTTTTCATGGACAAAGTTTATTCTAAAAATTATTGTGAAAGTGACAGATACATTCATCATTTATTTCTTAAACAGATTTCAATCATCTTAATTGTAATTTTAAAAATTCTCATTTTCTTTCTCAATATATGTATAATTGTTTAATTTATTTAAGGACTCGAGGCTGGATAACAGTAGCTACTGGCCAGGAGGGTGTCGAAATGTGGTACAAAAAAGTTGGAGATGGTCATCCTCTGAGGTTATGGCGTGTCATGACAGAGGTTGAAGCTCCTCCTACAGAATTACTACACCGGTAAGAACTTTTAATATTATAATAAATTTGTCAAAATATTTAGTAAATTATACTTAGTAAATTGTCATATATTGTAATAATGCAATAATTTTGAACATCACAACATAATTTTAAAGGAAACTGACTCGAGTGGTCTTTTTTGTTATATGCTGTTTGTTGGAAGAAATTTGTTGATAGTCTAGGCCATTTTACTTGTAAATTATAAAGAAAAAATACATGACTGTTATAATAAGACACATCTATAGGGTTGGCAACTAAGTCATTGCCGATTTCAAATAAGAAGGCAAATTCAGAATTTTTGTTTAAAAATATAACTTTATTCAATTAGATATTGCCCGTTCTTGTCGATGACCTTTTTCCATCGTTCTGGCAGCGTAAAAATTCCCCGTTCGTAAAATGTCTGGTCTTTGCTATTAAAAAACTGAATTAGGTGTGATCTGACATCATCCGCGTTGTTAAAAATTTTACCATTTAAAGAGTTTTGCATGGAACGAAACAAATGGTAATCCGAAGGCGCAAGGTCAGGGCTATATGGTGGGTGTGACAAAACATCCCAACCCAGTTCCAATAATTTTTGCCGAGTAACCAAAGATGTGTGGGGCCTTGCGTTAGCATGATGGAAAACAACACCCTTCCGATTTGATAATACCGGCCGCTTTTCTTCAATTGCATCCTTCAGTTTGTCGAGTTGTTCAACATACACATTTGAATTTATCGTTTGGTTCTGCGGCATGAGTTCAAAATACAAAATTCCTTTGTGATCCCACCAGACTGACAGCATAATCTTTTTTTGGTGAATATCTGCTTTTGATGCTGTTTGGGCTGGTTGATCTTGCTTCACCCACGATCTCTTGCGAGTAACATTGTTATAAACTATCCACTTTTCATCGCCAGTAACTAGGTTCTTCAGAAATGGATCATTTTCATTGTGTTTCAGTAGCGAATCACAGATGCTAATCCGTTGCGTCAAATGAATTTCCTTTAGCTGGTGAGGGATCCATAAATCAAGTTTCTTGACATAACCAAGGGTTTTTAATTTTTTTTCAATGCATGTATGCGACACATTGAGCTTCTCTGCAATGTCTCGTGTTGTGCTGTGACGATCTGAATCGATAATGGCCTTGATATGGGTTTCATCCACTTCGACTGGGCGGCCAGATCGTTGTGCATTTTTCAGTGAAAAATCACCGGAACGAAATCTTTCAAACCAATTTTGACACTGCCTTTCTTTTAAGGCTTTATCTCCATATACGGCACATAACTTCTTTTGTGCTTGCGATGCGTTCTTGCCTTTTCGGAAGTAATACAATAAAATGTGTCGGAAGTGCACGTCCTGTTCTTCCATTTTTAAATTGGGATAAAAACAAAACTAAAGAACTAATCAAAAAAATTTTTTTACTAATTAAACGTAGAAGTCCATACAGTAAGAAAAAAATATAGGTTAGATGCTCTGGCCACGTTAACAAAACAAGAGAAAGTGTAGAGTGAATCTATCGACAAAAACGGCAATGACTTAGTTGCCAACCTTATAATATGACTAGTAAAAGACATACCTGATTTCCATGAGCTAGGTTAATAGAAAAAATTCTCAAATAACTACTTATAATTTTTTAGTCTGAGCATTTATAATCTTTAAAAACTATCAACTCATTTGAGTTTAATCAATGCTATTAGTGTTTTTTTTAACAGAGTATATTTCAGCTATAAAATTAAACCTCCTTCATGTATATTATAATGACTTAATACTAAAAACAAAAGAATTAGTACTAGACTGTCTTCTAAATTTATTCACCCTACAAACTAAATTATGGTAGAGTAATTAAAAAAATTATATCGAATACCAAAAACTATAATGATTTGAATATTTTTTGTTAATAAAGTACTTTTTTTTTTGGTATTTCAATACAATTCTTCCATTTCAAAGATTCTCCCACTCTTGCATCATTATTATATCATATAGAAGGACTAATAGCAAACACTGTATGCATGTGATGATAGCATTCTATAATATAATACTTGTTTATCAACATAATTTTATAATTATATGTATTCATTTCACAGGATTCTAAGAGAGAGGGAGACGTGGGACCCTAGCCTGGTAAAGTGGCGTGTTGTCGCTCGACTTGATCCCAATGCTGAAGTATTTCAGTTCCTTACAGCCAGTGTACCTCCTACCCCTCACAAAGATTATTGCGTTTTGAGGTGAAAACATTTTTTTATTTCCTTGATTATAATTCAGTTAGGTTATTTGTTAAGAATGTAATTATTAATTTTTTCAGAGTAGCGTACAGAATAATGTAGATGCCACAAACAATAGAATTATTTAACATATTAACATAATTTCCATAGATGTAAATAAATAAATAGACATTAGGAAAATTTTTATAGGAAAGATTTTGTTTAAATAAACTAAAATACTGTCATCGGCAATACTGATGATGCCAATAGGACAACCATACTTAGTAATCTAAAATCGCTACCTAATTTTTTTTTTTTTTAAATAAATCATTCATTAATCAATAGCTTCTTCTTCTTCTATTTTGTAATGATAATAGATAGTTTGTATATATTTTCATGTAACACACTCATTTCATTTTTTAACTCTGTGGAACTGATACATCAGATATATATCAAGCACTAATAAATAGATTTTCCACTGGAACAACCTATAAGGACTTTGTCTTAGTTTAATTTATAACTAGTGAATAAATTGTATACATAACATTATTTATTAATAAAGGAATGTATTTCTCTAGGTGCTGGAGAACAGAACTTGCAAAAGGAGCTTGTGTAATTGTTGAAACTTCAGTAGAACATCCCGAAGGCCAAGTTTTGTCTGGAAGAGTGCGAGGCATTGTCCTTGCCTCGAGGTACCTCATAGAGCCATGTGGTTCTGGCCGTAGTAGAGTGGTCCATCTTTCTCGTGTTGATACAAAGTACGTTTTTTACAATATAATAATTTAGATTCCAATATGTGTTGTTGTTGGTACATGAATTACATGATTATATTTACACGTGATGTTTCTAAGCATCATTACATTTTATCTTGATTGAATGTTTAATCTATAATAATGACAAATAGTAACAAGAACTGGGATAAATCCATTACTCTCCCGTGTACATTATGTACCAAAATGGTGATTCTGAAGACGAAAATTGTCACTCAGCCCTTCTAAAACTATTTCTTTTCCTTCTAAAAAGTTTCTTTAAAAATCTACCTGATGGTAACAGTTTTTGATATCTTGATATTTAAAATTAAATTTAGGGTTAAATTAATAGATATATATTTATTTTATAAAAATTTATTACCTTCCATTCACTCACTCATTTGACCTGTCTGCTAATCAGTTTTACTTCATGGTGGTTTACAAACAACGGAGCTCATTTAATCAAAACTACCAATTCTAGAATAATTTAATAAACATTTTAAAACTCCTTTCTCATTGTTGTTAACTATCTTTATTTTTTATTCTCTGTAAATAATCTTTCATTTTTATAAAACAAACATAAATATTTTATATGATATTTTCAGGGGAAGAACTCCTGACTGGTACAATAAAACATATGGCCATATTTGTGCCCTCCATCTGTCCAAAATAAGAAATTCCTTCAAGCACACAGCTGGTGGCCCAGAGAGTAAAGTATGATATAGATCGAGATCCCTCTCCATCGACGATGCCGGAGAGGTGAAGCGAAATGGAACCGGATTATATAATTAATTTAAATGCATTCTCAATATAGCCGAGTGCACTGGATAACTGTGTGTATTTATTTTGTATTGGCTTTAAAAGCCACAAGCACCTTCTTTTTTTTTTAAAGAACTAAAAAGGTGTGTAACATGTACCTGTAGATATTGTTAAATATTTGAATGAGTATTTTAATCTGAGAGCCCAAGAATTTTTTGATTTTTAATATGAAGCATAGTATGAATTAATATTGTTGATATGTGGAATATATATTATATATATAAATGTATTTTTGTACAGTGTAAAGTCATTTATTATATTGGAAATGAATAATTTTATTATTGTATTGAAATACCAAAAAAAAGTATTTTATTTACAAAAAAAATTTAAATCATTATAGTTTTTGATATTCAATGTTATTTTTTAAATTACTCTACCATAATTTGGTTTGTTTGTTGGGCGATTAAATTTAGAAGACAGTCTAGTCATTAGTTTTTCTTACTAATTCTTTTGTTTTTAATTTTAAATCATTATAATACAACATGAAGGAGGTTTAATTTTATAGTTAAAACATCCTCTGTTAACTTTTTGTTTACATGAATGACAAAAATTCAATTATAGCCATGAGATGTAATTAATTATATTGAAGATTTTTACCAATCAAGTGTAATTCAAACCTATCATTTCATTGCTAAAGCAGTGAGTGCATCAAGCACAATTTTACCTTTGAAATTTTATGTTCTATTGTAACTGAAATATTTTTGTAAGCGATTTTTTTATTTTTAGGAACAAAGAATAATTAAAATTATATGTACTTTTGATTTTTTTTTCCGCTAATTTGTTTACAATGATGAATTATGTTGAAATCAATTTGCAGGAATTGTTCATTGTCACTTGTTTCTAATTATATTTTCAAAAACTTAATTTACAGTTTTCTTGTTATCCAAATTCTAATAGGATCTCTCTTAGCTATGATCCCATTATTACTCTAACTGAAAGTGCTTTTAATTGTTGTAATGAAAAATATCATTAAAAATGTTTAACTACAGAAAAACCTAATATATTTACATTATGTAAATATATTAGGTAATGTAAAATTTTATCTATTGTTTGTATTTTACACAAACCAAAAGTGCCAAATTTTGTGAAGGAAATTCTTTTAAAACTAATGATAATAGTTCGAATAGGTTTCCCAAGTTTTTATATGGTCGGAATCTTTTTATCTGCTTTACTTTTGTTATATTTCAGTTTGAATACCTGCATAAATGAATTGTATTATTATATTATTAGAAATAGCAATAAGAATCACCTTATGCTCCTTCAACACAGTTTAGTTCAACTGTGTAAAGTAATTACAAAATATCAATCAATACCTTAACATGTTGAGTGCGGCTAGGAATAACTAACATCTTGTCTCAAAAAAAAAAAACTATTTTTGGTTAGTTTTCTTTCACTTTCAACCTAATAAATTTTTAATTTTTTTAAATTTTATTTTTAAGCCTAATGACACATTTGTTTTATTAATTTTATGATTTCCAAGAAGTAAACTGTTGTCAAATCATTTTTATGTTTGATAGTTACTTTAATGTGTAAATCAAGTTTCAACTAACTATAATAAATTAATCCCACAACACACATGAATTGTGAAATAATATGAAATTTATTTATTATTCAAATTGTAATAAACCTATAATAAACTCTCAAAAACTTGGCAGGACATAATTGTCAAAACTCTTGTAAGAGACTATCTGAATTGGTTCATGAATCAGATGGAGGAAAGAAGTTTCTGTACAGATTATAATAATTTATTTAAAAATACAATAAAAAACATTATAATAATACAGAAAAACAAAATTAAATTAAAACTAGATAAAAATAAATACAAATTACATGATTTTCTTTAATCTAATGGATTGTTGCATAAGATCCTAAATAAATAAATAGGTCAGTTTTAAGGCTTTTCATGGTAGATACTTGTAATAGGAAACAGAACCTGATATCACCTTTCCCTTTCTGGTTCTACAACTTCTAAAAAAAAATTTGTTTAAGAAAACATTTGATGGGAAGGAATTAAAAGTGAATTTTATCAACTTACCTTCATTTTTGAAAAAAAAAATGTTGATCGGTTTTTGTTACATACAGGCATGCATTTTCTTGGATATTTTTAACCTTGGTGATAGTTTTTGAAAGCAAGTTTTGTCTTAACATGGTTGATAGCTGCACACAACTTGTTAATAAACAATTGCTCCATGTCAATTTTATAAAGGTTTGGGAAACTCCTAAGTAATGCTTTAATATTATTTTTTATTTCATTGAACTTATTTCATTTGGATGTTAGTAGCTTTTGAATTGTAAATGGACACAGAACTTTATGAATTACAGTAAAAAATAAACAAAGAACAAAATCAAATCAAAGTGTCAAATTGAACAAAGTGGACTTGGAACTATTGTGCATTAAGGTATTGGAAATATTAACTTATTTTTATAATAGATATTGGGGTTAGGCTCAAGCCTCATAGTTTACTTTAGAATAATGGATTCTGTTGTATTAATCTTACAATATCATTTTTTTTTTTAATTTTTGGTTGCTTAATTTTGAAATATCACAATTTTTCATGATTTTTTTTTTATATGACTAATTCATAGTGTTCATTTGTGAACCTCCTTATTGGATAATATTTAAAATCTCCTTAATTGTACAACAGTTTGCAACTTATGGTTATCAAGAGGTAGTTTTACTGTTTGTTTACATAAATTAACTAGTATCAATAATTAATCATTGGTGCTGTTCTTTTCGATTCGGAAACTGATTGAACTTATATTTTATGTCCATTAAATAGAACCTCAGAGATATTGTTTGTGAGTATATATAGTTTTCATTTATAAATTTTATTAGGATATCATAAATAATTATAAATTCTTCACAATCTCTTTTTTTTATTATTTTAATTTACCACAGTATGTTCGAAGAGTTCATAGAATCATAATATCTTCTGCATCCTAGTTCCTCTCAGTTGACTTTAGTCATCAGGAATCATTTTTCCTACAGTGGGTTTGAAATCCTTTGTAACCTATAAGCTATGTTCATTTTCTGTGTTATAAAAAATGAAAATATATTTTGTGTGTTGTTTCATCGTTGGTAGAAAGAAAACAAAATATGCAAATACAGTACCCTAGTTGAAAAATATTGAACAGAGCCATTAATATGCTATGTGAAATTGTTCATTAGTCGGATTATCTTTTTGGATGTAGTTTTATTATAAAGAGTATACTAAAAGATATGTGTATTTAAGAGATATTGATATTTTTATTGTAATTTATAAGATATGATGATGTTAATATTAGTATCTATTGGACTTGAAATGTATTGTAAATTTTTTAAAAATAATTTATATCAGATTGGCAAAATTAAGTTTTTAAATGCAAGATTCTAATATTCTTGTTAAATACTGCCCACCAAAGTTAAGCCTGTTGTGAACTGCTTTAACCAAAACTAGTATTAATAATATAGCCATTATTTATTTTAATGGTTGTTTCATATTTATTTTCCTACTTATATTACTTGAATTGCAACTATTTTGTCTTAATTTGAAAACTCACTAGTCATTGATTTATTTAGATTTATAGAAGCCTAACCCTTAAATCTGATTTATATTGACGTGATCCTTGAATAACTAACCTCATATTGTTTACCAGAATGTTTCTTTCTATTCAAATATAATAATTGAATAGTGAAGAATATGTAACAATTGGTTTTAAATACTTTAAATATTTAATACTAATATTTATTTACTAATGACAAGCAATAATAACAGTGTGTCATTAGTTCTCATGTGAGTTTACATTGGGCTGGAAGAGGAGTGCCACACTCGATTTTTTTGAAAAGCTTCTGATAAATCTTTTTCTTTAAACAAAAATTAAGATCAATTTTTTTTTTAAAACGATAAAGGAAAGTATTGACTAAGAAAATGTCTGACATAGTGTTTTATCGGTAAGTTGAGGAATAACAATAAACCTAAAAATCAAACTCCAGAAGCTTCTTCTATTTCAATCCATTTTGTATTGTAACTTCCCAAACATCACAGTTTTATTTTAAATTTAAAGTTAAATTAATCACTCAGACCATGACTATCTCAAGTATATTGACCCATACAAAAAATCAAACCACCAAATTTTGAGTTGTTGAATTGACTAAGTACATCATGATATATCCCAGGTTTTATGCATTTCTATTCCTAATTTAAAGTAGTAACTTTGTTTATTGTAATTGTAAAAAAAAAAATCATGTAGATTTAAAAGCGAAATTGCTCCATATTAATGAACATACTTGACAATAATGAATATAACTTTTTTTTCTTGCTTATTAACAGATTATATCTAATAAAAATTGTTTACTGCACAACAAATTTCTTTAAAATTGGTGAAAAATTTTGTTGGGTAGCATTTTGATTCCATTCACAATTAAAATTATTAAGTTTTTTTTATATAACATTTTTAGTCCAACTGATATCTTTAAGTGTACAGAATACAATAAACTAACGTTATTTGTGTACTATGTATTTACAAATTTTAGTATTGTATAATTTCCTCTTGTAGATTATTATTAATTTAAGTTCTTTAAACCAATTAATTGAATTTTTCAACTTGTTTATGAATTATTTTTTCATAAATGCTACTTACACGCATCTATCATCTTATTTTTTGTTTTTATCTTCTTAAAAAATATTTTATTTGTTATCTAGTATTAGTCTAAAGTTTTTAATATCATTTTTTGACCAAATTCAAAACTGACAGGGACCAAGAATATTTAAAATGTTGAAAAATTCATTAATTTAATTTTTATACCTTGTCTTACAAAGTGGAAATACTACTGCATCACATAATACAAAACATCACAAAAATTACTGTTTTATTTTTGTTTTTTAGGACCAAGAGTTACCATTAATATTGGTTTTGTAAATAATTGATATTTATGAGGTTATATAAATATATAACAGTTGTTTATACCACTATTTGGAAAATATAAATGTTCATTATTTATATTATTTTATTTTTTGAAATAAGAAATGTTACCTATCCTGCCTTTCCTTATTTTAAACAAATTTGTTGGTTTATATCATGAAAAGCAAAAGCTGGTCATAAAATAAAGTAAAAGTTGACAAATATAAGGGTCAATCCATTAAAGCGGTCAAGCAAATGTAAGGAATAAAACTAATTTGCAGTAAACAATAATTATTTAATCATTTGCAGCCTAGCCCCAACTTTGGGACCAATAGTGTAATTGTTTTTAAATGTAATGTGTTGGGGAAGATATTTTCTTACACTGTTAGATAAAGTACTGAGTTGAATTTAATAAAATTGATCATTTACACATAATCTCAAAAAATTTCATCAAAATCAGATTAATGGTAGTAGTTATTATGCCCCTCCTATGAGATTAATATTGACAGATTGAGGCAAAACCAAATTTGTACTTAAAAGGTAATCAATAAAGCTAAGAGGTAATGTTTACTTCTTTATATTTTTACAATTCAGATGTAATTCTTTTATTGTACAAGTTGTAAGGAGACAGGAATAATTTTAATAACTATGTTAAACATCTATTATTATTCAAAAACGTGAGTCACCTATTTTAAAGCTATATTGACAAGTATCATATGAGCTGAAATAATCAAATTAATATTTAAGAAGAGTTTAAACAAATCCAGTGATCTTTAACTACAAAAGTTTTTTTTTCTTCCTATAACGATAAATATTACATAGTTTAACTAAAAAATAAAAATATTTATCATATAAAAATTATGAAAAAACAACAATATAGCACCTTTTAATAACCTCTAATAATTTCTAAGTACAAACAGTATTTACAAGGTAGCACTCAAGTACACAACAAAAAGTATAAAATATATACTTAACTATGAGAAAATTATCTAAATAACTTTTCAAGTACTTATAACAATATAATACATATTTATTTAGTTTGTAGGTTTACATTATTTGTCAATCTTTAATGACTTAAGATAATTTAAATAACACTATTATCAGTGTTAAAACTGTTAATATAAAGGAAAAATATAATGTTTCATAATTATAATAATTTAATAAAAGTTGTACAATTAATATATTTTGCTTATTTGAAGTAGATTGTCTCTTATTCACAAAAGCCTTTTTGCTGATGTAATCTTAATAGAAAATAGTTCTTCTTGGAAACTATTATTTTGAACTATAAAATATCTTGGTGTGATAAGTGCTAAGCATGCACTGTTTTAGGCTTTCTTGTAGCTTCGTTCTCTTGGGAAATGTCAGAGATCCTCTTCCTTTTCCTTGGCGGTGGCTGAACCAGATGAGTAGGTTGAGTCGGTTCAGTTTTTTTAGTACCCTCAAGGTCAGACATCTTCAGGCCAGGTAATGGTAAAGGAATGGGAATAGGAATAGGTATTGGAAAGAAGATAGGATAAGGAACGAGTGTTGTAGGAGGAGGCAAAAGACCAGGCAACATTGGCACAGGGCGAGCTATAGGAACTAATGCTGGAACCTATAATAAAAAATAATAATTGTAAAAATATTTCATATTTATCTTCTAAACTGATAATGTTATTTAAATTTCTATTTTTCTAGATTATAAAAATCTGAAATATTATTTTAATAATTACCTCAGGCTTTCTTCTCCAAGGTGGAGGTAAAAGTGGAGGTGGAAGAGGATGCAAGGGAATCCTTGGTGGTGATGCGATTCTTCTTTGACGCCTTCCCTTTTTCTTTGTGTCTTTCTGTTAAAATAATAAAAACAATATTTTAATTTTTTTATAATCACACAAAGATATTTAAAAAACTAAACATTTTTTTAAGTCCCATAGATGAATAAATAATGATTCAGTCCAGCTTCTGTGAAATTTTACCTCAACAAATGAAATAACGGTCTAATTTCTTAAGTAACTGATTTTCCAAAGACAACTGAGTTTTGACACATTCCAGTTTGTTTTGTTTACTTCATGATTCATCCACTATCAAAGATAAACATCAGATTAATTAATAAAGGGTAATTTAAACTTTAACTTTCATGATAAACGTCAATGACATCCACTAACTTGCAAATATAATTTCTTCCAGGAGCAGAAATGAATGAATATCAAAGGACAAAATTTCAATAAAATTATTTTAATGATATTAATAAGAGAAATGAGTGTACATTTTTAAAATATTGTACAAAATTTAAAATATAATAAACATTTTCTAACAGACTTATTTATATTTTAGAGTTAAAAGTGGCTTGATTACTTGAACGTTTGCAGTAAATTAGAAATAAAACATTTATATATTATATTGGTGATCTATTAGATGTTTTATTTTATATAAATCATCACGATCACCAAAAGTTGAAAAAGCAAATAGAACAATTTCAATTTCAGTTTAAAGTATATTAGTGTAAATTCACCAATTAATATGTGTAGCAAAATGGAACGCATTTTAAAAATATCCCAAGACTACATCTATAGAACTTTGTGTAGATATAAAAAAAAATAATTTGCTATAGCTTCATTAAAAACTATACCTATTTATTTTATTAAATCTAAACATTAGTTTTGCAGGCTACCTTTTTCCCCACCAAGTTAGCTACCTTTTTTTGCTGAAAGGTACATCAAAATCACGAATACTCGTATATGAAATATAGTTGATATTAACATCAATTAATTGACAAAATTCATTCATTTTTTTTTTTTTTTTTTTGATTTGATATTATATTAGTATCCTGCCAAATATCTATTTTTAGGTTTTGTTTTGTGATTTTCTTAAGACAGTGTGCATTTATGAGCAATGAGCTTGCTTGTTATTAGAATGCATTACACAAGGGAACAACATTTTTGTTGCATGAAATATTTTGACTAATATTCTACTTCCTCGAGGTGCTGATTTAAGATCTGAAGTCAGTTTGTTTGTATCAGCTTTACTTTTGGGGTTATAATTATAAACTGTTTTTTAAGATGAAAATATTTTTTATTAAGAAAACTATTAAAAAAATTACCACTACATATCAAAAAATTTTCTTTTGTAAGATTTTCTGGCTTGATTCGGTTCACGGGGGCTGTTTTTAATGCTCCAACAATAGTCCGCCATCATGTGAGCATTCCAGTGACCTTGGTAACGTTCCTCCATAGTTCGAATGTCCTGATGGAACCGTTCCCCTTGTTCTTCACTCAGATCACCAAGATTTTCAGGGAAACGGTCCAAATGGCTGTGGAGGAAGTGTACTTTGATGCTCATATTACAACCAAGCTGCTGGAAGTGTAACAACATTAGTTCAATATGCTCCGCATAGCTTTCTTCCTTTTTGTTTCCCAGAAAATTTTGAGCAGTCCAAACGAATTCATTCCAGGCATTTTTTTCAATATCAGTCATGTAACTAATAAAGTTTTCATCCTTTATCAACCTTCTTATTTGGGGACCATCAAAAATTCCATTTTAAATTTTTTCTTGGCTCAAATTAAAGAACTTCTTAGAGATGTATTTATAGCAATCACCACCCTTGTTCAAAGCTTTGACAAATTGTTTCATGAGCCCTAGTTTGATATGCAAAGGTGGCAGTATTATTCGATCCGTGGGCACAAGGGGCTCATTTATTACATTCAGTTGTCCCGGAACCATAGATTGCCTGGAAGGCCAATCTTTTCTAATCCAGTGCTCAGACCTAGCTCTGCTGTCCCATAAACAAATAAAACATGGATATTTTGTATATCCACCTTGTTGTCCAAGAAGAAAATTCACCATTTTTAGATCAACACTTATCAACCACTTTTGTTCGTTGTATTTGATTCTATCCATTACAGAAGCTACAGTAGCATATTCTTCTTTGACTGTAGTTGAATGTGCAATCGGTATCGAACCCAGCTTATTGCCGTTATGCATAAGTACACATTTCAGGCTACGTTTAGAGGAGTCAATAAATAAACGCCATTCATTTGGATCATACTTCTGTACTCCCATTGCTTTCAATAAACCAGGAACATCTGAACAAAAAGCAAAGTCGTCATCTTTAGAAAAGAATGACAGCAATTCTGCCTCTCGGTTACGATAGTATGAAATTCTTGTTTCTGGGGTTAAAAGATTTCTTTGCTTTAATCGAGAAGCTAGAATCTCCGATGTCTTTTTAGAAAGACCAAGATCTCTGATTAATGCATTGAGGTCTTCCTGATTAAAGAGCTGGGGCTCAGAAGTAAAATCAGGGTAAGAATCACTTGTCCGACTTTCATCACTTGAAGAATAGTTTTGTTTTTCTATATCATGATCATTTTGTACAGATGAAGAAGCTTGGGGTACTGGTGCATCGCCAGAGAACAAGACTGGTCGAGTAACAGATAACAAGTTTGGATAAGACCATTTCGACCGGTTATTTTTATTAATTCCATTAATATCAATCACACAAAAATAACAATCATCTTGATGATTATTAGGTTCCCGCCAAATCATTGGTGTTTGATACTTAAAATGGGGTCTTTTCTTATTTGCCCATAATCTCAAAGACTCAACACATGTTTTACATACCATATGAGGGATCCAGTACTTGTCACGGATGTCCAAAGCGAATCCAAAGTAATCAAAATATACCTGTGTTATAAACTCTGACACACTTAGCCTACAATTTTTGAATGTATATTTACCACAAATGTTACAGAAATAGTTTGGATCGTTTCTACAGATATTTCTTAACTTGGACATTGTTATTTAACACAAGAGCACAAACTTTTTCACTAAACAACTCAGTTGAATTGAAGTTTGAATGTGACTAGTACAAATATATGTCTATCAGCTGTTTGCCAAAAACAAAAGGTGCTGGAGAAAAACTGAGGCTAGATTTGTAATCACCAACCTCTAATTAGTAAACAACAGGCCTAAAAGTCCATGCAACAAAAAATTAATAAAAATTTGTTCCCTTGTGTTATCTATCTTGATATAATTACTCTTGTAAACATTAAACGTTACACCACTAGAGGTTACTGTTACTCATTTATATAGTTTCAAATGCTATATTTATCTACTAGCTAATTTTGGAAATACAGTCTTACGATAAAAAAGAATAAAAACGATATATTGGAGAATAAAAAATTATCTTCTGGAATTTTTTAATTCCCTTTCTACTTTGAACTGAAGATTCCATTATTTTATGGGAATGGGAGGACGGGTAAAAGTGACATTTGAATAATAATGATAAAACTGAACATGAATTTCAATAAAACTGAAAAATTTCATTTAATTAAGTTTAAAAAATTTAACAAAATCTCAAATTTTTGTGAAAAAAATATTAACTATAAGTGTTTGTATTTCATAATTGATACGTACATCCTTCTTGCCCTCTTGCATTGAGAGACTCGGTTGTGGACTGAGCGATTCTTCACTGGCGGGCGACCTGCAGTCTCTCAACCAGAGGTCTGGAGTTATCAACCCTGGTCCACTATCAGCAGCTGTGCTATCTCGTAAGTGAGGATGTGCTTCGAGATGGGCCTCTGTTTCTTTGCAAAAGATATTCATCTTGTACTGGTTCAGACATTTATCACTGCAAATAAATTAATTAATTAGTTCACATCGGTTAATTTTTTAGGAGCATGTTGTAAATTAACAAGTAGGTAGAGTAGAAAGTAATAAGTAGGCAGCTATTCTAGTACTAAACAATCCTTATTCGAATCTTAGCTGTTACACACAATTTTCTTATATAAAAATTTTTTGGACTTTTTCATGATAAGAACAGTGGTTCAAATAAGACTTATTTCCCCAAACTCTTAAAATGAGTAATTAAGATAAATTCTGACTTTTAGGGCATAGTTAAAACTATACTATCTTCCAAGATACGAGTACTATAGAAAAAAGATCTACAACCAGTAAGCTTTCCATTTCCAAGGCATATTATACAACTGATTTATTAATTTTTGAAGTGATAACATCTTTAGCCGTGTTTAGCAACTTTTATTAGGGGATACACTTGTAGGTTTGCGTCAGCAACATGCTCGAGACTCATGACATCTAGTGGCCTGTGCATGAGTTATACAGTTTTTTTAATCAACTTTAGTTTAAGAATAGAATTCCATCGATAGTTAAATGTCTTGTTTTATGAAATGATTAAAAGCACAAATGATCTATATATTGTTGAATTTAACGATTATGAGTTAAAAATGAAAATAAAATATACAACTAATAAAATACAAATACAAGGCATAAATAATATAACCATATATGCAGTATTATTTCAATTAAATTATTTATATTTTGTATTAACCTTGTGTAGCCCAGTTTTGATTAATAAATAAACTAATTGAAAATGTATATAATTATTGTTCGGAGTGTCAATATATGTGAAAACCTGACTAATGTTAATAATTTAAATTTACAAATTCGAAATATAAAATATTCAGTATATAATTAATTTAGAAATTCAAAAAAGAAAACATTTATTCCAGTCTTGAGTTATCAATTCTGTCGGCCGCTCTCATTACTAACAATTTAAATTTATTTTTTGGAGATTCTTAAATCTATTTTTCTATGAGCCACCAAAAATTACTGTTTAAGTTACAAATGGAAATAATTCACTATATAACAAACAAGCATCGAATAATAATTTATTTTAAATACACACCTGCAGAATTGTAGTTGGTGATCACCATCTTGAAAGTCGACATAGTTGACTGTGTGCCGAACATGCCTGCACCAGTCGCAAGTCTTGTTTCTTTTAAAGCTTGCTCTCCTGCATTGAGTGAAACATTGTTCTGAGCAGAAAACTTTGTTACCATTCGGTGTCTTCAGGCTAAACTCCTTAGAATTTCCAACTTTTTGACACCAAGCACAGCAGAGGCAATCGTTTGCAACTAAAAAAAAAACAACTCTTGTTATTATATGAAAATATTGACTGTGTATTAATTAATACTTTACATTTTTAGTTTAATTAATTTTAAACACAAAATTTTAGTTTTTCATCTATAAACATGTAAATAAAGCTGAAGGTTTTTAAAAACATTGCTCATGAACATACCTACAACCTACTACTACCTACTTACTTAACATCTTTGGTTCAAAACGTCTGACCACCTCACAACCTCTGACGGTGGTAAAGACTACAGGTACTGTTTCTATTCATCAATTGGGAAGGGAAATGATTTGGTGGAAGACTTTGCTAATAGGTTTTCTTCCAATTAGGATTGATTACCTACCGATTATAAGTTAAGACACAGGAGGTCTCAAATCCCACAGTTCAACCCACTACAGATAGATAATGGAATAAAAAATTTACCAGTCGCAATCGGTTTCAAATCATGGATCTACAGATCAGTAGAAGAGTGCCTTACAAACTGAGTTGTCTTGCTTCACCCATCATATCTTTTTGTTATTTAATTGGTTATTTTAATTTTTTTTTCTTTTTTGTTATATAATGTAGGCGCACAGCTCTCTTTTTTTCTTTCCCAACAGATTTTAATTAATTAATTTACAATCTTCTTACAATATATACAAGTACAAGTTATTAAAATAAAATATGCGCTATTATTGCTCTTATTTTACCTTTGGGTATTGAAGCGTAATTCTCATTACTCAAAGCTCACATATCTACATATCTCTGGTCACTAATGTCAATAAAGCAATATATTTGTCTGGGAAAGAAAGGTAAAATCTAAAATTTTCAAAAAATTTTCTTTTCAACACTAATTACATATTCTAAATGAATGATTTGATAATATAATTTGATAACTATAATATTTGGTAATTATTAAGTAGGTTGTCGCTTCAAGTTGAATCACAAGTTTTAACTTTTCATTCCATTCCTTTTTAATATTTTCCAGCAATACAAGTTATCATGAGCTTTAGAATGGAAAAGAGAATGTAATTACAAAACGTCGGCACATAATTATAAGTTTATTACTTATTCAGTGTTCTTTTTGACTGCACCCCCCAACTATCTCCTTTACATTATAATTCAAAATGATAGTTTTATTTTTTATTTCCCACAACTACACTTTTTTTCATACTAAAAAAGGAAATATAAAAAGGAAGGGAATGAAAAGCTAAAACTTGTGACTTAACAAGAAGCGACATTCTGCAGAACTGAAGCCTAATTTTCCATGAAGCAACATTTTTCATTTTTTTAAAAATCACTTTCTTAAAATATACATAGTTTTAAATTTTAATAACACTAAAAGTAACATATTTTAACTCAATTTCAGGTTTTATTGAGTAAGTTCTCAAATTTACCAGATTTTTAAATAATTAGATGGTGATGTTGAGCAGTAAATGAACATTAACATGACTATATAATTAAGCAGTGCTTACTTTAAAGACAGAATTAACTAGAAATCATAAATATCAATATATTTTCATGATTACTATTCGGAGATTTGATGGAGAAATTAATGAATTTTTAAACGCATAGAGTAGAAGAATGTGGCATTGGATGGTAAGAATGACAGTGGAGAATGCTGAGAATGAACATAGGAATCGTAGTAATTTTCTCAGAACCAGTGTGTATCAGGAGGTCATGCCTCAATAGGAGCATCAGCTTCAACAGCAAGGCATGGCGTCTTTATCAAGCAATGTAATAAATTCTATAATCATGTCTTGTATGAGGTGAGTGTTTGTTATTGATGCCTCTCATTTATTGATTACTTTTTTTTAAAATTAATTTTGTGATTCATTTTACAAGATCAGTATTTTTTTTTCTGATTTCTGTTATTTTGGTGTATTGCACAGTATAATTTTTAACAAAACAATATCAATACATTATAAAAAGTTTGTGCATAGATAGACACTCTTAAGAAAAATTATTAAATTTATTTATGAATTGAATATTAAGATTGATGGATTAATTAGTTTGGATCATTTATTCCGACAACTAACTCTAGAATAGACATGACTAGATACCGAGTTTTCTCCGGACTCCAAGTTAAATTATACGAAAGAAGTCATGAACTATGTTCATGAGGATCACATTGATACAAACAATTTTTAAATAGATTGTTCATTGAGGACCTGTGAGAGCGAAAGGGGGCACGTGCCTCCCCTAAATCCGCTCTTGAATCACGAACATCTAAAATCTTCTCTAATGTTCTTATCAACCGGTATATGATAATCGGTACATTGAAACAGTTCAGAACAATGATGTTTTAAATAAAAATAATTATATTTTTATTTTTTAAAGAGAAAAGATAGGCCCTCGACCGGGATTTGAACCCGGAACCTTTGTCTCACCGTGACATCGCTCTGCCAATTGAGCTATCAAGGCCCCTCCCGGTCGAGGACTAACCTTCTCTCTTTTAGATCCTAAAGCCCCAGTGTACTCCCGCCATTTTTGCGATGAATACACTAGAACGAAGTTCTTTGAACAATAATTTTAATTTAGGATCTTATTGACTTTCGTCATATTATTATTTATAATTTTTTATAATTATTGGTCATTTTTTATGAGTTATAAATATTTTTATTTTTTAAAGAGAAAAGATAGGCCCTCGACCGGGATTTGAACCCGGAACCTTTGTCTCACCGTGACATCGCTCTGCCAATTGAGCTATCAAGGCCCCTCCCGGTCGAGGACTAACCTTCTCTCTTTTAGATCCTAAAGCCCCAGTGTACCCCCGCCATTTTTGCGATGAATACACTAGAACGAAGTTCTTTGAACATTAATTTTAATTTAGGATCTTATTGACTTTCGTCATATTATTATTTATAATTTTTTATAATTATTGGTCATTTTTTATGAGTTATAAATATTTTTTTTTTTATTTATTTTTTTTTTATTTTTTTTTTAAAGAGAAAAGATCTTTTCTCTTTAAAAAATAAAAATATTTATAACTCATAAAAAATGACCAATAATTATAAAAAATTATAAATAATAATATGACGAAAGTCAATAAGATCCTAAATTAAAATTAATGTTCAAAGAACTTCGTTCTAGTGTATTCATCGCAAAAATGGCGGGAGTACACTGGGGCTTTAGGATCTAAAAGAGAGAAGGTTAGTCCTCGACCGGGAGGGGCCTTGATAGCTCAATTGGCAGAGCGATGTCACGGTGAGACAAAGGTTCCGGGTTCAAATCCCGGTCGAGGGCCTATCTTTTCTCTTTAAAAAATAAAAATATTTATAACTCATAAAAAATGACCAATAATTATAAAAAATTATAAAAAATAATTATAATATGGAATATTTAATGTCTTCTTCAATTCCATGAAAGTTTGATTTTTATGACAATTAGTACTTAATATCTGTTTTTAATCAATTGTGAAGTGTCCTTTTCATGTAAAATTGAACGATAGGGTTACATTCTACATGTGAGTGATAAAAACAGTTGTACCATAGGCGAGGGCGTTATTTTGCGCTATTGGTTGCAATAAATCATCGATAGTCACAATAATTTAGCATTATTCTTAACATCGTTTCAATAATCGTTTGTATCCTTTAATTTCCCCTATGAAAATTATAGTTCACAACTTTCATGGAAGAGAGTCACTCATATGATAGTGGTATCTTCATTAATTTACTGACAGCGTTCCTTATGTGAATAAATCTGTCAATAATATCGAGAAGATATTTCAAACAGGGTCGATAAATTTTAATAATTAATGTGTTATTCCATTCTAACAGTGTTTATCAACTTCCTGTACTGTTCGCTCTCAAAGATCCTCAATGAACAATCTATTTATAAATTTTTTGTATCAATGTGATCTTCATGAAAATATTTTATGACTTCTTTCGTATCATATAACTTGCAATCCGGAGAAATCTTACAGATTATCACTAAAAAATGTCAGTACCTTTTCATGTCTATTCTAGAGTTTGTTTTCGGAATACCAGATTTTGATTTTCAAAAACTTTATTGACAGGAACGAACAAATGAACAAACGAACCCACCCGAGAATGACTAAGTAATCGTAGTCATTTTCTCTGAACCAGCATGTATCAGGAGATCATGTCCTTATGGGAGCACTAGCTTTGACAGCAAGGCATGGCGTCTCTCTCAAGCAATGTTTTACATTCTATATGAGCTAACTTATTCTTATTGTTGCCTCTCATTCATTGATGATTTTTTTTTGTTTTATTATTAATTTTTCTAGATCAGAATTTTTTTCCTAAGTTTTTTATTTAGGTATTTTTGGGAATGCATAGAATACTTTTTTTTAAATAGTTTAGCTCAGAAGTTACATATTTGAAAAAAAATATTTTACTATAAATACCACTAAATCGAGCAATGCTTGTGACACTTTTTACTTAACACAGGGACATGCCTTCTTAAGTTTTAATTTATTGTCTTTTATTTTATTATATTAACTATGACTATAATAGTTATAATTAGGTTCGAGTCCCGGTCCTGGTCACGTCTTTTCTTTAAATAAAAATATTTAAAAATTATAACTAACAAAAAAAAAAAAGAAATAAATTATTA
The DNA here is from genome assembly GCA_037127475.1 of Arma custos. Taxonomy (NCBI): domain Eukaryota; kingdom Metazoa; phylum Arthropoda; class Insecta; order Hemiptera; family Pentatomidae; genus Arma; species Arma custos. Next base: position 119,727,209 of record CM073759.1, read on the forward strand.
TAATATATAATGACGTAAGTCAACAAGATCCAAATTAAAGTAATGTTTAATGAACATTCTCCCCCTTACATGGCAAATTGCGAGAACACGGGTATATGGGATCAGTGAAAAGAAAGGATATGTCTGACCGAGAAGCGAACCAGGATGGCTTAGTTGGTAAAGCACCACGACGGGATCGTGGAAGACCCGGGTTCGAGTCCCGGTCCTGGTCATGTGTTTCCTTTTCAAATAAAAATATTTAAAAATTATAACAACTAACAAGAAATAAATTATTATAATTATAATAGATAACGTTTGAAATATCTTCTTGATATTATTCTTCAGTAAGCTCTTAAGAGCTGTTTACTGAAAGCAATGAAAATTCAAAACAATTTAAATAAAACACGTGACTTAGATTTTCAAAAGAACTTTGATAATTAAACAGCACCATTTAATTTAGATATTGATCCTAAAAAAATCTTTAAATAGCAACATCTTTTTTTTTCATTTTTTAAATTGTTCAATGAACTTCATACTTTTAGATTTCAATCATATGATTTGCTGACTAAATCTTGATTCAATTTATCACATTTTTTTTTCAATTGCCAGTTATTTTTTAGTAACGTCTATCACCTACGTTATTTTTCAGTGGATGGTTACTTCTATTTGCTACATTTGTGATTGACAATGTTAATAGTTTAGAATTACTTACTTGTGCAATGTAGAAGAAACAGCTATGATTTTTTTACTGGAAAGAGGCGTTATCTCTAAGCTAAGACTTTACGAAGGAGGACATGAAATGAAGTGTAACCTCGTGGTGTATATGAAGGATATATCTGTGGCACCTGTGCATAGTGGGCTAAGTCGAATTTTGTGAATTTCAAGCTATCTACTTAGAACCGTAATTTTTTTCTCTTTCCTTGTGTCTAACACGCTATGAAGGATATTCCTTTGAGAATCGTGGGCTGATATTCCAATCTTGAACTTAAAATAAGTTCAGAAAAATTACGATTCTATGCTTGAAATTCACAAAATTCGACTTAGCCCACTATGCACAGGTGCCACAGATATATAAATGACAACTACTGAACATCATTTCATTAAATTACATATTTTTATTTCTTGTTGGTAAAGACATGCATCAACACAATATTAAAACAAATGATCAACTTACTCCATCTTAGTAAATTTTAATGAGTAGACTATGTAAATTAAAGCATTCCTAATACAATTACAAATAAATAAACATGAGCTAAGTAACAGAACCAAAAAAAATTGAATTAAATCCTAACATAAAAAAAATACGTATTACCTATATAAAACAGCTCGCATATCTACAACATATACTTGCGCATATCTTATTGCATACTTTTATTAATTAAATACACATTTCAAACATGCATAAAAAAGCAAAGGAAAATCATTTATTGTGACAGTATTTTTCTTAGTCTAGCTACCAGCTGTTAACTCATTAGTTATGGTCAAAGAGGTATAACCTCCAAAGTTAAAATGAAATATAAATATAAAAAATTAAACAGCTGTTGTTGCCATACTTCTACATTAACTCCACCGAAGTATTTTAATACTAAACAGAAATGGTTCTACTACAAAATATTCTGTCGAAATTCAAAGGTGTTGCGTTCGTTCAATGATTACTAATGTAATTTAAAAAAAAAATCAAATATGTTATTTGATAGTGATTAATATAAAGTAAGATTAATATGTAATAATAGACGTTAATAAAACGTACTAGAGTAAAAAAAACCTTCGTTTATGATGTTTGTCAAAGTTCATTCATAAGTATTTTTTAAATTTCATTTAATTTATAGCTTTGCTGTTGAAGCTGATGCTTCTATGGAGGCATGATCTCCTGATACCTGCTGGTTCTGAGAAAATGACTACGATTCTCGGAATTCGGTTTCTGTCAACAAAGTTTTTTGAAACTCAAAATCTGGTATTTTGATTTATTGTTGTTTTTAGGAAAGGATTCCAAAACTTGCTGATGCATGTTTCAAAAGTCTTATTAGAAAGCTGGAAGAAATACTTTTTTATATTTTAATTTGGATGAAGCCTCGGTTCACGAGCCGTGTATGTATAATTAATTATATCTATGTTAAAGATGTACATTAAACGACTATTAAAATGTTTCTAATACGGTTGCCATGGTAACAGCTGATTTTATCTCACAGCAACATCGGGGAGGTTGCTTCAGATTTGTGTATTTTTTTATTGAACAGTTATATAAATAACGTGTATCTAAAATATCAGCTTTAAATGTAGTTTCTTATTTTATAGGTAAGACTGTCTAGTATAATGAATTAGTAAGTCAGTTACAGAGAAATGTTATAATAAAACTAATTTTATTTATTTTAAAAAGAAATTCATTTTAGTTTTTATTTCGATACACCAAATTTTACGATTTGAATCTATCATCATTACATGTATGTATATATATATATATATATATATATATATGTGTGTGTGTGTGTGTGTAGGTACATATATGAGTGTGTATTTATATACAAATAACGGATTTCATCACACAGAGACATATCAAATTCTTTGATAGCCTCCAACACTGCACGAACCCACTATTCAACACACTTACACCGACAGACCGACCTCAGCGCTGGAAACACATGTACAGACACAGAACACGGAATGAGTAAACTACTAACTTCAATCAGAAAAAATAGTGAGCCTCATCACTAGACCCTAACTCCTACGATATAATTGAAATCCAGAAAATCCTATCCATCCTATTAACCCATTCGAGACGAGGATTTTTTTCTAACACGGTCCCCAGGAGCGTAATATTTTTCTCTTTATATTATTCATTTTTAATTTTTAAAAACATGTTTACCATGGAAATCCCCCAATTCGTAAGTCAATTAACATAAATAAGATCACTGCACACCTCATTGTGCTAAGATCATTGTGCAGCTTGCTCCTCGGAAATTTTTTTTTGAGTGATTAAAAAATAGTTAGATAATATAAAATCGTTATTTTGCTTTCAATAATAAAGAGCAGATATAATGCAAAGAATTTTTTTAAAAAGTAGTAAACATTTAAAAAAATATATTTTTGTTTTGAAGAGAAATTATTTGCCCTGGCCGAGATCTCTTCCCCGACAAATCTTTTCTCTTCAAAACAAAAATATTTAAAAATTACAGCAATTAATAAAAAAATTAAATTAAAAAAAATAAGTTGAATAATGAAAAAAATAACATAAACGAGAAATAAATGTTTAGAAAAATGTCTAAAGATAATAAAGTAATGTAACTCAGTAATAAAAAAGAAAATGTAATTTGAAAGTAACGCTGCATGCGTATTCATATTATTTTACATGCAAGAAAGGCTTCAGATAATATTTAGATTTTTTGGTACACAGTAAAACCAATGCCAAATTTTGTTTTCCTGTACTTTACAGATTTCATTAGTTCAAGAAAAATCGTATTTTGACGACTAGTTCACTCAGATCAACTGATAATTACACATTACTATTATTGCACACACGGTGTGCATTCGGTCTCGAATGGGTTAAAATTCACCTGGTGCAGTAAAAGAGATTCCGTCACTACTATTATTCCTAATAACTAGATAATAATATAATACAGTAATAAAATATAAATATTATTATATACATTAAAAAACGAAATCTCTACTATATATAGATTACTATATTATATATATATATATATATTATTATATATATATATATACTATATATATATATATATATATATATATATATATATATATATATATATATATATAATATATATATAATATATATAATATTATTATATTAATTATTAATTATGTAATATATTAATTATTATATATATATATATATATATATATATATATATATATATATATATATATAATATAGTAATCTACACATAGTAAAGATTTCGTTTTTTAATGTATATAATAATATTTATATTTTATTACTGTTATTTATATATATATATATATATATATATATATATATATATATATATATATATATATATATATATACATTAAAGAAAATAAATGTTTGTGTAGATATCCTGTTTATGGTGTAGTATGCTCATGGGTAGCGGTGACTGAACACTATTGTTGCGGAGATAAACTGCCACCGGACACGATAACTATTGATAGGAACGCTGGCTAAACAATAAGCTAATCGGCACTCTGACAGAACAGGGAGGGTGGAGAGAGGCTAAAGAATACTGGAGAGGCTAGGATATCTGAGGTGGAACCCGACCTGGCAATCCAACACCACTATTCTCCAACACCAACATCACCCTCCGCACCCTTTATGCAACCCCAATGGCATAGTTTCTATAGTCTATATGCTAAAGCCACGGCTCGAATCGCTCATATCGTCCCTGCCATCGCAAAGTATCGAATGTGAAAAAACACAGTTTTCGTTTTCGACTTATAGCAGTTGCTTTAGGATTGATAATTGACATAAAATTCATAGAGGCATCTACCAGTCACAAAAACAATGTAAAACGAATGTCATTGGTTTGGCTATAGGTACCTATTTTTTATTGAACCTTGAAACTGCTTTTTTTTTAATTCTTCTCAAAAGTACCGATTTTCACATTCGATAGTTGCAGAGACGATAAGGTCAACCGTCTTTTTTCAAATCACTTACAATCTAAGGTTAATTTAGTAAAACTAATAGTAAAAAAACATTTATTTTTAAAATATAGATATTGATGTCATCATATCGTCGATACAAATGCAAAATATCGAATGTGAAAAACAACACTTCGTTTTCGATCTATATTGTTTGCCTTAGGATTGATAATGGTAATAAAATTCATATAGTCATCCATAAGACAAAACACAATCTTTAAAGACACATGTAAAATAGGTTTGACGATATGCACTGGTTTTAAATAAACTTTAAATTTTTTTTTTCATTCACCTGAATAGTGGTGTTTTTTCACTTCATATAGTATAGTTTGCAATTGTATAGACCATATATTAATCGTCAAAATAATTATTCTATATATTTATTTTAGGATAAACACAGCAGACTTTATCTTGAGCTAGAAGATTATTAAGAGGCAAATAATTAATTAAACAATTAAAAAAAAACACATTATCTCATAATTACAATCTATAAAATAATTAGGGACATATTTGCACTGGAATCGATTCCAAACGATAATGCGAAAACAGTTATAATAATTATTGTTTTGTAGTCGACTATTACAAAGAATACCAGACTATATACAGACTAATACCTATAATATATAATAACTATATATATAGACTAATACTTTACGAAATTGCATCTAATGATTAATTTAATTTGTGTCATCATTCAAACTATTATTTTCTACTATTTTCAATGAACATTCTTCTTCTTGTATACATCGCAAATTGCGAGAAAACGGGGATCTGAGATCGATGAAGAGAAGGGATTTGTCTGATCGAGAAGCGTGCCAGGATAACTCAAGTAGAAGGGAACTGCAACGGAAATGCAGACGACCCTGGTTCGAATCCTAGTCCGGGACAAATCTCTTCTCTTCAAAATAAAAATATTTAAAAATTGCAATAATTATAAAAAAATAAAATAAATTATAAATAATATAAGGACTTAAGTCAACAAGATCTCAATGAAAGTAATGTTCAATGAACATTCTTCCCCTTGTATAATACATCGCAAATTGCGAGAACACGGAGATCTGAGATCGGTGAAGAGAAGGGATTTGTCTGAACAAGAAGCGTGCCAGGATACCTCAATTGGCAGAACACAGCAACGGAAATGCAGACGACCCGGGTTCGAATCCGGTCCTGGACAAATCTTTTTCTTCAAAATGAAAATAAAATTACTATATTCTAGGTAATCTGAAACGAAGAACATAAAATTATTATTATATATAAATATAGCAGAATTTCCAGAAGAATCTTGTCCTTATGGATAATGTCCTTATCCAGAAGAATCTTAAGGGGTAAATAAGTAATTGAATAATTTAGAAATTTAAAAAGATAACTAAAAACTATAAAAGTATATAAAATATTTGCATCCTAACAACTTTTTTCCTGGTAATGTGGATATAAAAAAAATAATTAAATTTTCAATAAAACCCTAACGGATCTTATGTTAGGCCAGAATAATTTTAATAAGTAGATAAATAATTAAACAATTTAGAATTAAAAAAAATACTATTTACACCCTATCATAACTATAATCAATACAATTTTGGTATCAGATGAGAGATCTAAATGATTCTATGTACAAATGTAAAATTAGAATCTGTTTTTTAAAAAATGATTATTTATATCAAACTTTATTAATTAGTTAAATTTAATTTTCCATTCACTCATTCCCTCCTTCTTTTCTATTAATTCTCAACAGTATTGTAAAAATTATTTTTGGGGACAAACATAATTGATTTAAACCATCAACTCATATCATAGGCCAGCGGCCAGGTACCAAAAAAGCGCGTTAGACCACAATAAATTGAAGAGAGCTGCATTTTTGATATAGTATGATGTAAGGGCATGTCTGAGTAGTTGAAATACAAGTTTGCTACCGGAAAAACGGATGGGAAAACTTTTGGTGGCCGAAAACCTTCTTTTTAATCCTTTTTTTTTTAATCTAGGCCCAGGCAGAATTAAATTACAAATGAACAACGGACGGCCTAAGAAATTGATGCCATCAGATTATTAGTTGACTCTAAACAAAAGGCTTTCACAATTAATTTGAAAGGAAAGAAGGGGACCAGATGGGATAGACACCCTATTCCGATTTAAAAGGTATAAGATTTCCTAGCAACTTCTTTATTTTTTTTTCTTAAGTTATCTAAACAGCTTAGTTTCGGGAATGAGATGAATTAATTAAATATGTGACTTGATTTCTAAACTATACTATACTATACATACTATTCTGAAACCGTCCTAGTTATTTTATTCATTCTTTTTTTTAAGCAATGTCATTGTTCTAACTCTAGTTATAGTGAAAAGAACCTTTAAAATACACATGTTTAGTTCTGCATTAAGTAATTATTGATTATTGTTAAGTTCATTTATTCCCATTTCTCTATAATTGAATCTGTAATAACTGAAATTGTTTCATTTTGGCCAAATCAAGTGTTATTAACGAATACATCAAGAATAATTATAATAGAATAATATAACAATATAATTATAATAGTATAATATAATTAAATTCATAAAATCTATACAAATATTTCGTGTAATTTAATTATTGGTCATAGAAGAGACCCAATTTTGTTGCTTGAGACAAATATTGTGGTAATAAAAAAAATTCATGATTTCTATAGTAGGCATAACATGTGTGGTCCGAAGGCAAAAGACACCATGTCCACAAAATAGGTAATACTATATAGTAATAATGTCATAAATAAATATTTCTAATTACTTATCAATGGTTATTCACAATTCCTATAACAATGTGAACAATTTTGTTTAACCTGTTTCTATAAGTAACGAAGAAACAAACTTTAATAGTCCAAAATTATGAAAAATTGGATCTCCTGAACAAATATAAAAATTATGAAAATATGAGATGGTTACCTGTAGTTCTGGGGTTCAGATATAAGCCATATTACTCACGGTGTTTTTAAATTATTCTTGCAAATGCTCTTTTGGAAACTTGTTCCTTCAGTAAATCGGTAACTAGTACCCATATACCGTGCGGTGAAAAATTGTAGAACAAAGAATAAAAACTCCAATACGAGCGAAAATTACACAAAAAACAAAACAAAAACATAAACATAAAACCCTATCATTCACATCATATGAGCATGAAAAAATTCTTCTGCAGTAAATCCATCTATAATATAATATCAATACTAATTTATTAAGTTTTTATTTTTAATGGTTCAATGTTGTTGAGTGTATATAATTCTACTTTTCTCCCCATATTAACACACTCTTCCGAATCTCTGACATAAACCATCAAACAAAAAAGTGGAATTTAGGCTTCAGAAATGAGATTCCATAGAGGGGAAACAAAGAAGAGACCGAATTCGCAACTCAATCATTAGAAGCCACGGAGTGGAGCCTGCAGAAAAAATCATTGAAGATAATAATCTAAAATGGATTGGACATGTATTAAGAATGAAAAACAACAGGCTGGCCAAGATGAAATACGAAGCTAAGATTGATGGAAGAAGGTCCAGAGAAGCATAAGACACCGACGTACCCAGTAAGATGGTGTTAAGGAAAGCTTCGCAAAGAGAAGCTTGCAATAGAACAGAAGAAGAGAAATGGCAGAGGATCGTACGGTGTGGAATCGTACAGAAGGAACCCTCACACTGCAGGAGCGGTAGAGAGAATGGACTATGATGATGATGATGATGATTTGATGTTTGAATGATTTAAATTTTTGTAATGTGTACTTTGAATTTGTAAAATTAAAAAACACTTAAAATTCAAGTAGTATTATTATATAAGCCCATCTTAAGCATAATAAGTAACCTTATTAAGGGCCTTTAGTTAACCCTAAAGTTTAACTTGTTCATAATTTTCGTAATAGGAATATTATAAGTTATTAAATCATATTTGAGAATCGATTCAGCAAGTTTGGTTGTCTTTTGGGAAGATACACCCATTAATAAATTTAGACGCAAACATATTCGTTACAAATATAAATATTTATAATGTAAGGATAGAGATAGTTGGGGGTGCAGTCAATTAAAACACCATAATTTAATTGACTGCTCCCCAACTATCCCTATCCTTACATTAGAAGTTCCAGTCAACTAATTGCTTCTCTAAATAAATATTTATACCTCCTTATAAATATGTATCCATAGACACAAACATTTTTCAGAAATAAAGCAATACGTCTGGTCATGAATAAGATAATAATCTTACACAGCCTGTAGATAACATCATAATATCATTACTTTCCATAGAAGAGATATGTTTTCTTCCTCATATTAAAAAAAAATCACAGCCCCCTCATTTAAACTCGTGCGAAGGTTCCTCAAGTTTCCATTGAAGTTTTCATTGAAGCTAAAAATACTTAGGTTTCACAAAGGTGTCATGTATTGATAATGGCAGGAAGGCACAAGATAATTACGGCGATACAGACACGTAAAACCACTCACCATGTATTTCGCTTCAAATTATGCAGATCTAGGCGAGCACTGTTCCTAGCTCCATGTACAATATACTCATTGCTAATTCTCAGATGGTGTTAAGTGGTCAATTATAGTTTATTCAACAATAAACTATAATATAAAAAATATATACTTCAATAACATTTCAACAAAACGATTCTTGACGAAAGTTGCCCTATATAACGAAACTCTGTTTTATTACAAAATAAGTTGTTACATTTTTTTCTCACGAACAGTAAATCGAGTTCAGTAAATATTATTGTCACGAACAGTAAATATGTATTACCTTAGGAACAAGGTTAGTTAGTCCTAGAGAGTATAGTGTTAGAAGAGCCAGGAATATCGTGTATCATAGCCCTTATAGATGCTCATTAAAACTGTTCCAATTACTTAAATTGCAAAGTTCGGGATAGGGATAATTAAAAGTGTAATAGATCCCTGAGGAAGAGGATCTGTCCCGCTATTTGGCTAAGCCAAGGTAGGTCTTCTCCGGGAACCCTAGAACCTAAAAAACCGTGATTCCTAAACAAGTTAGGAATATGTATAACATAATGGAAAAAAGTAGTACCATACTAGTAAAAAAAAAGAAACAACTTCTTATTTCTGTTTTAGACTTTCAGCTTGTAACACCCCCCCCCCCCCCCCTAATTTAAGGTATTGAAGGATTCAACGATGCGTTATGTAAAGAATTAGTTAGCATGTACAATTCCTCTAGGTAAAAATCATTATTGTCACTAAAATATCACATCATCTTGTATGCCTTACTTCACCTTATAGCTCTTCGTGTATGCTTAGACTTTAAAGTCTAATTTTTGTTTATTCAATAAATAATTATGATGGAGCTTTTACAATAAACAGTTGCTAATTTAATCACCTTTCAAATTTCCTTAAATTTGATCATTTTAGGATTACTAAAAACAACCGAAACCATGACATTATGAAGAGTGTTGGGTTCAGTACATGGTAAGGACTGCATTGTTGTGAAAGTAGGTGCCTTAGCCGAAATCAAAAGATCTTTCCATTTTCCATTCATGGTAGCCACTTTATTGAGGTCGGCTTAGCTCAAGGACAGAGTCGTTTTACGGCTGTTGTACAGAATAATTTATCAGCCGCAGTAAGGCTCGAAATCGTCTACTAGAGATTTAAATCTACACTGGTCCTGATGAAAAAAACTTTCTGAGAGCTGTAAAATATAAAATGTAATTAATTATCTGGAAATCTGAATATGAAAATTAACTAAAACTGACAACATCTTCTTTTCCTAGGCAATTAATAATAGAGACAGTAGCGGGAAGTGTTCTAGGTGTAAAAGAGAATGCGCTTTATATAAAAATAGCTTTTACCCACGGCTTCTCTCGCCTGGAATTTGGTCTGCCACATAAAGTTTCCTGACAGATCATTTTAAATAAATAATTTAATTTTTTGTAAAGTTACTTGTACATCCGAAATTTCTGCGAACTTCAAGATGCTAAGTTCTAAGAGTTAGTCATTCAGGTGACAGTTTTATTTAAACTTCGCCTGTGTGGTGTGTTGATAAAAAGTAGCCTATGTCCTTCCTCAGGCTTGAGATTATCCATATCAAATTTCATCACAGACGGATCAGCACTGCCATGAAACATACATTGACACTGATTAAGAAACGGGACGGACAGAAGTTTACTGTTGTTCGTGTCAGTAAAGGATTATTATGTAATGTTATTGAATTTATTGAAAAAGATTACTTAGTATAACGGTTTCACATGTCGTACGGCAGCAGCGAGAAGTGAACTTTTTTTTTTTTTTTTTTTTTTTTTTGGCGTGCCAACCTTATGTCATTAACGCCAGTGGATAATGGAGTTGTTGATATTTATTGATAGGTTAATAGGAAGGGATATTTTAATGTGGCTTAATTAATGCTCTATGAATTATTTTTAAAACTGAAGGAAAATCTTATTATATACTTTCCAATTTAAAATAAAATAAATATTTATTATATACACACACACACATATATATATATATATATATTTTTAATCGTAGTCTCTCGTGAATAATTGACTCCTAATTTTCTTTTAATTTATATATTTTTTAAAAGGCCTGTTGATTTTAGGAAGTTAAACAAGGAAATTAAGTTCTGTTCGCTGTTGCCTAATATTTCATCCAAATTTCCTGAAACTCCTGATTTTTCTCTTTGAAGTTGGTATCGCCTGCATTCCGTGAGAAGATGTTTTATACTCAGCGGAAGTCCACACGTTTCACACATAGGGGGTTCTTCTTTAGCCATGAGGTATGAGTGAGTCAGACGAGTGTGACCTATTCGTAACCTGGTGAGAATGACTTCTTCTCTTCTGTTTTCGCGTACCGAAGTAATCCAGCTTCTGGAATCTGCTTTTATCTCACGCAGTTTATTATTAGTGGTATTTTGCCAGACTAATCCCCATTTTTCATTTATTTTTCCTCTAATGAAGCAAGCTACGTCTCCCTGTGTAACTTTATTATATTGATCGCCTTTTTTAATTGCTTCCCTAGCAGCTTTATCAGCGATTTCATTGCCCAGAATACCGCAATGACTAGGTACCCAAACAAACGTCACACCTATTTTGTTTCTTTTTAAATTGTAAAGTGCCTCAAATATTTCAATTATCAGGGGATGTCTTGAGAATGTATTTTTAATTGCGAGGAGAGCAGAGAGGGAATCGGTGTTAATAGTAATGGAGCTTGTAGTTGGTATTATTATGTGTAATGCTTTGGCGATAGCTACTAGTTCTGCCGTGTAGTTTGAACTGATTATATTCATTGAGTATTGTTGTTTCCTGGACCCACAGACAAAAGCAGCACCAACACCGTTCTTGTCTTTTGAACCATCTGTGAATATGTGAGTAGCTGATGGGAAATCATTGGAGGAAAGCCTGAGGTATTCATTTCTAAACACTATGGGGTTAGTTTCTTTTTTAACCATATTAGTTAATGTTAGATTGAATTTTGGGGGATATGTAATCCACGGTGCTTTTGATGTAAAACTGTGAGGTAAAACATTTGGTATTGTAATATTTATGGTGTCTATTATTTCAATTACTCGGTGTTTAAATGATTTTTTCCTGTTGTTTAAATGATTTGAAGGTGCAGATTTTACGAATTCGTGTAATGGATGAACTGGGGATGCTAATATGGAGAGATAATAGTTCATGGAGAGGTACTCCCTGCGGTATTTTAAAGGTGGCTCTCCACTTTCAGACAGTATACTAAGAACAGGGCTGGAACGGAAGGCACCAGTTGCTATCCTAATGCCTGCGTGATGAACACTGTCTAACATTTGTAGAATTCTCTCTGAAGCCGAACCGTATGCCATACAACCGTAGTCAAGTTTAGACCTAACTAGACTTCTATGTAGCATGAGCATGCTAGTGCGGTCTCCCCCCCAAGAAGTACTACATAACATTTTTAAGACGTTAATAGAACGCTGACATGATGTTTTAAGATGTTTTAAATGTATGTTCCAGTTGAGTCTAGAATCAAAATGTAAGCCCAAATATTTAACGGAATCTTTATATGGAATTTCTTCGTTATTGATGTAAAGAGATGGAAGGTGTAGAGTTTTTCTAGGGGAAAAGAGTATGCATTCTGTTTTATTGGTAGATATGGTAAAGCCGTGTTTATTTAGCCAACTATTAATTATATTAAGAACTTCTTGTATGACTTGCTGTAGGTTTTCTATTGATTTATCTGAATAGTGAATCCGAAGGTCGTCTGCATACAAATCACCTTTTACCATTAACCGAATTTTACGCAAGACTGGATTAATGGCTAAACAAAACAGGAAAGGGCTAATTACGCTTCCTTGCGGTACTCCGTTTTTCTGTTCATATTCATCGGAGTATATACTGCCATTTCTTATCCTAAATATTCTACGCTCGAGGAAATTATGTATGAACCTTAATATATAGCCTTTTACTCCATTTTTTTCAAGTTTTTTTAGAATTAGCCATCTCCATACACAATCAAAAGCGTTTTTAATGTCTATGAAAACTGCTAGTAGTTTCTCTTTCCGTCCAAAAGCATCACATATATCGTTTTCTAAACGTATGATGTTATCTCTAGTGCTTCTACCTCTTCGGAAACCACTTTGCCATTCCTCTAGTAACCCCTTGCTTTCAAAGAACCATTGGAGTCTGTTTGATATTATTTTTTCTATTAGTTTGCACAGTGAACAGGTGAGAAAAATAATCCGATAGCTGGAGGCCTCCTTGACGGGTTTATCTTTTTTTAGAATTGGGATACCAATGGATTTTCGCCAAACTTCAGGGAATTCACCAGAACGAAAAATCCTATTTAAGAATTTTAAAATGATAATTTTGTTTTCTAGGGAGAGATTTTTGATAAAACTAATACAAACGTTGTCAGGGCCTGGACTTGTATCTTTTCGGGATCTTAGAGCATCGTTGAATTCTGAGATTGTAAACGGATTGTTAAGAGGTTCAAGAGGATCTGTGCTATAATTAAGTGGTTCGGATTCTTTTAGTTGTTTTATTACTAAAAACTGCTGGGAATAGTTGGAATCAGAATAAATCTCTTGAAAGTATGAGCCAATATAATTAACTATTTCTAAGGGGTTTGTAAGTGTATTTGTTGAAGTTTGTAATGAGTTTAGACGGGTATTTGTTTTACATCTTCCCGATATTTTACGGACCGTGTCCCAGATTTGTGATGGAGGTGTTTGATGGTTTATTTGCGATACGAATTCTCTCCACGCTTTTCTCTTCGCTAAGTTTAATATGTACCGTGTTCTACGGCGAACATTTTGATACTGTTCGAGATGATCTGAACACGGGTGCCTCCAGAATTTTCTTAAAGCCTTTTTCCTGGATTTCACAGCAGATTCACAGTCTTTATTCCACCAGAGGGCTCCTATTTTATTACTTTGCTGTTTCGTTTTGGGGACTGATATTTCTGCTGCCGACAAAAGAGTGTTGTTAATATTTTCGGTAAGTTTATTAATATCCGGTTCTTCTAAATTAATTTCTTTCAGCTGAGCTAAGTTTTGAAATTTTTTCCAGTCTCCTTCTTTTATCTTCCATCTCGGCTCTTTTATAAACTTTAATTGTGGCTGTCTATCAAGGCAATCAATGATTAATGGAAAATGATCTGATCCATACAAATCGTCAATTCTACGCCAGTTGCTTCGTTGAAAGAGAGATGGGCTAGCCAGAGACAGAACTATGTGTGACGAGACACCTGTAGCACTACAAAAATGTGTAGGGGAATTTTCATTCATAATCCCTAGCTGGGATGAATCAAGAAAGGACTCGATTATACGTCCTCTATAATCAGTTTTAGAAGAGTGCCAAATGAGATTGTGGCTATTAAAGTCTCCTAACAAATAAAGAGGCTGAGGTAGTTGCCTAAAAAGATGAAGCAACTGTTGGTCGGAAAATGGTTTGTTTGGAGGTAGGTAGAGTGAACAAACAGTGGCTTTCCATGGGTGAAGAACTTGGATTGCTACTGCCTGTAAAGTAGTATTTAGTGGGACTTCAGAACAGGAGAAAAGATTGGAAACACATATACACACTCCACCACATGCGATTCGTCCCTCTGTAAAATCTTTTCTGAAGATTTGAAAACCAGCGAGAGAAAAATCGGCAGATTCTTTTAGACGTGTCTCTTGGATACATATAATTTTACAATCTACGTCCCTTAGGAGTGAGATGAGATCTACTTTATGCGAGATAATGCCATTTATATTCCATTGTCCAATAATCATGAATATTGATTTTAATGAATAGACCTATTAGAACGGATGATGGACGGATCGATATGAAAATTTGATTGGCATATAAGAAAAAAAATAAATAAAAAAATAAAATAAAATAAAAAAAATAATAAAATAAAAAAGTAATATAAACATATAAAATAAAATAAAAAAATATATATATATATATATATACATAAAACAAAAACATATATATATATATATATATATATATATATATATATATATATGTATATACATACACAACAAAAATATATATATATATATATATATATATATATATATATATATATATATATATATATATACATAAAACAAAACATATAAAAAGTAATATATAAATATATATGCATAAGTATAAACATATAGATATAAATATAAACATATAGATGTATAAATGAGCATACTATAGAAATATATGCGTTTCGAAGGTAGAGAGGTACAGAAATATATATATGTAATGCTATGAAATGCGATAATGTTTTTTTTAAGTATATGAAATTTAATTTGTACGTACAGAATATTATATTTATTAAAAGAGAGAAAAAGTAAGCTCTTATAAGAATAATCCTGAAATACCCTTTTATAGTTCAATAGATAGACATTCATTTTTTAATGTTTTTATTTTTGGGTCGTGGTGGTTTGCCCCCCGACGCAAGTCCTGATGAACTAGAATCGGTAAGTGACATACTCGACCCTTGAGATAAAGGTCTCTCCCGTTTATCTCCAGTTCTTTGGATTACAGGTTGTTGGTCTATTTTTTTAATTGGAGGTTTTGTTGACATTTTGGCATTAGTTTCGTTATTATGGTTATCAGGTATGTTAACTATATTTGACGTACATTTGGTTTTTTCGTTATCGAGTGGAGCACATTGGTTTGTAATTTGATTATTTACAATCGTTTCTAAAATATTAATTTTATTGGTAAGAACCTCAACCATTGCGGTGAGTTTTCCAAATTGTTCTAAAATTAAATTTGTAGGGGGAGAGGATGTTGCTTCAGCATAAGAATGACTTGTATTCCGGAGATCAGTTGGAGGTGGTGGGAGGGGCTGAAGTAACTTTTCAGCTTCGGCATATGACACTTTTCGTAAAACCCTAAGTTCTTCTATATTTCTTTCCCTTTTAAAAAATGAACATGACGTATTCCAGGCGGCATGAGGACCGCCACAATGCTTACAATTATATGTCTTACAATTTGACTTTTCTTCTTGAGTTTGGTGAGACTCACCACATTTTCCACATACTTCGATATTTTTACAATTACGAAAACCATGACGGTAATCGTAACATTTAAAGCACATTAAAGGTTTAATATATGGTACGACCTTAACATTTGTAAATTCTAATATAAGTCTCTCGGGTAATTCAGCCTTACAGAAAGTAATAATTAGAGAAGATGTTGGAATTTTTCCATTATTAGAATTTCTATAAATTCTTTTCACGTCTACAACATGTTGATCAGCCAATTCGTGTTTAAGTTCTTCTTCTGAGCAGTTCATGAATTCGTTGCAGGTAATTATACCTTTTGAAAAATTCAATGTTCTATGTAACGAAAAATTAATTTGATAATTTTCATAAGCTTTTATATTTTTCAAATTGATAAAATCCTTTTCGACTAGTACTTCTAATAGGATTAGCCCGTTTCTTAAAAACTTAATTTTAACTTGTGGTGCATAACTTTTAATAAGACGGAAAATTTTAAATGGACTGAAGTCAAGGAAACTTTTATTATCATTGTTTTTAGCAATAGACATCACTAAAAACTTTTTAGAGAATCTTCCCTTCGGAAGTTTAAAATCAAAAGGTGGGTCAGGTGGTTTGGGTTCCAACCTAATAATGTTATTATCCGCCATTAATTAATAATAATAATACAAAAATAAATTTAGAAAAATACAAGAATATATATACGTATGAAAGTAAAAGTAAATAAAAGAAAAGAATTATAATGATAAGGTACTCCCTGACGAGCAGGAGCCGGCGCGTTCAGCTAATCCTTCACAGAGATCCTCACTGGTTGAAGTCTAGACTGACACTGAGAAGTGAACTTTGTTACTTGATTTGTTTTGTTTAGCGCAAATATGTATATTTTGCAAGTAAGAAACACGTGAGCAAGCTTACAAACTTTGCCCCCTTTTTCACCCCCTTAGGGGTAAAATTTCGGATAATCCTTTCTTATCGGATGCCTACGTCATTCAAAGAATACGCCCTCCAAGTTTCAAGTCACTACGATCAGCGATTTAGGTTGTGCGTTGATTCGTCAGTCATTCAGGACAAATCATTTTATATGTATAAATATGAAAGAGAAATTGAAGTATTTTTACAATATCTAATACTAGAGTAATTTTCTGAGGTCATTAGATAGATCTGTGGTTGGTGATATATGTGATAGTGAAGATAAATTAGCATTTAAGGAAGGTATATTCCAGGGGTTTGTGGATCGTACCACCCACATAAAATTGGCAGTATTGTATCATTTTCATGTATTAATTTATGAATGAAATCCCCTCCCCCTTACAAATTTCGGGATTGATATACCTTCCCAATATCCTCCGCCCTCCTCCTGATTGAGCCCTTGATCTGGACAGTCACTGGAAGAAGAAAAATTTAACAGAAAGATCTGGTGGGTATTCATGGCCTGCCCAAATCTACCCAAGAAGTAGACATTCCAACTTCTCAAAACTCAAAAAATAGGGAGCACTTGAAAAAAAAAGTTGGCCATTCTTTTGATTTCATACCGGTAATTAATAAGGTAAAGTTCATTTTGTTTTGCTACTTTCAAAACAAAATTGTGCAGATAAACGAACAATGGATAATAGGTAAAATAAGCTGATTAAAGATAAAATTAAGGTAAGAATGAAACACCGCTGGTTCTGACGAAGAAAAAGTTCAGTTATTCGGCAACATCTCTCTAAAACTTTTCATCCACATCCTGATATTATAAACCCAACCCACCTTCAACAAATAAAAGCAGAGTTAAATGTTCCCCTCCAAATGACCTTTCGTCCCAAAGCATTCCATCCTTCGATTCCTATCATTCTACACATTGTCTCATTATTCAATCCTACCTCACTAACAGATTATTCAAAGTAAATCACAATAATGTATTTTCATCCCTCTTTTCTCAATCTGCTGGTGTTCCTCAAGGCAGTATCCTCGGCCCAATCCTCTACATAGTGCTGACATCCCAACCCATTCTAATACTAACCTAACCACGTATGCAGATATCGCCTGTCTATTATTTATCAACACTGGTCAAATTACTGCATCCCATGATGCTCTTCAATCCCATGTCACTGACCTTGAAAATTGTGTCAAAACTAGAGGATTAAAACAAATTCCCACAAATCCCGTCAAATCACCTTTACCCTCCATCGTAAACCAATGACTTCCTGTCCTCCTGGATCGTCTAATAACATCCCACTGATTCCTGTAGAATAGGTCCGGTACTTAGGACTAGGCCTTGACAAAAGATTAACGTGGTATACTCATATTAGACTGAAACACAGGAAACATCTTACCGTTTCAGGATACTTCAAAATTTACTATACTAACACTCTAAGCTCCCAATTAACTACAAAAGACCCATCTACATGACCATCATAAGACCCATCTGGGCTTACGAAGTAGAGCTTAGGGGCTCCACTAAACCATCGAATTCCCCTCGTATGAAATCCTTACAATCCAAAATCCTTCGTAAAATCCTCAATGCTCCCCACTTTGTTACGAACAAAGTAATCCATAGAGACCTTAATGTCCCATTTGTTGCTGATTTGGCCCGAATCCGATATCAATCTTTTCATGACAAACTTCATTCCTACTCAAACCCACTAGGTTCAAACCCAGAAAACTCTTCAATTCCTGATAATCCTCGGAGGGCTTTGAAAAGAAGATGGCCTCGTTGAACTTGTTATTTGTTACCACTGGGTAGTTTCTCTGCATGCCTTTATTCATGCCTATATGTACCATTCATTCTTTTTTTTTTGTTGTATTAGTATTGTTCTCATTGTAGACTCCACAGAAAAGATACAGCAAGCCGTGTGAATGAATGGGATAAAGAGCTCCGTAGGAAAGGTATGCAGATCAACACCGGCAAGAGCAAGATCCTGCAAGTAGGAGAGATGGAAGCAGTCACGGACTTCACCTACCTCGGAGCAGTAATGAACGGTACTGGGAAATTAGACTTCGAAATCTCAAACAGGATAAACTAAGCAAACTAGGTCTACTACCAGATCTGTAATACTGTTGTTTGGAAGCGAGAAGTAGGCAGAAAAGTGAAGCTCAACATCTTCAAGTCGGTATATCTCCGTGTGCTCCTGTATGGTGCCGAAAGTTGGATACTAACGGACAGGCTGGAGATTAGAGTCACGGCTGCAGAAATGAAAGTTCTTCGAAGGATCGCAGGAAAAACAAGAAGAGACCGTATCCGCAATGAAACGATCAGGGAGGAACTCAGGATCATGGCAATGAAGGAGATGCTCGAGTCTCACCAATTAAAATGGTTTGGACATGTTCTGAGGATGGAGGACTACAGGGATCCATTGAAGACGATGGACTACGTCCCTGAAGGTAGAAGACCACGAGGACGCCCTAGAATGCCCTATCTGGAATATGTCGAGCGTTTGTGCAGGAAAAGAGACAAAAATATCCGCCCAGCTAGGAACCTAACTAGGAACAGGGAAGAGTGGCAGTCCTGGTTAAACGCTCCCCAACGCTGAAATGCACCACAAGGGTGATGCGAAAGAAGAAGAAGAAGAAGTATTAGTATAATACAGTTATAAATTTCATTGAATAGATAATTTTTTAAAAATTAGTTAACTTATTCGAAGAGCAAGAATATTTTTATTTTTCTTCTTGTTTTCTTTTATTATAAATAATAATAGTTGAACTTACTATATAAATATGTGGAAGAAAATGGCCCATTTAGCCCTGAAGAAGACCTAAAATGCGGTCAAAACGTTGGCTTTCCAATAAAAAGTTCTTCGTACTTACGAGATTTTTTTTTACCTCCACCCGTACATTTTCTTCTGCAAGAATATTTTTAGTCATTCGGTCTCGCATTCTAAAATTTACCTTCTTCTTTAATTAATAATGATTGTTTTGTTTTTCATCATTTTATTAATTATATTTAAGCATAAGCGAAAAGTAAAAAATAATCAGTAGAGAAGTTTAGTGGTAATAATGAAGAAGTATAAAGGATTAAATGGAGTTGGGTAGGAGCTCCTGTGGATTACTGTGCTCCTGGTAGGGGAGTTGAGTGTCCTCGCGAGGGTTGGTTCCTGGCGCGTGCCACTTTTGTTTGGAGGGGGGCGGATCGTCTATCCTTGGAGGGAATGCGTCAGCAGGGCCATTTTATGTTTTCCCTCGACTAAACATGATAATAATGTTTATTACTGTTGAAATTAATAATAATTAATTGAAATTGATCCCCTAATTACTTTAAAATCAAAGGAACGTGGCAAATACTGTCTCATTTTTTTTTCAGGATTACCATTACCCCTTAAACAAATTATACACTTTTGTTTTATCTGAATTTATTTTAATATAATAAATCTAATACTCTACATGAAATTGGAATAAATTTATATATAGGCCATTTTGGTTGATATATGCAGTATGTAATCGTTGTAAAAATGGATGAAACAATAGATGGAAAAAAAGCTAAGGATCAGAAAAAAAATAAAAATTATTTTTCCATTGATAAATAAGTTGAATAAATTATGATGTTTTAAAAGCAAAAACACAAAAAAAAATTCATTTCCAGCTATTTAAAAAAATTATTTTATGCTGGTTCGATTCCTAGTTCGACTCCTCCCCCCCCCTCCCCAAACAAATGAATAAATAAAAAAAAAATAATAACCGGCACTTGCATAGAATATGTTAGAAATCAATCACCTCCCACCAACCCTTAACCCCTTCCAAAAAAATGGAGAAATCGGTCGAATATATTTGACCTGTTGATTGATTAAAAAAATCAATATAATTGACTGAGTTCTCCCCTTATCAGAATAGATAAACTTTATAAAAAGGCCATCCTCTCTACTCCGAAAACTTGTGAAGTTTAATTACGCCATTCAAATTTGATATGGATAACAGACTACTTTATTCTGTAGTCGTCATTTAAACAAAGTAAATGTCCGATAAATAAAATGAAACGATAAAATGGGTCGGAATCATGTCTAACTAAGTAAATTGTGTTTTTACGATTCTAATTAGTTGAAGATAATATAATATTTGTTTTGGGGAGATAGTATAAGTTTCTTAAATTTCTAGAAAAAAAAATCTTGCCAAACTTTAGCATGTGTTTCATGTTGATGCAGGTCAACACGAAGGACTTTGTAACCGAGGAAGCGGGTAATTTAAGACTGGAAGAATGGGACAGCCTCCAAAATAACAGGCAATATTTTTCGGCTAACACGCCCCCAAACCTCGTATCACGATGATCGACCTTCAACCTTGAACCTAAATAGAATTCCTGAGCCTGCTTGACCCAAATGTTGGGCTGTTTTATGGCAGTTTTGTCCCCAAAACGTTAAATGTTCGCAACTCATTGAGTAATAGTGTGTGGAGTAGTACTTACTAAACCGATCGCATTTTTAAAATAAAAGGCCGGTAAATAATAAAATATGAAAAAAAAAAACGTGTGTTTTTTTCACACGTGAAACTTTGCTTTTGTATCGACGATATATAACTAGATAGATATACAGAAAAATAATTTTATTCTCAGACTAGGTTTCGTCAGAATAACAAACATTAAGAGAAAAAAATGTTACATCAGGCTAAAAACCTACATAATCAAAATTATAAGATATTTAAAAAGTTACAACAACGGTATCATTATATATATTTTTCTGAAAATTAAATGTTATTTTTTAAGTAAGAAATAAATAAATTTTTGAAATAATTTACTCAAAAAAAAACAGGGTAATATAAAATGGCATATTAATTCCATAGGCTAATAAGAGTGGTGTGAAATGGTCAGGATTCAGTCAATTATTTCACAAAATAAGAATGACTTATTTTATAGTGTCTACATTTTGGTCTAAGATTTAGGCCATCTGCATGTCAGTGAGGTGAAGAGTCAAACTACTACTGACCAAAATTGAATTAATTGTAATAAGGCTTTTCCTGGAAATCTATTATTTTATCGGATAATTTCAAATCACGCAATAATCGAGGGTAATACAGGAGCCTCTTTAGAAGTCTCTCTTGTAACATTTTTAGCCCAAGAGAGTTAATTTTTCGTTTGATTTGGCACAAAATATATTCAAAACGAGTTTTAAAGAGTATATTTCTTAAAGAATTTTAAAAGCGAGTAAAGAATATCCTCGGACACCCTAGCCGGCTGGATATAACGGACGTACTCGTGTTTACTTCAAAACATAAATAGAACGTCCAGAATAAAATAGTTAATTTTGTGATCGTGAAATGGGAATGGTATCAATTACAGCCAATCCAAGGCCCCCGGATCACGTTTCCTTTATATCAGGGCGATAAATGAGTTTAAAAGGAAAAGGGGGGGGAGTGAGTTGAAGGAGGCCATTAAAACAAAATCCAGGTCCGGCGGTCCTGCGGAGGGCTCGCAATAGGATCCGATAGGACTCCGGCTCGGCTTTCACAATTAGGGCATCGGTGTAGCCTTACCTCCCTCGTATCTCGTGTCCTCCGGCCCGGGCAAAAATATATATTTCATGGAAATGATACCACCTTCGCCCTTCTTCATCACATTATCATCGGCTAATGACCGAGGCTTCCCTTACGACACTTTTCACGGTTGCTCCTACACGATAACAGTATGCCAGGAAAGGTGTAACTGAATCCATTAGAACTTTCAAAAGATTTACTGGATAGAGCATTTGCATAACGGTCATAAGTTAAGCAGTTTCTGATCCTTATCTCGTTCTTTCCCGAATTAGAATGGTTGAAACACTATCCGCCTCCTCCTTAAATACACGATCGTATATCTTACAGTACTCACATGAAAACCGTAACAAAAGAAGTTTCCGATTTGAATGCAAAGATCGACATTAAAATTAGAAGTGAGACAAAAACAACAAATATTTAAATATATTATTATTTATTTTTATCTCATATTCTTCTGGAGCCAAATCCGCATCCCGGAATTCAAAATTCAAGGGAATGTAGTGTCCTGCAGAACTACCTTATGTGCTCATTTCAATTTTTCTTAATCGAGGCCAAGGTCTTGTGCTTTTAAGTATGAGTTGACTATGGGACTTACTAGCACTTTTTCCATATGATAAAGTGATTTCAACTCTATGGCAAGTTCCTGCAAGTTTTGGTACTCTTTACTATGTACATTTCTACCATGTACAAAATAGATAATAACATTTTTTTACATCACACATTTTAATTATAAATAAGTATTCCTAAATATAAGTATTCCGGCTAAATATGATACTTAGCCGCTTCCTAGTGGTTTAATTAGTAATCATTAACGATGAGAGCTTAGAGCAAAACACATCATTAAGAAACAGCCTACTAACTACCATTTTTGACCTTTCGTTTTTTTGCACAGTTATAAAAAAAATAGGTGTTAGCATTTTTTGTGGGGCACCCAATACAAGCATGTACCAATTAAAGAATATATGTAATTACATTAATTGGTACAATAATGGTGCAATGCATTATAATGCACGTATCTATGTGCTTTCTATACCATTTCATCGCCGTATGCTAAAAACAACATGGAAGAAGCGGACGTTTTCTGGTACCTCATGTTCTGGAGGTTTATTTAATACGGAAAGCTTTGTAAAAAATCGTCGTCAGTTTGTCCAATATAATTAAAATAAAAATATAACGTTTTTATTAGTTTTTAAAGAATAGAAATTTATAAGTATTTAGGTATACACGGCTTTATCACCGGAATTCGCCAAACGATTGTTTGACACGCCAAGGTTCGTTCATTCAACTAAATAAAGGTTGAGGTGATAGTTAAGTGGACAGTTGAGTGAAAAGAAATACTTAACAACGAGATTCTGCAAAAGTAACATCACCATAAACGCCTCAATAACTACAACTAATAATAAAATACAATAAACAAAATAATTAGCAAAACATTTCCTAATAAAATAAATCAATTTAAAAAATTTGACCGAAACAAAAAGTTTAGACCAAGTAACTATGAAATTTTATCGATAACGGCCGCTTAAGCGCTGCACACGAAAAATATTTGAACTGAACAAAACATTCCCCAACGATATGGGAACAATTTTAGTCATTTTCTAATAACGTGCTGCGATCAGAACTTCATGAGGAAGGAAGAGGTAGTGTCACAGGAGGCGGATCCCATATCATTTGTCAGTCGGAAATCACGCGCCATTGTCGGCATAGATCTTCTTTTAAAGCAATATTTTAATTATTTCTTGTTATTAATTTTAATTATTTGAACCGAATATCAATAACAAGATCAATAACAAGATAGGTTGGTCCAAGAAGGAGTGAGAAAAGATTGTAAACAAACAGTTGTGTTTTGATGTAACCTTTGAGCACAAAGCGTAAAGCTTCTTTATGGTAAGACACTATAACGCTTTCATCCTTTATACTCGGCCATTTCAAATTGAATAAATGAATGATATTACAACTTAAAAGAGTTTGCATTAGCACCTTTTTAATTACCCTTTAAATTATTATTCGTTGGAACTATTAAAATTATTATGCTTTAATTCGATATAAATAAGGCTCTAGATGTTCTAACTAAAGCAGTAATTATTTCGTTAAATAATAGTAGATCAATAGCTGTGATGAAAGCAGTAAAAATTAAAATAACAATAAAGTGACAGTAAGGCCGATCTCAACTGAAAACAATTCGCTGGAAAATAAAACAATGATAATGTTAATAATTCCTTGAAAGACTAACACTTACTTGTAGGTTCATATAATACGGTCGCCATTGTATGGTCGTATCAGAGATTTGGATGTAATATAGAATAGGAAAAATAATAATAGAAAGATGTGTAACAAAGTCCATTCAATAAATAAAATTTTAACGAGTCTCGTTAAATCGATCGTTGAGGGAGTAGAAACTCAACCATAAACTAAAATAAATAATTATTAAACTGAATTAAGGTACTTCCAAAACCATAAATTATAAATAATTAAGAATCAATCTATAACAGTTTTAATGCATGTATGAGATGAAAATAGTTGACTGGATGATCTAATGTAAAGGAGATAGTTGGGAGGTGCAGTCAATAAGAACACAGAATAAGTAATAAACTTATATTATGTGCCGACGTTTCGACCTACAGTGTAGGTCATCTTCAGGGCGAACAGAGAAACAAACAGAACAAAAAATATAAAAAAATGTACAGTCACAATAATATGGTGACAAGTAATGTAGAAAATTAAGATAGTGGCAGATATGAAGA
Source organism: Arma custos (assembly GCA_037127475.1). Taxonomy (NCBI): domain Eukaryota; kingdom Metazoa; phylum Arthropoda; class Insecta; order Hemiptera; family Pentatomidae; genus Arma; species Arma custos. The sequence goes on from CM073759.1 coordinate 119,752,423, forward strand.
TAGAAGATAACGAATATTAAAAAAGTGCCAGAATATAATAAAATAAAGATATAGACAGATTTAAAAAATTAATGATAATGAAAAAGAAATTAAAATAGTGACAGATGTAATAAAATTAAGATAAAGGCAGATATAACAAAATTATTGATAATGAAAAGAAAATGAAAATAATGACAGATATAATAAAGTAAGACAGATTTAATAAAATTAAAGAAAATGAGCAGAAATGATAAATTATAAATAACGCATATAAAATAAAAAATAGAAAATAAATGTACAGAATGGATAGTAAAGTAAAAATAATAATATAAAGGAAAATCAAAAGGAGGAGTTAAACAAAAGAAACCAAAATGAGGATATTTACATATACAGAAAGGTTGGAACATGAAGAATAAAGAAAAACTAGTAAAATAAAGGTATAAAAAGTATGATAACGGACTTAAAGATGTTACATGTTACAGAAAAGTATGGAACTGTATGTACAATAACAAATGTGAATAATAGAAATACTATTGTACAGTAACAACAGTGTACAATGACTGTTTTGAAAAATAGTTGATAGGATTAATGAATTTGAAAAATTAAAATAAGTGAAATACTCTTGTACAGTAACAATAGTGTACAATGTCTGTTTGAAAAATAGTAGATAGGATTAATGAATTTGAAAAATTAAAATTAGTGCTTAAAAATATGAACTCTTGATTACCAACATATGATGGATGCCAAAATGATAAGGGGGAAATAATAGGAAAATTAAAATTGGAGAAAGGGTAAGAGAAAAGTTTAAAATATAAAGAAAAGACGTACCGATTTGGAGAGCGATGCCGTTAGATTTAACGGCTGGCTAGCACTGACAAAAGACCGTTAAGAGAGGAGGAAGAGATAGGAGCGATCTCTAGCGGCCAAAAATTTAACTGTAGAAGGTAACCATACTGGAGTATAGGAAAAGAGGGGGAAAGTGAATAAATGGATAAAATTAATATGAATAAAATAAATAAAATTAAAACAATAAAATAAATGTCAATAGAGTGATAACAAAAGAAACATCCATGGCGAAGTAACGGAATTTAAGGTCTTTTGAGTAAATTAAAAATTTGGGAGTAGGTAGAGGAAAGGTGATGTGAGTCAGTCTTAAGATTGATAGAGGAGGAATCTAAATTTATGTGGATAGTTTCAGAGAGGATGCGTTTGTCATGGTTAGGAGCTGTAGCTAGGATAGACGTTTTATCAAAATCAAAGGTGTGGTTTAAAGAAAGGGCATATTCGGAAAGTTTAGAGGAGTTGTGGTTATGGGAAGAAATGGCATATTTGTGTTGGGTAATACGGTCTTTAAGGAAGTTTTTGGTTTCACCTGTATAGGAAGAGTTACAATTAGTAGTAGAGCAAGGGATACGATAAACGACATGGGAACGAAGTTTGAGGGGAATAGGATCTTTGATACGGGTATAAATATGGGAAAGTTTGTTATGGGATTTGAAGGCAATACGTAAATTGGGGATAACGGAGCGTAAGTATTTTTGAATGTTATTAGAGAGGGTGGTTATATATGGCAAGGATCTGTATATAGGGATAGATGGTGGATGTGGCGATCGGGTGGGGGTGGGGGGGGGGGGTTATAGTAGTCATGGATAAGTTTATTAACAATATAGGGAGGGAAATTTTTTTTAAAAAGGATTTCTTTGATACGGTGGGTGTTGGTTGTATGGAAGCAGGCGTCAGAGAGGGATAGGCCACGGTGAATGATATTTTTAGCGACGTTAATTTTAAGGTGGTGTGGATGTTGGGAGTAATAATTAAGAAGTCGGCCAGAGTAAGTGGGTTTAGCATACCAATCTGTGGATAAGGTGTGGTCAGAATTTTTAATGATAAGGAGGTCAAGAAAAGGTAGTGACTTATTGGATTCGGCTTCAACGGTGAAATGGAGGCGGGGATGGTATGAATTGAAGGAAGATAATAAATCAGTAATGATGTTGGGATTGATGATAAGGAGGAGGCACTTTTTTAATATTCGTTATCTTCTATCTTCATATCTGCCACTATCTTAATTTTCTACATTACTTGTCACCATATTATTGTGACTGTACATTTTTTTATATTTTTTGTTCTGTTTGTTTCTCTGTTCGCCCTGAAGATGACCTACACTGTAGGTCGAAACGTCGGCACATAATATAAGTTTATTACTTATTCTGTGTTCTTATTGACTGCACCCCCCAACTATCTCCTTTACATTATAACAGTTTTAGTAGTTAAATTTGACTACTATAATTCCAGGCTTTCTTAAACTATTTTATCAGTGCGAAATAGTTTTCATTATTTTATTGCTCTGTTAATTGCACGGTGGTTAATCACACTTTAGGAAACTGTAAGTTCAGATATCATCGATACAAATGATAAGTAGGTATCAAAATTGGAAACTACTTTTCAGGAGAGTAAAAAAATCGTTCCAAAGTTCATTCAAAATCATTACGTATTTTAACTATGTTTTGTGCTTAACAGATGGCCGAAATATATTTTTTTCATCAATTATCAATTCTAAAGCAATGGCTCTAGATCGGAAACGAAAAATGTGTTTTTTTCACATTCGATATTTCGCATCAAACTTTGTATCGACGATATCGAGAATATTTTATGAAATGAAAATTATTTTTTAACTTTATTCACTGAAATTATTAAAAACTGATACAGTTTTTTAATCTATACTATTGATTAACTGCTCAAAAACACAATAAAAAAATAAATAAAAACTTAGAATCTGACGTTTAGCTTTATATAATACCTAAATAAATGTCCTTGTTATTTTTGAGAGGCCATTTCATTTGTAGAATGTAATATATGAATCCGTTACCAATTAAATCTAATTTGGAGGGAAGCCTAAATATGAAACCAGTGAATAATTATTTGCAAAATTAATATGGAAAGAAGGGGGAGCCTTGTAATGGCGTATCCGTTCCGAGTAAACCCACCCCTATGCCTTCCCACGCACAAACATCTTTTATTATCATCGGCACATAATTATAAGTTTATTACTTATTCAGTGTTTTTTTTTTACTGCACCCCCCAACTATCTCCTTTACATCTTTTACTATCAATATAATAAAATAGTTAGTTAGTTCATTTAACGTCACTTTATAGTTTTATATTTTAATAAAATATAAAAGGCTTCAACTATATTGTGCCAATCCTGATAGGCTAACTATATTGTAGGGAGGGCCAATTTATCTAAAATTCAGCCATTGTACCAGACTTTTCGAGTCTATATTGAAGTATAGTATTGAAGGTAATTATTCCGCAGGTTGTCGCTTCGAGTTGTTTCCACAGCAAGTTTTAACTTTTCATTCATTTCTCTTTTAATACCACGATAACTTTATTATTTTTGTAAAATATTAAAAATGAAAAGAAGACAGTTAAAACTTGTATATCAACTCGAAGCGAAAACCTGCGAAACAGATAGCTAATTATGGGTAATGAGTAGATTTCGATGATCATTTCAGGAAATAAAAGTTTCTACATTTCGAAGATAGATGATATATGTTTGTTAAAACGTTCATTTATAGGTGAAATTATTAGCGAAGTATACACATTTCCAATAACTACATTCTCTTTTCCATACTGAAGCTCACGATAACTTGTATTTTTAGAAAATATTAAAAGGGAAACGAATGAAAGTTAAAACTTGTGACTCAACTTGACGCGACAATATGCAGAATGACTACACATAATTTCATTCTCTTTTCCATACTGAAGCTCAAGATAACTTGTATTTGTGGACAAAATTAAAAATGATACCTTGAATTCCACTCACTTTATCTATTGCCATGATTACTTATGGCCCAAAACCTCAAGCTGTGAAGTGTGCCAGACTTAAACGAATTCTAGATTACCATGTTTTAAAGTATTGTTTACAATATTCCAATACCATATTTCAGAAGATATTTTTAGATTTTATAAATTTAAAAAAAATTATATTTTATTAGAAAAAATGTTTTAATGTCATTTCATTGCATTATCTGTACTGAAATAACAGTCCTAAAATCGAATAATGGAATAAGATGTAACTTGTTTTAGTTGGAATAAGATGTAGCTTGTTTTAGTTTTTAAATCGCATTCCATTTTTTCCATTTAAATTCCAAAACAGTGATATATTTTCTGTAACGGCTAAAAGAAGTCAGAAACCGTAAATTTAAAAAATATATACTCCGAAATGTTAGTTGAAATTTGTATTTCTTAATGAAATGATTACCGAAATAAACTCATTACCCATAATTACATTCTATTTTCCTTTTTTTTTTATACATGCTATTTTACTAAAGCTCACGATAATAGTATTTTTGGAAAATATTAAGAACAAAGAGCGACTCAAAGCGACAACCTACGAACAGATACCCGCTTCTCTTTAATCTCTACAGTCAGTAATAAAATTATTTTTAATATAATTTTATATAACCTGACTTATATAAAACATAAAAAAAATATTTTATATTGTAATTAATAGCGGATTAATTACCATTTTTGCTATCTGTTGAAATGATAACCGAAGTTCACATAATTACTTTCTCTTTTTCATACTAAAGCTTAGTATATATGGATAACGTGTATTTTTGGAAAATATTGAATGAGTTGGAATGAACAAGTAAAACTTGTGACTTAATTCGAAGCGACAACCTGGGGAACTTATACTAAATATTTTAATAAAAAAGAATTAACCTACAAATGGGCAATACAAAATTTATTAAGTATATTATAAACAAAAAATAAAAATAAATGAGTATAGATAAGACTTGTTAATGTTAGGAAAGCAAGACAGAGTGGTGAGGAGTGCGTCCATATTAGCGCTGAGAAGGAGCTATGGAGTGAGCTTCTTGGAGATGATGGCCTCCTGGTAGCGGGCCTGGCCAAGAACGCACTTCTCCGAGCTTTTGGGGTCTTCATTGACCACTTTAATAATCAGCTGAAGGCAGCGACAGGGATCGGAGATGACAGCGGCTGTCTGTCCTTCCTCGCTGCCCTTCAATCTAGCGCTAAATTCTGGCCCCGCTACCAGGAGCTCATCAACTCCGAGGAGCTCCTGCTATCTTCTCCTACTCCTCTACATCCTACTTCCCCCATCTCCTTTCCCCTTCCACACTCCTCTGTACCTTCTCAGTATCAATGATTCCCTCCAATGCAGCAATTGTTTTGGGTTTATACAATTCATATTTGTTTAATTTTGCTAATTATTCCGCAGGTTGTCGATTCGGATTGAATCACAAGTTTTGACTTATCATTCGTTTCCTTTTCAATATTTTCCAAAAACACAAGTTATCATGACATTGTTATGTTGTATAAGTATTATTATATATGAATACGTCAGAATCGGTCATGTAATGGAATTCATTTTAAGTGACACAGCTTTTTAAGGCAGTAAAAATGAACGTGTATTTTCCTCAGGTTTTCGTTTCGAGACGAGTCACAAGTTTTTAATTTTCATTCGTTACCCATTGAATATTTTCCAAAAATACAAGTTATCATAAGAAGCTTTATTACTTTAGTATGTAATTATGGGAAATGTGTATACTTCGGTAATCATTTAATCTAGAAATGAACGTTTCAATAAAGATAGGAGTATAACTATCATCTATAATGAGAAACTTTTATTTCTTGATGAAATGGTTACCGAAATCTACTCATTACCCATAATTACATTCTCTTTCCATAATAAAAAAAAATCAACCTGTACCATTACAAACCCTGGACGGGCTCAATGGGGTTCAATCCATGGTAGAGACTGTACGGTTTTTTGGACAACGGCTGTGCAGGGAGGTGATTTGTCCTAATCACGCTCAACAGCCAGATTTCCCTCCCTTATTTTGGGTACCCCCAATAGGGTCTCCTAGATCACTTAGGATCCATCTCTGGTCACTATGACATTAAATAAAAGTCTTGACAGCAGCGGGATTTGAACCCAGGACCATCGACATGGCGACTCAGCGCTTTATCACAAAGCCACTCCGATTCCATGCTCGTATATACTCCGATACTATAGCTCACAATAACCTGTATTTATGGAAAAAAATAAAAATTAAACGAATAATCAGCTAATACTTGTTGTAACTCAACTCGAAACGACAACCTGCAGAACAAATACCTTAATTTTTAATCCACAGCCTCTGAAGGACTCGTCACTATAAATAAATTCCAAAACGTGTCCGAAGTTGATGATGTATTTAGCCTCAGAGCCTCTGGCATTGATTTGATAACAGCAAAGAACAAGTGGACGTATAAGATCTTACTAATTGATTAAGAGGAAAAATTGCTTAAAATATTTATAAATAAACCTATGCAGAATTTTATTTATTTTGGGTACCCACTTTATAGAGGCTGGATGAGCCCCAATAGGGTCTCCTAGATCACTTAGGATCCATCTCCGGATATAAATAAAATTATCTACAGGTTGACAAAATTTTAAAAGTTCTTAAAACTATTTCATAAGCGGTACTATTCATAACGTTTTCTTCAAGTTTAAAGCTTTCCATGGAAGTGAAAGTGAAAATAGGTTAGTTTTATGTATTATAAATATAACTTTGGTTAATGTTTTAATATTCTCTTTTTCTTCTTAAAAAGTGTTTTATTCTGATCAGACAGGTTAGATTTAAGACCTAAATAATAAAAGTGCGGGTTTTTCCGCCAGCCATGGGCGAAGCGTCTACTTCTTCGCAGGCGGTAAGTGATATGGAAGCGGACAGTATTAATTTAAGTACTAATAGTAATAATAATGGTTCCTGGGAGCTAGTAACTTTACTAATTGAACAAGATCTCATTAGACAGAAACGACAAGCGCCAATTCAAACACACAACTGTTTTCAAATACTAACCTTATACGTCAAATACCTGACGAACAACTAGAAAATACTACGAGACACGTGATAAATCAAAAACCGCCTCCACTTTATAGAAATGGAGTAGAAAATTACTCTGCATTAATTGCATTCCTAAAAGAAAAAGCCGGACCAAACAAATTTACGGTGAAAACCACACTTAAAGGTATAACAGTTTATCCAGATACACCTGACACTTACAGAAATTTAAATGCGAGCCTAAGAAGTGAAGGCGCAGATTTTCACACCTTTCAGCTCCCACAGGACAGATGCCCCAGGATAGTGATTAAGGGCCTCCATCACTCTACACCAATTAGCATTATAAAAGAAGAATTGAAAGAGAAAGGTTACGAAGCTTGTAATGTCACAAACGTTATTTCAAGATTTAAGAAGCCCTTACCAATGTTCTTTGTAGATATTACAAAAGAAACTTTTAAAGAAGATATCTACGATTTAAAATATATATATTACACAAAAGTAAACATCGAAGAACCGCGGAAGAAAAAAGACATTCCTCAGTGTTTAAGGTGCCAACAATATGGTCACACTCGTGGCTACTGCAACCACCCACCAAGGTGTGTAAGGTGTGGCGGGCACCATGACAGCAAAACTTGCAGTAAAACAAGAGAAATTCCTGCTACTTGTGCCACTTGTGGTGGCCAACATCCTGCCAACTACAAAGGCTGCCAAACACTGAAGAACTTAAGAATTCAGCGTAGCTCAAGACATTACAACCAGCGGCCTTCACCAGCTCAACCTTTTCAGTTGCCACCAGATTCACAAGAATTCCCAAATCTCAGACCTGTACAGCCCCATCTTCCAGGACATCCGGAGAACAGCGTGGAATCTCAGCAGAAGCCAAGAAGTCCACCAGTACCGAAGTCAACATCACAACACTATAATGTTCAAACAGGTATGATGAATAACAGTACCCAGCCGGTGCCCCCTTATGATACTGCCCCTCCCCAACTATTTCAAATACTAACGGGTCTTAACAACCTTATCCACCCTCTTTTTAATCTTCTCCAACAGTTAACTCAGGTTACACAATCCTGGAGCCACAGCCATGCCCCCTAATTTTTCAACAGCTGGCTCCTTGTCAATTGTCCTATGGAATGCTAATGGACTGATGCAACACAGGACCGAACTTGATTTATATTTACATGAAAAAAGGACAGACATAGCGCTCATCACTGAAACACATCTTACCCAACGATCAAAAATCTATATTATTTACAGAACTGATCACCCTGACAAAACGGCTCACGGTGGCACCGCCATTATTATCAAATCGTCATTAAAACATAGTCCCATTCATTTACCCATCACACCACACATACAGACTACTGGAATCACATTACATACAAAACAGAAAAATATCACGTTCGCTGCAGTTTATTGTCCCCCTAGGTACAAGCTTACATCTTCGATGTTTTCTGAGTTTTTCAAACGGTTAGGTAGATGTTTTATCGCAGGAGGTGATTTCAACGCGAAACACCAATGCTGGGGTTCAAGATTGTGTACCCCAAGAGGTAGGAACTTATGGTATGCTCTTCATGAACTTTCATTAGACACATCAACTCCAAATTCTCCGACTTACTGGCCTAATTCTCGACGCAAAACCCCGGACTTACTGGACTTTTTTGTTACAAAAGGCTTAAGAACAGTAAACAAGACTGTAAATACGAGCTCTGATCTTTGCTCTGATCATTCTGCAGTTCAAATGATCCTGTGCGAAGAGCCTTCTGAGGCACAAAAAAGACCTTCCCTAACACATGGTATAATGGATTGGGATTTATACAGAAGTTATCTCAATTCTCACCTCTCAATCCCTATTTCTATAAAGAATGAAGAAGAACTAGAGAAGGCAGTGGAAAAGTTCACTACAAGCATTCAAGACGCAGCGTGGTTATCATCAAAACCCAGGGATAGAAAAACGGATAGTTTACCAAGCTACCCGCAGTATATTAGAGATTTGATCAAATAGACGAACATTTAACAAACTGAATAATGAACTAAAACGTCAAATTACCAAATTTAACAGATCAAACTATGAGAATTATATTAAATCCCTCTCGACAGACGATGGAAGTTTATGGAAGCATACCAAAAGACTCTTAAAACACCGAGAGATGTCGGCACCTCTTAGAATAGAAGACGGCTCTTGGGCTGTGTCGGACGAGGAAAAATCTGAGCTTTTTGCCGACCATCTTTCTTCCGTATTTACACCACATACTGACTTCACAAACACAGAACAAGAAATAACTGTAAATAACAAACTTGACGCCCCATTACAACTATCATTACCACCGCCTTCATTCACTCCAACAGAAGTAGCAGAACTAATTAGACATTTACCAAAAAAGAAAAGCCCCGGGCTATGACTTAATAAATGCCGAGGTGCTCCAGCAAATGCCCAGGAAAGCTCTAGTGCTTCTTACGACAATCTACAACTCAATACTTAGAACTACGAAATACCCTATACAGTGGAAATACTCAATTGTTTCAATGATCAAAAAACAAGATAGAGACATTACCAACCCTTCATCCTTACAGACCTATTAGTTTACTGCCTATTTGTTCTAAAATTTTTGAAAAATTACTTTATCCCCGCTTATTAAAGTTACTGACTGACAAAAATACAATCCCTCACCATCAATTCGGTTTTAGAAAACCACACTCGACTACTCAGTAATTACACAGAGTAACTGACTTCATATCGACAGCACTAGAGAAGAAGTTATATGCAACTGGAGTATTTCTGGATGTCGCCCAAGCATTCGACAAGGTCTGGCACAAGGGGCTTCTCTTTAAGCTCAAGACTGTACTACCACACACTTATTATCTGATTCTTCTCTCATTCCTTACAGACAGATTTTTCTCAGTCCGACAGGGCTCAGAGCTATCTTCCATAAGACCCATTTTAGCCGGTGTACCTCAGGGATCAATATTTGCACCGCTACTGTACATAACATATACATACGACATTCCTCAAAGTCCTAACACACTGATCGCAACCTACGCTGACGACACTGCCATGATCACCAAACATCAAGACGCGACACAGGCCTCACAAAACTTACAACACAACTTACAAAAGGTTAATGAGTGGTGCCAACTGTGGAAACTTAATGACCAGACTTAACCACGAAAAGTCACAACACATCACTTTTACTCTTAGACGCGAAACATGCTCTCCCATTTTCCTTAATAACGAACTCATCCCACAGAGAGACAAAGTACAATACCTAGGACTCACATTTGATAGGAGAATGACATGGGGTTCTCACGTTAAGATGAAACGCCAATCACTAAATCACAAACTCAAATTAATGTACTCGCTATTCAGGAAAAACTCCAAATTAGATTTAAGACAGAAATTAAATGCGTACACTTACTTACTAAAACCAGTTTGGACATATGCTTTACAAATCTACGGCATCACTAAACAGACTCACAGAAAACGACTACAAACTTTTCAGTCCAAAGTACTTAAACTTATCACTAATACACCATGGTACGTCAAAAACAAAACTCTGCATACTGACTTAAAAATAAAAACGGTTGACTAACACATACGAACGTACTACAAACGCTTTCAAGAAAAACTATACGGACACCCAAACCCATTGATACAACAAATGGCCACTACTCTCATGCCAGAGAATACTAGGAGGAGATTAAAAAGAACGTGGATGAGGGATTTGTTATCATAAGAAATTGAATCAAGCCAAGGGAGAGGTACCGCTGGGTACTGTTCTTCTTCATGCCTCTCATGACATTGTACTTTACCTTACTGTCAGCCAATCTGCTGATTGTCATTTTTTTATTTGACAGGTGTGGATGAAAATATAAAGAGAAGAAGAAAATTGCGTATTCTGCTATATATAATAGGTCTGAGTTCGAAACCGATTGAGCCAGATAAATTATTCTTCCAGCTAACAGTGAATCGACTAACTACGATGTGGAGACCTTATTATCCTCGATAACACCTGGACAAACTTTCCAATCAAAAGTACTCAGACTTGTCACAAAAGCACCCTGGTATGTCAATAACAAAACTCTACATACTGACTTAAAAATACCAACTGTTGACGAACACATACGAACATACTACAAACGCTTTCGAGGAAAACTACACGGACATCCAAACCCATTAATAGAACAAATGGCCACTACTCTCATGCCTGAGAACACTAGGAGGAGACTAAAAAGGACGTGGATGAGGGATCTATTACAGTAGGAAATAAAAGAAAGCCAATCGAGAGGTGCCGCTGGGTACTGTTCTTCGTCATGCCTTCCATGTCGTTTTGTATTTTTTTTCTTCAGTCAGCCAATCTGCTGATTGTCAATCTGTATTTGACAGGTGTGGATGGAAATATAAAGAGAAAAAAAAAGCTTTCCATATGAGGATGGCAAATTGAAAAAAAATCCAATGTTGATTTTGATACTTTGAATCAAACTGAAGTACATTTACAGAACATTTACGATGAGCCAAAATAGTACAGCACAGATTAAAGCTTCCATGCACCTCGATGATCAGTGACGGACCCATGTGTACTAGCATTGTTACAAAATGACGTTTCTGACGGGTATATAACATACATGATGGAACGGGGTTGCTCAGTAAGCAGAGCGCTGAGTTGAGTGAAGACCCCGAGTTCGAATCCGGTTTTGATAGATAAATTATTTAATCTGTTAATCGATGGATCATGTGGGATCTTCAGAATTTCCTCGGGACTTTATTCTTTTTTTGTTTTTTGATTTTTTACTTAACTAATATTTAACGAATTATTAAAAACTTGTATAAAGAAACTTTCATCATGCAGTATGGACCTAGCTATCGCAATAAGATTTAATGCATTGTACTAATATAATCGTTCGCTCCCGCCGAGCTCTTCGTACTGTAGCAGAACGGAAATTCCTTGAAGAGTAAATCTAATTAAGGATAGATAATATTTCCTCGGGACCGAATATTACCAAGTTAGGACAAGTTAGTGGAGAAGTTTGGACGCATTTGCCCCCTAGCCGAGGTAATAAAACCGTTAACTTACTAAAAATGTTGAGGGGATCCGGTTGCCTGGGTAACCCAACACCTAGCTAATTGTGAATGAGCCTGTAACCTGAGAAGCGAAACATTCTGTATTTATAGTCCCTTATCTTCGCTATCCTCCATCTGTATCCTCTTCTTCTTCTTCCCCGATTTATCATCCTCCTCCTTTTACCATAAGGCTAATTAATGTCCAGTATTCCCTTACCCGCTCAGGGACAAATGGCTTGGATCGTATCGCGGTTGAGTAATTTATCAAGGACCCCATCTACTTCGACAGCTATTTTCTTTTTTTTTCCTCCAGTTTCAGAAATTTTCCTTCGGAGCTATCCATAATGCTTAAGTTGCCTTCCAAGAAAGAAATAATTAAAGCGATATCTTGCCCCTGGAAACTTGCTTCAAGTTAAAAAAAAACTTCAACGGTAGCTCCAAGCAATAGCCATCATTCTTTAACTTCATGATAATCCGATTACGCCAGAAATACATATGATGGTGCTACATGAAAGGGCTTTGCTGTAATCATTAATGAATGAAATATATTTCTTAGATTAAAAAAAAATCGTGTCCTTTTTGTTTTTGTATTTTTACCATGTTCTATTGTTTTGTTTTTTCATGTTTTATTTACTTAAGTTTTAGCTTTATAAATCTTTATAATTATAAATGTTTGTAAGCAGAGTCCTTTCTCTACTGAACCCAATACTCTGCATGGGCTATTTTAGGACATAATTTCAATTTAATAGCGACACAAATACTATGGTCTAATTGTTGCGGGGGAGAGGGGCCTTTCACAATCGAAACGCAAATCTCTTCCCCTGGGGGTTGCCAGTTCTAATGAAGGACCAAATATGGTGGGAGGAGAGGGTAAAAGAGTTCAACAAAACAAAATCCTCATCCCCGTTTCAAACTGATCCGAATCATTAGCCCACTCCTAAATCTTTTATTTAATATATTTGATAAATGGTGCAGTAATAACAAATACATAAGAGAACAAAAAATATTTTTATTATAGACAAAAAAAAATAAAATACAAAATCAAGCTACATACATACAGCCATCGTCCTACTAGGGGTGAGTCAGCGCTGGCGAAGTGTGTCTTCTCGACCCAGGTGCGTAAAAATGCGACAAGTTGCCCAGGGTGAGCCGAGAAGAGGGTCAGGAAGGAAGTAGCGAGAGACAAATGCCTTCTCATGGTACCTGGCAGAGAGGCATGAGCGTTACACAGTTCTACCTCCCCCCTGGCCCCACACTCCGCCAGCTCCCGTCACTGACTGCCTGGGCGCTAATAACACGTGACCTATGGGACAAAGTACGAACGCCCAGGCTGGTCATTCATAACATAGGGGGGCATCACCTTCATGAAAAAAAAAAAAATAAATAACAATTTGTACTTAACACTAATAGTTGTATATCGTAATAAGTACTATTAATGGTCTAACTAATATGTGACCAAATTAATTTTAGTTTCTATGATCGTTAAAAATTCATTAATTGTTCCAATTTAAAAATTTGAAACCAACTCTATCCCACAAATAAACAATGGCCTAAGTTCTTTCGACCGATGGAAACCACTAAAGGATACCTGATATTTTTTTAAATATCGAAATCTCACTTAATCTATACATAAAAAATGCTTACGACAATTTAGTAGGCATAAAATAATTATCAGAAAATAACAGCAATAATATGAATATATCAGATATGAACTTATTATATAAGATAATATGAAATGAATATATCAGCGATAAACACAGAACCGTTTCCATAATTAATTAAATTCAATTGATTTGGTTACAGAAATGAAAAAAAAAACTTTTCAATTTAGTATCTATACTTTGCCAAGAAATGAAACGATTTTGGCTAGAAAACTGTTCAGTTTTTGATTTATATAAAACGGTAAAAGAGAATATTATATTTCCGAATGTTATAGCTTTCCTCAACAGTGACGGACTTGAAATACGAACGGTGGGTTCAATAGAAGAGCTGGTGTAGGATGTCAGTCAACGCTGAAACGTTGCGTATCCTGTTACAGGGCTCAGCTAGCCAACGCGCGCACTAGGCTTATATAATTTCCGTCACATCAAAAAAAATATTCGATACTGATGAAATAAAACTAAATACAATGCAATTAAAACTATATGCACTCGTGGCCATTATAGTTTTTAATCTATTAAACAAAAAATTATTAATGTATGTTGAAGAAATTGGTCCGGGTAGAGGTCACTGAATGATCAAATTACATAAGAAATTCATTCAGTGACCTCTACCCGGACCAATTTCTTCAACATACATTATCAAGGTCAACAATTATCATCATTAAAAAAAAATTATTAATTGTCGTAAATTATAAATATAATTTATAAGGATGATTAGAAACATTTTTTTCGTGATTTATAGATCTGGTATAATTAATAATGAACATAGAACTGTTTACATATAATTACATGGACCAGCAGATATGCATTTATGTATGTATATGCAGGGTAACTGGTAATTAATGGCGGAGCCGTTAAGGGGTGATGGTATGGGGCAATTCCAGTCGATATTACCTACTGTCCTAAAGTTAATTCTTTCCAAGATATTCCTACTTAAAGAATTTTACAAAAAAAATCCTATTTAAAATCTTAAAATGGCTATAAATCCTAAAAATTGTTCTTTGTGGCCCATTTTTGTTTTGTTTTTGTTTTGCAGAAAAGGTATTCTAAATAAGGAATATTAATAGTCTAATATTCATAATAATATATTGGGAAATGAGGAATATGTTTGTTGAAACGTTCTTTTCTTGATAAAATGATTCTCGAAATATACGTATTTCCCATAATTACATTCTCTTTCCCATTTATAAAGCTCATGAATATTGATACACAAAGGGAAGGAAACCTGAATAGACAAATGTATCTGTAATCAATTAATGTATTAGAGAGCGGACTTCCTCCTTCCCGAACGGCGGCGAGATAAAAGAAGAGACTCCAGTTGCCTGTGTAACATTAGATGGTAGAAAAAGCGGCGGCACTTTTGATCTAGATGGCCTCATCCATACCGGGAGGCCTCCAGACCTACTATCCCCGTCTGCATGAGGAAATTTTATACTGTGACAAATTGAAACCCGAGGTTCACTGATTAATTATGCATATTTAAAATGTGTATATATATATATATATATATATATATATATATATATATATATATAAAAATATATATATATATATAAATTGGTTTCTACTTATCTACAATCAATTCTTAAATTCCTTTTATAATTCTGTTGTGGATGATTTTTTCTCCAAAATATTTTCGTTTATTTTATTGTTTAATAGATCTATATTGAGCATGCACTTATCACCTGTATTCGTTATGTGATGTCAAACGCTCGCACACAAATATTTAATAAAAGTTTAAAAGAAAAAGGAAAATAAAGCCTGAAAAATATTTAAAGATTCATTGATATTGATGCCCAGGAGAACAGATCTTGAAAGAGACAGGCGGCACTCCTTGTGCAAGAAGTCTCTACAGTGCAAGGCAGAGAACAGAAGTAGAAGATATTAATGGCTGAGGTACTCACTGGTTCGAAGGGGCGAATATCTCTTTCGAGGGAGTTCACTGTCTGAGCTGGTTTCAGAGCCAGAAGTGGCACCCCTTTCATATCCGTACCACCCCAAAGCGTCCTTCATAGAATTTTCAGAATAGTCCTGTAATAAATTAAATTTTTAGAAATTAATGGTAATTTCTTTTAATTTCAGATAAATTGTAAAAAAAAACTCAATACATTTCTATAATTAAATAAATAAGTTTTTAGTATACATTAAAAAAACTATACAAAAAATGTTAATTTTAATTGAATGTCTTGAAGTGAAGTTTTGATTAATGTGTCTGTTCGGGTTGTTTATGTGCCATATATACAACATTTGATATTCATTGACGTGATTTATTTTTTTTCATTTTTTTTTTTTTTTAAGTTCTGATAACAAATGAGAAACGCTCCCCATTTAGTTATTTTCATGTATTTGTTTTGGCTAATTTTTTTTTAGTTTTCCGATTGCGTCATTTAATTACGTATTTTAAAGTTTTGTAATGTAAAGGATATTCCTTTGCTATCGATAATATTTCAGACCGGATTCCTATAATTGTTTATAATAAAATATTGATTTCTTCTATCTATCATCGCTCAAGAAAATAGAGAGAAAACTATGGGAAATATTGGATAAGTAATATATTTTACATATTTAATATATTTTTTATTATACCCAAAACATAAAAATAAATAGTAAAACCATGCCTGGTTTTGCATTATTTGCCAACGATCGAGCAATCAAATAGTTTACATAATTTTCTTTTCCCAGATTTCGAAATTGACAGTTTATATGAAAACTATACAGATACAAAACCAAATTGGAATGATTAATTGTTTAAAAATTTTGGTTAACCAAAATTTGTTTGTTTTGATTTGTACCAAAGTTTGTTTTGGTAACTAGAAACTGAGGGACGTCTTCGAAATTAGTCATAAATAAATACATTAATCAATACTTCCAATTACTTTTAAGTAATTAAGAAAAGAAGAAACAAATTGTAATAGTTCAAAATTATGGAAAATTGGCTCTCATGAACAAATACAAAAATGTGATATGGTGTCCGAAATAAAGAATTTTTTCAATAAAATACAGCTGTGTTCTATATATAATTCGTGGTGTATCGCGCTAGGGGAAAAGTAAAGGGAAAAGGTTGGGGAAAATATAGTTACATAATATTTATATTTACAAAAGCAGGCTGTTTTCAAAGTCTTTAGATGTTGAAATATTTACAAGTATGTAATAAAAATCTGTAAACTAAAATATTTAAGGAATTGGCAACACTGATACATTTGATTCGAGGTCTTTAAATACATTATATATTTTATTCACTGGCAAGTATCTTTGGTTGGGTATGAATAATGCATGGGGTATCGGGTTACTAGCGAGGTGTAGAGTCAGTCTCACTAAATCACTGGTCATATGAGAAGGGTTCACAAACAGACATGGAAAATCCTTTAAGGACTCTTGCATCCAGTTTCTTCTTTTATTCATTTTGTTATTTCCCCAGTTATTCCCTTCATTTTTTTTTTTTCGCCGTTTGTTTCGACTCTTTTTCATGACCATAGAAGGAAGAGAGGATGGAGAGAGCGAAACTGGAGAAGACTCGGGTAGATTTCCGATGATGGCTCGGTCAAGCCGCCACTCTAAAGAATGCCCGGAGTTTTACAAATAAGGCCACGATGGCCAAAACGACTCGATCCTATCAGCTCTCCTCATTTTACCGACACTTGGAAAGGATTCCAACTCGGGGGGAAAAGAATCGATGAAGACTCAATAATAGTAAAAAATAAACCTAATGTAGATATAGTTAAAAACGATATTACTTTGGTTCTAAGTGATGTGCAGAAAATATAATTTCCATTCGTCTGCTCTTCAAATCATAATAATCCCAAGAGACGGTTATTTTCACTGTTCTTGCCATACGGACGTCAGTTTTTTTTGTTTTTTTTTAACAAGTGTAACTACTATTTCGTAATGTTTATAGGGAATATAAAAGAAATATTTTTCCCAAATAACTATATTTGTGTGTATAGTGAAGCAATACCAAACGCTTATAAGAATAATTATACGAAGATAGATGAGACACTCAATATGAGCAAATCGGTCTACCAAGAAGACACAAAGGGATACTATACCAACATAAATCATACCATCATCTTGACGGTGGACCAACATATTCGTACTGAGAGTGTCTCATTTATTTCATATAATTACCTGGGGGTTCATATAGTAGCCATTTTGGTTACTTCAGTTGTAGTTAATGTTACCCATATATATTGAGTTTTATATATATATATATATATATATATATATATATATATATATATATATATATATATATTGTGTCTATCCATATATACATATATATAAATCGAATACTGGATAGAGACAACACTGATGCATCTATATACACAGTTTTTTCGGTAGCTGTTAGTTTTATTTAAAGTTACAATTTGCTTCTATACTATTCGATTGTTATTCATTATTATCAATTGAAACTTGATTATCATCTATTTGATTTTTTTCCAACTGATCTAATTTAGATCGAATAAAATTATCCTCTCGATCACTATTGGATCGGTTTTCATGTAAATCTATCACATTGTTGTTATCTGTTCGTTGTAATATTCTTAAGTTTTCATTTTGAATCAATTGAAACTTTTTTATGGCATCAATCTCCAATAAGATGTCATGAGAAAAGTTTTCGTTCTTGACAACGTAAGTTGTTATGTAGTCTGTAGTATGTAGTATATCCAATACGAAGTAAAATTTTAGCCCGGGCTGAAGTGAAATTTAATCCGCTGATAGTTTTCAATACACTTTTTTTTATTACTTTATAGTCATCCACATCTATTTCTGTTAAATTATGAAAACGAAGTAGCAAGTGTCATGGCCGCAACTGAAGTTCCCTTGTAGTTTCGCTCTGTGCTTGTTACGTTCTCAGCCCGTTATTACTGAACATCTCTTAGTGAAACTCCATAAAAATTGAGTTTATAACTCATGGAACATTTTTTACATTAACCTAAAAGTGAGGTGAGTGGTTAATTATTGACAATTAATAAATGAACAACATAGTGATCGGTTGATAGAGGCTACTCAGCCGGCTGGTAATTCCTCTAGTAGGTCTTATCAGCTATTTACTATTGACTTCACGGTCACGGCCGTATACTGTTCTCGTCTCCGGCCGATCTTAAGTTCGAACCCAGTGACATTAACTTTTTTTTTCCCCCTTTCTTCTTTTATCCATTTTTTTTCTTCTTTTTATCTATGTGTATTCAGAATGTTTTATTTTGTATATAATTGTATATAATATTGTAAATACTCTAGTTTCTTAGGCTTTATATAAAGAACTTTTATTTTAATATTTCTTTATTTTCTTTGGAACGGATAAAATGGATCTGGATGAGAATTCACTCTCCGAAGACTCGGAGGAAGAGATACCGTTTTCTGAAATAAGCGAATCTGATTCCTTATATTTAAAGGGACGTACACTACAAAAGCGCCACCGAAATGCTGCCCCCGGCTCCGCGGGCAACTCACCTAATAAAAAAAAGAATAAATCAAAACAAACAGTCGATAAAAAACAATCACCACCAAAAACTCGCAGTAAATCTTGTGCAGCCAGCAATAAAACTATAAATACAACAACCACTGCTGAAACCTCCCACAATTCACCAGGCAACAATAGCTCAGCCAATAAGAACTCGGATTCTCAAGGTTTTTCTGACCCTGAGCCACCCCCTGTATATGTCACCAAAATAGACAATTTTCTGTCTTTCGGTGATGAAATCGCCAATCTAATTGGGCAACCAAACTTCAGGTGCTACTCACGTATTAACGATATAAAAATAAATACAAATAGCAAAGACAACTATAAAAAACTGATTAATCATCTTACTGCTAATAATTACGATTTCCATTGCTATCAACTAAGAGAAGATAAAGCGTACCGTGTGGTCTTAAGAGGTCTTCACTCAAGCACCCCCACAGCTGCCATCAAAAAAGGTCTCGAAGAAATAGGCCATAGCGTTAGAAACATATCTTCTGTTCTACACCCAACAGAAAAATACCCACTACCACTATTTTTTGTTGACTTGGAACCAGCTCGAAATAATGCTGAGGTATTTCAGATCTCAAGGTTAGTGTAATCAATAGTAACAGCCCAGACAAAAACCATTAATAGTGCAATGCACAAAATGTCAAAACCTAGGGCACACAAAGGCTTGCTGCCATCACCAGAGCAGATGCGTCAAATGTGCCGGCCCACACTCATCTGAGGTATGTCTGAAACCTAAAGAGGAGCCTGCAAAATGTGCACTCTGTGGTGAAGACCATCCTGCTAGCTACAGGGGTTGCATCGTTTATAAAAACCTCTATCGGCAGAGATCGCATAATACTGCACAAAAAAAAACAGAACAGAAAACAAATGTTGTTCCTGAGCCTGGAAATTTATCACATTTCCCAGAACTGCCTCATACATCTACCAGCCATCAGCACCCCACAACCTCAACGATCGCCGATTTACAGGAAGACATAAAGCCGCCTTCTCAAGCCTACACCAAGACTCTACAGCAGCCGCGACGTCAGACGCCTCAGAAAATTCAATCTAAACCCCAAACCTCTCAATCCAAGCCACAGATCCCCAAGGCACAGTCCCAACCTCCACGACATCCCATTCCTCCTCATCACTTACCTCTCCGTGTTAAACTTCCGCCAGAACACCCACTCCCAGTTCCATCACAGCCTTCTCTCATGGTAAACCCCTCATTACATCGACCAACGAAAGTTGATCTACCTCCTCGTCCCCTGTGTCGGGCTCAGCATCCAGCCAACACACCTACTGACTTTCCATCTCAACCTCCTTATCCATATCCGCTCCAACAACATAATCCCTCCGACATATATTCCATCCTATCTTCCTTCCTGATAGACCTACAACAAACTATCAAACCGCTGATAATCCTCCTCACAAGATTCCTCACAGAAATTCCATTCAACTTCCCGCGATGAATGTGAAGCCCCTAGCTGTCCTCTTATGGAATGCGAACGGACTAAACAACCGCCGAGACGAACTTGACATATTTCTACATGACAAGCAGATTGACATTCCCCTACTTACTGAAACTCACTTCACTAAACGTTCATATTTTTACATACGCGACTACATCACTTATAGATCTGACCACCCAGACAACACTTCCCACGCCGGTTCTTGCATCCTTATCCATAAATCTATTCCACATTCCCTTATTCCCTCTACTCTAAATGAGGTTATCCAAGCAACCTCTATCATAATATCAACTCGTCCCCTCCATCTTACATTATCAGCTGTATACTGTCCTCCTGGCAATTCTCTATCCTATAACCAACTAGAATCCTTGTTGCAATCCCTAGGATCACGCTTTATTGCTGGAGAAGACTACAACGCTAAACACCAACGATGGGGTTGCCGAACATCCAACCCTCGTGGCAACATCTTGTCTCATGTCTCCACTTCTCCTAGTTATTCAATTCTCTCTCCCTCGAATCCTACCTATTGGCCAACTTCCCTGAAAAAACGCCCTGATATCCTGGATATATTTGTCACATCCCAGATTTCTCCTTCCCATGTATTAATCAAATCCCTGGATGACCTCTCCTCAGACCACAGTCCAGTTCTGCTCTCATTACACTCAAACTTCATTCCTAAGCCCTCCTCTCCTTCATTGATTACAGGACGAATTAACTGGGAGCAATTTAATATCGATTTGGAAAGCAAACTAGACTTACGGATTCCACTCAAAACTAAACAAGACATTGACAGCGCAATAGAAATACTTACAGCAACAATAACACAAAGTATAAGAGATAACACTACCATAAACAGAAATAATATCACACAACAGACTAACCTGCCACAGCACCTTCGCATCTTGCTAAGCGAAAAACGCAGAGCAAGATCTAAGTGGCATAGGACTCGTTACCCATCCGATAAAACGTATTACACCCAACTGATTAACAAACTGAAAACGGAGATTAGAAACATCAAAATCCAAAATTTACTTAATGTGACTGAAAATCTTACGACTACTAACAAATCACTATGGACGACCGCCAAAAAGATCCTTAAATTCAAAGATTTTAATCATCCTCTCCTTACTGAAAATCAAACTTGGTCCAGATCTGATGAAGAAAAATCTCACATATACGCCCAACACCTCTTCAAAACCTTTAATCCATACCCTGATATCCTCAACCCTATTCACATTGAGCGTATTGAAGCAGAACTGGATATCCCACTCCAAATGTCTCTCCCACCTAAGGCTTTTCATCCGTCAGAAATATACAATATTATTCATAGTTTACCTTCCCGTAAAGCTCCTGGACATGACCTTATTACAGCTCACATCCTAAAATCCCTTCCTCGAAAAGCTATCTTATTCCTCACATACATATATAATTCTGTAATCCGTACTACCTGTTTTCCTGATACATGGAAACTATCTATAGTAAAAATGATCCCAAAATCCAAAAAGCCTCCAGAACTCCCATCCTCTTATCGTCCTATCTCCCTCTTACCCATAATGGGCAAGATCCTCGAAAAACTCATTCTAAAACGTATTTATCCCATCCTAGATAGTAACCGCATCATCCCAGACCACCAGTTTGGTTTCCGAACATCCCACTCCACTATCCAGCAATTTCATCGTGTGGTGGATGTTGTCTCCTCTGCATTGGAGCCTAGATTGTACTGCACGGGAGCCTTTCTCGATGTAGAACAGGCTTTTGATCGAGTCTGGCACCCAGGTCTCCTTTACAAAATCCGACAATTCCTTCCTCCTACATACTTTTTAATCATTCGCTCCTTTCTAACTGGCAGAACATTTAAAGTAAGTCATAAAGGTTCCTACTCATCCCTCTATTCCCAGTCTGCTGGCGTTCCTCAAGGTAGCATCCTCGGTCCTATCCTTTACACAGTATATACAGCTGACATTCCAACCCATCCTAACACCTTCATCTCCACGTATGCTGATGACACATGTGTGTTATCAGTTAATAACGACCCATATATTGCATCCCAATCCCTTCAATTACACCTATCAAGCCTCGAAGAATGGTGTCGGAATTGGAGAATTAAAATCAATCCCAGCAAGTCCCATCAAATTACCTTTACCCTTCGTCGAAAACCCATGATTTCCTGTCCTACTGTATTCTTTAATAGTACTCCACTTATCCCTGTTGAACAGATTCGCTACCTGGGACTCAACTTAGACAAGCATCTTACTTGGAACCCTCACACAAGACTGAAAAGACAAGAAACAGCTAGACGTTTCCGACTACTTCAACACATACTAGATAAGCGCTCAAAGCTTCAGATCAATTACAAAAGACTTATTTATGTGACTGTTATAAGGCCTATATGGACTTATGGAATTGAACTATGGGGCTCCACCAAACCATCGAATTCCTCTCGTATCCAATCCTTGCAATCCAAAATCCTTCGCAAAATCCTAAACGCTCCTTATTTTGTCACAAATAAAACCATCCATAATGACCTTAACGTTCCATATGTTACCGATTTAGCCCATTCCAGATACCTATCATTCCACAATAAACTTCAAACCCATCCAAACCCACTAGTTTCCATCCTTGCATCCAATTCCATCCCGGACAATCCTCCTAGGCGTCTGAAGAGAAGATGGCCTCGGGACCTTCTATTATAGAACTTTATTAGAGTGCTGCCAGTGGGTAGTATCTCTACATGTCCTATCATGTATTATTTACTCTTATAGCAATTGTACTAGATGTATGTATTACAGTTGTACAACTCAATAAAATAATCAAATCAAAAAAATCAAATTATGAAAACTTGTACAATCTAATGGGTTACCATATCGCACTAGTATTTATAAAATGACTACACAATAGTCGTTTTATTTTCGGTGGTGAGTTATGACCATGAAAGAAATGGGTAAATATATTTTTATCACTCATCAAAACTGTATCAACCTAGCTTCAGAGCTTTTCTAACAGAAGGCTCCTGTGTCACTATTACGAGTAGTTTCCTAATGCTATTCCAAGTTCTCTAATAGTTTTTCCAAATATTTAGGATTTTGACTTATGTCACTTACGAAATTCATACTAGTGCGATATGCCTACCTTCAACCGCCTTCCTGCCCAGACACGACAGGAAACCCCGCAGACAGACTCCACCGGATGCCCAGCCTCCGCCTAGGCCCAGAAGGACTTATCTCCTTAGGTATAGCACCCCCTAGACCCCAAAGTTAGGCCTAATACCCTCGATAGGTGACCAGGATGAAATTCGAAGCCTGTTGGAAGCTTTTACTAGCAACTGATCCTCCTGAGGTTACTAGATAAAGTAGGTTCTTGCCTTGACGCGACTGGCCTCCAGCCTTATCGCATTTTTGGTCCCACGACTTGGCGCCTCTCTCGCCTTTCCCCACTAATCACATTAATAGCTCTCTCATTCCCAAATGAAGAGACTAAATTAGGGTCATATATAACGTTACACACATTTACAAACTCCATAAAATAATAGTGTATTGTTTAGTAAGTTTTGCGAAAGATTGTTTATCTTCGGCATTTCAACTGTCCAAAAATAATTATTTTTATCCATCTTATGCAACATAAAGTATTATTTTTTGTTTTTCTAAAATAAATAAATTAAAAACATTGAAATATTTAATTCTGGAAATTTATAATTGTAGTAGTTGGAACGTTTCTTGGAGCTTTCAATGATGTATGTAATTCAAAATATATTCCACGATATGACGAAAAAGAGCGTATACATACAAGCAATAATGGTGATTTAAAGAATTGGTGAGAATATTTTTGGTCAATATTTATTATTATAGTCCTTTTAACATATTTTTAACATATCTTTCTTCGTCCGATTAGCCATAGCAGCAAAAAGTGACGTTAAATGAACAAACATATTTTTAGCATGAAACTATTATCCATCACATGCAGCCAATTACTAAAAGCATCGCCAACATATTCTAACAATTATAACTCCTGTTATTAATCCAATAGCAAAGGTCGTATTAACTGTCTTATGCCTAAATAAGTTATTAAATATTAGCTTTAATTTTAATGTTTATAAAAAATTGTTATTAGTATCAATTGTATGAAACTAAATTTTTTACGATCATTATCACTTTTGTTAAGGCGCAAAGAAGGTCCTTATGGAGAGGAAAACCCGTAAAAATTACGATGGAAATAACAAAAAAAAAATACACTTAACTTTTCCCATGCAAACCACTCTGTTCCCAGCTGTACATCTATATAAATAAAAATGAATCGCCAAATGTGTTTCTGAAACTCGAGAACGGCTCGACCGATTCGGCTAACTTTTTTTCTCATATTTTTGTTACGCTGAAAAGAAGTTTCTTATAAAGAGAAAAACCGTAAAAATGACGATGGAAATAATAAAAACAACATTTTTCTTTTCCTCGTACAAATCGCTCCGTTGCCAGCTGTCAAGGATTTGACGTCAATCAAAGAAAAACAAAGGCGCTTTAGGTGTTACTAAAAGTTAACAAGGATTCCAGTCCCTATCATATAATTAATAACTGGAATCTTATCTTAATATATAAAAATCTCATGTCACGATGTTTGTTCGGGCTAATCTCCGAAACTACCGGACCGATATTAATGAAATTTTGCACAGATAAGTAACATTTGCCTACTTAAAATATAGGCTCTATTTTATTTCGATTAATGTTCGTGATATTTTTATTGAAAATTATATTTTTTCCTAACCATGATGCTATGTTTTAAAGTTGGTATGTTTCTAAACCTGCATTGATATGTTTTAAAGGCAATTCTGAGTAGTGTAAATCCAAGTTTGCAACCGAAAAAAAGCAGATAGGAAATCCTTTGGTGGCCGAAGAACCTTGAAATTTTCGGAGTTATTGTATCTCCTAATCTGTGCATTTTTTGAAAAAAACATAGGTTACCGTTTTTAAAGTAGATTAAGTTTGCTACAAACTGAACCCAACCGCACCTCTATAGGTCTGATAGATTCCGAGTTCAGTCGCTATCATATACTAAATAACTGTAATCTTATCTATATAAAAAAAATGAATCACCAAATGTGTTGCTAAGCGAAAAACTCGAAAACGGCTTGACCAATCCGGCTAATTTTATTTCCAGAGAAATAATAAAAAACACTTTACTTTTTATCATTTTTGTTAAGGCGCGAAGAAGGTCCTTATGGAGAGGAAAAACCGTAAAAAAATACGAAGAAAATAACAAAAAAAAACAACTTAACTTTTTCCATTTAAACCACTCTGTTCCCAGCTGTATATCTATATAAATAAAAATGAATCGCCAAATGTGTTCCTGAAACTCGAGAACGGCGCGACCGATTCGGCTAACTTTTTTTTTCATATTTTTGTTAAGGTGCAAATGTCTTATGGAGGGTAAAACCGTAAAAATTACAAGAGAAATAACAAAAAATAAAACACTAAATAAAAATGTGGGATATAGATAGTCTGGGGGTGCAGTCAAAAAACACTAAATAAGACAAACTTATTTATTGTAAGTGCGAACGTTTCGGCCTACGTTGTAGGCCATCTTCAGGGCTATGAGATAAGAAACAGAACAAAATAACTATAAAAACATTGCAATACCGAGAAAGCATATAATAAAATCAGAAATTGAAAGGTAATGAAATTAACGATGGATATAACATGTATGAATACAAGATTACAGCATAATAATGGTGGCAATGCTAAGCAACGATAAAAAAGAAAAATGAAAAGTAAGATACAGAAGGTACAAAATTGTGAGATATAAAAGTATGGAACCTAGTTAAATTACAGATGATATATCAAAATGTAAAATGCTAATTACTAATAGAAATTATATAAGTAAATATGTATTAAAATAATTGCAAAGTATGACGTAAAATATATAAAGTTAATAAAAGTATGAGATGTTATTTAAATGTATATAATATTGAATTTATATTAAAACAAAATATGGTGTTAAAGAATAACTATAGAAGGGATGTATAGAGAGTAAAGATATAAAATTCTGGATTGTAAATGAGGGTAAATAATAAAATCGTGACGTTTTGTTAACACAATTGATGGATGCCTAGAGATGAAGAGAGAATGATGGGGACAGATATGGATGAAGGGAGGATATAAAAATCAAAAGTGTATGAACCTGATGGAAAGAAGAGCTACCACTATGAAGCCTCGAAGGTGGGTGACTAAGAATTCTAACGGCCAAAAGTATAGCGAAGTGGGAGGAAATAGGATAAAACGGCAGGTGAATAAGTAGGTTATAAATGACAAGTAAATAATGTAGACAAATATTAAAGTTTAACATTATAATAAATTAAGAGTTAAAAAATGTTCAAAGTTAAAATGAATGAATTTAAAGTTAAAATAAGTGGATTTAAAAAATTAAAATATTAAAGTTAAATATTATCATTAATTAAAATATTAAAAAATTAAAAGTTAAAAAAGTGAGAAATTAAAATACTAAATAACTATTAAAATACGTCAAGGTGTAAGAATGCGTCATTTAAATGGAGGGGGTTATATTTATAGATAACAAAATGATTGCAGGAAGCAGTAAGAAAGAAAAATAATTTACAGTGTTTTGAGTAGATTAAATATTTGGGAGTAGGTTGATGAAAGATTATGTGAGTCGGTCTTGAGATTGATAGCGGAGGAATCAAATAAAGGATTAAAATAAAAATGAATCGACAAATGTATTTGCTGAGCGCAAAACTCGGGAACGGCTCGACCAATTCGGCTAATTTTTTTTTCATATTTTTGTTAAGCGGCAAAGAAGGTTCTTATTAAGAGGAAAACCGTAAAAATAACGAGAGGAATATTAAAAACAACACAACTGTTCCCATACAAACCATTCTGTTCCCAGCTGTCAAAGATTAGACGTTAATCAAAGAAAAACAAAGGCGCTTTAGTTGTTACTAAAAGTTAACAAGGGCTCCAGTCCCTATCATATAATTAATAACTGGAGTCTTATCTTAATATATAAAAATCTCATGTCACGATGTTTGTTCGGGCTAATCTCCGAAACTACCGTACCGATTTTAATGAAAGTTTGCACAGATATGTAACATCTTCCAACTTAAAATGTAGGCTCTATTTTATTTCGATTAATGTTCACGATATTTTTAAATTTTAAATTATATTTTTTCCTAGCCATGATGTATTTTTTAAATTTTTTAAGGGCATGTCTGGGTAGTGTAAATCCTAGTTTGGAACCGAAAAAAACGGATAGGAAATCCTTTGGTGGCCGAAGAACCTTGAAATTTTCGGAGTTATTTCAGTGTTTGGCTTGTATCTCCTAATCGCTGCATTTTTTGAAAAAACATAGGTAACCATTATTATAGTAGATTAAGTTTGCTACAATTTGAGCCCAACCACACCTCTGTGGTCTAATAGATTCCGAATTCAGTCGCTATCATATAATAAATAACTGGAATCTTATCTTAATATATATGTACAAATCTCATGTCACGATGTTTGTTCGGGCTAATCTCCGAAACTACTGGACCGATTTTAATTCATACCTAAACAAAATAAAGTTTTAAGCAATGAATATTGCTTCTTATAAAGTAAAATTTGTTTTAATACTTTTAAATTGACTGATTCATACAAGACTGAAAATGCAAGAAACTGCTCGAAGTTTTCGCCTACTTCAACATTTACTGGACATACGTTCTAAGCTCCCAATTAATTACAGAAGACTCATTTACATGACACTTATCAGACCTATTTGGACATACGGATTTGAGCTTTGGGGCTCTACTGAACCATCCAATTCATCTCGTATCCAATCCTTACAATCCAAAATCATTCGTAAAATCCTCAATGCTCCTTATTATGTCACAAACAAACTCATCTATCATGATCTTAATATCCCATATGTTGCTGATTTGGCCCAAACTAGATACCTATCCTTCCATGACAAGCTCTATACACACTTGAATCCGCTAGTCTCTCAATCTGCAGTTCCGGATAACTCTCCGAGGCGTCTGAAAAGAAGGTGGCCTCGAGACCTTCTACTACAGAACTTTATTGGAGTATTCTTACTGACGGGTAGTTTCTCCACAAGTGTTTTTATTTTCATGTCATTTGTTCAGATTAGCAAATTTGCTTGTTGTAATATTATTACAGTTGTAAATATCAATAAATTAATCTAAAAAAGAACTGATTCAATATACAAATGAAGAATATATATTCAAAAAATGTAACGGGGTCGCCCCTCTAACAGCAGTAAAGATATCAGGAGAGTATGCACGCGAAGGAGCTCTCAGAGCTGCCTAAACCACAGAAGACTACTACTCTATTGACAAATGATCCGCCTAACACGACTGCCTTCGACGGCTCACACAGACGTCTTGAGATCCCACCACTCTTTCCTTCTTCCCTCCTCTTTTTTAACTCCTTTTAATTGTGTAAGCGGCTCCTTGGGGCCCCAGAGGGGGGAAGAAAAACTTTCTTCTGCGGCCGAAATAATACCAGGAGATCAGAAAGGAAAAGGAGCTCTGTGTAGTGAACAGGTCGTGTACTGCTGCCTCTACCTCCCAACCACCATCTCCATTCGCAATGAGTTCAGCTAAGAATGTGTAGTTTTACACAGCTATTCCCCAATAGCCTGTCTTTTTTTAATTTTTAGTAAAATCCTACAATATTTAATGAATAGCAATTAAGGAAATTATTCCGCATGTTGTCGCTTCGAGTTTTAAAACTTGTGTTAAATACTTTTCGTTCGTTTTCATTTTTAGTATGTTCCAAAAATACAAGTTATCGTGAGATTTAGTACGGAAAAGAGAATGTAATTATGGTAAACGTGTATACTTCGATAATCATTTAATGTAGAACATTTTTTTGATTTCATAAAGGAACGAAGAAAACTTCACCTTCAACTTTATAAGTAAATTAATATAATTCAACTTAATTTAATTACATTTGTTGTTCGCAGTCTTCGTTTATATTAGTGGAGTTGGTCTTTCGTGAAATATCGGAAGAAATACAGCCTCGAATTATGTCTAAGTAGGTTTTTATTAACTGAATGATACCCAATCTTCAAAAATATAAGGAAATGATACCCGATCCTTTCTGAACATAGGCACTGTTATAAAAATACTTGAAGTACGTCGAGTGTGAGTTATATTACTTTAAATAAAATGTATTAACAGTGTAAAAAAAGCAAACTTAGTATCGGGTTTCACTAGATTCCTGAGTTGTTTCACCTTATCTAGATTTCTTCATACAGCCCCCATCCTTCATCATTCACTCTGATAACAGGATATTGGGTTGCAGAAATTGTATACTTTTTATCTTTAATAAATGTAAGCAACTGGAGCCTTGAAAAGTTCCCAGAAAGGAGCAAACAACAAAACATTTATATATATATATATTAGAATAGAATAAATGTAATAAATATACATTATAATAATAACAAATTATATTAAGCATCAATGCTTTTTAACGAACATAATTATTGATTATTCATGGTGTTTAATAACTTCTACATTCTTTACAAGTTTTTTTTTTATAATGACAATTCAACAATATTGGCAAGATTAACATTAACATTGACAATATTGGCAAGTTAAATATTGCCAATTTTGGTAGTATTGCAATCGAAAGAATGGATAAAAAATATTTAAATAATTTTTATAACTTATAAAGCAATTTAGGAAATTTGTGACATGTTTAAGGAAGAACAATTCTATTAGATGATGTATTTTGAAAATAAATTGGTAAAATATTTCCCCAAAGGAGAAGGCACCTGGAGAATTTAGATATTTGTGTGATTCCATTCGAATGGTGTTGATTAATGTCAGGTACTTGCTTTCACTGGTGATCCATTAACATTTTTTTAATAAAATGGTTTTATCATTGTTGATACAACAATATTTTGTACAACAATAAAATGATATAACAGCAAATATTTTGTAAAATTGTTGTATAAGATCCTCATGAACATATTTCATCATTTCTATCATATTTATTAAACTTGCAGTCCAGAGAAAACTTACAGTTCATCACTTAAATGCCAGTACCGTGTCATTTCAATAATTTACCGATGAATTCATTCTTTTTTTAGTCGCAATAAATGATCCAAACTAATTAATCCACAAATCTTGATGTTCAATTCACGAATAAATTTAATGTTCCTGAAGAATGCTTACCAAACTGATTTTATGTCATTACCCGTTGATAAAGGAGTCAGTACCGTGGCACGGAAAATTTTATATTTTTTTATCAATATCGATACTTTGCAGTTGAAAGGATTTATTCTCGGACTCTTAATTTTACAATAAAATATAGTAATAATATGCATTAAAAAATTTAAAAAAGTTTAATTATAGAAATTTAAAATTTTAATAAAAAAAAGTAACAGAACAGAATCACCCATACCCTGCATCCAGATGCAAGAAACCTTGTTGACATTATAAATAATATGTCAGAACGTGAAAAGGAACTGTCAAAAAGACCGGCTAATTTTCAAATTCTCAAAAAAGGTTTTTCAATTATATTTTTCGTAATTTTCATTTGTTTACTTTGCGGTCATAGCATTAAAATATTTGATTTACTCCCTCGAGTAAAGGCAAGAAAAATTAAGAATTTAAGCAAATTAAAAGACCATTGTATGTTAAAAACAGTATAAATCCTTGAGAACCATTTTCTCAGACCATCAGAGATCGACCGAAGCAGGAGCTCCAAAAGGTCTATGCAATCCTGTTAAATCATCTGCTCAACGGGTCAACCTGTCGCTTCCGACCATTGCTCCGCCATCACTACCCCAACCTGCACAATGTAAGGGCCTATATTATGTATTATTTATCTTCGTAAGCAATTTATTATTATTTATCCACTTCTTTCAACAACATATACAAAATATAATCGAAATTTAGGATGGAAGATTCAATTCACCCACTCACTAATGCTTTTCAGAAATTATTAACTTCATCCTAAAGGTCTGATGAGACAGCACTCATGCTTCAATCCAAAGATTTTTCCATCATTTAGTAAATTTTTATAGGTCTGATGAGATAGCACTCATGTTTCAATCCAAAGATTTTTCCATCATTTAGTAAATTTTTATAGCCAAATAAATTATTTACTTACGGTATTCTTAAAACATAAATAAGTACAAAAATGTTATTTTTAAATTTATTATTTATTAAATTTGTAGAGAAAGCATAAAAAAAAAATCAGATTTTTTTTAATAACAAGAAGAGATTATAATTTATTATATTAGTGCTTAATATATATATAATATTATATATTATTATTATTTATCTAGATATTTTTATAATTTAGAGATATTTATAATATAGAAGGAGATATTCCTGATTTAATTTTCCCAAGAACAGAAAGGAATACCGTAGACATTTTCTAGCACCTCAGAAACATCAGGAGAGCAGATGTACGACGCAGCTCCTTCAATGTCGCTGCCACATAACATCAGTTCTGCCTCTTCTTTTAATTTTTAAATTAAATAAATTTTTTAATTATAATAATAACCAATTTATATGTGGTATGTTTCTTAAGAATACAGATATATAAACAGATAAGGATCGTGTTTTTATGAAAACGATATTGAAAATATTGTAATTGATTACAAGTCAAACTTATAAAGACTAAAATAAATATTGATTTTAAAAAACAATTGTTGAACCATATCACATTTCACTATTTTTCCAACAACATAATTTTTCCTTAATATTTATATTTTTTAATTTTTTATGAGATCCATTTAAGTATATGGTTGCCGGTATTTCGTTACAGGGAGGAAGACAGGAATGTATGGCTAAGTGAGGACAAACATAGGCTGTAAACCGAGATAGGATATAATGTTACACCTAGGGCTATAATGGACTCGTCCGAACAGACCATGTACCTACTCTTCGAATAACTTATTTGGAATCAAAGCTTGAAGTTTTCAATAACTGGAGAAGAGATAATGAGTCTTGTACTATTTTTTTTCTTGTTGGAATCCAACATATTGAACTTGAATACTTAAGTATTAGCAGAATTTAACTACATACCATATGTCAATGAAGCAAGCTGATCCGATCAAACGTACGAGCAGTATTGGAGCATGAAGGAGTTTGTAGACCAAAATGTTTTTTATTAAACATTCGTTATTTTAATAAGATTATTAAATATGAAAGCAATTTATCGAAGCACTTGCTGACAACGAGGCTTCCATCGCGTTGGTCTTTTAGATTTTAAAAGCATATAGCCTACTAACTCAATTAATTATAGCTCAAATTGTATCTAAAATTTGACGGTCGTCCAGTTTGAATGTGTTTGTTTGTTTGTGTGTGTGTGATTGTGAGTGGCAATGCTGATAAATAATAAATACAAACATTTTATAAAGTGAACCAATGGCGTTGATGACCTAAGAGTTTTACGCCTTTAAGTAACAACTATTAAAGAATGTTACTTTAGTCAACACTGTTCCATTCAAATGATAGATATAAATTTATAATTAATTTTAAATCTATAACTATACAGATTGGAATTATTCATTAGATTCATTTGAAGAATAAAATCAAGCTGTTAAAATCCTGATATTATGTTTAATATTAAGTCTCAGACAAGCACACCTGAACCATAATTATAAATTTTCCTTGCGCAGTAATATCCGAGACAAAACTTTTGTGAATTCTAAATTCCCCATTCTTTATTTTATGCATGCCAAGTAGAAGTAGTGGATAAACCTCCATGGAATTGGTAAATTTAAAAAAATTCCGGGTTCTAGGCTCTGTAGGGAAGTTAGTTATCTAGAACACCTATAATATTATTCCAGATAAAATTCGTATTTAATTTTTTTTTTTTCTCAATTTTTATGGTCTAGATAAGCAAAATGGACAAATATGTAGAAATGAATCAATAACTTGCCATTTCTTTTTCGAACGCATATATCAATAACATATTAGCAATAATGCTAATTCTTTCCTGATGTTGCCTTGCCCCCTCCGTCCATCCCCCAAGCCCGTGCTTCGATTTCTCTTCCACAAAAACTCAGATATCGGCTTCTAAATCTCTCTCTTAAGAGGCAGTCCTCGTCAGTAAGTCTTTTAAGTTTCTTCTTTCATCTGCCTAATTCAACCTTTCGTGATACACCCTTCCAACACTAAGGAGATAGTGAGAGAAGAAGAAGAAGAAGAGATACATCCTTACTCTGTGCCCTTAGAAACTTATTAGTAATTTCCTTATAGTTGCTTCCAAGTCATGATGGGCATGATTCATTATGTGATTATGATTCCTTATTATTTTTTTTTATATTTCCTATAAAACTATAGCAGAATTCCTCAACTCCTATCATATTACACCTACGAACTGTTAACATAATTTTATTTTTATTTTTTCCTTGAGGAACAATCTAAAAAGAGAAGAAGGCTGGACTAGAGGACACAGTAGCAGTTCCCACGGGGAGAGGAGTTAGGAGACAGAAGTGAAGATAAAGGCCGGCCAGGATCGCATTACACCCGAGTCGGCTCCCGAGCTTTCTTGGATTTATGGAGATTCGGTCACGTTCGTCTTATTAGCCTCCATTTTATTCAATAACAGGACTCCCAATTTACATTAATATTTTTTTTTACTATTTTTACTTTTAGAGTAAGTACCATCACAATAGCAGGACTGTTATAACAGACAATATTTTTTATAAAACTGCATTATATTATTTATATAAATCATCCATATAAGGTATATTTGTTTTTTAAATTTTAAATCAGCCAGATTTGCCACATAATTAGAGCAGCATACATACAGTGGCTCAAAGTGAAATTGATACTCCCTGTAGAAATATTCCACTTTACTATTTGGTATAATTATAATTATTTATACGGGCCAGAATTACGGACAATGACAAAACGACAAATAAATTACTGACCCTAGAAATGGATTTCTGGAGAATAAGTTGTGCCATATCCAGTTTCCAGAATGACCCAAATAAGATTATTAGAAATAGGGTAGGAGCAAAACACAAAATTCTCAATGACATAGGTGAAAGACGATTGCTGTGGTATGGATACGTCATGAAAATGGATGAGACGCGATGACAACTTCGAGCAGTTGAATACTTCCCTGAGATCAGAAGAAGGCAAGAAGGTGTGGAAGACCTCGAAAGCAGTGGATTGAGGAAGTGAGGAAGATATAGCAGTTAGAAGTTTGACAGAAGATCATCTTACGGCCAGAGGATATTGAAGGGAAGGTGCATTGGGCATTAGGATTTGATAAATATTGCAAAACCCCAATAAAAAAGAATAATTATTTACAAAAAATAACAAACAAAAAATGAATTTTTAATAATTAGACCTCACAGTCACAATGATACACCTCTTATCTTACTAACTTTTGAGTACTATTAATTTATAAACTTATTATTTAGTTGTTAATTTAATTTAGTTAAATATTTTGTAGGTACTTTGCGGGCTGTACTTTGTTGGGTGGTGCACTTTAAAGTTCCTCTGACGATCTAAATCCAAAGGATTATACCTTTCAATAAATTTTTTTCTTGCACTTTAAACTATATGCTGGTCAGCGGAACGGCTTTTTAAAAATAATTTCGGCTATTTGACAGAAATTTCCTATCATTAAATTGTTAAATGACCTTTAAACGTCGTGTTTACTCAAATAGGCCGCAGATTTGGTGAAACTGACTTGAAAAAAACGTAATACTTTTTTTTTAGATTTTTAGGCACAAGAGTTTAACTTAAGGAAAATAGTCTAAGATAAACAAGCATTGGGAAATTATCTATATTACATTATATAAATTTTACGTATATTATCTACATTTAACATCACTACCTGTTATTGAACGAGAGTCCTTACAATATTTTCGACTAATTATAGTACATCCTTCCTGTATCTATACTTTAACTTCATATTCTGTATTTATTTTCACACATATTTGCTTATATAACATTTTATTACTAAACTAGCCTTTGCCCGCGGATTCGCTCGCGTGAAATTTGGTCTGCCCAAAAGGTTTCGTGACAGATCAATTTAAATAAATAATTTAATATTACTATAAGTTACTAGTAAACCCAAAATTTCAGATGTCTAACTTCAAAACTGACGGATTCCATACAATCTTTGAACCCCTATTATATTAAAGGGAAAACCCTTGAGGATGGAATAATCCAAATTTCTGTCTTAAATTATGCAAAGAACCTATCTGCAAATTTCAAAAGGATAAGCTCCTGATTTGCCTTTAATTATGTAACTATAATGGATTCTCCACAGAACACAAAAAACTATCTGGCCCGTGCCCCCGTACTCCCCCCCCCTAATATAAGCATATATAATATTATTAGGAAAAGTAGAATAGTTTTGCCTTTAATTATGTACTAAAATGGATTCTCCACAGTATTTAGTGCACGCCTCCCCCTAAATACGCTCTTGCTGTAGCCCATGTGTTATTCTGATGTATAACCTATATTACTTCAAAGTTTCATCCAAATCCGTTCAGTAGTTTTTGCGTGAAAGAGAGACAAACATACAAAAAATATTAGAAGGATATCAAAACAGTAGTATCACTCATGTTCTTTCTATTATTTTAACAACTATTATCATGTGAATTGCCTTTAATTATGTACTATAATGGATTCTCCACAGTACCTAAAAACTGTCTGGAGGGCGTATTTAGGGGGGGCGTGCCCCCGTGCTCCCCCCCCCCTAAATACGCTCTTGCTGTAGCCTATGTGTTATTCTGATGTATAACGTATATTACATCAGTATAGGTACAAGTTTCGTCCAAATCCGTTTAGTATACAAAGTATTAGTTAATACAAATATTCGCATTTATAATATTAGTAGGATATCAAAACAATAGTTTAACTCATGTTCTCTCTGTTATTTTAACAACTATTATCATGTGATTTGCCTTTAATTATGTACAATAATGGATTCTCCAAAGTACCTAAAAACTGTTGGGGGGGCACTTGCCCGCGTGCGCCACCCCCCCTAAATCTGCGCTTGCTATAGTCTATGTGTTATTCTGATGTATAAACTATATTACTGTAAAGTTTCTTCCAAATCCGTTCGGTAGTTTTTGCGTGAAAGAGAAAAAAACAACAAACTTTCGCATTTATAATACTTATTTTCACATTTTTGCCACCCACAACCACCCACTTCCATCCACCGCTACCAAACTCCTTTACTACCACCTGGAGACCAAGGGGTATTTACAACCCCAAAGGGAAGTTGATTGGGGTTTGTGGTGATAGAGAAAATTGTGTATTTATGTACTTACAAAGCATTTTATAATATAGATTAGATTACCATTTTACATTTTTTATATATCACCTGTAATTTATCTAGGTTTGCCATACTTTTATATCTCACCACCTTTTCTTTATGTTCATTTTGTGTCTTACTGTTTATCTTCTTTTTTATTTATAGGTTGTAGTGATACTGTTTTTTTGTTTTTTTAAGTAGAGACACTACAGATTAGATTCATATCTTGAAGTCATCATTAATATAAAATACATTCATAGTGGAGACAAATGAGCTAAATTAACAACATCTTCTGATCTCTAAGATGCATTACGAACCATTTTAACCCTTATAAATTAATTTTAATGAAATAATTGTATTAAATAGATATTAACGTCGATATCTATTCATCAATCAAAGATTAATGTCAATGCTAATTTACTGTTCACAGTCAAATCATTGAAAAATTGTTAATTTCTCAGAATGTTTCCTTGGTCGTTCCCATTCCTGATGTCAGGCAGAATGCTTGTTATATTCTTTCGCAAACAATTTCCTGACAGTGTAGCATTCGCGATGGTCATCAAGAAGTAGCAAGGACAGGTTTAACATACAGTTGGCTTTTCCTTCACTAGTCCCAGTATTTCGTCATGGACAGTTACATGTTGCCTTCTCAAGAATGTAACATTTGCTGTTGTGGAATCACAACTTACACGTAAAAAAAGGGTCCTACATCCTATAGGATTTATCTCCGGTCGCTAACAGATTAAAAAAAAGTCTGCCATCGAGCGGGATTTGAACCCACGGCCTTCGGCAAAGCAACTACCACTGACTACTTTACTACAACTACATTTTGGTTGGTCTTTTGTCCTTCTAGATGAGTTAAATAACAAAATGAATACTAAACTGAATTCCAACATCTAGAATAATATAGAGTTATCTCGTGTAAAACCTTAAGTTCCTTGCATGACTCTACAGCCCATGAATGAGCCTTGGCCTCCTCAATACGTTTCCGCCAGTCCTCCCTGTTAAGTGTAGCGGCCTTCCAGTTCCGGATGTTGAATCCTTACTGACTCCATCCAGCCATTGCAGCTTGGGTCGCCCTACTCTTTTTCTGCTCTGAATCTTTTCTTCTGTTACTAATATGGGCCCTTCAACGCTTGTCTTTCTGGCCAACCCAGCGCAACCTACCAAGCCTTATTACTTTGACCATGTCTGGGGTCTCAAATAGACTTGCCAGCTCCGCATTGCTACGTCACCTCCATACCTCCCATGTCATGTTCCTACTGTATTAAAATTAGATGAACAGTTGTAAATGATAATAAATGATACAAACACAGAAAATTATAAATTAAATTTAATATCAGATTTTATTGAAATCCAGTTTGATTTTAATTTGAAACTGTATACTTTCAAGTTGATGCTTAAACGTATCGGTGTCCGTTACATCTGCAATATAAGTTCGAATGCAGTAAAAAAAATCTCAAGGTTGTAACCTGAATCGACTGTTGATTTCTTGAACTTTATAGACCCGGAGTGGTTTGTACCCGGGCGTTTGAAAACACCTCGCAGACCATGTACGGCCCAGACAGCAGATGGCGCCTGATTTAAAAGACTAATGACAGAAAGAGGAGATCTAGCCGGCGGATGTAAGCTAATATGCCCGCCGGGTATCGAATGCTCAACTGAAACTGAGAACTGGGCTAACAAGTAAGACAAAACCCTTACTAATTACGGTGATGTACTGCAACCTTTGAGCTTTTATTAACTCGGTTGCCATAGGTTACCGTACGCTGATAAAGTGCTCGTAACAGGACCCCCTCCAGCTCCTCTATTATTATCTCTCTCTGAAAAGTTCCGAAAGGCAGCTTCCGATTCCAAAAGCATTCCCACACGTTCACCAAATGCGAGCTAATTTCGTTAGAGCAATTTGTCCCGGATGAAGTATATTCGGGAATAAAGTTCTCACATAAATGTTAACGTATTATAACCGGAATATGAGTCAAAGTGATGTGAGCTAAAAATTTCGTTAATTTGAACAAGAATTTTTTTATTGAAAGTATGCTGTTAACTCTCCTAGCAAATTGTTTGAAAAATATTAACAGTACTTCAAAAATAAAATCTGGTGGGTTGTTCGTCTTATGATATCGGTTTGAATAAAAAAACAACCATAAGCTGGACGTGACATTAAACGAATAAATAAACAATATTATTTTAAGCCACGCTATCCATAATCGCCCTGAAGATGACCTACACTGTAGGTTGAAACGTCGGCACATAATATAAGTTCATCACTTATTCTGTGTACTTATTGACTGCACCCCCCAACTATCTCCTTTACACAAAATATTATTTTAAGGTGAGTGTAAAATGGTGAGGGGGTAAAGTCAATAAATTAAACAAAATAAGATATACTTTTTTTATTGTGCCTACTTTTCGACCTAAGTTTTTGGTCATGCTCAGGGCTGAGGAGGGAGCGGTGTGGCTCAGTGGTAGAGCACTAAGCTGCCATTCCGGAAATCCTGGTTCAAATCCCGCTGCAGGCCATGACTTTTATTTAGTCTGTTTGCAGCGGGAGATGGATCATGTAGGATCTAGGGCCCTCCTGGGGCCCACCCAGGCTCCATAAAATATTATAAAAATAGGGTACCCAAAATAAGGGGGAAAAATCTAGCGGTTGAGCGTGACCTTGGACAAGTCACCTCCTTGCAGAATCGTCCATGAAACAGTACAGTCTCTACCATGTACTGAACCCCAGACCCTTCATGGGTTGTAATGGTACAGGTTTTTTTTTTTTCAGAGCAGAGGGATGAAGAGTCCCTTTATTGGGAACGACTAAAAATATTATTTTAACTTTAAGAATTTGAGCACTACCAGTGGGTAGTTTCTCTACTTGTCATTCTCATGTATTATATATCACGTATCCTATTTAATTGTTGTATTATTGTAATACAGTTGTAAATATCAATACATAAATTTAAAAAAAAAACTTTAAGAACCACCTCTGGACTGACAAACTAATTTATGAAGATATATACTTGTGGAAGAGACTAATTTATTAATACTTTTCAAAGAATCTGTTTTGATTTAAAATGGGCTTTGTTGATGGACGAAAATAAAATACTGAGAAGAAACACGTTCTGCATTACATCAGCTTCGATAATGACCATTATCTCGAATTGGAAGATGTTTTTTGAAAAATAGCTGCTGTTTACTAAAGCCTTTCGCCATTTGAAAGAGGATACCGCTTCTATAGCCGATTAAGATGTTCCGACGGAGATCCTTTGTAAAGTCTTAGATGGTATCAATAAAGAAAAAATGGTGTGTACAAGAAAGCTCTTTGATGTAACCATGGCAACATGGCCTACAAAGAACTCTATCGGCCGGTAAAAGCCGGATGGAGCAGTGATTGATTTCGTTTTGAATTACCGGCTAAGTGATTACTCCCTTTCAGGTTATTGCCGGCTGGATAGCTGAGATTAGG
Organism: Arma custos; assembly: GCA_037127475.1. NCBI lineage: Eukaryota > Metazoa > Arthropoda > Insecta > Hemiptera > Pentatomidae > Arma > Arma custos. The sequence continues at coordinate 119,792,604 of CM073759.1, forward strand.
GAAGCCCTTCAGGAAGCACTGTGGAAATAATGCCCATTAGCGCCGAATGTCATCGCGATATGTATCTTAATGGTTATCCCTGAAACAAATGGAAACATTGAATACAGAAGTTTTGAGGGAATGGCAGTAGCTTTAAAAACGTTTAGTGGAAGTATAAAAAATGAATTTTATTTAAGATATAACAGAGCCCAAATAATTATAGTTAGTCTTCTAAGAATGTGACTTACGGCACAGTCGCCCAATCAGAAAGCATATGTGCTCTCAATCGCCATTTCTATTACTATTTTTATTTAATTTTAAAATTAACACCTATTGAAATTATTATTGTTTTAAATAAACAATATTTCAAATTATTGGCGCCCTACACTTCATGAAGTCAGCAGTTGCACTTGAAGGATTAATTTTAAATTTTGCTAGGGACCCTGCCTCAACTTAAAAAAATCATTTGTTGGTTTGTACAATAGTCGAAACTTGCTATCTAATTAAGGAAGTGATTATTAAAATTATATATAACTCAAAGCACGAAAAAATGGATATTATATTTTAGTACTCTAGTATTTAATACTAGGCCAGCGGCCAGGTGTTTGAAGGTCACAAACAATTGAAGAGAGCTTCATTTTTTATATGCAGTAAGGGCATGAGTAGTGTAACTGAGTAGTGTAAATCCTAGTTTGCAACCGAAAAAACGGATGGGAAAATTTTTGGTGGCCGAAAAACCTCGGGAAGACTAGGTGGCTCCCCCCTACATAGTAGTACCTACTAGTAATACCATTATTTTTTGTATAGGTAATTTACAAGTAAATATTTATATTTTACAATAAATAAGCTGTTTTAGATCGATTGATGGGGTACAAGGTCATTTTCTTAAAACACCCACTTCCCTCATTTTTTTTTTTTTTTTTACTTAACAAGATAAGTATAACACCAACAGGCCTAAATTAAAGCTAGGTCTGTGCCTAAATTAAAGCTAATTAAATTTTCTACAGCTTCATTTCCCATAACTTTCTTCATAGAATCACTCCTTCGGCCGGTGTTTCTCGCGAAAGTCGGCCAAAATTTAAAATTTCGACTTTTTGGAAAAAATTACCAACTTTCAAAGAGGCATAACTCAGAATCTATTAGAGGTACAGAGCTGCTATTCAAATTGTAGCAAAATTAATCTACATTAAAAATAGTCACTCGTGTTTTTTATCAAAAACGCACCGATTACTAGATAAAGGCAAAAAACTGAATTAACTCCGAAAATTTCGAGTTTCCCATCCTTTTTTCGGTTGTAAATTTGGATTTACACTATTCAGACATCCCCTTACAACATATCAAAATGCAGCTCTCTTCAATTTTTTGCGACCTAAAGCCCTTTTTCGGTACCTGGCCGCTGGCCTATACGTTTTGTTGATATTGTTTAGCATTTCGTTTAAAAACTCGTAATAATATGATCATCAAAAAACTAAAAACTAACAACATGAAAGTTAATAGGGTTTATATTTGTTTATACAACCTATTCAATTTTATTTAGGTCCCGAGCCTGTACGATATCAGATACCCATTACAGGTCCCTATCATAATTAAACCTGGATAGGCAGAATATAGGGCTCCTTTTATAGCATCATCCGATTAGCCATAAAGTGTTATGGTTAAACGTTCAACAAACAAAGTTTTTGTGTGGTACTGTGATAAATAATAGGCTGTATAAAAAAAATGATAGTTTTTTCAAATTCAAGATTTTAAATGACCGTAAATACTTTTATCCTATTTAATACTTACCAATATTTATAAGATATTGTTAGTCGCTATCTACACTTCATTGGAAAGGTGAAAAGGTGCAGCCTGGTCTGTCACGAACTTATTCCTCAGCAATCAGCTAAGGTATTAAAAACCCTTCTGATATGAGATTGTCAACTGCGATGAAAAGTTGGTTTACTGGTGAAATTTGAAAACTCGTGAGCAATGGCTAAATATCGTGGTCCAACCGCTTTTCCGGTTGCTGTAAGGGAGCAATTCGAAAAAAAAATCTATGCTTTGCGTTTTTTGGAATTTCGAAGGTGTTATTCTTCACGAATTTGTTCCTGATGGATGAATTCTGAACTCTACTGCGAACAACTGGAAAGATTGTACGCAAAGTTGTCTGCCTTATCCTGCTTTGATAACCCGAAACGATATAATCCATCGGATTACTACTTATTTCGATCAATGGGCCATGGATTCTTCAAGAGAAAAATTGATAACTTTGTGGAAGTTGAAATTGGGGTCCAAGAGTCTTTTCGTAGCCATACCAAGGAATGGTATCAGCGTGGGATGGAGCAATTGGCAAACAGATGGCTAATGACGGTAGAAAACAATGGACTGTACTTTGTGTATTAATTGTATTTTATGTTATAGAAATAATAATTCAAATATTTCGTTCAAAATCGGTCCTTTTTTTCATAAACCCTATTAATTTTTTGAGGATAAGAAATTCTAAAATATTTTTTAAAAAAATTCAAATTATTAAAAAAAAAAGTTCTCAAACATTAAACGGAAGTATTAATTATTTTTTAAAAATAAAATTGTAAATAAAGTGTTTACTATTTGAGACTTTTTTTATCACCACCCGGACTATTCTAGCCAATAAATAATTTATACTCTCAACCAATAAATATTCGAAAAATAAAATAATTGACTATAAATGGAAAAAAAAACCTTGTAGTCCTATAGGCATAAATATGATACCAAATAAAATATCCTTCAGTGTCAAATGGATACAATCTAAGAACGAAAAGACCCCACTTAATGCCTTACGACAAGGATAAAACGAAAATTAATCATAAGAGCTGATAAATAATTAAAATTTCAGGAGACGCCTTTGCGCGAGACACCCCAGGCGGAGATACATAAAGAGATATCCGTTGGAATTGAGACGTTAGGGCGGCGCAGATGTGTGCCAGGAGAGCCCAGATGTAATCTACAAGAAGGATCGCTCCGGGTCTCTAGTTACGCTGCTTTTTAATTAAAAGAGGCCCTCTTACATACTCCAGTAACTCGAGAACTCCGTAACGATCGTAATATGAAACCAGTAATTATTTTCGACCGTCCCTTACCAAAGGGAAATCTCCGGCGCCGTTTTTCCCGTTTCAAAATAACATACACTCAGTATGTCGGAGGAAGAACGATTAACTATACCATTATGCTTCAGCAGTTTTAAGGCAAATATCCAAGATTGTGTAAAAGCGTATTTCGTTTGACAAGAGACAGCGGACTTGTATTGCTTCCTTCAGTATCACGTTTTACTGAGAGCTAAGAGGCTATCACTAAATAACCTACTTATTTATAGCCTAGATAATAAATTTTTATATAAAGCATTTTTAAAATATTTGTGGTATAGTATTCGATGTATCGATTATAAGTAAATTCACATATGTTTTTATGATCATTAGAAAATTGTGATTCTGTTGGAAAAAAGGTTTTTCTTGAGTTAATTACCAACGTATTTCATTAGTGTTGTAAGACATTACAAATATGGCGAAGAGGATGGGATTTTTCCGAAGTAATCCAGAGATCGAAAATCAACTCAATAGATCAATGGAAAACTGAGGACTAGTTGGAGGGTGAGTGTTTTTCTTTTAATTCTAAGAAGTCATATTGCTTAAAGGAAAACACGGTTCTAAAGATGGGTGAAGGAGTAATCGTCGGTCAGTTACGAGAGTTTTCTCTTCAAAACGAATGGGTAATTTACAAGCCGCGTATGGAAAGTTTTTTTAAAGCGAATAAACATTTTTTCAAGACCGAGGACCTTAAACGCGACACATTTCTAAACGACTTGAGCGAGGACGCTTTCAGGTTGTTGACAAATTTAGCCATTCCGGAAAAACCGGAGTCGGTTTCCTATAGTTCGCTGGTTGGTTTATTGGATAATCATTTCTCGAAGACGGAATCTGTGTTTGCATCTCGTTTTAAATTTTATAATGCTGTGAGAGAACAAGATGAGAGTGTTAATGAATGGATTGCCCGACTCCGTAATCTGGCGGGTAATTGCAAGTTCGGCAGTTATTTCGACAAGATGTTGGTCGACAGATTCGTGATCGGAATGCAAAAGGGTCCCGCTCGCGACCGTTTATTTGAGGAGGACGCTGAAAAGCTTACGATTGTGGATGCAATTCGAATAGCCACTAATAAAGAAATCGGAACACGGAACAGCAAAATAGACTTTTGGAATTTAAAAAAGAACCGATTGGGTTTTGTAAAGGGGAATTTTCACAAGGTACTGGTTCCAGGAAAAATACTCAAATAGTTATAATCTAGGTCGTTGGGAACAGAGAAAACACGATGTTCTGTGTGCGGTTATACTAGCCATGAATTTGCAAAGTGTAAATTCAAAAATTATACTTGCAAAAAATGTTTGCGTATTGGACATTTAGCAAAAATGTGTCCAAGAAATAGCCATACAAATAAAGAAAAAACTCATTTTGTGTCAGAAGATCCGGATGAACAATTAGAACCGTTGTATAGCATTGAAGCTTCTGGTGATAAGGAATTTGGTTATCACATTAAACTAAAACTTAATCGGGAAACTGAAATACCTTTTCAGATAGACACAGGATGCCGGAGTACTATTGTACCCCTTTCCATGTACAAAAAAAATTGCGCACATTTACCATTGTTACCTACTGGAAAGACTTTCATGTCGTATTTCAACGAAAAATCTCGGACACTGGGTGCTGTGAATGTGTCCGTCGAGTATAAAAATCAAGAGTACCAAGATATGACGTTTTATGCGGTAAACTCTACTGGGCCTCCATTACTTGGTAGAGCGTGGTTTGAGCATCTTGGGTTCGAAATAGTAGGTCCTAGTAATGATAGGGATACTCAACCAGTGTTTTTCAATAATGAGTTGTCAACGGTGTTGTTACAAGAAGCGGTGCAAAAATTTCCCGAAGTTTTCTCGGATCGGCTGGGCAAGTTCAATAAGGGGAAAGTTAAATTGGATTTGACACCTAATGCAAAACTCAAATTCATGAAAGCAAGACCTGTGCCATTTGCCATGCAAGCTGGTGTTAATGCAGAGATCGACCGGTTATTTCATGATGGAGTTCTCGAGCCAATCGACTACAGTCCATGGGGATCGCCTATCGTTCCAGTATTGAAGAAAGATGGGTCGATTTGAATATGTGAGGATTACAAATTGACAGTAAATCCCCACCTTCTCATTGATCAACACTTCCCCGTGGAGAGGATCTTTTTCAACGAGCACAGGGTTGTTCAATCTTTGCCAAAATCGACCTTTCGCATGCATATCAGCAGTATGAGGTAGATGAAGAATCACGTGACATCCTCACAATTTCGACACAGAAAGGTTTATTTCGTTACACTCATTTGCCTTTTGGCATTGCTTCAGCTCCGAGCAAATTTCAGAAGGCTATGGATGTTTTGCTCTCAGGATTGGAAGGTACGTCAGTCATGATCGACGACGTCTTAATTGGAGCCCGAAATATTGAAGAGTTGCGGACTAGAGTATTCAAAGTACTAGAAAAGCTTCGAGAAGCAGGACTCACGGTGTCTATTAAGAACTGTGAGATCGGAAAGAGCTCAATCGAGTATCTTGGATTCAGAATAGATGCTGAGGGATTGCATTCAGCCGATGACAAGGTTCGTGCGATTTTGGAAGCACCAGTACCAAATGATGTTAAGGAACTCCAGCGCTTTTTAGGAGTAGTAAATTTCTTGTCAAAGTTTCTCCCGGATGTAGCGACAGTTCTATCACCACTGTACTGTTTGCTGAAAAAGGGACATCTTTGGAAGTGGAGTAGCGAATGTGCTCAAGCATTTGAGAAGATTAAGAGGCTGATTCAGAAGCATCGAAGTCTTGCTCATTATAATCCAGCTTACCCGATTCGTTTAGTGGTTGATGGATCTGACTTTGGATTGGGCGCGGTAATATACCAGCGATATGCAGATGGATTGGATCGACCATTGGCGTTTGCCAGTCGAACGTTGTCTCAAGCGGAGAAGTCCTACTCTCAGCTACTTTAGGAGGGGGCAGCCTTGATATTTAGAATTACCAGATTTCATAGCTACTTGTACGGACGGAAATTCATTTTAGTGAACGATAATCGACCCTTACTATTTATTTTTGGACCAAAGCATGGTATCCCAACCTGCGCAGCAAATAGGTTGCAGCGGTGGGCACTTATTCTGTCTAACTACATGTATGATGTAGAATGGGTTGTCTGAAAAAAATATCGCAGATTGGTTTTCTCGAGCTCCACTTCCGGAATGTCCTACATCGAATGAGCCAGACTTATGTATCAACTACATCTTTGACGTTTGCAGTGAACTTCCATTAAATTATAAAACGATTTTGGCAGCAACCAAGAAGGATGACATCCTTATGAAGGTCATCGCCTTTTTAAAGTTAGGATGGCCAGACAAGGTTGAAGCAAAATTTCAGACTATTTACGAAAGAAGGACGAGTTCTTTGTGGAAAAGGATATCCTTTTGTGGGGATATCGTGTTATTGTGCCAACTGCAACAACAAGTGACAAGAGGTCCTGAGGGAGCTTCACGCTTCTCGTATGGGTATGGTAAAAGTGAAATCCCTAGTGAGATCGTATGTGTGGCCAAAGTTGGATGAGGACGTAGAAGAGATCGTGCGATCCTGTCATGCATGCAATGCAACTAAGGATAACCCCCAAAGGCAGTTTTAGTACCATGGGAATGGCCAGCGAAACCTTGGCAGCGACTTCACATAGATTATCTGGGACCATTGGAAGGACGCTATTTCTTCGTTATCATCGATAGTCACACAAAGTGGATTGAAGCTTTTTCTACACATTCAATGTCCGCAGATACCACCATGAAAATTTTGAGACAGGTGTTTGCGCGTTTCGGGTTACCTGAAACCATTGTTTCTGACAATTATTCAGCTTTTGATAGTGAGACTTTTAAGAATTTTCTTCAGCACAATGGTGTCGATCTCAAGCATGGAGCGCCTTTTTCACCAAAGACCAATGGGGCGGCAGAGAATGCGGTGCGTTCTATTAAACGCAGTTTGAATACAGCTCTTGTAGATTCTTCTGCTTCAGATTTGGATGTGGCTCTTAATAGATCCTGTTGGATTATCGAAATACACCTCATATTACCACTGGAGTTTCCCCCGCTCAGGCATTGATGGGCCGTCAGCTAAGAACCAGACTTGACCTCCTACGACCTCCTGCTATGGCTACTAAGGTGCAAAAAGCTCAGGAAAAACAAGTAGACGCTATTCGTGGGTCACCTACCACTACTGATTCCTATCGAGAAGGAAGTTCAGTTTATGTCCGAAACTATCGGGATTCTGGGGAAAAATGTTTAGGACCTCGGAGACGCCAAGTTTTTGTGCCATCATTGAATAGACACTGGATCAGGCATGTGGATCAAATCCATGGGTCTTCTTCTGCACAAGTGTGTCTGCCGTCCTGTTCCAGTACAGCAGAACCATCATCAGCACAGGTGTCTAATGAAGCAACTATGGAGCCAACTCAGGAGACTCCAGCCAGTCAATCTGACACTTTTTCGAGCACCTGTGAAGAGGTCCAACTGAGTAAATCAGCTCGCCCTTAACGAATGAAGAAGACTAATAGAAGAACTATACTTTTTTTTTTTGTTGGTTTTTGTACATATAAAATTATGTGTTTTGCAATTTGTCAAATTTCAAATTTTTGGAAATTAGAGGGGGGGGAGAATGTGGTATAGTATTCGATGTATCGATTAGAAGTAAATTCACATATGTTTTTATGATCATTAAAAAATTGTGATTCTGTTGGAAAAAAGTTTTTTTTTGAGTTAATTACCAACGTATTTCATTAGTGTTGTAAGACATTACAATATTTTAACGATTTTTTTAGAACTTAGTTGTTTCCATGCTCTCCTCCACATCCTGCAACCATGTTTTTTTGGGTCGCCCTCTTTTCCACCTTATTTAGATATGCTGACAAACATACTAAAAACTGAAATGTAAACATTCTTTTTTCATAAATATCAGCGAAGAGAAAGAAATTGCGAAGTATTCCGAAAATGAAATACAACTGAAAATTAGTAAAGACAATATGGCTGACTATGCATAAAAAATAGTTGGATTATTTGATCTTTTAGATAAATAGAAATAACATTTTAACGTTATAAAATGTAACTTCAATGATAAAAAAAAACCGTACCACTACAACCCTTGAAGGTCTTGGATAGTAAATGCTAGAGACTACTATTTCTAAGACAACTGTTGTGGAGGGAAGTAATTGGTCCGTGATCACGGTTAACCAAAGATATTTCTTTAATTAAGGTTGCTCACTTTATAAAGGCTGTGTGAGGAGTTTCAAAAGGATCCATCCGTGGCTGTTAACAAATAAAATAATTTATCTGCCAAAGCTGGTTTTGGGACTCGGGAAATTTAGTTCAAGAAGTCAGTATTCTACACACTGAGCTACCTGTTCCCCACTTCCAACTGTAATAATACTACATAACAACAATAAAATATAAATTTAATAATATTTTTATAAAATAGAGCCAAAAACTCAAAAAGGAACACTAATATTTATTATAAAGCAATTGGAAAAATCCCAATGCAAAGCCTTATATTTCAAAATTCTCCAGTAAAACACACACTTACCAGTCGACGTTTCGCTTATTCAGGCATTATCAAGACACAAAAAAAGGTTATATAAATTACATCTCGAAGAAGGTGCACTACATCCCACAATCAACAGCCCAAACAGGCTCCAAACCTGAGACAGCACCCCACCACCAAGACGTTCAACATACAACTGAAAGGAAAGTAATACGCAACCAGCTGAGAAGGTTATAGAATCAGCTGATCCACAAAACCTATCAAGTAATATTAACCTATAAAAATTTATACACATTAGCAAAAGTTACCAAAATTTATCTTTTAAAATATTCAACCTTTCAGAATAAAATTGGTTGAGGAAGTTGTTCGAGGCCATGCAGATTGCTATTTCGGTTAATTATAAAACAGATTGTAGAAATTTGAACCAATTTTATTCTGAAACGTTGAATATTTTAAAAGATAAATTTTGCTAACTTTTGTTAATGTGTATAAATTTGTATAGGTTAATATTACTTGATATGTTTTGTGGATCAGCTGATTCGAAAGCGAGAGCGAGAGCGAGAGCGAGATCGAGAGAGAGAGAGAGAGAGAGAGAGAGAGAGAGAGAGAGAGAGAGAGAGAGAGAGAGAGAGGGAGAGAGACGTTCGGCCATGACAGCAAATGGTAGAGATGTCATTGCAGAGCTGGTCGGCTCCCCTCCCCCCTCCATAGCCATCCTATTGTTCGCCAGTGTTTCGATACCGGATTGATATCAGGAGTTCATCACACTGCAAGAGCTGTTCTAAACATTTTGGTTGCATTAAAAGGGACTCAGTAGGGCACACCATATTTTTTTTTCTTTTGACGATTCTGGCCATTTTTGGACCTTGTACAAACAATTACATAATGAAACATAATTATGGAATTTTAAAACATACAACTGAAAGGAAGGTAATACGCAATCAGCTGGGAAGGTTATAGAATCAGCTGATCCACAAAACATATCAAGTAATATTAACCTATACAAATTTATACACATTAACAAAAGTTAGCAAAATTTATCTTTTAAAATATTCAACGTTTCAGAATAAAATTGGTTCAAATTTCTACAATCTGTTTTATAATTAACCGAAATAGCAATCTGCATGGCCTCGAACAACTTCCTCAACCAATTTTATTCTGAAAGGTTGAATATTTTAAAAGATAAATTTTGGTAACTTTTGCTAATGTGTATAAATTTTTATAAGTTAATATTACTTAATAGGTTTTGTGGATCAGCTGATTCTATAACCTTCTCAGCTGGTTGCGTATTACTTTCCTTTCAGTTGTATGTTGAACGTCTTGGTGGTGGGGTGCTGTCTCAGGTTTGGAGCCTGTTTGGACTGTTGATTGTGGGATGTAGTGCACCTTCTTCGAGATGTAATTTATATAACCTTTTTTTGTGTCTTGATAATGCCTGAATAAGCGAAACGTCGACTGGTAAGTGTGTGTTTTACTGGAGAATTTTGAAATATAAGGCTTTGCATTGGGATTTTTCCAATTGCTTTATAATAAATATTAGTGTTCCTTTTTGAGTTTTTGGCTCTATTTTATAAAAATATTATTAAATTTATATTTTATTGTTGTTATGTAGTATTATTACAGTTGGAAGTGGGGAACAGGTAGCTCAGTGTGTAGAATACTGACTTCTTGAACTAAATTTCCCGAGTCCCAAAACCAGCTTTGGCAGATAAATTATTTTATTTGTTAACAGCCACGGATGGATCCTTTGAAACTCCTCACACAGCCTTTATAAAGTGAGCAACCTTAATTAAAGAAATATCTTTGGTTAACCGTGATCACGGACCAATTACTTCCCTCCACAACAGTTGTCTTAGAAATAGTAGTCTCTAGCATTTACTATCCAAGACCTTCAAGGGTTGTAGTGGTACGGTTTTTTTTTATCATTGAAGTTACATTTTATAACGTTAAAATGTTATTTCTATTTATCTAAAAGATCAAATAATCCAACTATTTTTTATGCATAGTCAGCCATATTGTCTTTACTAATTTTCAGTTGTATTTCATTTTCGGAATACTTCGCAATTTCTTTCTCTTCGCTGATATTTATGAAAAAAGAATGTTTACATTTCAGTTTTTAGTATGTTTGTCAGCATATCTAAATAAGGTGGAAAAGAGGGCGACCCAAAAAAACATGGTTGCAGGATGTGGAGGAGAGCATGGAAACAACTAAGTTCTAAAAAAATCGTTAAAATATTGTAATGTCTTACAACACTAATGAAATACGTTGGTAATTAACTCAAAAAAAAACTTTTTTCCAACAGAATCACAATTTTTTAATGATCATAAAAACATATGTGAATTTACTTCTAATCGATACATCGAATACTATACCACATTCTCCCCCCCCTCTAATTTCCAAAAATTTGAAATTTGACAAATTGCAAAACACATAATTTTATATGTACAAAAACCAACAAAAAAAAAAGTATAAGTCTTCTATTAGTCTTCTTCATTCGTTAAGGGCGAGCTGATTTACTCAGTTGGACCTCTTCACAGGTGCTCGAAAAAGTGTCAGATTGACTGGCTGGAGTCTCCTGAGTTGGCTCCATAGTTGCTTCATTAGACACCTGTGCTGATGATGGTTCTGCTGTACTGGAACAGGACGGCAGACACACTTGTGCAGAAGAAGACCCATGGATTTGATCCACATGCCTGATCCAGTGTCTATTTATGTCCAATGAATGATCCAATGTCTATCCAAAAAAAAATATGGTGTGCCCTACTGAGTCCCTTTTAATGCAACCAAAATGTTTAGAACAGCTCTTGCAGTGTGATGAACTCCTGATATCAATCCGGTATCGAAACACT